>CM041776.1:527100755-528315662 GCA_023374045.1 Limonium bicolor
TTAATTTTCGGCCCAAATTAATGCGGCTCTTCTCTCCGGCATGTACTATAAATGACGGTTGCCCTACAAACCGTGGTTTATAAGTAAACAAAGAGAGCCGCGTAGTTTGGACCGAAAATTAAAATTCCCGCTCAGACTATATACCACGGTTTTTATAGAACCGTGGTATATAACCGTCACGCCGGAGAGAATAAACCAAGGTTCTTTAAAAACCGTGGTATATAACCATCACGCCGGAGAGAATAAACCATGGTTTTTGGAGAACCGTGGTATATAGTCTGAGCGGGAATTTTAATTTTCGGCCCAAATTAACGCGGCTCTCTTTGTTCTCTTATATATTTCTCTCACTGTAATTGCAACCCACACTGGCGAACAAGGATTGAACGCGCCTCTTCCTCATTCTCTTCACCTCCCGGTAATTTTTACAACCCACGCCGGCGAACATGGAACATGCTCTACGCCATCTCTTCAACCTCCAGGTAATTTCTCAACCCATACTAGTGAATAAGGAACATGCTCTATGCCATATCAACCGCACTGTAAATTTGCTACCCATACTTGCGAACAAGGAACATGCTCCTACCTCTCTCATTATCTTGTTTTCATGGTAATTTTTGCAACCCACACTGGCGAACAAGGAACGTGCTCTGCGTCTCATCCTCATGTTCACTCATTGTAATTTTTGCAACCCCAGCCGGCGAACAACGAACATGCTCTACGCCGCATCCATTCTCTTCAACCTCGCGGTAATTTTAGAACCCACCGGCGAACAAGGAGCATACTGCGCCTCCATTCTTCACTCATGATTTCGCAAGCTTAATTTGCAAACAAGGAAGATACATAATCTGGCATCTTCATTGTCTTGTATATGCGCTCTGTTGAGATTTCCAGATTGAAGGCGAAGATTTGAAAAATTCATGGACTATAAACCACGGTTTCATGTATAACCGTGGTTTATTTGTTGTTTTTTTCACCTTATATACCACGGTTTTTAGAATAACCGTGGTTTATTCTCTCTGGCGTGACGGTTATATACCACGGTTCCCCAAAAACCGTGGTTTATTCTCTCCGGCATGTACTATAAATGACGGTTGCCCTACAAACCGTGGTTTATAACCGTGTTTTTTTACATTATATACCACGGTTTTTAGAATAACCGTCATTTATTACTCACAATAAATGACGGTTATTGGCATAAACCGTGGTTTATAGTTAATAAGTTCCGCGCGAGAAATACTTTAAAATGACGGTTTATAGAACCGTGGTTTTTATCTTCATTTAAAACCACGGTTTTGAACCGTGGTATATAATATTTTGGCATTTGCGACGGGAGCAAATACCACGGTTTTTAACCGTGGTATATAAGCGAAATAACCGTGGTATATAATGTTTTTTCTACTAGTGCGTGACTGGATTCATATTAAATAAGCTAGCTACTCTAACTCTAAGGTTTCAATCTAAATTATATACTAGCACCTATATTATCTTAATACATAATCTCAATGATCAAACAAAAAGCAAAGTTTAGTTGCTTACTTGTACACAGAAAAGGAAACTGCAACGGTGATGGAAGAAGGTGGAAAATAAGAGAGGTGGTTCACGGACTTAAATGTGGTGAGACCTGATAAAGACAAAATTTAGATATTGTTATACATATACACATACATCAAACAATATTAATTACAAAGAGATTTTGTTAAAAAAAAATCAGCATGACCTTTGCATAATTTTATCTATCCCATGCTTATTATAAGCATTCACCAATCATTCAACAACACAAATTTCCATCACAAATCAAACTAATACCAAATTTATTCATCAAACAAAATTTCAATAATTTGTGGAAATACAAAGTATAAAAGAGAAAAAGATAAGTTATACTCTATTACCGGTTCTTCCACTCCGCTTTCAATATACCGTGCAATGAATGAGGAAATCTTAAGCACTTCCCTATAGATAGAATAGAAACTCATTAGTTTATGTATGTTAATCGTTCGTAATTAGGATTGCAAAAATATATATAATAAGCTAAAAAGATGAAGATGTAAGTTGAGTATATTACGGGTTCACAAATGAAGTGTATTCAGCCCCGTACGACTTCAATCTGGTGAGCCCATTGAGTGATTTCCCCCTACAAAGGCATAACCACACAAAATGAGTAAAAAAAAAACAAAAATAAAACACAAAAATAAAACTATAAAATTAATTAATCGACTCGAGAAAAAATAAAAATGCAAATAAAATTGAAAAATATATATTAAAACTTATCAAGTAAATATATCCTAATTGAACTAAGAGAAAAGATAAATGAACTACATACTATTAAACCTACAGAATTAAATTTGAAAGCTAAAAAAAGAATTATGTAACTTAATACTAAACCAATTCAACTGATGACAAAATAAACAAAATAATTTTCAATACTTGCTCTAGTTTTCTAAGTTCTCCTTGTTACAGATTTTGTTCTCATTCCTACCACTTCATGTTCCTTCAACTAGTGTCATCTAGCACACACTTGCCTTATCTTCACCCAAGGTTCTACTCAATTACCCAATTCTCTTATAAACCAAAACCAAGGTGGTTAACCATTCAAGTTTACCTCTACAACACCTAGTTACTCTAGGTTCTTTTTTCCTCAAGTCAAACACTTAAGTCATCTAATTTCTAGTACAATTTTGACAGAGTTTCCCCTATAATTTTAGCGTTGCCCACACACAATTTCAGCTCACCAACTCATTTCTAATATCCACAACAATCTTAAGCACTAACACACATTAAATTTCTGCACAAACTCATCTATTTCCCCTTGGCTTCCAAGCCCTTTAATCATCATTTTATTAACACTAAAACAACTCAATCTCTTCCTCATTATACAATAACACCACTAATACTCAAAGCAATGTTAGTTCCTCATATTCAATGAAATACCCCGAGTAATTACCACTTTAAATTAGTGAAGTTTAAATTTAATTATGTGCAACAATTACAATAAAACCTTACGGTATTTAAAATATAGATCCAAACGGGTACTTATATCGCGTGTACTATGAATAAAGTCATAAACGCGAGGAGATTATCCGAAAATATCGCGTTATATAATTCGGACATAAAACAATGTATGAACAATTAAATTTAGTATATACGTGCCCGAAAGCGTGACGACGTTACATATTAACATAGTCACGTACTTATATATGTACGAATACGAAAATACATGTACATTGTAATAATTAATAATGTCGCATAGTTACGTATAACTAAAACGCTACAAAATAAAAAGGGGCGTATATATAACGTAACAAAAATTTAGTGGTCGCGTATCTAGCTAATAACGCGATATATATTATATGGTCTTATATATATAAATAAGCATGTATAACTTGTACAAAAAAAGAAAGAAAAATGAGCAAAGACGCTCCCGCTGAGGTTCGAACCCCGTACCTCTCATACCCCTCTTGAACGCCTTAACTAGTTGAGATGTGCTCGAATTCAGTAACTAATACTAACGAAGTAAAATTAGTACTGAGTCTACTAAGTGAATAAAAAAAAAGGGAGAAACAATACAGCACACACTGTTTTCCATCCTCATCAGACGCGCTCCAAATCCTTGAACAGCAGCACAAATGCATTAGCACTTCTTCTTTTTCTTGCTGTCCGGTACAGAGCATCAATTGTCCCACCATGCTCTCCTTGCTTCCCACTATCGACAGTAGTACGCAGCAAACAGGCTGCTCACTTTCCTAGTCAACAACCCCAGTATGTCTGTTGGTATTGTGACTGTTCGAACAAAAAAATGAGAGAGGAAAGACTACCTTACCATTGTCGAATTCAGAAACATAAGGGGGGGACAATTTATCACTCACTTTATAAAATCTGCAAGATCAAACTTCCATGCACTTTATAGTATAACTAGGTCGGAGGATTTAGAAGTGAAATAAAACAGCTTCACTCATCAGAGTTGGAGCACGCAAGGTTCCATAAATTCTCTGGGAACTTACAACCGGTAGAAATAAACTAATCTCTTGCCCATCAATCCCTTACACATGAATCTTAAACCATTACATTCCTCCTTGCATGCTCAGAAGCTCTTCATTTTCCTCTGTCCATTGGCGCAAGGTAACTCCTCTGATTTCTTATGTATAGACAACAAGGCAATACTCCAAAACTAATCCTCTTCACTCCTGTTTTCTTCCCTCTGTTCAGTTCTGTCCGAGAACTTTACTCAAGCTCCCCTAACTTTCTGCATTTTCTTGCACACAATCTTGCTTGCAATCTGCTGGTAGAGTTGCTGGAAAACAGCGAACAAAGACCCTTCTCAAGCTCTTAAAGGTGAGGACAAGTTAAACGAAAAACTGCAGAAAGAATGACGGTGATCACAGCAATTGAATAGGGTTTTTTGTTTATTGCACTAAATCCCACGTTTTGTATACTGTACAGTTGTTATATATATTACATATAATTGGACTGTAAAGAGTATCCTATCATATGGGCTATTATATGCGAATGGGCTGTAACAGACATACTGTCATCTAGACTCATTTGGGCTTATCTCGAATATGTGGGTCATCGGGGCCTTTTGTCTCTTTACCCTCCCGCGTTCGAAACGGACATAGACGAAGTTTCGAACGAAGCAATTCAAACCGTGTGGTTGCTAGGGATTTGGTCAGTATATCGGCCGTTTGATCCGCCGTGTGAATGAAGGACACGGTGAGGGAACGATTGGCGATACGCTCACACACGAAATGGAAGTCAAGCGCGATGTGCTTGGCCCGGGAATGAAATATCGGGTTTGCGGCTAGATATGTGGCCCCTAAATTGTCACACCACAAAATTGGAGGACGGCGAAGCCAAACACCAAGTTCATCGAGTAATTGCTGAAGCCATATCACCTCGCACGTAGCATGGGCCATGGATCGATACTCGGCCTCCGTTGTAGAGCGAGCAACCGTGGGCTGTTTCTTCGACTGCCAGGAGATCAAATTCGAGCCGAGATATACACAAAACCCAGTCGTGGAGCGTCGATCCTCTTGATTACCGGCCCAGTCGGCATCAGCAAAGGCTGAGATTTGCAACGGGGATGTAGCGGAGATAAAAAAACGTAAGTCTTGAGTCGCATTCAGGTATCTGAGAACTCTTTTCAAAGCCTTCCAATGTATTTCCTTGGGTGTGTGCATGTACTGACAAAGTTTATTGACGGTGAAATTTATGTCTGGTCTCGTGAGGGAAAGATATTGTAGTGCACCGAGAATACTTCTGAAATTTGTGACATCTTTATATGGAGGAGAGGTAGGGTCAGATAGGTCTGTTGTGGAGCTGATAGGAGTAGAGACAGCCCGACTCTTGAGGAGTTTGGCATTGGCTAGAATTTTGTGAATGTACTGTTGTTGAGATAAAAATAGGCCATTAGAGGTGCGGTTGACTTGAACCCCGAGAAAATAGTGTAGAGGTCCTAAGGGTTTGACTGGAAAGTAGGCCGCAAGTTTGGTGATGAATTTGGTAACGAGTGACTGAGAGTTCCCGGTGATTATGATATCATCTACATAGATGAGGGCATAGAGAATTTCAGGGCCATTGTGATAGATAAAGAGGGATGGGTCAGCTCTGGAGCTAGTAAAGCCAAGGGTAATTAGGGTTTCACTGAGTTTTGAAAACCAGGCGCGAGGAGCCTGTTTTAGGCCGTATAGAGATTTATTGAGGCGACAAACATGGTTGGGGAAAAGAGGGTGAATAAAACCTGGTGGCTGAGTGACATAGATCTCTTCAGTGATCTCCCCTTGTAAAAAAAGCATTTTGAATATCGATTTGTTCAATTGGCCATGACTGAGCAACTGCTAGGGCTAAAATCAGGCGTATTGTAGTGGGTTTGATAACGGGGCTAAAGGTTTCGGTATAGTCAATACCTGCCGTCTGAGTGTAGCCCTTGGCCACTAGTCTGGCCTTGCGCCGCTCAAGTGTGCCATCTGAGTGTCTCTTTGTCCTGAGCACCCATTTCACCCCCAGGACATTAGCATTAGGTTTAGGTGGGACAAGAGTCCATGTGTTGGTGTTCTGTAGGGCTGTGAACTCCCTCAGCATTGCTTGCCGCCAGTCATTGTGTTTGACAGCTTCTTTGTAAGTGGGTTCTTCAGGAATTTCTGTGGTTTGAGATAGGATGCTGGTACGTGTTGTGGGCCAAGATATGGTGCCGTCTTTTCTGATCAAGGGCCTGACAATATTGGCTTTGGCTCTTGTGAGCATGGGGTGACCAGGGGCAGGATCAGGTGAGGTAGTAGGAGATGTCGAGGAGGAGGATGAGTCTGAAGGGGATGAAGGGTTTTGTGGTGATGAGACAGAAGTGGGAGAGAGATGAGAGGGGCTAGGGGAATTGGAGTGATGAGGGGATGTGTATGTGGGTGAGGAGGGACTGGAGATCTATCTCACCTTGGGTCTGTTAGAACTTGGAAAATAAAAACTATAATACCCTAAACTACTTGGGTTGGTAATAAGAAGAAAACTGGAGATCAACTCATGAACTAACAGAAGGGAAAAATAGGAAAGATAACAGAACTTAACACTTCAGTTTATATTTTGTTTTTCTGAGAGTTGCTTTCTGTATAACCTGGTATTGAGGGACTCGATGGGGTTGTTAATGAACCTAATACATTCCTAATACACTTAAGTAAATTCATGGACACTTGGGAGGCTTTAAGAACTAGTTAGTGCAGTGAATGGGTAGTGGAGTAAAGAAGTGTCCAGAAAGTTTTGCTTCAGAATTCTGTTACAATGTAACTTCTGTATAATCGAGTTCAGCAGACATAATAGAGTTGTGATGGTCTGTTTATGATTTCAAAACCTTGTTAATTCATTTAGCTAAGTGTGTAAACATTCCGGGGAAAGTTAGAAATCAATTGGATACATTAAAGGAGGAGTTGGAAGGAAGAAGTGCACAGTTTGAAGTTCAGATTTCTAAAACTTTTGTTGCTGTAAAAAGAATTTCTAGAAGTATTGGCAACACTGTATTGGGTTAGTCTTGAGTTTAAAACTTCCATAATACACCTAGCTTGTTGGGTAAAAACCTTGGGAAGAATTAGGAACTGGTTAATGGACTAAAAGAAAGTTTGTAAAGAAGCTGTACAAAAACAAGAGCTTACAGTTTTCTGCACTTTGCAGTTTCTGTAAAACGAAATTTCAGAAGTGGTAACAGTATTGTTGTAAGTTTTTTTTGAGTTTAAAACTTTCATAATACACCTAGCTATTTGGGTAAAAACTTTGGGAAGATTTGGAAACCGATTTATAACCTAAAATGAAACTTAGAGAGGGGTTGTGCAGATTTGGTGTTTACAGTTTTCTGCATTTTCTAACTTCTGTATAATGAACATTCAGAGGTGTTAACAGAGTTGTTTTGAGTTGGTTTTGAGCTTAAAACCTCCTTAATACACTTACCTAGTTTGGTGAAAGTTTTGGGTGGAAATGAAAACCGATTGATGAACTAAAAGAAGGCTTGAAGAAGTGATATACAAACTGTGTTTTCAGTTTCTCTGTAGGTTGATGCTTCTGTATAACTATAGCACAGCTGATATGAGAGGGTTGTATAGGTCTGTAAATTAACTCATAACCTTGCTAATATATCTACCTAAGAGGGTAAACAATTTGGGAGGAATTAGAAAGCAATTTAATACATTAAAAGGAGAGGTTTAGTGAAGGTTTGCACAAGATGGATGTTTCAGTTTCTGAAATTTATGTTGCTGTATGATTGTAATACATATGGTTAAAGAGAGTGTGATGGGTTGAAAATGGACTTAAAAACCTTGCTAACATACGTGGGTAATGAGGAATACACTTGAGGAAAACTAAAAATCATTTTAGGAGACTTAAACATGGAGTTAAATGAAGTTGTAAACATATTTTGTATTTTCGGTTTCCGTAACCGTTGCTTCTGTATAAATGATGTACATGGGTGTCATGAGGTTGATGTTAGATTGATAATGACCCCCAAAGCCCTCCTAATGTATCTAGCTGAACTTATGGGACATCCTAGGAAGTTTGGACACCGTTAGATACATTAAAAGTGTGATAAGATAGGGTTTTGTACAAGAACTTTATTTCAGTTTTGAAACATTTAAGCTTCTGTATAAGGGAGTTCTAGAAGTGATGGGGGAGTGTTATTGTGTAAATGATGAGCTCACAATATAGCTATTTAGCTAAGAAAAGAATACCCCTTAGGCGAATGCAAATACATCTTCGATAAACTTGTTACATGTTGATGTTCTTGATACTCCAAGGCATTAGCTAGAGGGAAGTACCTAGTTAACTCGTAAAATGACAACGTAAACGTCTTAGGGATTAAATAAACATCTAAGGTGAGTACAGGGGTAGTTCTAAGGGCTAGAATGAATTATACATTCAACGACTCACCTAGGGTATGACACTCGTCACACATGAGATAAACTAGGGAAGTGTAGTCACATGAAATCATGAACTAACACGTTATCTTTAATTAACGTTAGGGCCGTAACGGACGCCAACCGGGACCCCGTGTGTGAGACAACTCCTGCTCTCGAATAAGGTATGGACATGTGTGGTTCGTATGTTGCCGTGTTACACGGCTTGTTTGTTGTGTGCCTTGTTTGACAACGACCATAAGACTAAGACATGAAAATTGGATTGCTTGTTGTGACTTGCTTAAATGCTTGTTGTATATATCATTGTTGCATATTACTTGCGCGCACACAGTAGTGTAATCCCTTCTCGTTGATGAAACCTTGAGATGAAACACAACGAACTTCGTAAACAACAAAGGAACTACATAAAGGGAAAACTCCTCTTAACTATAGAGGACCTCTAATGATACCCACTATGGTGTCAAACTATCAATGATAATGATAAGCCAGTAACATTAAAAGGCATAGGGAGACGGACCCTTTGTATCTGAGGCAGAGGCTAGTAACATTGAAAAGGAAGAGGGAGACGGACCCTTGGTATCCGGGGCAGTGGCTAGTAACATTTAAAAACAACAGAGAGAGCGAGAGCTATCCGGGAATGGAGGATTAGCTATGAGAAGACGTTCTTCAACTCGTGGTGATAAGAGAATTCACAAATAACCCCTAAAGAAACAAGGAAAGATTAGCACCTACATGAGATGGTCACGGGATCCAAACTATATCCCCAGACCTGGTGCAAGGAAAGAGAAAGAAAATACACTTTAAGGGAACAAGAGAAAAGAAATGAAAACACACCACGCTCGAATGATCCCATAGCGAGGATCATGGGTATAACTTACCTATGCACACGTTTTATTACTTACATGATTGTTGTTGCTACACTAGCAGCTCGTTGTGCTTGGATGCGTGTTTGATGTGCTATGAGGCCAGCATGTTATGCTTGGATGTTTGTTGATATTGTTATGCTATCTTAAAGTGTGTATGATATCATGATATATTGTGGTGTGACTTACTGCTTTATTATAGCATGTAAATTGACTTAATAATATTCGACCAAGTAGTCGTGTGGCCCGGCAACATACGGGCTACACACGTTCATACTCAGCGTAGTTTGCTGAGTCCTCCCTAACCCAAATTTTTACAGGTATTATGCCGGACGATAACGGAGCGTAGGCGGGATGGCTACCATGGGGGTAGTCCATCAGGGCATAACGTTTGAGGATGTGGCTGTATGTTTAATGTACCCGAGATGTAATTCTCAGTTTATAATTTGGCAATTTGTTGTAGACCCTCGATATTTGGAATTGTATCTTATATTGTATATGAGTTTTGGTGAGAGCTGTTCCCAGTCATGCAGACCGTAACTTGATGTTGGTAGAGTGGTCATGTCAACCACGTGGGTGGTTGGCGTCTGTAGCACCCGGATGGAGTTTATACCGCTGCAAAGTTAACTTATGATATTGTCAGATGCTTCATTTAACCTATGGATGTTTTATTCAGGGGTGTTACATTCAAGCAATTAAACGCAAAATCAAAAATGAAAAGCAAAACAATCCGAATAAATACTAAAAGTCTAAAACGAAAGCAAGCGTAATCCTCACTAATCAAATTTGATGTATAATTACACAAAGTAGAAATAAAACAAGAATAAAAGAAAAGTAATGAAAAATAAAAATCAAAAACAAAGGCACAACCACACAAAATGAGCAAAAAAACCACAATTATTCACTCAAACATTTTATCGAGCACCTTGTGTGCACATATAATTTCACTTCTACAATACTACATATATACACAAATTTCATAGACTCCACTAATACAATCATCCACATTCACATTCAACCACAATTTAAGCAACAATCACAATAAATCCATAAATGTAGGTTAAAATCGAACTTATACCTTCTTCTTCTCCCTATGTTCGACTAGCTGCTGTTGTTGTTGCTGTTACCACCGGAATGAAGCTGGACGGCAGCGACGAAGCGGCGGCGACGAAGCGGCAGCGATGAACAGTGGTGAGGACAGCGGACGCAGGAGGAAGACCGGATTCGCTGTTCAGTCGCCTCTTCAGTCGCACACAACAACAGCTCGAAGGAGAAGAATGAAGCGTCGGGTGAAATGCGAGGGTTTGGGTAAGGGGGTGTTAATAAAAGCCCTATTTCGGCGGTTGTAACTTAAGAACCGCCGAAATAGGTGGTCGATATTTAAAAAAAAAATTCGGCACCTATTTCGGCGGTTTTTAACTTACAACCGCCGAAATAGGTGGTCCATATTTAAAAATAAAAATAAAACGGACCTATTTCAGCGGTTTTTAAGTTACAACCGCCGAAATAGGTCCGAAATATTTTTTTAAAAAATAAAAATACACCTATTTCGGCGGTTCTAACTTAAGAACCGCCGAAATAGGTTCCTGACCATTTTCAGAAAGCGCCCTATTTCTGCGGTTGTCCAACAACCGCAAAAATAGGGGCGTAGAAATAGACCATTTTTGTACTAGTGCGTCATCTTTTTTCTCTTCTGCGCAACCAGGGAGATTAGTGTTTCAACCCCTATCCCAGTCCTCTTCGCGTTCTCCCAGTGTTGCTCTATCTTCTGTGCGGCTTCCAGTTTTGTTATTTTGTGCAGTCTCCTTCTTCCTCCTCTCAGTCAAGCTTGTGTTTCAGTTTGCTCTTTCCCTTGTTCGTCTTCCTTCGATTTTGACTTCGCCTGGGTGATTCCTTGGGTTTTCCTGGTTGGTGGTGTCCTCTCGAAGTTTCGTCTTCATTGCAAGCATCTAGGTCGGAGGTGTTGGATTTGTGCGCGCAGGAGTTGCTTGTTTCTTTCCTCACCAAGCATCTAAGTTCCTCAGTTCCTCTCTGCAACTCGTGCTTACGGTGGAGCATCGTTCGTGTGGAGATCGCGAGCTTTTTGAAGCAGTCGGTTACGATTTGGTAGGTATGTGTAGATTCCTGTAGCGTGGTTTTATTTTCAGTACTGGAAATCAGGACTGAGGTTGCTACTACTTTGCTTGGTGAAAAATATGGAAATGTAAGTTACATTTAGCAAGTAGCTTAAGTAGTAGGATTTGCTGGTTAAGCGTTCTGTGATTTGGTGCTAGAGATTTTGGTATGATAGACGACAATGCTAAGATAGCCGAGGGTTTTAAACAGAGAGAAGGTAAGTAGAAATTCAGTATAGGAACTAAGTGTAACTAGAGTAATCTTGATGGTCAGAAGAAAAGGAGAGCTACAAATATGAAGTTTCAGATGACTATAGCCCAAAGGAATGAGTTGAATAGGCATGATTCTTCAGATAAAAAAGTGAATCCAGAACAGGCAGGCCTTGTTGATAAGCAAGGTAGCCTGAAGAAATGATTCTCTTTAAGTCTTACTGTTGGGGGTGGGTCTCCTCCTAGCAGTGTTGCAAGATTTGGACCTGGTGTTTCGGTTCAATCTGGATCCTGATGTTATGAATGTTCGTCCAGTGCTGGTGGAGGCTTGTTGCAAGTTTGTGTGTGATGGGAAACATGTTGTGTTTCAAATTAGTAAGAGGGGTAGCAGGAGTTCTACCGCTGCTTTTGTTAGTTTGAGAAAGAAATTGTTCAACTGGCTCTTTGGCTTGAAGATTCTTTTGTTGATGTATATCGGTAAACTCTATACTGGATATGAGTCTCCTAAAAATCAAGAGCAAAATGGTTGGTGGAACAAAAATGTGAGGAAGAATGAAGTTTCTCACGTGATTGAGGTGTTGGGTCTGACTTCCAAGAGTATCTCAAGCGCCGATATGGTGCAGTCAGTTAGTTTCATAGCAAATCAAAATGCTCTGGAGCTTGTCCTTTGGGTGGGTAGCCTTAGCACTTGTTGTGATCTAACAATGGGTTCAATTAGGAAGAATATGGCGGGTTCTTTCAAGCTCATTGGTTCTTCCGAGTCTCTGGATAGCCTTAAGTGTGATGGTTGTAATATTAGTTTGAATCTTGTTATAGTTCTTATTAGTTTATGCCTATGTTGTGTTTAGGATCAGGAATGATAGTCCTAGGGGTTTGAATCCTCTTTGTATTTTGATCAAGTTGATTTTGGGATTTAGATTACAATGTACAAACTTCTTTCAGATTATGGGTACTTTCTACAGTCCCATTATTCTGACTTTTGGCTCCTGATTAATGGTAATGGTTAGTCTGTTTTCAAAAAATAAAAAAGTAGTAGCGGTAAACAGATGAAGAATAGGGCAGCTTTTAAACGTTTTTGAACTGCTGGAAATTTCATTATTCTAAACTGCTTATGAGGAGTTTTTTTTAAAAGCAGAAAAAAATCGTGCCTTATTGATTTTTAAAACCGAAGCGACAAGTTGTTAATGCCAAAGAGCTCTAAGAGAAAAGATCAGAACCAGGCTATTTTGCATATTCTTACCAGTAGGAAGATAAACCAGGGGTGAAATTAGTTTAAACTGAGCAAGAAAATTTATATTAGAATCCTATCTCAGATTCTAGGTAAATCCATAGAACTCCTCATGTAGAAAACAAGATAAACGCTCAGTTTATGCCTTCATCTTTTATTCTCAGAAACAGAAAATAGATCAAGAAGTTTCAAGAAAAAATCAAATTCATATCGGAAAAAGCAGACAGTTGGAGATAAATGAAGTCTTCAAGCCATATCAGCGTTCATTCCAAATTTAAGACATGCAATCGGTAGCAACAACGTATTAACAGAATTTAAGTACTTGAACATTAACTGACTAGCGGTGTAAATAATAACGATAGAGCAGAATCAAGAAGTACCATGTTCAGCCTGATATAAGATTTACGGAACGGAGAGGATGGCGCTTGCGCCACCTTGTACTGTAGCTCCCATCCAAGTGTCAGTATGTGATAGGAAGAAAAAAATGAAAAAAATGGAAAAGGTGTGTTGACGGGTGTAATGGGGTGTAAGAGAGAGAATTCTTTTTTTTTTCAAAATTATTAACTCACAAAATATAAGTGCAAAAATAAAAAAAATTATACCATTGTTCATCATTTTTCGTGCTCTTCAAAACAAGATGTATCATGGATATGTTTTGGTAAACTTAAAATTTTATATTTTTAGAATGAGTATATATTAGGTATTTTTATAGTGAATCTTATTCATTAGCAAAATGAATCTTTTTTAATAATAAAATGAACCTTATTCATTAACAAAATGAATCTTACCCCAAACACTCTAAAAACCACCATAGTAAAGTTACAAACATCGAAGGTGTTAGACCCTAAACCATAAACCCTAAAAAACTGTCGAGTCAGTGACGACAATATAAAGTGTAGATGAAATACCCCAAACCTTGATATGTGGTTTAAATAGCGAACCATGTTATATAAAGGCTAAAAGTGCCTTAGAAACATCAGTGGACAATTTAAAATATAGTATAGTGCAATAAAGCACTAAGACACAGTATGAGCAAAAACATGCTTTAAGCTATGAGTGAACTTGGTTAGGACCCAAAGAGCCTACCAAGACTTAATAACATTTAATTATGATTTTATAAGGCTAATTAAGTCCTTAGGAAACTTTGTTAGACAATGAAACCAAACAAAACACAAATAAATACCTTAAAGTCAATAAGAGCAAAAATGCGCTCTAAGCTTGGGATAAATTTGTAAAAGACCTAATGGTCATACCTATACCTTATAAATATGTTAAGGAACATATTAAATCAATTACCAAAGAAAACCAAGCTTGAAAACAAGTTAAAACACAAAATGTGCTTTAAGGAGTCTTAAAGCACGTTTTTGAAAAATTGTCTGTAAATGAGTTTTGAATGGCTAAATGTCCATCATTACTCTTTAATTAACATGTGTACTATATAGTATCACATTTGGGTGGCTATATTAATGGGAAATCAAAAATTTCACTTCTATGTGCCTTAGTTTGTGAATAGTAACTTTTATAAGCTAGTTTGTAACATATAATGTTATAAGTAATTAAATGAGTCATCAAAGACTATTATACCCCTAGGTAAAGATGGGGGCCGGTTTTTCATGTGTGACTCACCACATTTGAACAAATAAGTAAGTTAAGTAATGACAAAGCAAAAGTACTATTTGCTTTTAGCTTAAATATCTCCAAAAGCAAGTGTTATCTTCATTCTCTCATTCCTTCCTTCATTTCCCACGGTGGTCTTCTTCTCCCTCCTCTCTCCATCGGTTTCCAACAGCCCACACTCATTCTTCATCTTCTTTCACTTGTAACTTGTGATTCCCTTGGCCAAATCAAATTCCAAGACCATATTTGTCTTAGTTAGGTCAAGCTCTACACTTCCCTCTTTTTAAGTCTTCAAGAACTCAATTTTGGTGCCATGGAGATTCACCATTGATGGAGCTTGAGCTTGTGTTTCTACACATTATTACTCTCCTTTGCTTCTAGGTAAGGAATCTCAAAGAAAAATCAAGTTTCCTCTCCTTTTAGTACATGACCGAAAATTCACCTCACCATGGTGTATTTATCTTGCTTGTTTTAGCTTCATTTGAATCTTCCAAGGGCTAGGAGGAGTCCTCTCTTGATACTTGTTCAAGTTCTCTTCCAATTCCAAGGTAAAACAATTACCTTAATGTGTTAAAACAAATATGTGTAACTAGGGTTTACAATGAGATGAAGCATAATGCTTGAATACTCATTCTAGTATTTGTACATTGTTTAGAAGTTGACAAACAACCAAGCACCCTACCGGTTTTACAAGGAAACAAGAAAGAAATTTGTGAGGAAAAGAGGTAAATATGCTATCTTAATGTGGTTTAATGCCTTAGGAGAAATAAGCTTATAATGCTTGTTAAAACTACCTAAAGAGCAAATGGTGAATGACCTAGTGAAATGCTCTCAAGGAGTTTATTAAGGGCATATGTATTGTTGGGTATATTTGCAGGTCAAAGGCATTACTTATGTGGGAAATTCAGTGTTTAAGGTTTATGCAATTTAAGGGCCTAAGAGCCATGTTATTTAAGGGCCTAAGTGCCAAGCAATTTAAGTTATGCACTATATTGTGATGTAGTGCTTAATGTGTGAAGTTTGTGTATAAAAATGTGTTCGATGGATTTTAGGTGTTTTGAATGAAATAAGGTAAAAACCTAAGTGTTTGGATGTGAGTATATACAAGAGAAGCTATGGCCAAATTTGGGAAATGTGTGAGAAGTTCTAAGTGTTTTAAATGGTCTTGGCGAACTAGGATGTGTTAAAGGTGAATAAATGTATACTTGAGAAGAAAACATGTGTTAAGGTGATTTAGAGTGATGCAAGGATTTAGGTGTTATCTAGGAAGTTCTAGGAATTCAAGTTGTGTTTTGAGAGTGTATTGAAAAGTCTTGAAGAAGTTTGTTTAAGGTTTGGGTGATGTTGATGAATAAGGAGAATGATGTTTAAGTAAGGTTTTGAGGAAAGAATTCAAGAAGTTGTAAAAAGGAGATTTAGTTAGTAAGAAAAGAAGTTGAGAGATGATGTGAAGGTGTAGAGGAAACACCTTGGTGTAGTGGTCATTATTGGTGAACTACCACTTAGAATCTTAAGGAGAAAACATCCTAAGTGCTAGGAATTTTGTAAGAAACTTGTGAATGATAAGATGGTTTTGGTGAGTGATTTAAAGAGTTTAGCACATGGCTAAAGGTGTGTTTGATGTGCCAAATGGTGTTAGGCATTATGAGACTTTAGGAGAAGTTTGGAGGAATTTGGCTAAGTGTTTAAAGGTGTAGAAGTTGAGCATTTTGCCGTGTCCGAACTTCCGTCCGGACATGGAAGTTCGGACAGGCTCTGTTGGGTAAAGGATTTTCTCATTCTCGAACTGTGTCCGAACTTGGGAAGTCCGGACACAAGTTCGGACGTCACTATTTCTATCTGGGATTTACTCTCGAACTGTGTCCGAACTTGGGAAGTCCGGACACAAGTTCGGACGTGTGTATAATTTTCAGTATTAGGTCGCGGCTTGCGTCCGAACTTGGAAGTTCGGACACAAGTTCGGACAGGCCACTGTATGGACCAAAATTGTTGTTTTAAGTATAGAAATGATGTGTAATGATGGGGATTGATAGGTAATGATGTTATAAGGTTGTTAAGGACATGAGGGGTGAGTTTTAATGGTAAATAAGTGGGTGAAAGGTTGTAATAAAAGGTGAAAGTAAAACAAGTTAAGATGTAAAGTTATTTAACTAAGTTAACGGGAAAAGTTATAAGCGTTAGACTTT
The DNA here is from genome assembly GCA_023374045.1 of Limonium bicolor. Lineage (NCBI taxonomy): Eukaryota > Viridiplantae > Streptophyta > Magnoliopsida > Caryophyllales > Plumbaginaceae > Limonium > Limonium bicolor. The sequence goes on from CM041776.1 coordinate 527,117,355, forward strand.
AAACAAACATGTTACCCCAATGTTAATAAAAACACATGTGATGTTAACAGTTGTTCGAGAATTGCTCGAGGAACATAAGTGGACGTGGTAAAGTGGACTCCGGTGACAGGTATGGTTTTCTTGCAACCTGCGTCCTACCGGATTACACCGGCTTATATGCCAATGTGTTTTTCTGTATGTTTGCCACGTTGTAAGATTAAACATGTAATGAGTTTACAGTAATTCATTTATGTGGCGTGTACAACTCCGATACCATGTAACCTTGAAAGTGTTAACCTTAGTTAACTGAGTCTAGGATCACATGAGAGTTCGGTATTCGGAGCAAACGACCCGTACCATGGGACGTACTAACCACGGCTATGCGTGTGTTAATTGTGTGATATGTGTATGTGAATGTAGGGATCTCCCTTGTGTGTTTAACCCAGTTGTAATACTGTATGTGTGTAGGTGTGATAGACTCCATAGTGGGGTTCTAAGTATTATCTAAAGTAAGTATGTACTAACAGTAGTGAGGAATCCGGTTTGGCCGGTCGCGCGTTGTTTGGGAGAGGGTATCCTTCCTAGCCTTACCCTTCTCTTTGTTATGGTTGTTTCCCTCACGGGTTATGATCTCCCATTAGCTTACTCCAAAGCTTAGCTATTCTGACTTATGATCGGTTTAGGGGGAACATGTGTTTGTGTGGTGTGTTCGGGCCTCCAAACCCGAACCGCCTTAACTTAAGTTACTCGTCCAACTATTAGGACGGTAATGAGTGTTGTTGTTATTGTATAACGAGCTTATCATGAGACTGGCAACATTCTCTAGGCTCACCAGTGTGTAAACAATGTTTGGGTCGGTTCCTAAGCGAACCATTCCCGTTGTGTTATGTGTTTTGTTGTGATGCAATATCCATTGCGGTATTATGTTGTGTACGTGGAAACGTGCAAAGTGTTGTTAGGTGTTGTATGTAGTGTATGTAATATGTTGTATAATGTAGATTGTGTGGATCATGGATATGATTCCCAGTTTGTGATAAGAGGCATTTAAGGATAACCCGATTTAAGGGTATGTGCCGTCTATTAAGGAAGTAGCTCCATTAGAGGAGGAACACTCTAGGGATGATGAATACCTTGAGTGACTTATTAAGTAAGGATATATTATCCGTTGTTGAGCCCATTGAGGCGAAATGTTATGTGTTGTGTGTTTACTGTTACATGCATGATTTAAATATAATCAACCGCATGTTAAGACGACAATTAGTTGTGCGTGGCCCGGTAGCATGTGGGCTGCGGGATTACCATACCAGCAAAGGTGCTGAGCCCCTTGGGGGCCACCCTTTCTCTTCTTTTCTTATTTCAGGTACGAAGTGCTGGAAGCCGTTCGAGAGTAGGACGGGTAGTCGTCGTACATGGGTAAACATTTAAGTGTATATATACAGTAGGTGTAGTAAGACCGAAATTGTTGTCGGCATCAGTTTATTAATACTCGGTATAGTTGGAAGGTGTACGTTGTTGTTGTTGTTAATGGAAAGGGATAGTAATGTGTAGTCGCTCGGGAATTTAGCCCATCAGACCGGTACAAAGTATGTGTATTAGCCTTGTTAGCCACGTGGGTGGCTAACGGCGTGTAACACCAACGAGTTAAGTAATGTAATGAGGTTGTTTTTCCGCTGCAGTTTATTGTAAGTGTGTTAATGTTGGATGGGGTGTTACAAAAAGAACTAATGCCAAAAAGATTGCCCTACCCCCAAACACCCTCAAAACCACCCTATGAATGCTAAAAACGTCGAAGACGTTTTTATGGTTTGTAGTGCAGACCCTAAACCACAACCCCTAAAAAACTGTCGAGTAGTGACGACAATATAAAGTGTAGAACTAATGCCAAAAAGACTACCCTACCTCCCCCCCCCCCCCAAACACCCTAAAAACCACCCTCGCATAAGTTTGTGGTAGGATTAACTTTTACTAGTATTAAACAAAATATTCACTTTTCTTAAACCTTTGATTCACCTTTAAAAAACCTTTGATTCACTTTTCTTAAACCACTGGTTCACTTTTCTTAAACCTCTTATTCACTTTAGTTAAAACAATCTCTATTTACGAGAATCACTTTTCTTGAACCTTTGATTCACTTTTCTTAAACACATGATTAACTTTATAAAAACCTCTGATTTACATTTCTTAAACCTCTTAATCCATGCTTACGAGATTCACTCTTATTACTCTGATTCACTTTGTAACAACATGTGATTCACTTTTTAACAACCTTTGATTCACTCTTGTTAAACCTCTCATTCACACTAGTCAAACAATCAGAATCACTTTAGTTAAACAATCTCTGTTTATGAGGTTTGCTTTTTTTAAACTCATATTCACTTTTAAGCAACTCTCTGATTCACTTTTTAACAACCTTTGACTCACGTTGTAACAACCTTTGATTCACTTTTCTTGAACTTAAGATTCACAATGAATCTTAAAAAATATGTACATACAAAAAATGAAAAGTAAAAAATTTATCAAAACATATCCATGATACATCTTGTTTTGAAGAGCACAAAAAATGATAAACAATGGTATAATTTTTTTTATTTTTACACTTATATTTTATAAGTTATGACATTTTAAAAAAAAGTGTTTTTCTCTCTCCTACTCACCTACTCCTCTCCCCCTCTACGTGACTTTCTCTCTTATTCTCTCTTTTTTTTCTTTTTGTTTTATTTTCCTCCAATAGAAGGTTAACATGTGGCAGGACAAAATACCAAAATTAGCCATCTCCATATTACAAGGTGGCGCAACCTCCACCTTCGAATTTGTGAAGTTTTATAGTTTTAAAACTGTTGTGACAGATGTTAAAACATCAGGTATAAAGCAGTAAAATACATAGATAGAGAAATAGGGCATCATTTGTTTAGATGAACTGAGATTTGCTCCTATTATGAGTGCCGTAACAGTAGCAGTGATGACCCTGTGTTGTACTTGTATCATCTTTGCTCCCAAGCAGAAGTGAGCAAAGCTTGGAAGATTTAATCAAAAGTAGATTAATAATAGTTAGTGATTAAAAAATCAAGGGAAATTTCATGAAATGTCATTATATTTTTGGCTAATTCATGAAATGCCAAAAAAAAAAGACTATCACAAAATACCTTTATATTTTTGTAATAGTCTATAAAATGCCACTATAGTCATTGACCAGATGGAAAAAAAAACAAAAATATCTTTACTAGTTAACAAAGTACTTTTAAAGTTCACAATATGACCCTAAGTATTAAAAAATTCACAAAAAATATCAAAATACAATAAAAATTAAAAAATTAAAAAATTTAATAAAATTAATAAAATAAAAATAAAAATTAAAAAAATTGAATTTTTTTAAAAAAATTCCTGAAATTCTAAAATATTTTTTTAAAAAAATATTTCACTTTTAAAATTTATTCAATACCATAAAAGAATATTATGTTCTAAACAAATAATTTTTTTAAAAAATAAGTACCATAATGTTTACCATACTTTTTTAATTATTATTTTCTATCAATTTAAACTATTTATTCAAAGTAAATTATTTTTTTATTTTACTGATTTAAAAAATTAAAAATTCTAAATATAATAATTTATTTTGAAGAAATAATTTAAATTGATAGCAAATAATAATTAAAAATGTATGGAAAAATTATGGTACTTATTTGTTATCAATTATGGTACTTAATTGGTATGAATTGATAGAAAAGTTGGTTTAAATTATTTATTTAGAACATAATATTATTTTTATGGTACTTAATAATTTTTAAAATGAAACATTTATTTGTTTTAATATTTTATGATATTTTCATTTTTCAGTTTTTATATTTTTTAAATTTTTATAAAGTATTTGATATTTTTAATGTTTTTGAATTTTTTGTGAATTTTTATGAATTTTTTAATACTTAGGGGTATATTGTGAACTTTAAATGTACTTTGTTAATTAACTAGTAGGGGTATTTTTGTTTTTTTCAATTTGGTCAATAACTATAGAGGCATTTCATGGACTTTTACGAAAATATAGTGGCATTTTGTGACTTTTTTTTAATGGCATTTCATGAATTAGCCAAAAATATAATGGCATTTCATGAAATTTCCCTATTTTTATTGTAATTTGATATTTTTGTTAATTTATAACACTTAGGGGCATATTGTGAACTTTAAAAATAATTTATTAACTAATAGGGGTATTTTGTCTTTTTTCTATCTATAGTGGTATTTCATGGACTTTCCAGAAAATATAGTGGTATTTCGTGATTTTCTTTTTTAGTGTCATTTCATAAATTAGTCAAAAATATAGTGACATTTCATGAAATTTCCCAAAAATCAAATACAGGCATATTTGATGCCAAATTGTCTGCTGAAAAATATACACATGCAGTGGCAGAGACTAGCAAATTAGAAGTAAGGATGATCATAATTTTTAAATTAATAGGTTGCCGAAATGCTCAATTACCCAAGTAGTAGAATGAGAGTATGTTAGAATATAGTTGGGGGAATAATATACGGTAGTTTGTGCCGTGTTATACATATAAAACTTTTGCAATACAGAACATTCTTTTTCTTGTTCACTCTCTCGATCTCTCCATCTCTCCTTCCTCTCTGTTCCCAAATTTCCGCATTCAACATGGTACCAAAACGGTTTATCCGCAATTGAATTGGGTCCGCTATGACTACTAAGAGTGGTGATAGCGATTACGAACAAGAATTGACTGACGGTGAATTGTCCGACATCGCCGAAGAAGACGATGAAGAAAAGAAATCAAGATGACGAGTCTTGCGGCTTGATCTATCAGATCCACTTATTGGAATTGATTGTGTTTAGTTTTGTGAAGATGAAAGTAGAAGAAACGTTGTTATTGATATATCTTGCGCATAACCGAGGGTAGCTTATACATACTTATATACTAGATTAATCTACCGTATCTAGATATACAAAAGATAAAACAAAAGATAAACAAAGATAAAAGATAAATAATGACTTGGTTTATGCTAATTATGGGTTAAGAGAATTAGAAGTCCTATGTTGGGCTTGGGCTTGTGTGGATGGTCCAATATCCCAACACCCCCCCTCAAGCCGGAGGTAAGCTAGATTACCAAGGCTTGTCTTGTTTCCATCGTGCATTCCCATTTGTGATAGTTGATCCTTGTACTTCGTTCCTGGTAGAACTTTTGTCATCATGTCTGCTAACTGTGTGGTAGTATGAGTATAGACAATATCGACAAGACCTTGCTGAATCTTCTCTCGAACAAAATGGCAGTCGATTTCGATGTGCTTTGTCCTCTCATGAAAAATGGGATTCCTTGCAATATGTATCGCAGATTGATTATCACACTTGACCGGAATTGGTGTAATGTCATCAACCCCTAATTCATGTAGCAGTCGAGTGAGCCAAGTTAATTCTGCAGTCACCCGTCGAAGAGAACGGTATTCAGCTTCTGCACTGGATAGAGATACAGAACCTTGCTTCTTGGTCTTCCATGAAATAGGGCTATCACCAAGGAAAATGTAGTAGCCTGAGACAGACTTTCTGGTATTAGGACAAGTCGCCCAATCAGAATCACAATAAGCTAAAAGCTTAAGAGATGATGAATGGTTTCCTCCGGTTAGCATGATTCCATAATTTGCTGTCCCTTTGATGTAGCAGAGGGCATGCAGTGCTGCTTCCATGTGAACATCTGTGGGATTTTGCATGAATTGACTTAGATTCTGAACAGTAAAACTGATATCCGGGCGTGTGTTGGATAGATAGTTCAGTTTTCCTACAACTCTTCGGAAAGTCGTGGGATCACGCAGAGGTGTTCCTTCGTCCGATAATAACTGCTTTCCCACTATCATGGGTCCTCGTGTGGTTCTCCTATCATGGCAATCAAATTCACTTAATAGATCCATGCAAAACTTTCGTTGAGAAAGAATATATCCTTTGTGTGTTCGGATAAATTCTATTCCCAAGAAGTAATGCAAGCTTCCCAAATCTTTGATTTTGAAATTCAGATCTAGAGCCCTTTTGATGTTGTTTATACCTTCCTGATTCTGTCCTACGACTAGGATGTCGTCCACATAAACTGCAATGAATATCTTCCCTTTCTCAGTTTCCTTGAAAAACAGTGAATAATCATTCTTGGATTGAGAAAAATTTAATTTCCGTAGGAAATTTCCCAGCTTGGAAAACCACTGTCTGGATGCTTGTTTTAACCCATATAATGATTTCCGGAGAAGGCAGGCCTTATTAGTGCCATGAACTTCAAGCCCTTCTGGTACTCTCATGTAAACTTCTTCATCCAGATCACCGTGTAAAAAGGCATTGTTGACGTCAAGTTGGTCAATGATCCATCCTTTGGTAAGAGCAACCACGATGAGAGCTCGGATCGTAGTCATTTTTACCACTGGTGAAAATGTTTCATTGTAATCTAACCCTTGTCGTTGTGTGAAACCTTTTGCAACGAGTCTCGCTTTGTATCTTTCAAGTGAGCCATCTGACTTGAGCTTTGTTTTATAAACCCATTTACACCCTATTACCCTTTTGTCCTTAGGTAACGTGACAATGTCCCATGTGTCATTGTCTCTTAGTGCTTGCAATTCTGCACTCATTGCTTCTCTCCAATGGCTATGTCTAGCCGCCTCTTTATAACTATGTGGTTCCTTCATGTCAATGGTATTTTGTACCTTGGCATATCCTCGTGACAAGAGTGCGGTGCAAAACTTTGGCCTTATCTCTGTTAAACTTTCACAATCGGTAATAAGGTTTTTGCTTGTGTTGCTATCTCTATAAACCCTTTCGTCCAATACTCTCTGAAAAGCACCACAAACATAATCACTTAAGTATCCAGGTTTATGACTCTCTCTACCTGAACGTCGGACCTGTAGCTCAGGTTGAACTTCTTCTTCAATGTTACTGTTTTCTGTGCCACTTGGTTTGCCTTCATCATCATCAGCTAAAGCTATGTGATAAGCATCAAGATTTCGAACACATCTTTCTTCATCATATGTATCGGTTGAAAACTGACCATTATCTTTCTTGCCTTCAGTATATGGAAAAACTGTAGTGTGAAACTTCACATCTCTGCATACTTCAATGGTCTGACTTGCAATACTTAGAACTTTGTGCCCTTTTTTCCTTGGATCCTCCCCAAGATAGATACAAGCCTCACCTCTTGGACTAAACTTTCCTCCTTTGTTATTCACCAAAGTCTTATAGCATAAGCACCCGAATGGCTTTATTTCTTCATACTTGACTTTATTTCCATGTAAGCTTTCAAAAGGTGTTTTTCCTTGTAGCACCTTCGAAGGAAGTCTATTAATTAAGTATGTCGCGTGCAGAATACATTCTCCCCAGTATGTCAGAGGTACTTTGGATTGGAAGAATAGTGCTCTTGCTGTTTCTAATAAATACTTGTGCCTCCTTTCCACCACAGCATTTTGTTGTGGAGTATACGCACAAGTTGTTTGATGTATTATCCCTTCCTTAGCATAGAAGGATTGCCCTTCATTAGAACTCCCAAGTTCTTTTGCATTATCGGTTCGAACGACCTTGATTTTTGTTTCGAATTGTCGCTCTATCCTTCGTATAATGTAACAATTGCTTCCCAAGCGTCACCTTTCATTTTAAGAAGTTGAACCCAAGTTGTTCTTGTATAGTCATCGACGAAACAAACAAAAAATCGAAAACCATTATAAGTTTCCACCTTAAATGGTCCCCACACATCGATGTGTATCATTTCAAATGGTTTCTTCGTTTTTATCATGGAACTCTTGAACGGTAATCGTTGTGCCCTGCTTTTGTAACATATATCACAAGCATAGTTTTCTGGAAAATCTCCTTCTTTTATTAATCCCATTGAAACTAGCTTTTTGAATGGTACATGTCCTAGTTTTATATGTGCTTCTTCTGCCTTTGGGCTAATTACCAGCCCACGGCCTGCTTCTACTATCAAATGTTCGCCCCGGTCCAACATTGCATTGCTGAGCCCAATTTCTGCCTCGATGCGATCCAAGACATAGAGCCCGTTTCTGTCACGCCCAATCCTTCTACTCTTCCCTGTCGAATGGCCCTGAAGGAAACAATCGTCTTTATCAAAAATCACAGAGCAATCGAGCTGCTTACTCAACTTCTTCACAGAAACCAAATTGAAGACAAAATTCGGAACATAAAGCACTCCTCTCAACCAGTTATTCTTCCCTAAGTTCACATCTCCTTTCCGATTGACGGTTTGTGAAGTTCCATCCGGTAATATCACTATCTTCTCCGTCTCAAGGTTTTTCCAGTTTCGAATTAGGGTTTCCTTCCCTGTCATGTGGTCTGTGGCTCCTGAATCCATTATCCACTCCCCGTCGAAATCGCTTTGTGTACCCTTACTCATGAAACAAAGCTTGTTGTAAGTACAGTAAGAATGCTTACCTGAAAAATTGCAGTAGCTGACTTCTTCTGTTTTGGTTCCGGCATGGCTATTGCGAATGAGTTCTGCTATTTGTTGAAGTTGCTTGGGTGTCAACCCATCATCTTGTCCTTGTTTTTCTCGTTTTCTCTTTCTTTCGCGACATTCGCGAAACTCTTCTTCCGGCGCGCTAACACCGCATCTCGGCCATGGAGGAAATAGCAGTCACTGTCGTCATGCCCAGGCTTCTTACAGTAGTTACATTTCTTCTTCTGATAGCACTCTTCCGAATTGTGGCCCGTCTTTTTACAGTATGAGCATACCACCTTTTTTCTTTCTCCCTCAGATCTACTGCTAGGGTTTCTTGTGTTTGCAGGTTTGTAGCTGGCGAAAGACTTAGCTTCCTCGCCCGAATTCTTGCTTCCCCTTTGCTCTTCTTCCTGGATTACGAGAGAAAAGGCCTTCTCAAGCGTCGGCGGCTCCTTCATCGCGAGAATTTGCCCTCGAATCGACAGAAGTTCTCGATTGAGTCCCAACAAGAAGTGCACAAGTTTATCCTCGTCCATCGTTTGTTTGATGGCCTGATTGACGCCGCAAGTACACCCGCCACAGGTACACTTCTTAGGCGGCCTTGCTTGCTCCAATTCTCCCCACAAATTCTTTAATTTGTTGTAATATTGCGCTACGGACTCATCTTCTTGCCTCGCTTCTCCCAGGCTTCTCTTCAATCTGTGGACAACAGCCAGATTGCTGTGCTCATATCGGCCGCAAAGCTCGGTCCAAATTTCCTGTGGGTCATCAAGATAGCGCACGCCTTCAAGAGCGTTGGGACCTAACGCGGTCTTCACCCAAGAAACCACCAAGGAGCAAGACCTCACCCATGCTGCGTATCTGATTTCATCACTTTCTTCAGGTTTCTTGATCTTCCCGATTAGAAAACCGTATTTGTTTTTAGATTTGAGGGCTGTGACAAAATCACACTTCCAACCTAGGAACCCAGTCCCGTTGAATTTGGTTGTTAGTAATAGCCCGGGACTTTCAGCGGCGTGAACGTACAGAGGGTCGTTCACGTCAATGGCATTTGTTGAAGTAGAAGGATTCTCCTTTTCTTTGTTCTTCTCGTGTTTGTCTCCAGTCGCCATTGCTGTGTAAACCCAGAAACTCTACTGAAACATGTAATAAACCTTTGCTCTTGATACCATATTGGAATTGATTGTGTTTAGTTTTGTGAAGATGAAAGTAGAAGAAACGTTGTTATTGATATATCTTGCGCATAACCGAGGGTAGCTTATACATACTTATATACTAGATTAATCTACCGTATCTAGATATACAAAAGATAAAACAAAAGATAAACAAAGATAAAAGATAAATAATGACTTGGTTTATGCTAATTATGGGTTAAGAGAATTAGAAGTCCTATGTTGGGCTTGGGCTTGTGTGGATGGTCCAATATCCCCACACCACTTACCGTATCTTGCTCCGTTCAACCGGGAGTATCCCTCACCGTCAAAAGATTCGATGGAAATGGTTTCCAAATTTGGAAGAAGAAGATAGAGATTTCACTCCTTGCCAAAAACAAAATCAAGATGATCGATGGAACCCTACCTCGATCAAAAGTAAAATACATAGATGCAGAAATAGAGCATCATTTGTTTAGATGAACTGAGAGTTGCTCCTATCATGAGTGCCGTAACAGTAGTAGTGATGACTCTGTGTTGTATCCATGGTTGTAAAAAACGGTACGGTGCGATCGTTTATACGGCGTATCATCCGTTTTTACAATGAAACGTATTGACATGACCGTATGAGAACCGTGTCATCGAACACCCCATCTCGTAATGGCGTACGACCATATAATCATATATATTTCCGTATTTACCGTATTTTGAAGAATACAGTATAAACTATTAAAGACAACGATTCGACAGAGCAAAATGAAGAATATTTTTTTCTATTAAATCTTTAAATGAAAATAATGTTGACCTTATATAAGGTTTTTACTTTTAAAAAATGATGATATAAGCACCACCACCATCAACTATAAATTGAATATTTGTGAGGGCAAAATTACAACTATACCAATAATTTTTCTATCATACTATTTTTTCTTCTTTTTTTTCTACTTGGTAGTAGTGCGATTTTTTCTTAAAATTCACTTAACAAAATTTCTACAAAATTCTTATGGTTAAGAATGTGATAACTTTATAATATATAAATTTACAAAGGTATAAATAATAAAATACAAATATTATGTACAAAGGGGAACATAGTTCATACTTGTAAATATTTATTATAAGTTTTTTGTTATTTAAAGTATATAATATTTCATCCGTACTGGTTCTCCGTTTTATCCGTATTACTTTCGTATCACGTACTCTCAGTAGTCCGTATTGAACTTCCGTACAGTTGTATCAAGTATCTTTACTCCCAAGCAGAAGTGAGCAAGGCTTGGAAGATTTAATCAAAAGTAGATTAATAATAGTTAGTGATTAAAAAATCAAATACTAACAGGCATATTTGATGCCAAATTGTCTGCTGAAAAATATCCACATGCGGCAGAGACTAGCAAATTAGAAGTAAGGATGATCATAATTTTAAATTAATAGGTTGCCGAAATGCTCAATTAGGAGTGCAAATCATGGCAGCAGATTGATTAGTTTTTGAAAAAAAAACAGAGGCGAGATATTTAATGAAACGATTTATGATGAAGAATAGTACCGGACCTACCGGTAAATTCTGCCCGTAATTTTGAAGTAGAGCTGAGATTATGTTAATAAAATACGGCCTATAAAGAATTCTTACGGGAATTTCCCTACCACAAGTCTTAGCTTTATTACCAAGCACCCTCGGTTACATATCACTGATCTTCTAAAAGCTTTTGAAGATTAGAAGAATCACGGATGAAATCCAAAGGTAATGAAATCTTTGAAAAAAATTTCAAAATGATGTTTCGTCCTATGGGCACACCTCTATTGGTGGATGCCAAAATTTAGAAATAAAGCTCACAATCAAGCACCGAAATGATTGGGAAGGTAAAAAAGTAATGAAATGATAAAGATAGAGCATACTGATTTATACGGAGGGATTTGCAATTTTATGATTCAGGTTCTTACCATGTTTTGACAGATGCTTTCTAAATATAGATTTTCAGAATTGTTTACCTTGTTGTTTGCGAAGGGAAGGATTGAGAGGTACAAACTTTTGAAGATTTTTTTGGTCAGCGATTCTTTGGTTGCAAACGAGTTTCCCTCTGCTAGGTCTGGCTACTTGCAGTCCCAGATTCTTCTTCCTTTCTTGATTCGTATGATGCCTAGCTCAATTTGAAACGCCTATGAATTCCAGACTGAGTTTTGGTCGAAGCTGCGCCTGGCCAAGAGAGGAGACTCCCGGTCGATGCTCTTGTCATCGGTTGTCTGGTTAGAACCTTGCTTTCTAGGATTGGTGCTTGAGTCTGAACTGAGGGGGCAACACCTCCCTTAAGCCTTTGTCGATCGCCAGGGGCTGTAAAGCTAAATATGTTGCTTTGAGACAAGGAGGAGCTGCATTAGTCTTGGAGCCAAAGAGGGGCTATGCCCGGTCGTTGAACTGAAGGCGATTGTGCCCGATCACAACAAGCTCCCCGTCACCACAAACTCCCGGTCGCGACGAGATCTTACGCCCGGTCACATCAAGCTCCCACCACATACTTCCGGTAGTCGAACAATCATCTCCTGGTCGTCGAATAATCATCTCCCGGTCGTCGAACAATCATCTCCCGGTCGTCGAAGAATCATCTCCCGGTCATCGAACAATCATCTCCCGGTCATCAAAGAATCATCTCCCGATAGTCAAACAATCATCTCCCTGTCGTCAAATAATCATCTCCCGGTCGTTGAAGGAGAAATATTTGATCGTTGAATAGCTATCGTCAGGTATTTGAACTGTAATGCTGGTCTCTTCGTAGATGATCCTTATTGCTCTATGAATTGCTTCTTCATTCTTTCTTTTTGTTATAAAAGTCCACAGTCATCTAACATTCGTCTTCTTTGAGACAAAGAGGGGCCATGCCCGATCTCTCAAAGTCAATCTGCTACTCCCGGTCTTCGAGTCGAAGTGGAGCCTCGCCTGGTCGCCAGGTCTTTAAGATAAAGGGGAGCTATGCCCGGTCGTTCGAAGGCCACCGCTACTCCTCTGAAATGGCTGGGCACAACAAGCCATTACTCTGGATTCCGTCCAATATGGCTCGGTGTAGCAGCAATTTTGTCATGGATAAAATTGATTGTTGATGAAGCTATCAGCCTTAGTCCTGGTGGATCCGTGAATGGTGAAGCCATCGCCGTATCAATTCTTCCATTCCTGCCGACTGAAAATGCAATTGATTTAAGCATTTGATCAAAAAGTTACTTTTTAGGTTTATAAATAAGGAAGATGAAAAGTAAGGAGATCATAAAATTGATCGCCCGCCCCTAGTTTCAGCGGATCCTTAGTTTTGATCTTTTATTAATGGAATCCTTCTGTCGCCAGGCTCTTTCAATTGCTTGATCTTGAGATCCGCCCAAGACTGTTTGGATTGGGTCGAATTCAAAATGAGATCTTTGCAATTGAAAAATATTGTTGATCGCCTCGTAGGAGTCGCCCTAGGTCATGATGAGTTTTGACTGAATTTCTATGCGATCCCTCCTTTGAGTTGATCGGTCAATGCCGCAAAATCTCTTACTCCTCTGCTTCTGATTTGGCTCTTGTACACTTAGTTAATCCTCGATCGTCTATCTGGTTGTGACTCACGATCTTCTTGAATCTAGGCGCCGCTCGCGCTTGGTTTCATCCTCGATTTGGTTGTAACCCCTTTCGAATTATTCGCTCGAATTCGCCGCCTCCTTAATTATCGTTTCCTTCGAGCTTTTGCTTATGTCATGGATCGCCGGTGGATGAACTTTGCTTTGGATCTGAACAATAATCTCCTGGCTCCTTTCCCTTTTTACTTCTTTTGGAGATGAATCGGCATCCCTTCGGGCTCTTGACTTCTTGAGAGAATGTCGTTGGATGGACAAAGATCGACGTGAATCCTTTCTTGAGCAGACCTCTGTGCAAAAATATACATTACGAAGCTCGTTCTTGAACGGATTTGCCAGACGAGTACATGTGTTGATGAGAATCCAAATCCGAAATCGGTGCTTCTTAGACATACATGTAACAAATTTCTCGAGATATGCCTTGCGTACATCGATTTTAACCTAGATCGAAGCGTAATCCATAATCCCAACAAAACTCCCTGTCATAGCCAGTCTCTAATTTCTCGCATCGTGGTTACATCATGGTTACTGTTTCCAGTCGTTGTGCATACAAATGGCGCCATATGAAAAGGTATAATTTATCCCTGACCACTAATCCGGCCTACATCCACTTGATGACAATATTTGTTTCTTTCTTTGGTGTTACAATACTATAGAGCTTTTCTAGTGCTTTCTCTCTTCTAATGTTGTGTTTCCCTACAAATGAGCCCCCTATCTCTCTATATAGACTTTCTATGATGAGGCCTAACTTACATCTTTGTACATGTGTCACTATATTATTGGAGCAACCTTCCTAATTTTGATACTTTCCTTTTTATAAAGCCTTATGGGCCAAAGACACAAGATGCAAATGTGGCGCCCAGTCGCGGAGCATAAGGTGCGAGATGCGATGCCGGTCACGTAATGCCCGGTCGCAGAGCATGAGGCACGGGACGTGGCGCCCGGACTTGATGCTTGGTGCCCAAATTGAAGCTGAATAGGGTCCTGAGGGAGGCCTGGGATCTGGGCCAGGGCCTGAGATCTGGGCCGCTTGGCTCTTTTGCCTCGTCATATTTTGGCTCTCTTCATTCGGTTCAGATGAATTCAGTTTGGGTGGATTCGGGTTGTACCAAACTTCGGTTTGATTCGGTTTTGGCTTGGTTCGGTTTGGATTTTTGGGTAACATTTCAGGTCACGTTATTTGGTTTACGATCACGTTCGGATCAAGTTGGATCGGTTCAGTTTTTCTGGTTCGGGTCACCTTTACCCGGTCTAGTTTCAAATCCCACTTCTTCAACTTGAAAACTTTTTTGAACAAACGAATGAACTATAAATTTCTAATGTGCACAAAAGTTACATCATGCATTATCACACATTACATAGCCCAAAACATATTAAAACTAGTCATGGCCAAAAAAACAATCTCAAACATATAAATTGACGGTGTTTTCAGTCAGCTGCTAGCTAGCTACTTCTTTTCAATAATTATCAAGCTAGACAGCTATTCAACTTTCATGTTTCAACATGTATTTTGGTTCTCAAATACAAGATCAATACAGAGTAAGCATAATTCTTTGTTACTGAATGAGAGGATGAAGGGGCACCTACCTTGCCACCATGATTTTCCGCCTCAGAGTCTTTGCCCTAACAATATTTGTCTTCTATTACCATCTTGTGTCTTCCGCTGAGTGCCCTCTTGACTTTGCATTTCTAACTCATCTTGAATCTTACATAAACCTAAAAAAAATATATAGCATCGTTCGATAGCCGTGATTTTTTTTTATGGGTAGGACACATGTCACTTTTCAATTAGATGATTTATTACCAGACCCACAAAAACGTAGTTGTCAATCTCTTATTTGTTAACCATGGTAGATTTAAACAAAGGCAGGAAAACCCGTGATTACTCGCACATGGCGAACGACCCACTATGAGCCTAAGCCAACATGGTTGAGAACTCTAGAGCTAATCACCAGGTTAAAGACGATATGTCAAGGAAACAGAAAAAAAATGTTCAATCCGTTGATAAAGCTAGCGGTTGATTCATTCTCAAAATTCACCTGATGTTTTGTTCCAGTCAACTCCTGTTTGACATGTTCTCTATAACAATCTCATTCATTAAGCAACTTTATCTCCGAGCTCCTCTTATCCATCAGTGCTCCCTGGTAATTACATAATTTCTTTTACATACGTCCAGATAATGATACACTTGCTCACAATTAAAAAACAAGACACAAAAAAAGCCAAGATGAACCCGTAGAGCGGCATCCTTCTTCGTCTACATTGATCTTAGTTTGATGATGTTTCCTCTATAAATTCTCCTAGGTTTTGCCTTCTCAAGGTCAAAGACTCTGTTAAGCGATCCAACTCTTCTCTCATATTCAATTCTTCCCTCAGCTTTGCTTGCAACACCATAAATAACCAAAGAAATTTGTTTTGTTGTCATCATACCAGAAGCTTGCAGAATAGAAGAACCAATGCGAAGAAACATTAGTTTCTCAAAATTTGGATTAACCAACCATTCCCATCCATTGTCCCCAATCTAGCCCCACGAAGATAAAAGAAAAGAGAGTGAGCTGCTACATATTTGTATTGAGCTCGCAGATCCGAGACAACATTCTCAAAGTGCAACAAGTCATGCCATGGGAATGAATAGTGTAACCTACGTCGCCAACCTTGCTTACTTACCTTACTCCGGACAGACAGCTAAAAAACCCCTTATATTGTTCTCTAAATTTCAAATGAAACCGGATATATTGTTAATTCTTCATGTAATGCTATTGGGCTAGAAAAGCCCACAAGACTTAAGCCATATATTCTTTTAAAGATTAGTTTAGATTTCATACATTAGATTGTATTTATCTTTTAAATAGCATTATCTTTACATAATAGATTTAGTAGCAATCTCTTATAAATAGTACATCGGACTTTAGGTTTGTATACAATATACACAGTACTCAATATACAATCGTTTTCTTCTACAAATCTCAAAACAATCTTTAACTCTTTCAATGTCTAACATACGACTTCTCATGGTATCAGAGTTAGGATCTTGGATCTTGAGTTTCTTGTTCCTTCAAACATGGCGGATGATGCAGGCAAAGGGAAGAAGGAAGCCGCGGTCAATTCTGGTGCTGGTGCGTCCAAGCTCCATCATTGATGTAAACGACCCTATTTACGTCCATTCGGCAGAGAATCCAGGACTCAACCTGGTAAGCAAGTTTGATGGCAAGGGTTTTCAAGGATGGAAATCAGATATGGTTACGGCTCTGAAAGTTAAAAACAAGTACGGTTTTGTCTTGGGAAAGATTGACAAACCTGAGGAGTCGAATATCATTCGCACCAGTGCCTGGGAGAGATCCAATTCTTTAGTGCTGTCGTGGTTGAAGTCTGCTCTCGTCCCCCATATTGCAGAAGGTTTTCGTTTCTGTGACGACCCGAAGGAACTTTGGGATTCTTTGATAAAGCAATTCGAGCACACAAACCTTGCGATAGTTCACAATCTGCAACGTGAATTAACAGAGATTAGACAAGGGGATGAGAGCGTAGGAAGCTATTACACAAGATTAAAGAAAGCATGGGGAGAATTAGACTTAGCTTGCCCACCGCCCAGATGCTCTTGTTCTGGTTGCAGCTGCGGCGCCAGAGAAGACTACAAGAAACGGGTTGATCAAAGCAAGCTAATTCATTTTCTCATGGGGCTCAACCGAAAATATTTGTCCATCAGAGGGCAAATATTAGCCATGAAGGAAATACCGTCGCTTGAGAAAGCTTTTTCGCTCATAGTTCAAGAAGAAGAACAGAGGGGAGATGGTTACCAGAACGAAGAAGCAATGTCCTTTTCAAGCCAAACAGTCGCTCAAGGCAACAATACCAGAAACCCTAGAAGATTCGACAAGAAGAAAGTACTATGCTCTCACTGTAAAAAATTAGGGCATAGCTTCGAAGAATGTTACCAGAGACAAACTTGCACTCATTGCAAGAAATCGGGCCACACAGTCGCCGATTGTTATGAAATTCATGGGCGAGACAAAGTTTTGGCCCGAAGAAAGAAGATGTATGCCAATTTAGTCGCAGAACCAGAGCAAGGCAGCAACAAAGAAGAGCTGGGAGAAGGTTTAACACCGAGACAATTACAACAAATCACAGATCTACTGCGAAGCAAAACCACGGAGAACAACACAGAAGGAGTCGACTACTGCAATTTTTCAGGTAACAGTGCTCCTTGCATTAGCAACAAATTTTGCTTAATGAGTAGTCGATCTAGTGATACTTTCAAAGGGAAGTGGTTAATCGATTCTGGAGCTACCGACCACATGTCGGGAGCCGATTATATGTTCGAAAATTGGAAGAAATTAGAGAGAGAGAGGACGGTGATATTACCAGACGGGAGTCCTCAAATTGTTAACATGGTCGGAGATGTAAAACTGGGAAGCGAAGCGAGGTTGAAGGAAGTGATGTATATACCCAATTTCATGTTTAATCTGGTCTCTGTGACGAAGCTTGTGAAGCAATTTTGTTGCTCTCTGATTTTCGATTGCCATGGTTGCTATATTCAGGGCCGTATCTCAAGCCAGAATAGCAAGATAGGCGATGCTCGGGACAACTTGTATATACTGGATACAGATCTATTTGTGGGTTGGGCCAGCAGAAGTTTGGACCGCGCCTGTCCAGTAGTCAGAAGGGCTTCGGGTGTGCCAAGCAGTACGAGTAATACAGGCCAGCGAGAAGATTTGGGCTGTCAAAATCAAGAAGGAGGTGGAATGAGCCCAAAGGCTTTAGAAATGCATGTAAAATTAGGGCACGTTCCATTCCGAAAACTTGTAACACTTGGCATAATAAAAGAAACAGATTTTTCTCCAACCTATGCGTGTGATGTTTGTTACAAGTCACGAGCACAACGGTTACCTTTCAGCAATTCCACAAGTAAAACCAAGAAAGCATTTGAGATGATACATATAGATGTCTGGGGGCCATTTGGTACAGACACTTATAACGGCTTCAAATATTTTGTTTGCTTCGTCGATGATTTTACACGCACCACTTGGGTCACTCTCATTAAACAAAAAGGGCATGCTTGGGAAGCGATCGTAAATTTTATCAAGATGGTAGAACGACAATTTGAAGCAAAGATTAAGGTGGTACGAACAGATAATGCCAGAGAACTGGGGAGTTCGAATGAAGGGAAGAGCTATTTCGCGCAACAAGGGATAGTGCATCAAACAACATGTCCCTATACGCCACAACAAAATGCTGTTGTCGAACGCAAGCATAAATATCTTCTGGAAACAGCAAGGGCGGTATTTTTCCAATCCAATGTACCACTTGAATATTGGGGAGAATGCATACTGCATGCGACTTTCCTTATTAATCGGTTGCCTACCAAGGCGTTAAATGGAAAAACTCCACACGAGAGTTTGTTCGGAAGTAAGCCTTCATATAGTGAGATCAAGCCCTTCGGTTGTTTGTGTTACAAGACGATAGTAGGTCCAAAAGGAGGGAAATTTGATCCACGAGGAGAAGCGTGCGTTTATCTCGGAGATGACCCACGAAGGAAAGGGTATAAAGTGATGAGTTTAGAAACTCGCATGGTAGAAGTTTGTCGGGACGTTAAGTTTCATGTCCATGCTTTCCCTTTCCCACATCAGATACACAGCAATATCAACATCGTAATGTTGCTCCTTCTATGTTAATAGATGACGAACCCTTGTTCTGCCCAAGTCAACCAGACGCTTCCCCTATTTTACCAGCAGATGACACTAGTCAACCAGATTTGCGACGTTCCAGTAGGGTGACCCACAAGCCTAGTTACTTGGATGATTATGTGTGCACTTCTTGTTTTCAAGAGATCCTGGATGAAAGGGTATATGGGTCAACAGCACTACCTAGTGATACGCTTGCACACTGTGTCAGTTTGACAGAAACTACACCTATCAGATCTGTGGCTCTACTCTCCAGCACATCCGTTGTTCAACCTGGGGTTAATACAGATCTGCATGAACCACATAATTACCAATCGGCAGTCCTGCATGAGCATTGGCGGACAGCCATGCAACAAGAATTACGAGCGCTAGAGGAGAATGAAACATGGGATGTTGTAACTCTTCCTAAAGGGAAAAAGCTTATTGGGTGCAAATGGGTTTACAAAGTGAAACTAAAGTCAGATGGAACGTTAGAACGGTACAAAGCTCGGTTGGTAGCAAAAGGGTTTACTCAGCGACATGGTTTGGATTATCATGAGACCTTTTCACCCGTGGTCAAGTTAACAACAATACGATCTCTCATTGTTGTTGCACTTAACAAAGGGTGGATTATCAACCAACTTGACGTAAATAATGCGTTCCTCCATGGAGATCTTGATGAAGAGGTTTATATGCGCTTACCACCTGGCCTTGAGGTCACAGGGACAAACAAGGCATGCCGGCTAAGAAGATCGTTATATGGACTAAAGCAAGCTTCCAGACAATGGTTTTCTAAGCTAGCCAGTTTTCTCCACACACTTGAGTTTACTCAATCCAAGAATGATTACTCCCTTTTCCACAAGGAAACATCTCAGGGTAAGATGTTTATTGCAGTCTATGTTGATGACATGTTAATTATTGGTCCTTGTCAGCAGGAAATTGATGGCATCAAGCGTGCTCTCGATCTTGATTTCCGCATTAAAGATCTGGGAACATTACGCTATTTCCTGGGTATTGAGTTCATTCCCTACAACCACGGGTATATTCTTTCACAGCGAAAATTATGCTTAGAGCTCTTAGACGAATATACTTGTTCTGATGCAAGAACAGCCAAGGGGCCTATGGTCACGGGAAAACAGCTGCGTGTCACTGATGGTACTCCTTTGACGGATCCCACATCTTACCGGCGGTTGGTAGGCAAACTCAATTACTTGACTAATACAAGACCAGACCTCAGTTTTACAGTTCAGGTGCTTAGCCAGTTCATGGCACACCCCAGTGATATTCATATGGAAGCTGCTATGCATGCGATCAGTTACGTCAAAGGAACCTTGAATTATGGTATAGTTCTTACTGGCAACCCGAGTGTTGCGCTTGATTTACAAGCATATTGTGATTCGGATTGGGCTGCTTGCCCAAACACGAGAAAATCCGTGTCAGGTTATTTTATCTTTCTTGGAAGTAGTCCTATTTCTTGGAAGACTAAAAAGCAAGGATCAGTGTCTCTTTCTAGTGCTGAAGCTGAATACCGTTCCCTACGACGGGTTACTGCGGAATTGACATGGCTCACACGGCTACTACATGAGCTAGATGTTCCACACATCAATCCCATACCGGTCAAATGCGACAATCAGTCAGCTATATACATAGCTCGCAACCCTGTTTTCCATGAACGTACGAAACACATAGAGATTGATTGTCATTTTGTTCGGGAGAAAATACAACAGGGCCTTGTTGATGTTAGATACACCCATACTTCTGATCAACTCGCAGACATGATGACTAAAGCTTTACCAGGAGTCAAATACAAGGAGCAGTTGTCACGTATTGGGATGCATGATAATACTTCAAGCCTTAGCAATTTTGCTTACGGCTTGAGGGGGGGTATTGGGCTAGTAAAAAGCCCACCAAGAACTTAAGCCCATATATTCTTTTAAAGATTAGTTTAGATTTCATACATTAGATTGTATTTATCTTTTAAATAGCATTGATCTTTACATAATAGATTTAGTAGCAATCTCTTATAAATAGTACATCGGACTTTAGGTTTGTATACAATATACACAGTACTCAATATACAATCGTTTTCTTCTACAAATTCTCAAAACAATCTCTTAACTCTTTCAATGTCTACACATACGACTTCTAATAAATGCTGATCTTCACCTTTCACGTGGTATTCTTTTAGTGAATTTTATAGCCAGATAATAACACCTTCATATCCCAGTGCCAGAAGATCTTTTCTGCCGAAACAATACAAATATTGCGAAATATATACTCAGTCATAATTTATTGCGACTCTTCAACCGTCTTACCCAAATCTTGAAAATGCTTTTCATAGGGTTCAGGACTGTGGCATGAGCAGGAGGCTTGTTATTTGTGATGTTCCCATTCATATAGCGTTGGTGGTCATTTAAGAGCCGCCCACATCAGAAAAGTGAGACATTATGAAGCACAAACCACAGTGGCCAAAAACGATAGGTTAACAAAAGGAGCTTGGAAAGTTGCTTGATTTCAAACTCAAAAATGTGAATGACACCACGACTCTCGTTGAAGAATATGGCAGCGTTGCTACTGCAAAACTGTTGATTAAGTCAAAGTCAGTTTCTGTTCCTCCAGTTAATTTATCTGATAATATAATTAAGAATAAGTAGTTAACTTAGAGTAGAAATAGGGGGTTAGTTCTCTGTTTATTCGTATATGTAACTGCATCCAATTTCTTCTATTTAAACCAATATTTGTACTCGTTTACATCAGATGAATGATATACAAAACAACTTTTGTTTCATTATCTCATATCCAATATTCCAACAGTTTATGGTATCAGAGCTAAAGAGAAAAAACATTACCACAGAGTTTTTTTTTCTCATCCAGGAGAGATCTCAACAAAAATTAGAGCCGTAGCTCATTATTTTTTCTTCCTCGTTGTCGCTACATCACCACAGATTTCTCTTCTCCCTGTTGCAAGCAATTCAATTCAATTTCAGCTACAACAAGCGACCATCTACACAAACAGCAGTTCCGATCGACCCTTCCTCACCAACAAGCCAAAGAAGAGTCCACCTACTTGTGCCCAGACTTTGCGGTGAAATATATATATCTATATAAAAATATACAACTCCTATCACTAGTTATTCAGTTCTAGTAATGGCTACAAACGGAGCAACCCACGCTCACCTTCCAATCTGTAAGGGGCAAAACTACCATCTATGGATTATAAAGATGAAGATACTATTCAGATCACAAGAGCTTTGGGATTTTGTTGCGAATGGCTTTAACGGACAAAGACGGGAGAATCGTGTACGGGAGAATCAGAAAAAGGATGCAAAAGCCCTCTTTCTTCTGCAATAGTCCCTCGATGATGAACATTCTCCTCGTATAGCAACAACTTCCACTTATAAAGAAGCTTGGGACATTCTTAAGCAAGAATTTTTGGGCAATAAGAAGGTAATAACAGTAAAACTACGGTCCTTACGCCGTGAATTTGAAACATTGTCTATGAAAGACCAAGAATCTGTGCACGAGTATCTTTCAAAAGTTTTTGCTGTTGTAAATCAAATGCGAACATTCGGTGAAATGATGACTAACGAAATTGTGGTCAGTAAAATGTTGTGAAGTCTTGTTAGCAAGTATGATCATCTTGTAGCTTCTATAGAAAAGATCTGTCTGATTACAGTTTTGATGAGTTGATGAGTTCTTGGATTACCCATGAGGATTGATTGAATGGGAGAGGGGTAATGAGAAAACTATGAAGAAAGCTTTTGGGTGGAAGGAGAATCCTCCTACAACACGAATTATAACAATCATGGTAGAAGAGGTGGATATCGAGGCAGAGGTCGTAGAAGAGGAGGTCGTGTTAGAGGGGAACACTACAATAATCCAATCCAATGTTGATACTGTAATAAATATAGACACAAGGAAGCTGATTGTTGGACAAAACAGAGATATGAGAACAAAGCTATCAATTTTACGGAGACGGTCGAAGAGGAAGAAGAAAGTATGTTATGTATGACTCACTGTGATAAGGGTACGGCCAAACTTCTCCCAAACAACCTCAATACTCTTTTATTATGTAACACCCCTACTCTAATCGGCTCCTAATCATCTTACTTAACAATATAATCGCAGCGGTAATCTCAACAATTGAACTACTGGTGTCACCGTTCTTACTCGCCCATACGAGTAATAACGTGCTTCCTGATGTACTCTTAAATATGAAACAATTTCTCGCAGTGACAACAAGAGATAGATCTAACCTTCCCAAACCAATATAAAATACATTCACAGTGAGCATTCTACGTATTCCAACCCTATACACGTTTCTAAGTTCGTATCAAAATGCAACAGTGCATATTAAAACAACTGTAATTAAACTACCCAGCGCGTCCCTCTCTTTGCCGACACCGGAAGCTGCATACCTGCAAAAATGGTTGTTTGTGGTATGGAATCAGCCTCTGCTGAGTATGTTACTACATGACTGTCATGCCCCCTCGGACCCTCAGTTATTTGGTCGAGAGCATGCGATTCATTTTCATGCAAGTAATTTAATGTTAAAACTGTAAAGCAACAATATATATTGCAGTAAACTCAAATAACCAACAAGCCCCCGGCTTCACACATCGCATCGTAATAAACCACTGAAAGCGTTACAACGCTTATATGAGTACAGAGACTCCATTCCAACAAACACTTAATAGTTCATAATTGAGTTCGGCGATTTCCGACCAAACAATCCAAAACCACACATGAGTACAGCGACTCGACACAACCAGTTCACAACACACAATATGCATAATGGCTCGTTCAAACAAATCCACCAACATACCACACATAACCACAAAGCACAACCAATGAACAACAAGGCCAAACAACGAGAATTATAGACGAGTATAAACTCTCGTCTTTGGCATGAAAGCCCAAATAATGTTCGCCTAATGTACGAGTTAGCATAGTCGTTCGTAATTGTTCAGTCATGTCTAATGACAACGTCTCGTTAGAATGATGTGTCTCTAAGTTACCCATCTCTTATGGCGGGTCACCCACGGCAGTAGCCACTCCAGCGGTAGAGTCTCCGACCTACGAACGTTCTGTAGTTCGTTGGAAATTTATCCTGATACTTACGGTTACCACACGGTATCCTAGTATCGTTAATGGATCACAGTTCACAGCAAGAGCCACATCCTCTTGATAACTTATCTATACCATCACATCGTTTTATTATTTTTCCTAACACAACAGACTAAGGTCGTTAGTCCAATCCTGAGTATGTCGACTCGGGATCCAGTGTAGTAGATACGAGAGCGACGTTAAGAGGCCAATGCTCCGTATATAAGTCTCAGGTAATAATATATCTTATTATCCTGATGCTAACGTTTACTTACGTTCCTTATATTACACATATAAGATAGCATCATTGCCGCTAGTTCGTTTTATAATATGTTCATATATACGAACGGTACTGTTATGCGTATAGTAATATTAAAGCAGCATTAATACACAACTCAAGCATATTAATTCACACAAGCAGACATTCAATCTTATCACAGATTTTCACACAATGTCTGAACTGAGGAAATCCTCAGAGACAATCAAGCCACATAAATAACATACCGTTCACCCTGAAAGTATTATGGTGGAGTATGATTCAGCTAGATCCAATGCTCCTCGTGTCGTCTCTAACAATCTATCAATATGCATCACACTATGCATCAGCATCTCATACTAACAACACACTACGGCACCCCGTACTGTTACTAATCCATCCCGGTTTATTCCCGTTACTAACTGATAACTTTTGTCGGGTTTTCGGTTTAACTCGGATTAGGAAAGATGTCATATTTCATGCGTGGTTACGTCGAGTATATTAATACACTTAACTTAAACGTTTACTATCGCATGTAATTTAATACACATTTGTATATCATATAGCCTGTCACTATATTGCATGTATAATCTTAATTGTTTATGTAACACCCCTACATCGAACTTCACAACTAATGAAATCGCAGCGGAAATAAATAACTAAACAATAACTAAATGCTTCGGTGCTACAACGCCGTCAACCACCCACGTGGTTGACAAGACAAAATAAAT
Organism: Limonium bicolor; assembly: GCA_023374045.1. Taxonomy (NCBI): domain Eukaryota; kingdom Viridiplantae; phylum Streptophyta; class Magnoliopsida; order Caryophyllales; family Plumbaginaceae; genus Limonium; species Limonium bicolor. The sequence continues at coordinate 527,142,253 of CM041776.1, forward strand.
ACAAGTGTACCGGTCTGATGATCAGACTCCCGAGCATAAAACTAAACCATAAATACATCATATACAATACCGAGTATTTACTTACATTCCTTCACTGTAAACTGTCAATATACCGCCATAGTAATTTCAACGGAATCAAAATATAATGCCACGGGAGCACAGGCGCATCCCGGGCTCAACATCCAAAATAAACCAAGATACAACTGCAGCCTAGATCCTACAGCCACTCTGCTTCCTCGATCCTCATCCTGCAGTAAAAATATGGAGCCCCCGAGGGGGTCAGCAACCCTTGGCTGGTATGGTTAACGCGCAGCCCATCGGCTACCGGGATACGCGTAACTAATTGTCATGATAACATGGCATTCATTTTATACAAAACATAACATAACATAATAGGTGGCATAGCATCAATAGTGCATAGCACAACCTCACATACACAGTGGATACTCTTTCCACAATAACAACCATAAAGGTTAAACAACATAAGAGCCTAGAGAATGGTTCACCCTCATGTTAAGCTCGTTACACACACTCATTACCGTTCTGTTATTCGAACGAGTAACTTAAGTCACAGATGATTCGGATATAGTGACCCGAACACACCACATAAACACATGTTCCCACTAAACCGATCATAAGTCAGAATAGGTAAGCTTTGGAGGAAGCTAGCGGGAGATCGAACGCCAAATTAAGGAGAACAATCTTAACAACATAAGAGTCAAATCTGATTCAGATATCTACTCTTAACTTACATGCATGACCGGACAACCGGATTCCTCACTTCTCAGTTAACACTTGTTAGAAGTTCATGGTGGAACTTAACAACCAATACACAACAGGTGGTAGGTCACGTTAGACACACTAGGAAAATGAGTCACATCATAACATCACAATAATATGAACAACTGTAAACTCATTACATCTTTAAATCTTATAACATCATAAATACACAGAAAAACATACAACACACAAGCCGGTGTAAACCGGTAGGCAACAGACTGCAAGAAAACCATACCTTGGTCCTTGCCTCGATTTGTTTCCACCGTAGGTCACTCCTATACATGATTCAAGAATGTCGGTTAATTAACTTACTTAACTTCCAAATTTACTAAGTGTTTAACATGATTATTTGACATGTTTAAATGTCTAACTTACCCTAGGTTACCTTCATTATACCCCCTAGGGTTAACTACATAAGTCACATTCTTTTCTGTTTTTTTTTTACAAGTTTTGGTCCGACCGACCTTACCGACCGACCTTGCACAAGGTCGGTCCATTCCAGAACATATTTCCGTCAAAATTTTCTACTCCGACCGACCTTGTAAGTTCGGTCACATGTTCGGTCCATTCCCGAGAGTTTCTTCCCTTTGAAAATTCAGCCCGACCGAACTTGCCAAGTCCGGTCCCATGTTCGGTCGATTCCAGTAACTTAATCCATACACAAAATACAAGCCCGACCGACCTTGCAAGTCCGATCCCCAAGGTCGGTCCATTCCAGAAGCCAATTCTCGCAGGGTAAACTGGGCTCGACCGACCTTGCAAGTTCGGTCGCAAGTTCGGTCTGGCCCAGACCCTTGTTTTACATTTCTCATTTAACTCCAAACTTCACCCCATATATCCTAGTACACCCTAACCTCATTTGGGCACTTCAAACACACCTTAAGACATCCTTAAACACTCATAAAACTCATTTTCTAATTCCTTAAACCTTTACTCATTTCTTCCCAAAATTCCTAACACTTACAATGTTTTCTCCTAGTCTCCAAGTGGTGTTTCATACCAAAATACTCCCTCACCACAACCACATCATCTCTCAAGCATCTATTCTCACAACTTACTCCTTATGTCATTCTTGAAATCCTTTTTCAAGTTTACACTTTCTCCTTGTTCACCAAAGTTTGCCTAAATCCTAACACAAGTCCAAATGACTTTGGTGTATCCCAAACATTCTTTTGCATTATAAAATCCTCTAGAACATTGCCTAAGCCCTTCTCACATCTTAAAACACCTGAATGCATGTTTCTCCCACTAGTTGAACACTTAACATTCTAAACATCTCTTAACTTGCCAACTCATTTTAAACCCTTAGAACTTCTTGTTTATTACCTAAATTTTGACATAGGTTCTCCTAGAACATTACTAATCCAAGACACATTGTCTTCACCATCAAACAACCATGAACACCAAAATCCATCAAAAACATCTTTATACACAAACTTCACACATTTAGCACTACATCACAATATAGTGCATAATTTAAATTGCATGGCACTTAGGCCCTTAAATAACATGGCTCTTAGGCCCTTAAGATGCATAAATCATAAACACTGAATTTCCACAATATATTTGCCTTTGACCTACAAATACACTCAACAACACATATGCCTTTTACTAAGCTCTTAAGAGCATTCTTCTAAGTCACTTCCCATTGGCTCCTTAGATCATTTTCATAGACAATACAAGCTCATTTCTCCTAAGACTTTAAACCACATTAGGTTAGCATATTTACCTCTTTTCCTCACAAACTTCTTTCTTGTTTCCTTGTTTAAAATCGGCTAGGTATTTGATTCCTTGTCAACTACTAAACATTATACAAATAACATAATGAGTATTCAAGCTTTAAGCTTCATCTCATTGTAAACCCTAGGTTTACATTATTTCAAAAACATTAATGTAGTTGTTTTACCTTGGTCTTTGAAGAGAGTTTGAATATATATCAAGAGAGGACTCCACCAAGTCCTTGAAAGGTTGGAATGAAGCTAGAACAAGGTCACACAAAGAGCACCATTAATGGGCATTTTCGGTCAAGGTAAAAACATGGAGGAAACATGATTTTTCTTTGAGATTCCTTACCTAGAAGCAAAGGAGAGTAATAATATGTAGAAATATAAGTTCAAGCTCCTTCAATGGTGGAACTCCATGGCACCGAAATGGGGCTCTTGAAGTTTTGAGAAGATAGGAATGGAGAGATTGATGAGAGGAAGAGAATGGTGGTGTTTGTTTTTGATTTGGTTAAGTGAGCTAGGAATTACAAGTGGTCAAAGATGGAGTTTGTGTGTTTACTATTGCAACCTCCACCTTCGAATTCATGAAGTTTTATAGTTTTAAAACTGTTGTGACAGATGTTAAAACATCAGGTATAAAGCAGTAAAATACATAGATAGAGAAATAGGGCATCATTTGTTTAGATGAACTGAGATTTGCTCCTATTATGAGTGCCGTAACAGTAGCAGTGATGACCCTGTGTTGTACTTGTATCATCTTTGCTCCCAAGCAGAAGTGAGCAAAGCTTGGAAGATTTAATCAAAAGTAGATTAATAATAGTTAGTGATTAAAAAATCAAGGGAAATTTCATGAAATGTCATTATATTTTTGGCTAATTCATGAAATGCCAAAAAAAAAAGACTATCACAAAATACCACTATATTTTTGTAATAGTCTATAAAATGCCACTATAGTCATTGACCAGATGGAAAAAAAATCAAAAATATCTTTACTAGTTAACAAAGTACTTTTAAAGTTCACAATATGACCCTAAGTATTAAAAAATTCACAAAAAATATCAAAATACAATAAAAATTAAAAAAAATAAAAAATTTAATAAAATTAATAAAATAAAAATAAAAATTAAAAAAATTGAATTTTTTTAAAAAAATTCCTGAAATTCTAAAATATTTTTTTTAAAAAATATTTCACTTTTTAAAATTTATTCAATACCATAAAAGAATATTATGTTCTAAACAAATAATTTTTTAAAAAATAAGTACCATAATGTTTACCATACATTTTTTAATTATTATTTTCTATCAATTTAAACTATTTATTCAAAGTAAATTATTTTTTTATTTTACTGATTTAAAAAATTAAAAATTCTAAATATAATAATTTATTTTGAAGAAATAATTTAAATTGATAGCAAATAATAATTAAAAATGTATGGTAAAAATTATGGTACTTATTTGTTATCAATTATGGTACTTAATTGGTATGAATTGATAGAAAAGTTGGTTTAAATTATTTATTTAGAACATAATATTATTTTATGGTACTTAATAATTTTTAAAATGAAACATTTATTTGTTTTAATATTTTATGATATTTTCATTTTTCAGTTTTTATATTTTTTAAATTTTTATAAAGTATTTGATATTTTTAATGTTTTTGAATTTTTTGTGAATTTTTATGAATTTTTTAATACTTAGGGGTATATTGTGAACTTTAAATGTACTTTGTTAATTAACTAGTAGGGGTATTTTTGTCTTTTTTCAATTTGGTCAATAACTATAGAGGCATTTCATGGACTTTTACGAAATATAGTGGCATTTTGTGACTTTTTTTTAATGGCATTTCATGAATTAGCCAAAAATATAATGGCATTTCATGAAATTTCCCTATTTTATTGTAATTTGATATTTTGTTAATTATAACACTTAGGGGCATATTGTGAACTTTAAAAATAATTTATTAACTAATAGGGGTATTTTTGTCTTTTTTCTATCTATAGTGGTATTTCATGGACTTTTCAGAAAATATAGTGGTATTTCGTGATTTTCTTTTTTTAGTGTCATTTCATAAATTAGTCAAAAATATAGTGACATTTCATGAAATTTCCCAAAAATCAAATACAGGCATATTTGATGCCAAATTGTCTGCTGAAAAATATACACATGCAGTGGCAGAGACTAGCAAATTAGAAGTAAGGATGATCATAATTTTTAAATTAATAGGTTGCCGAAATGCTCAATTACCCAAGTAGTAGAATGATAGTATGTTAGAATATAGTTGGGGGAATAATATACGGTAGTTTGTGCCGTGTTATACATATAAAACTTTTGCAATACAGAACATTCTTTTCTTGTTCACTCTCTCGATCTCCATCTCTCCTTCCTCTCTGTTCCCAAATTTTCGCATTCAACATGGTACCAAAACGGTTTATCCGCAATTGAATTGGGTCCGCTATGACTACTAAGAGTGGTGATAGCGATTACGAACAAGAATTGACTGACGGTGAATTGTCCGACATCGCCGAAGAAGACGATGAAGAAAAGAAATCAAGATGACGAGTCTTGCGGCTTGATCTATCAGATCCACTTACCGTATCTTGCTCCGTTCAACCGGGAGTATCCCTCACCGTCAAAAGATTCGATGGAAATGGTTTCCAAATTTGGAAGAAGAAGATAGAGATTTCACTCCTTGCCAAAAACAAAATCAAGATGATCGATGGAACCCTACCTCGATCAAAAGTAAAATACATAGATGCAGAAATAGAGCATCATTTGTTTAGATGAACTGAGAGTTGCTCCTATCATGAGTGCCGTAACAGTAGTAGTGATGACTCTGTTGTATCCATGGTTGTAAAAACGGTACGGTGCGATCGTTTATACGGCGTATCGTCCGTTTTTACAATGAAACGTATTGACATGACCGTATGAGAACCGTGTCATCGAACACCCCATCTCGTAATGGCGTACGACCATATAATCATATATATTTCCGTATTTACCGTATTTTGAAGAATACAGTATAAACTATTAAAGACAACGATTCGACAGAGCAAATGAAGAATATTTTTTTCTATTAAATCTTTAAATGAAAATAATGTGACCTTATATAAGGTTTTTACTTTTAAAAAATGATGATATAAGCACCACCACATCAACTATAAATTGAATATTTGTGAGGGCAAAATTAAAACTATACCAATAATTTTTCTATCATACTATTTTTTCTTTTTTTTCTACTTGGTAGTAGTGCGATTTTTTCTTAAAATTCACTTAACAAAATTTCTACAAAATTCTTATGGTTAAGAATGTGATAACTTTATAATATATAAATTTACAAAGGTATAAATAATAAAATACAAATATTATGTACAAAGGGGAACATAGTTCATACTTGTAAATATTTATTATAAGTTTTTTGTTATTTAAAGTATATAATATTTCATCCGTACTGGTTCTCCGTTTTATCCGTATTACTTTCGTATCACGTACTCTCAGTAATCCGTATTGAACTTCCGTACAGTTGTATCAAGTATCTTTACTCCCAAGCAGAAGTGAGCAAGGCTTGGAAGATTTAATCAAAAGTAGATTAATAATAGTTAGTGATTAAAAAATCAAATACTAACAGGCATATTTGATGCCAAATTGTCTGCTGAAAAATATCCACATGCGGCAGAGACTAGCAAATTAGAAGTAAGGATGATCATAATTTTAAATTAATAGGTTGCCGAAATGCTCAATTAGGAGTGCAAATCATGGCAGCAGATTGATTAGTTTTTGAAAAAAAAACAGAGGCGAGATATTTAATGAAACGATTTATGATGAAGAATAGTACCGGACCTACCGGTAAATTCTGCCCGTAATTTTGAAGTAGAGCTGAGATTATGTTAATAAAATACGGCCTATAAAGAATTCTTACGGGAATTTCCCTACCACAAGTCTTAGCTTTATTACCAAGCACCCTCGGTTACATATCACTGATCTTCTAAAAGCTTTTGAAGATTAGAAGAATCACGGATGAAATCCAAAGGTAATGAAATCTTTGAAAAAAATTTCAAAATGATGTTTCGTCCTATGGGCACACCTCTATTGGTGGATGCCAAAATTTAGAAATAAAGCTCACAATCAAGCACCGAAATGATTGGGAAGGTAAAAAAGTAATGAAATGATAAAGATAGAGCATACTGATTTATACGCGAGGGATTTGCAATTTTATGATTCAGGTTCTTACCATGTTTTGACAGATGCTTTCTAAATATAGATTTTCAGAATTGTTTACCTTGTTGTTTGCGAAGGGAAGGATTGAGAGGTACAAACTTTTGAAGATTTTTTGGTCAGCGATTCTTTGGTTGCAAACGAGTTTCCCTCCGCTAGGTCTGGCTACTTGCAGTCCCAGATTCTTCTTCCTTTCTTGATTCGTATGATGCCTAGCTCAATTTGAAACGCCTATGAATTCCAGACTGAGTTTTGGTCGAAGCTGCGCCTGGCCAAGAGAGGAGACTCTCGGTCGATGCTCTTGTCATCGGTTGTCTGGTTAGAACCTTGCTTTCTAGGATTGGTGCTTGAGTCTGAACTGAGGGGGCAACACCTCCCTTAAGCCTTTGTCGATCGCCAGGGGCTGTAAAGCTAAATATGTTGCTTTGAGACAAGGAGGAGCTGCATTAGTCTTGGAGCCAAAGAGGGGCTATGCCCGGTCGTTGAACTGAAGGCGATTGTGCCCGATCACAACAAGCTCCCCGTCACCATAAACTCCCGGTCGCGACGAGATCTTACGCCCGGTCACATCAAGCTCCCACCACATACTTCCGGTAGTCGAACAATCATCTCCTGGTCGTCGAATAATCATCTCCCGGTCGAACAATCATCTCCCGGTCGTCGAAGAATCATCTCCCGGTCATCGAACAATCATCTCCCGGTCGTCGAAGAATCATCTCCCGATAGTCAAACAATCATCTCCCTGTCGTCAAATAATCATCTCCCGGTCGTTGAAGGAGAAATATTTGATCGTTGAATAGCTATCGTCAGGTATTTGAACTGTAATGCTGGTCTCTTCGTAGATGATCCTTATTGCTCTATGAATTGCTTCTTCATTCTTTCTTTTTGTTATAAAAGTCCACAGTCATCTAACATTCGTCTTCTTTGAGACAAAGAGGGGCCATGCCCGATCTCTCAAAGTCAATCTGCTACTCCCGGTCTTCGAGTCGAAGTGGAGCCTCGCCTGGTCGCCAGGTCTTTAAGATAAAGGGGAGCTATGCCCGGTCGTTCGAAGGCCACCGCTACTCCTCTGAAATGGCTGGGCACAACAAGCCATTACTCTGGATTCCGTCCAATATGGCTCGGTGTAGCAGCAATTTTGTCATGGATAAAATTGATTGTTGATGAAGCTATCAGCCTTAGTCCTGGGATCCGTGAATGGTGAAGCCATCGCTGTATCAATTCTTCCATTCCTGCCGACTGAAAATGCAATTGATTTAAGCATTTGATCAAAAAGTTACTTTTAGGTTTATAAATAAGGAAGATGAAAAGTAAGGAGATCATAAAATTGATCGCCCGCCCCTAGTTTCAGCGGATCCTTAGTTTTGATCTTTTATTAATGGAATCCTTCTGTCGCCAGGCTCTTTCAATTGCTTGATCTTGAGATCCGCCCAAGACTGTTTGGATTGGGTCGAATTCAAAATGAGATCTTTGCAATTGAAAAATATTGTTGATCGCCTCGTAGGAGTCGCCCTAGGTCATGATGAGTTTTGACTGAATTTCTATGCGATCCCTCCTTTGAGTTGATCGGTCAATGCCGCAAAATCTCTTACTCCTCTGCTTCTGATTTGGCTCTTGTACACTTAGTTAATCCTCGATCGTCTATCTGGTTGTGACTCACGATCTTCTTGAATCTAGGCGCCGCTCGCGCTTGGTTTCATCCTCGATTTGGTTGTAACCCCTTTCGAATTATTCGCTCGAATTCGCCGCCTCCTTAATTATCGTTTCCTTCGAGCTTTTGCTTATGTCATGGATCGCCGGTGGATGAACTTTGCTTTGGATCTGAACAATAATCTCCCTGGCTCCTTTCCCTTTTTACTTCTTTTGGAGATGAATCGGCATCCCTTCGGGCTCTTGACTTCTTGAGAGAATGTCGTTGGATGGACAAAGATCGACGTGAATCCTTTCTTGAGCAGACCTCTGTGCAAAAATATACATTACGAAGCTCGTTCTTGAACGGATTTGCCAGACGAGTACATGTGTTGATGAGAATCCAAATCCGAATCGGTGCTTCTTAGACATACATGTTAACAAATTTCTCGAGATATGCCTTTGCGTACATCGATTTTAACCTAGATCGAAGCGTAATCCATAATCCCAACAAAACTCCCTGTCATAGCCAGTCTCTAATTTCTCGCATCGTGGTTACATCATGGTTACTGTTTCCAGTCGTTCGTGCATACAAATGGCGCCATATGAAAAGGTATAATTTATCCCTGACCACTAATCCGGCCTACATCCACTTGATGACAATATCTTTGTTTCTTTCTTTGGTGTTACAATACTATAGAGCTTTTCTAGTGCTTCTCTCTCTTCTAATGTTGTGTTTCCCTACAAATGAGCCCCTCTATCTCTATATATAGACTTTCTATGATGAGGCCTAACTTTACATCTTTGTACATGTGTCACTATATTATTGGAGCAACCTTCCTAATTTTGATACTTTCCTTTTTATAAAGCCTTATGGGCCAAAGACACAAGATGCAAAATGTGGCGCCCAGTCGCGGAGCATAAGGTGCGAGATGCGATGCCCGGTCACGTAATGCCCGGTCGCAGAGCATGAGGCACGGGACGTGGCGCCCGGACTTGATGCTTGGTGCCCAAATTGAAGCCTGAATAGGGTCCTGAGGGAGGCCTGGGATCTGGGCCAGGGCCTGAGATCTGGGCCGCCTTGGCTCTTTTGCCTCGTCATATTTTGGCTCTCTTCATTCGGTTCAGATGAATTCAGTTTGGGTGGATTCGGGTTGTACCAAACTTCGGTTTGATTCGGTTTTGGCTTGGTTCGGTTTGGATTTTTGGGTAACATTTCAGGTCACGTTATTTGGTTTACGATCACGTTCGGATCAAGTTGGATCGGTTCAGTTTTTCTGGTTCGGGTCACCTTTACCCGGTCTAGTTTCAAATCCCACTTCTTCAACTTGAAATACTTTTTTGAACAAACGAATGAACTATAAATTTCTAATGTGCACAAAAGTTACATCATGCATTACTCACACATTACATAGCCCAAAACATATTAAAACTATGTCATGGCCAAAAAAACAATCTCAAACATATAAATTGACGGTTGTTTTCAGTCAGCTGCTAGCTAGCTACTTCTTTTTCATATAATTATCAAGCTAGCAACAGCTATTCAACACTTTCATGTTTCAACATGTATTTTGGTTCTCAAATAGATCAATACAGAGTAAGCATAATTCTTTGTTACTGAATGAGAGGATGAAGGGGGCACCTACCTTGCCACCATGATTTCTTCCGAGCCTCAGAGTCTTTTGCCCTAACAATATTTTGTCTTCTATTAGCCATTTGTTCTTCCGCTGAGTGCACCTCTTGACTTTGCATTTCTAACTCATCTTGAATCTTACATAAACCTAAAAAAAAATATATAGCATCGTTCGATAGCCGTGATTTTTTTTTATGTGGTTAGGACACATGTCACTTTTCAATTAGATGATTTACATTACCAGACCCCACAAAAACGTAGTTGTCAATCTCTTATTTGTTAACCATGGTAGATTTAAACAAAGTGCAGGAAAACCCGTGATTACTCGCACATGGCGAACGACCCACTAATGAGCCTAAGCCACACATGGTTGAGAACTCTAGAGCTAATCACCAGGTTAAAGACGATATGTCAAGGAAACAGAAAAAAATGTTCAATCCGTTTGATAAAGCTAGCGGTTGATTCATTCTCAAACTTCACCTGATGTTTTGTTCCAGTCAACTCCTGTTTGACATTGTTCTCTATAACAATCTCATTCATTTAAGCCAACTTTATCTCCGAGCTCCTCTTATCCATCAGTGCTCCCTGGTAATTACATAATTTCTTTTACATACGTCCAGATAATGATACACTTGCTCACAATTAAAAAACAAGACACAAAAAAAGCCAAGATGAACCCGTAGAGCGGCATCCTTCTCGTCTACATTGATCTTAGTTTGATGATGTTTCCTCTATAAATTCTCCTAGGTTTTGCCTTCTCAAGGTCAAAGACTCTGTTAAGCGATCCAACTCTTCTCTCATATTCAATTCTTCCCTCAGCTTTGCTTGCAACACCATAAATAACCAAAGAAAATTTTGTTTTGTTGTCATCATACCAGAAGCTTGCAGAATAGAAGAACCAAATGCGAAGAAACATTAGTTTCTCAAAATTTGGATTAACCAACCATTCCCATCCATTGTCCCCAATCTAGCCCCACGAAGATAAAAGAAAAGAGAGTGAGCTGCTACATATTTGTATTGAGCTCGCAGATCCGAGACAACATTCTCAAAGTGCAACAAGTCATGCCATGGGAATGAATAGTGTACCTACGTCGCCAACCTTGCTTACTTACCTTACTCCGGACAGACAGCTAAAAAACCCCTTATATTGTTCTCTAAATTTCAAATGAAACCGGATATATTTGTTAATTCTTCATGTAATGCTATTGGGCTAGTAAAAAGCCCACCAAGAACTTAAGCCCATATATTCTTTTAAAGATTAGTTTAGATTTCATACATTAGATTGTATTTATCTTTTAAATAGCATTTATCTTTACATAATAGATTTAGTAGCAATCTCTTATAAATAGTACATCGGACTTTAGGTTTGTATACAATATACACAGTACTCAATATACAATCGTTTTCTTCTACAAATTCTCAAAACAATCTCTTAACTCTTTCAATGTCTACACATACGACTTCTAATATGGTATCAGAGCTTAGGATCTTGGATCTTGATGTTTCTTGTTCCTTCCAAACATGGCGGATGATGCAGGCAAAGGGAAGAAGGAAGCCGCGGTCAATTCTGGTGCTGGTGCGTCAAGCTCCATCATTGATGTAAACGACCCTATTTACGTCCATTCGGCAGAGAATCCAGGACTCAACCTGGTAAGCAAGTTTGATGGCAAGGGTTTTCAAGGATGGAAATCAGATATGGTTACGGCTCTGAAAGTTAAAAACAAGTACGGTTTTGTCTTGGGAAAGATTGACAAACCTGAGGAGTCGAATATCATTCGCACCAGTGCCTGGGAGAGATCCAATTCTTTAGTGCTGTCGTGGTTGAAGTCTGCTCTCGTCCCCCATATTGCAGAAGGTTTTCGTTTCTGTGACGACCCGAAGGAACTTTGGGATTCTTTGATAAAGCAATTCGAGCACACAAACCTTGCGATAGTTCACAATCTGCAACGTGAATTAACAGAGATTAGACAAGGGGATGAGAGCGTAGGAAGCTATTACACAAGATTAAAGAAAGCATGGGGAGAATTAGACTTAGCTTGCCCACCGCCCAGATGCTCTTGTTCTGGTTGCAGCTGCGGCGCCAGAGAAGACTACAAGAAACGGGTTGATCAAAGCAAGCTAATTCATTTTCTCATGGGGCTCAACCGAAAATATTTGTCCATCAGAGGGCAAATATTAGCCATGAAGGAAATACCGTCGCTTGAGAAAGCTTTTTCGCTCATAGTTCAAGAAGAACAGAGGGGAGATGGTTACCAGAACGAAGAAGCAATGTCCTTTTCAAGCCAAACAGTCGCTCAAGGCAACAATACCAGAAACCCTAGAAGATTCGACAAGAAGAAAGTACTATGCTCTCACTGTAAAAAATTAGGGCATAGCTTCGAAGAATGTTACCAGAGACAAACTTGCACTCATTGCAAGAAATCGGGCCACACAGTCGCCGATTGTTATGAAATTCATGGGCGAGACAAAGTTTTGGCCCGAAGAAAGAAGATGTATGCCAATTTAGTCGCAGAACCAGAGCAAGGCAGCAACAAAGAAGAGCTGGGAGAAGGTTTAACACCGAGACAATTACAACAAATCACAGATCTACTGCGAAGCAAAACCACGGAGAACAACACAGAAGGAGTCGACTACTGCAATTTTTCAGGTAACAGTGCTCCTTGCATTAGCAACAAATTTTGCTTAATGAGTAGTCGATCTAGTGATACTTTCAAAGGGAAGTGGTTAATCGATTCTGGAGCTACCGACCACATGTCGGGAGCCGATTATATGTTCGAAAATTGGAAGAAATTAGAGAGAGAGACGGTGATATTACCAGACGGGAGTCCTCAAATTGTTAACATGGTCGGAGATGTAAAACTGGGAAGCGAAGCGAGGTTGAAGGAAGTGATGTATATACCCAATTTCATGTTTAATCTGGTCTCTGTGACGAAGCTTGTGAAGCAATTTTGTTGCTCTCTGATTTTCGATTGCCATGGTTGCTATATTCAGGGCCGTATCTCAAGCCAGAATAGCAAGATAGGCGATGCTCGGGACAACTTGTATATACTGGATACAGATCTATTTGTGGGTTGGGCCAGCAGAAGTTTGGACCGCGCCTGTCCAGTAGTCAGAAGGGCTTCGGGTGTGCCAAGCAGTACGAGTAATACAGGCCAGCGAGAAGATTTGGGCTGTCAAAATCAAGAAGGAGGTGGAATGAGCCCAAAGGCTTTAGAAATGCATGTAAAATTAGGGCACGTTCCATTCCGAAAACTTGTAACACTTGGCATAATAAAAGAAACAGATTTTTCTCCAACCTATGCGTGTGATGTTTGTTACAAGTCACGAGCACAACGGTTACCTTTCAGCAATTCCACAAGTAAAACCAAGAAAGCATTTGAGATGATACATATAGATGTCTGGGGGCCATTTGGTACAGACACTTATAACGGCTTCAAATATTTTGTTTGCTTCGTCGATGATTTTACACGCACCACTTGGGTCACTCTCATTAAACAAAAAGGGCATGCTTGGGAAGCGATCGTAAATTTTATCAAGATGGTAGAACGACAATTTGAAGCAAAGATTAAGGTGGTACGAACAGATAATGCCAGAGAACTGGGGAGTTCGAATGAAGGGAAGAGCTATTTCGCGCAACAAGGGATAGTGCATCAAACAACATGTCCCTATACGCCACAACAAAATGCTGTTGTCGAACGCAAGCATAAATATCTTCTGGAAACAGCAAGGGCGGTATTTTTCCAATCCAATGTACCACTTGAATATTGGGGAGAATGCATACTGCATGCGACTTTCCTTATTAAATCGGTTGCCTACCAAGGCGTTAAATGGAAAAACTCCACACGAGAGTTTGTTCGGAAGTAAGCCTTCATATAGTGAGATCAAGCCCTTCGGTTGTTTGTGTTACAAGACGATAGTAGGTCCAAAAGGAGGGAAATTTGATCCACGAGGAGAAGCGTGCGTTTATCTCGGAGATGACCCACGAAGGAAAGGGTATAAAGTGATGAGTTTAGAAACTCGCATGGTAGAAGTTTGTCGGGACGTTAAGTTTCATGTCCATGCTTTCCCTTTCCCCAATCAGATTTACACAGCAATATCAACATCGTAATGTTGCTCCTTCTATGTTAATAGATGACGAACCCTTGTTTGCCCAGTCAACCAGACGCTTCCCCTATTTTACCAGCAGATGACACTAGTCAACCAGATTTGCGACGTTCCAGTAGGGTGACCCACAAGCCTAGTTACTTGGATGATTATGTGTGCACTTCTTGTTTTCAAGAGATCCTGGATGAAAGGGTATATGGGTCAACAGCACTACCTAGTGATACGCTTGCACACTGTGTCAGTTTGACAGAAACTACACCTATCAGATCTGTGGCTCTACTCTCCAGCACATCCGTGTTCAACCTGGGGTTAATACAGATCTGCATGAAACACATAATTACCAATCGGCAGTCCTGCATGAGCATTGGCGGACAGCCATGCAACAAGAATTACGAGCGCTAGAGGAGAATGAAACATGGGATGTTGTAACTCTTCCTAAAGGGAAAAAGCTTATTGGGTGCAAATGGGTTTACAAAGTGAAACTAAAGTCAGATGGAACGTTAGAACGGTACAAAGCTCGGTTGGTAGCAAAAGGGTTTACTCAGCGACATGGTTTGGATTATCATGAGACCTTTTCACCCGTGGTCAAGTTAACAACAATACGATCTCTCATTGTTGTTGCACTTAACAAAGGGTGGATTATCAACCAACTTGATGTAAATAATGCGTCCTCCATGGAGATCTTGATGAAGAGGTTATATGCGCTTAACACCTGGCCTTGAGGTCACAGGGACAAACAAGGCATGCCGGCTAAGAAGATCGTTATATGATGACTAAAGCAAGCTTCCAGACAATGGTTTTCTAAGCTAGCCAGTTTTCTCCACACACTTGAGTTTACTCAATCCAAGAATGATTACTCCCTTTTCCACAAGGAAACATCTCAGGGTAAGATGTTATTGCAGTCTATGTTGATGACATGTTAATTATTGGTCCTTGTCAGCAGGAAATTGATGGCATCAAGCGTGCTCTCGATCTTGATTTCCGCATTAAAGATCTGGGACATTACGCTATTTCCTGGGTATTGAGTTCATTCCCTACAACCACGGGTATATTCTTTCACAGCGAAAATTATGCTTAGAGCTCTTAGACGAATATACTTGTTCTGATGCAAGAACAGCCAAGGGGCCTATGGTCACGGGAAAACAGCTGCGTGTCACTGATGGTACTCCTTTGACGGATCCCACATCTTACCGGCGGTTGGTAGGCAAACTCAATTACTTGACTAATACAAGACCAGACCTCAGTTTTACAGTTCAGGTGCTTAGCCAGTTCATGGCACACCCCAGTGATATTCATATGGAAGCTGCTATGCATGCGATCAGTTACGTCAAAGGAACCTTGAATTATGGTATAGTTCTTACTGGCAACCCGAGTGTTGCGCTTGATTTACAAGCATATTGTGATTCGGATTGGGTGCTTGCCCAAACACGAGAAAATCCGTGTCAGGTATTTTTATCTTTCTTGGAAGTAGTCCTATTTCTTGGAAGACTAAAAAGCAAGGATCAGTGTCTCTTTCTAGTGCTGAAGCTGAATACCGTTCCCTACGACGGGTTACTGCGGAATTGACATGGCTCACACGGCTACTACATGAGCTAGATGTTCCACACATCAATCCCATACCGGTCAAATGCGACAATCAGTCAGCTATATACATAGCTCGCAACCCTGTTTTCCATGAACGTACGAAACACATAGAGATTGATTGTCATTTTGTTCGGGAGAAAATACAACAGGGCCTTGTTGATGTTAGATACACCCATACTTCTGATCAACTCGCAGACATGATGACTAAAGCTTTACCAGGAGTCAAATACAAGGAGCAGTTGTCACGTATTGGGATGCATGATAATACTTCAAGCCTTAGCAATTTTGCTTACGGCTTGAGGGGGGGTATTGGGCTAGTAAAAAGCCCACCAAGAACTTAAGCCCATATATTCTTTTAAAGATTAGTTTAGATTTCATACATTAGATTGTATTTATCTTTTAAATAGCATTGATCTTTACATAATAGATTTAGTAGCAATCTCTTATAAATAGTACATCGGACTTTAGGTTTGTATACAATATACACAGTACTCAATATACAATCGTTTTCTTCTACAAATTCTCAAAACAATCTCTTAACTCTTTCAATGTCTACACATACGACTTCTAATAAATGCTGATCTTCACCTTTCACGTGGTATTCTTTTAGTGAATTTTATAGCCAGATAATAACACCTTCATATCCCAGTGCCAGAAGATCTTTTCTGCCGAAACAATACAAATATTGCGAAATATATACTCAGTCATAATTTATTGCGACTCTTCAACCGTCTTACCCAAATCTTGAAAATGCTTTTCATAGGGTTCAGGACTGTGGCATGAGCAGGAGGCTTGTTATTTGTGATGTTCCCATTCATATAGCGTTGGTGGTCATTTAAGAGCCGCCCACATCAGAAAAGTGAGACATTATGAAGCACAAACCACAGTGGCCAAAAACGATAGGTTAACAAAAGGAGCTTGGAAAGTTGCTTGATTTCAAACTCAAAAATGTGAATGACACCACGACTCTCGTTGAAGAATATGGCAGCGTTGCTACTGCAAAAACTGTTGATTAAGTCAAAGTCAGTTTCTGTTCCTCCAGTTAATTTATCTGATAATATAATTAAGAATAAGTAGTTAACTTAGAGTAGAAATAGGGGGTTAGTTCTCTGTTTATTCGTATATGTAACTGCATCCAATTTCTTCTATTTAAACCAATATTTGTACTCGTTTACATCAGATGAATGATATACAAAACAACTTTTGTTTCATTATCTCATATCCAATATTCCAACAGTTTATGGTATCAGAGCTAAAGAGAAACTAAAACATTACCACAGAGTTTTTTTTTCTCATCCAGGAGAGATCTCAACAAAAATTAGAGCCGTAGCTCATTATTTTTTCTTCCTCGTTGTCGCTACATCACCACAGATTTCTCTTCTCCCTGTTGCAAGCAATTCAATTCAATTTCAGCTACAACAAGCGACCATCTACACAAACAGCAGTTCCGATCGACCCTTCCTCACCAACAAGCCAAAGAAGAGTCCACCTACTTGTGCCCAGACTTTGCGGTGAAATATTATATCTATATAAAAATATACAACTCCTATCACTAGTTATTCAGTTCTAGTAATGGCTACAAACGGAGCAACCCACGCTCACCTTCCAATCTGTAAGGGGCAAAACTACCATCTATGGATTATAAAGATGAAGATACTATTCAGATCACAAGAGCTTTGGGATTTTGTTGCGAATGGCTTTAACGGACAAAGACGGGAGAATCGTGTACGGGAGAATCAGAAAAAGGATGCAAAAGCCCTCTTTCTTCTGCAATAGTCCCTCGATGATGAACATTCTCCTCGTATAGCAACAACTTCCACTTATAAAGAAGCTTGGGACATTCTTAAGCAAGAATTTTTGGGCAATAAGAAGGTAATAACAGTAAAACTACGGTCCTTACGCCGTGAATTTGAAACATTGTCTATGAAAGACAAGAATCTGTGCACGAGTATCTTTCAAAAGTTTTTGCTGTTGTAAATCAAATGCGAACATTCGGTGAAATGATGACTAACGAAATTGTGGTCAGTAAAATGTTGTGAAGTCTTGTTAGCAAGTATGATCATCTTGTAGCTTCTATAGAAAAGATCTGTCTGATTACAGTTTTGATGAGTTGATGAGTTCTTGGATTACCCATGAGGATTGATTGAATGGGAGAGGGGTAATGAGAAAACTATGAAGAAAGCTTTTGGGTGGAAGGAGAATCCTCCTACAACACGAATTATAACAATCATGGTAGAAGAGGTGGATATCGAGGCAGAGGTCGTAGAAGAGGAGGTCGTGTTAGAGGGGAACACTACAATAATCCAATCCAATGTTGA
Source organism: Limonium bicolor (assembly GCA_023374045.1). Taxonomy (NCBI): domain Eukaryota; kingdom Viridiplantae; phylum Streptophyta; class Magnoliopsida; order Caryophyllales; family Plumbaginaceae; genus Limonium; species Limonium bicolor. The sequence continues at coordinate 527,160,237 of CM041776.1, forward strand.
TACTGTAATAAATATAGACACAAGGAAGCTGATTGTTGGACAAAACAGAGATATGAGAACAAAGCTATCAATTTTACGGAGACGGTCGAAGAGGAAGAAGAAAGTATGTTATGTATGACTCACTGTGATAAGGGTACGGCCAAACTTCTCCCAAACAACCTCAATACTCTTTTATTATGTAACACCCCTACTCTAATCGGCTCCTAATCATCTTACTTAACAATATAATCGCAGCGGTAATCTCAACAATTGAACTACTGGTGTCACCGTTCTTACTCGCCCATACGAGTAATAACGTGCTTCCTGATGTACTCTTAAATATGAAACAATTTCTCGCAGTGACAACAAGAGATAGATCTAACCTTCCCAAACCAAATAAAATACATTCACAGTGAGCATTCTACGTATTCCAACCCTATACACGTTTCTAAGTTCGTATCAAAATGCAACAGTGCATATTAAAACAACTGTAATTAAACTACCCAGCGCGTCCCTCTCTTTGCCGACACCGGAAGCTGCATACCTGCAAAAATGGTTGTTTGTGGTATGGAATCAGCCTCTGCTGAGTATGTTACTACATGACTGTCATGCCCCCTCGGACCCTCAGTTATTTGGTCGAGAGCATGCGATTCATTTTCATGCAAGTAATTTAATGTTAAAACTGTAAAGCAACAATATATATTGCAGTAAACTCAAATAACCAACAAGCCCCCGGCTTCACACATCGCATCGTAATAAACCACTGAAAGCGTTACAACGCTTATATGAGTACAGAGACTCCATTCCAACAAACACTTAATAGTTCATAATTGAGTTCGGCGATTCACCCGACCAAACAATCCACCATAAACCACACATGAGTACAGCGACTCGACACAACCAGTTCACAACACACAATATGAGCATAATGGCTCGTTCAAACAAATCCACCAACATACCACACATAACCACAAAGCACAACCAATGAACAACAAGGCCAAACAACGAGAATTATAGACGAGTATAAAACTCTCGTCTTTGGCATGAAAGCCCAAATAATGTTCGCCTAATGTACGAGTTAGCATAGTCGTTCGTAATTGTTCAGTCATGTCTAATGACAACGTCTCGTTAGAATGATGTGTCTCTAAGTTACCCATCTCTTATGGCGGGTCACCCACGGCAGTAGCCACTCCAGCGGTAGAGTCTCCGACCTACGAACGTTCTGTAGTTCGTTGGAAATTTATCCTGATACTTACGGTTACCACACGGTATCCTAGTATCGTTAATGGATCACAGTTCACAGCAAGAGCCACATCCTCTTGATAACTTATCTATACCATCACATCGTTTTATTATTTTTCCTAACACAACAGACTAAGGTCGTTAGTCCAATCCTGAGTATGTCGACTCGGGATCCAGTGTTAGATACGAGAGCGACGTTAAAGAGGCCAATGCTCCGTATATAAGTCTCAGGTAATATATATATCTTATTATCCTGATGCTACAACGTTTACTTACGTTCCTTATATTACACATATAAGATAGCATCATTGCCGCTAGTTCGTTTTATAATATGTTCATATATACGAACGGTACTGTTATCGTGCAATAGTAATATTAAAGCAGCATTAATACACAACTCAAGCATATTAATTCACACAAGCAGACATTCAATCTTATCACAGATTTTCACACAATGTCTGAACTGAGGAAATCCTCAGAGACAATCAAGCCACATAAAAACATACCGTTCACCCTGAAAGTATTATGGTGGAGTATGATTCAGCTAGATCCAATGCTCCTCGTGTCGTCTCTAACAATCTATCAATATGCATCACACTATGCATCAGCATCTCATACTAACACACACTACGGCACCCCGTACTGTTACTAATCCATCCCGGTTTATTCCCCGTTACTAACTGATAACTTTTGTCGGGTTTTCGGTTTAACTCGGGATTAGGAAAGATGTCATATTTCATGCGTGGTTACGTCGAGTATATTAATACACTTAACTTTAAACGTTTACTATCGCATGTAATTTAATACACATTTGTATATCATATAGCCTGTCACTATATTGCATGTATAATCTTAATTGTTTATGTAACACCCCTACATCGAACTTCACAACTAATGAAATCGCAGCGGAAATAAATAACTAAACAATAACTAAATGCTTCGGTGCTACAACGCCGTCAACCACCCACGTGGTTGACAAGACAAAATAAATACAAGTGTACCGGTCTGATGATCAGACTCCCGAGCATAAAACTAAACCATAAATACATCATATACAATACCGAGTATTTACTTACATTCCTTCACTGTAAACTGTCAATATACCGCCATAGTAATTTCAACGGAATCAAAATATAATGCCACGGGAGCACAGGCGCATCCCGGGCTCAACATCCAAAATAAACCAAGATACAACTGCAGCCTAGATCCTACAGCCACTCTGCTTCCTCGATCCTCATCCTGCAGTAAAAATATGGAGCCCCCGAGGGGGTCAGCAACCCTTGGCTGGTATGGTTAACGCGCAGCCCATCGGCTACCGGGATACGCGTAACTAATTGTCATGATAACATGGCATTCATTTTATACAAAACATAACATAACATAATAGGTGGCATAGCATCAATAGTGCATAGCACAACCTCACATACACAGTGGATACTCTTTCCACAATAACAACCATAAAGGTTAAACAACATAAGAGCCTAGAGAATGGTTCACCCTCATGTTAAGCTCGTTACACACACTCATTACCGTTCTGTTATTCGAACGAGTAACTTAAGTCACAGATGATTCGGATATAGTGACCCGAACACACCACATAAACACATGTTCCCACTAAACCGATCATAAGTCAGAATAGGTAAGCTTTGGAGGAAGCTAGCGGGAGATCGAACGCCAAATTAAGGAGAACAATCTTAACAACATAAGAGTCAAATCTGATTCAGATATCTACTCTTAACTTACATGCATGACCGGACAACCGGATTCCTCACTTCTCAGTTAACACTTGTTAGAAGTTCATGGTGGAACTTAACAACCAATACACAACAGGTGGTAGGTCACGTTAGACACACTAGGAAAATGAGTCACATCATAACATCACAATAATATGAACAACTGTAAACTCATTACATCTTTAAATCTTATAACATCATAAATACACAGAAAAACATACAAACACACAAGCCGGTGTAAACCGGTAGGCAACAGACTGCAAGAAAACCATACCTTGGTCCTTGCCTCGATTTGTTTCCACCGTAGGTCACTCCTATACATGATTCAAGAATGTCGGTTAATTAACTTACTTAACTTCCAAATTTACTAAGTGTTTAACATGATTATTTGACATGTTTAAATGTCTAACTTACCCTAGGTTACCTTCATTATACCCCCTAGGGTTAATTACATAAGTCACATTCTTTTCTGTTTTTTTTTTTACAAGTTTTGGTCCGACCGACCTTACCGACCGACCTTGCACAAGGTCGGTCCATTCCAGAACATATTTCCGTCAAAATTTTCTACTCCGACCGACCTTGTAAGTTCGGTCACATGTTCGGTCCATTCCCGAGAGTTTCTTCCCTTTGAAAATTCAGCCCGACCGAACTTGCCAAGTCCGGTCCCATGTTCGGTCGATTCCAGTAACTTAATCCATACACAAAATACAAGCCCGACCGACCTTGCAAGTCCGATCCCCAAGGTCGGTCCATTCCAGAAGCCAATTCTTGCAGGGTAAACTGGGCTCGACCGACCTTGCAAGTTCGGTCGCAAGTTCGGTCTGGCCCAGACCCTTGTTTTACATTTCTCATTTAACTCCAAACTTCACCCCATATATCCTAGTACACCCTAACCTCATTTGGGCACTTCAAACACACCTTAAGACATCCTTAAACACTCATAAAACTCATTTTCTAATTCCTTAAACCTTACTCATTTCTTCCCAAAATTCCTAACACTTACAATGTTTTCTCCTAGTCTCCAAGTGGTGTTTCATACCAAAATACTCCCTCACCACAACCACATCATCTCTCAAGCATCTATTCTCACAACTTACTCCTTATGTCATTCTTGAAATCCTTTTTCAAGTTTACACTTTCTCCTTGTTCACCAAAGTTTGCCTAAATCCTAACACAAGTCCAAATGACTTTGGTGTATCCCAAACATTCTTTTGCATTATAAAATCCTCTAGAACATTGCCTAAGCCCTTCTCACATCTTAAAACACCTGAATGCATGTTTCTCCCACTAGTTGAACACTTAACATTCTAAACATCTCTTAACTTGCCAACTCATTTTAAACCCTTAGAACTTCTTGTTTATTACCTAAATTTTGACATAGGTTCTCCTAGAACATTACTAATCCAAGACACATTGTCTTCACCATCAAACAACCATGAACACCAAAATCCATCAAAAACATCTTTATACACCAAACTTCACACATTTAGCACTACATCACAATATAGTGCATAATTTAAATTGCATGGCACTTAGGCCCTTAAATAACATGGCTCTTAGGCCCTTAAGATGCATAAATCATAAACACTGAATTTCCACAATATATTTGCCTTTGACCTACAAATACACTCAACAACACATATGCCTTTTACTAAGCTCTTAAGAGCATTCTTCTAAGTCACTTCCCATTGGCTCCTTAGATCATTTTCATAGACAATACAAGCTCATTTCTCCTAAGACTTTAAACCACATTAGGTTAGCATATTTACCTCTTTTCCTCACAAACTTCTTTCTTGTTTCCTTGTTTAAAATCGGCTAGGTATTTGATTCCTTGTCAACTACTAAACATTATACAAATAACATAATGAGTATTCAAGCTTTAAGCTTCATCTCATTGTAAACCCTAGGTTTACATTATTTCAAAAACATTAATGTAGTTGTTTTACCTTGGTCTTTGAAGAGAGTTTGAATATATATCAAGAGAGGACTCCACCAAGTCCTTGAAAGGTTGGAATGAAGCTAGAACAAGGTCACACAAAGAGCACCATTAATGGGCATTTTCGGTCAAGGTAAAAACATGGAGGAAACATGATTTTTCTTTGAGATTCCTTACCTAGAAGCAAAGGAGAGTAATAATATGTAGAAATATAAGTTCAAGCTCCTTCAATGGTGGAACTCCATGGCACCGAAATGGGGCTCTTGAAGTTTTGAGAAGATAGGAATGGAGAGATTGATGAGAGGAAGAGAATGGTGGTGTTTGTTTTGATTTGGTTAAGTGAGCTAGGAATTACAAGTGGTCAAAGATGGAGTTGTGTGTTTACTATTGCAACCTCCACCTTCGAATTCGTGAAGTTTTATAGTTTTAAAACTGTTGTGACAGATGTTAAAACATCAGGTATAAAGCAGTAAAATACATAGATAGAGAAATAGGGCATCATTGTTTAGATGAACTGAGATTTGCTCCTATTATGAGTGCCGTAACAGTAGCAGTGATGACCCTGTGTTGTACTTGTATCATCTTTGCTCCCAAGCAGAAGTGAGCAAAGCTTGGAAGATTTAATCAAAAGTAGATTAATAATAGTTAGTGATTAAAAAATCAAGGGAAATTTCATGAAATGTCATTATATTTTTGGCTAATTCATGAAATGCCAAAAAAAAAAGACTATCACAAAATACCACTATATTTTTGTAATAGTCTATAAAATGCCACTATAGTCATTGACCAGATGGAAAAAAAATCAAAAATATCTTTACTAGTTAACAAAGTACTTTTAAAGTTCACAATATGACCCTAAGTATTAAAAATTCACAAAAAATATCAAAATACAATAAAATTAAAAAATTAAAAAATTTAATAAAATTAATAAAATAAAAATAAAAATTAAAAAAATTGAATTTTTTAAAAAAATTCCTGAAATTCTAAAATATTTTTTTAAAAAATATTTCACTTTTTAAAATTTATTCAATACCATAAAAGAATATTATGTTCTAAACAAATAATTTTTTTTAAAAAATAAGTACCATAATGTTTACCATACATTTTTTTAATTATTATTTTCTATCAATTTAAACTATTTATTCAAAGTAAATTATTTTATTTTACTGATTTAAAAAATTAAAAATTCTAAATATAATAATTTATTTTGAAGAAATAATTTAAATTGATAGCAAATAATAATTAAAAATGTATGGTAAAAATTATGGTACTTATTTGTTATCAATTATGGTACTTAATTGGTATGAATTGATAGAAAAGTTGGTTTAAATTATTTATTTAGAACATAATATTATTTTTATGGTACTTAATAATTTTAAAATGAAACATTTATTTGTTTTAATATTTTATGATATTTCATTTTTCAGTTTTATATTTTTAAATTTTTATAAAGTATTTGATATTTTTAATGTTTTTGAATTTTTTGTGAATTTTTATGAATTTTTTAATACTTAGGGGTATATTGTGAACTTTAAATGTACTTTGTTAATTAACTAGTAGGGGTATTTTTGTTTTTTCAATTTGGTCAATAACTATAGAGGCATTTCATGGACTTTTACGAAATATAGTGGCATTTTGTGACTTTTTTTTAATGGCATTTCATGAATTAGCCAAAAATATAATGGCATTTCATGAAATTTCCCTATTTTTATTGTAATTTGATATTTTTGTTAATTTATAACACTTAGGGGCATATTGTGAACTTTAAAAATAATTTATTAACTAATAGGGGTATTTTTGTCTTTTTTCTATCTATAGTGGTATTTCATGGACTTTTCAGAAAATATAGTGGTATTTCGTGATTTTCTTTTTTTAGTGTCATTTCATAAATTAGTCAAAAATATAGTGACATTTCATGAAATTTCCCAAAATCAAATACAGGCATATTTGATGCCAAATTGTCTGCTGAAAAATATACACATGCAGTGGCAGAGACTAGCAAATTAGAAGTAAGGATGATCATAATTTTTAAATTAATAGGTTGCCGAAATGCTCAATTACCCAAGTAGTAGAATGATAGTATGTTAGAATATAGTTGGGGGAATAATATACGGTAGTTTGTGCCGTGTTATACATATAAAACTTTTGCAATACAGAACATTCTTTTCTTGTTCACTCTCTCGATCTCTCCATCTCTCCTTCCTCTCTGTTCCCAAATTTTCGCATTCAACATGGTACAAAACGGTTTATCCGCAATTGAATTGGGTCCGCTATGACTACTAAGAGTGGTGATAGCGATTACGAACAAGAATTGACTGACGGTGAATTGTCCGACATCGCCGAAGAAGACGATGAAGAAAAGAAATCAAGATGACGAGTCTTGCGGCTTGATCTATCAGATCCACTTACCGTATCTTGCTCCGTTCAACCGGGAGTATCCCTCACCGTCAAAAGATTCGATGGAAATGGTTTCCAAATTTGGAAGAAGAAGATAGAGATTTCACTCCTTGCCAAAAACAAAATCAAGATGATCGATGGAACCCTACCTCGATCAAAAGTAAAATACATAGATGCAGAAATAGAGCATCATTTGTTTAGATGAACTGAGAGTTGCTCCTATCATGAGTGCCGTAACAGTAGTAGTGATGACTCTGTGTTGTATCCATGGTTGTAAAAAACGGTACGGTGCGATCGTTTATACGGCGTATCGTCCGTTTTTACAATGAAACGTATTGACATGACCGTATGAGAACCGTGTCATCGAACACCCCATCTCGTAATGGCGTACGACCATATAATCATATATATTTCCGTATTTACCGTATTTTGAAGAATACAGTATAAACTATTAAAGACAACGATTCGACAGAGCAAAATGAAGAATATTTTTTTCTATTAAATCTTTAAATGAAAATAATGTTGACCTTATATAAGGTTTTTACTTTTAAAAAATGATGATATAAGCACCACCACCATCAACTATAAATTGAATATTTGTGAGGGCAAAATTACAACTATACCAATAATTTTTCTATCATACTATTTTTTCTTCTTTTTTTCTACTTGGTAGTAGTGCGATTTTTTCTTAAAATTCACTTAACAAAATTTCTACAAAATTCTTATGGTTAAGAATGTGATAACTTTATAATATATAAATTTACAAAGGTATAAATAATAAAATACAAATATTATGTACAAAGGGGAACATAGTTCATACTTGTAAATATTTATTATAAGTTTTTTGTTATTTAAAGTATATAATATTTCATCCGTACTGGTTCTCCGTTTTATCCGTATTACTTTCGTATCACGTACTCTCAGTAATCCGTATTGAACTTCCGTACAGTTGTATCAAGTATCTTTACTCCCAAGCAGAAGTGAGCAAGGCTTGGAAGATTTAATCAAAAGTAGATTAATAATAGTTAGTGATTAAAAAATCAAATACTAACAGGCATATTTGATGCCAAATTGTCTGCTGAAAAATATCCACATGCGGCAGAGACTAGCAAATTAGAAGTAAGGATGATCATAATTTTAAATTAATAGGTTGCCGAAATGCTCAATTAGGAGTGCAAATCATGGCAGCAGATTGATTAGTTTTTGAAAAAAAAACAGAGGCGAGATATTTAATGAAACGATTTATGATGAAGAATAGTACCGGACCTACCGGTAAATTCTGCCCGTAATTTTGAAGTAGAGCTGAGATTATGTTAATAAAATACGGCCTATAAAGAATTCTTACGGGAATTTCCCTACCACAAGTCTTAGCTTTATTACCAAGCACCCTCGGTTACATATCACTGATCTTCTAAAAGCTTTTGAAGATTAGAAGAATCACGGATGAAATCCAAAGGTAATGAAATCTTTGAAAAAAATTTCAAAATGATGTTTCGTCCTATGGGCACACCTCTATTGGTGGATGCCAAAATTTAGAAATAAAGCTCACAATCAAGCACCGAAATGATTGGGAAGGTAAAAAAGTAATGAAATGATAAAGATAGAGCATACTGATTTATACGCGAGGGATTTGCAATTTTATGATTCAGGTTCTTACCATGTTTTGACAGATGCTTTCTAAATATAGATTTTCAGAATTGTTTACCTTGTTGTTTGCGAAGGGAAGGATTGAGAGGTACAAACTTTTGAAGATTTTTTTGGTCAGCGATTCTTTGGTTGCAAACGAGTTTCCCTCCGCTAGGTCTGGCTACTTGCAGTCCCAGATTCTTCTTCCTTTCTTGATTCGTATGATGCCTAGCTCAATTTGAAACGCCTATGAATTCCAGACTGAGTTTTGGTCGAAGCTGCGCCTGGCCAAGAGAGGAGACTCCCGGTCGATGCTCTTGTCATCGGTTGTCTGGTTAGAACCTTGCTTTCTAGGATTGGTGCTTGAGTCTGAACTGAGGGGGCAACACCTCCCTTAAGCCTTTGTCGATCGCCAGGGGCTGTAAAGCTAAATATGTTGCTTTGAGACAAGGAGGAGCTGCATTAGTCTTGGAGCCAAAGAGGGGCTATGCCCGGTCGTTGAACTGAAGGCGATTGTGCCCGATCACAACAAGCTCCCCGTCACCACAAACTCCCGGTCGCGACGAGATCTTACGCCCGGTCACATCAAGCTCCCACCACATACTTCCGGTAGTCGAACAATCATCTCCTGGTCGTCGAATAATCATCTCCCGGTCGTCGAACAATCATCTCCCGGTCGTCGAAGAATCATCTCCCGGTCATCGAACAATCATCTCCCGGTCGTCAAAGAATCATCTCCCGATAGTCAAACAATCATCTCCCTGTCGTCAAATAATCATCTCCCGGTCGTTGAAGGAGAAATATTTGATCGTTGAATAGCTATCGTCAGGTATTTGAACTGTAATGCTGGTCTCTTCGTAGATGATCCTTATTGCTCTATGAATTGCTTCTTCATTCTTTCTTTTTGTTATAAAAGTCCACAGTCATCTAACATTCGTCTTCTTTGAGACAAAGAGGGGCCATGCCCGATCTCTCAAAGTCAATCTGCTACTCCCGGTCTTCGAGTCGAAGTGGAGCCTCGCCTGGTCGCCAGGTCTTTAAGATAAAGGGGAGCTATGCCCGGTCGTTCGAAGGCCACCGCTACTCCTCTGAAATGGCTGGGCACAACAAGCCATTACTCTGGATTCCGTCCAATATGGCTCGGTGTAGCAGCAATTTTGTCATGGATAAAATTGATTGTTGATGAAGCTATCAGCCTTAGTCCTGGTGGATCCGTGAATGGTGAAGCCATCGCTGTATCAATTCTTCCATTCCTGCCGACTGAAAATGCAATTGATTTAAGCATTTGATCAAAAAGTTACTTTTTAGGTTTATAAATAAGGAAGATGAAAAGTAAGGAGATCATAAAATTGATCGCCCGCCCCTAGTTTCAGCGGATCCTTAGTTTTGATCTTTTATTAATGGAATCCTTCTGTCGCCAGGCTCTTTCAATTGCTTGATCTTGAGATCCGCCCAAGACTGTTTGGATTGGGTCGAATTCAAAATGAGATCTTTGCAATTGAAAAATATTGTTGATCGCCTCGTAGGAGTCGCCCTAGGTCATGATGAGTTTTGACTGAATTTCTATGCGATCCCTCCTTTGAGTTGATCGGTCAATGCCGCAAAATCTCTTACTCCTCTGCTTCTGATTTGGCTCTTGTACACTTAGTTAATCCTCGATCGTCTATCTGGTTGTGACTCACGATCTTCTTGAATCTAGGCGCCGCTCGCGCTTGGTTTCATCCTCGATTTGGTTGTAACCCCTTTCGAATTATTCGCTCGAATTCGCCGCCTCCTTAATTATCGTTTCCTTCGAGCTTTTGCTTATGTCATGGATCGCCGGTGGATGAACTTTGCTTTGGATCTGAACAATAATCTCCCTGGCTCCTTTCCCTTTTACTTCTTTTGGAGATGAATCGGCATCCCTTCGGGCTCTTGACTTCTTGAGAGAATGTCGTTGGATGGACAAAGATCGACGTGAATCCTTTCTTGAGCAGACCTCTGTGCAAAAATATACATTACGAAGCTCGTTCTTGAACGGATTTGCCAGACGAGTACATGTGTTGATGAGAATCCAAATCCGAATCGGTGCTTCTTAGACATACATGTTAACAAATTTCTCGAGATATGCCTTTGCGTACATCGATTTTAACCTAGATCGAAGCGTAATCCATAATCCCAACAAAACTCCCTGTCATAGCCAGTCTCTAATTTCTCGCATCGTGGTTACATCATGGTTACTGTTTCCAGTCGTTCGTGCATACAAATGGCGCCATATGAAAAGGTATAATTTATCCCTGACCACTAATCCGGCCTACATCCACTTGATGACAATATCTTTGTTTCTTTCTTTGGTGTTACAATACTATAGAGCTTTTCTAGTGCTTCTCTCTCTTCTAATGTTGTGTTTCCCTACAAATGAGCCCCTCTATCTCTATATCTAGACTTTCTATGATGAGGCCTAACTTTACATCTTTGTACATGTGTCACTATATTATTGGAGCAACCTTCCTAATTTTGATACTTTCCTTTTTATAAAGCCTTATGGGCCAAAGACACAAGATGCAAAATGTGGCGCCCAGTCGCGGAGCATAAGGTGCGAGATGCGATGCCCGGTCACGTAATGCCCGGTCGCAGAGCATGAGGCACGGGACGTGGCGCCCGGACTTGATGCTTGGTGCCCAAATTGAAGCCTGAATAGGGTCCTGAGGGAGGCCTGGGATCTGGGCCAGGGCCTGAGATCTGGGCCGCCTTGGCTCTTTTGCCTCGTCATATTTTGGCTCTCTTCATTCGGTTCAGATGAATTCAGTTTGGGTGGATTCGGGTTGTACCAAACTTCGGTTTTGGCTTGGTTCGGTTTGGATTTTTGGGTAACATTTCAGGTCACGTTATTTGGTTTACGATCACGTTCGGATCAAGTTGGATCGGTTCAGTTTTTCTGGTTCGGGTCACCTTTACCCGGTCTAGTTTCAAATCCCACTTCTTCAACTTGAAATACTTTTTTGAACAAACGAATGAACTATAAATTTCTAATGTGCACAAAAGTTACATCATGCATTACTCACACATTACATAGCCCAAAACATATTAAAACTATGTCATGGCCAAAAAAACAATCTCAAACATATAAATTGACGGTTGTTTTCAGTCAGCTGCTAGCTAGCTACTTCTTTTTCATATAATTATCAAGCTAGCAACAGCTATTCAACACTTTCATGTTTCAACATGTATTTTGGTTCTCAAATAGATCAATACAGAGTAAGCATAATTCTTTGTTACTGAATGAGAGGATGAAGGGGGCACCTACCTTGCCACCATGATTTCTTCCGAGCCTCAGAGTCTTTTGCCCTAACAATATTTTGTCTTCTATTAGCCATTTGTTCTTCCGCTGAGTGCACCTCTTGACTTTGCATTTCTAACTCATCTTGAATCTTACATAAACCTAAAAAAAAATATATAGCATCGTTCGATAGCCGTGATTTTTTTTTATGTGGTTAGGACACATGTCACTTTTCAATTAGATGATTTACATTACCAGACCCCACAAAAACGTAGTTGTCAATCTCTTATTTGTTAACCATGGTAGATTTAAACAAAGTGCAGGAAAACCCGTGATTACTCGCACATGGCGAACGACCCACTAATGAGCCTAAGCCACACATGGTTGAGAACTCTAGAGCTAATCACCAGGTTAAAGACGATATGTCAAGGAAACAGAAAAAAATGTTCAATCCGTTTGATAAAGCTAGCGGTTGATTCATTCTCAAACTTCACCTGATGTTTTGTTCCAGTCAACTCCTGTTTGACATTGTTCTCTATAACAATCTCATTCATTTAAGCCAACTTTATCTCCGAGCTCCTCTTATCCATCAGTGCTCCCTGGTAATTACATAATTTCTTTTACATACGTCCAGATAATGATACACTTGCTCACAATTAAAAAACAAGACACAAAAAAAGCCAAGATGAACCCGTAGAGCGGCATCCTTCTCGTCTACATTGATCTTAGTTTGATGATGTTTCCTCTATAAATTCTCCTAGGTTTTGCCTTCTCAAGGTCAAAGACTCTGTTAAGCGATCCAACTCTTCTCTCATATTCAATTCTTCCCTCAGCTTTGCTTGCAACACCATAAATAACCAAAGAAAATTTTGTTTTGTTGTCATCATACCAGAAGCTTGCAGAATAGAAGAACCAAATGCGAAGAAACATTAGTTTCTCAAAATTTGGATTAACCAACCATTCCCATCCATTGTCCCCAATCTAGCCCCACGAAGATAAAAGAAAAGAGAGTGAGCTGCTACATATTTGTATTGAGCTCGCAGATCCGAGACAACATTCTCAAAGTGCAACAAGTCATGCCATGGGAATGAATAGTGTACCTACGTCGCCAACCTTGCTTACTTACCTTACTCCGGACAGACAGCTAAAAAACCCCTTATATTGTTCTCTAAATTTCAAATGAAACCGGATATATTTGTTAATTCTTCATGTAATGCTATTGGGCTAGTAAAAAGCCCACCAAGAACTTAAGCCCATATATTCTTTTAAAGATTAGTTTAGATTTCATACATTAGATTGTATTTATCTTTTAAATAGCATTTATCTTTACATAATAGATTTAGTAGCAATCTCTTATAAATAGTACATCGGACTTTAGGTTTGTATACAATATACACAGTACTCAATATACAATCGTTTTCTTCTACAAATTCTCAAAACAATCTCTTAACTCTTTCAATGTCTACACATACGACTTCTAATATGGTATCAGAGCTTAGGATCTTGGATCTTGATGTTTCTTGTTCCTTCCAAACATGGCGGATGATGCAGGCAAAGGGAAGAAGGAAGCCGCGGTCAATTCTGGTGCTGGTGCGTCGTCAAGCTCCATCATTGATGTAAACGACCCTATTTACGTCCATTCGGCAGAGAATCCAGGACTCAACCTGGTAAGCAAGTTTGATGGCAAGGGTTTTCAAGGATGGAAATCAGATATGGTTACGGCTCTGAAAGTTAAAAACAAGTACGGTTTTGTCTTGGGAAAGATTGACAAACCTGAGGAGTCGAATATCATTCGCACCAGTGCCTGGGAGAGATCCAATTCTTTAGTGCTGTCGTGGTTGAAGTCTGCTCTCGTCCCCCATATTGCAGAAGGTTTTCGTTTCTGTGACGACCCGAAGGAACTTTGGGATTCTTTGATAAAGCAATTCGAGCACACAAACCTTGCGATAGTTCACAATCTGCAACGTGAATTAACAGAGATTAGACAAGGGGATGAGAGCGTAGGAAGCTATTACACAAGATTAAAGAAAGCATGGGGAGAATTAGACTTAGCTTGCCCACCGCCCAGATGCTCTTGTTCTGGTTGCAGCTGCGGCGCCAGAGAAGACTACAAGAAACGGGTTGATCAAAGCAAGCTAATTCATTTTCTCATGGGGCTCAACCGAAAATATTTGTCCATCAGAGGGCAAATATTAGCCATGAAGGAAATACCGTCGCTTGAGAAAGCTTTTTCGCTCATAGTTCAAGAAGAAGAACAGAGGGGAGATGGTTACCAGAACGAAGAAGCAATGTCCTTTTCAAGCCAAACAGTCGCTCAAGGCAACAATACCAGAAACCCTAGAAGATTCGACAAGAAGAAAGTACTATGCTCTCACTGTAAAAAATTAGGGCATAGCTTCGAAGAATGTTACCAGAGACAAACTTGCACTCATTGCAAGAAATCGGGCCACACAGTCGCCGATTGTTATGAAATTCATGGGCGAGACAAAGTTTTGGCCCGAAGAAAGAAGATGTATGCCAATTTAGTCGCAGAACCAGAGCAAGGCAGCAACAAAGAAGAGCTGGGAGAAGGTTTAACACCGAGACAATTACAACAAATCACAGATCTACTGCGAAGCAAAACCACGGAGAACAACACAGAAGGAGTCGACTACTGCAATTTTTCAGGTAACAGTGCTCCTTGCATTAGCAACAATTTTGCTTAATGAGTAGTCGATCTAGTGATACTTTCAAAGGGAAGTGGTTAATCGATTCTGGAGCTACCGACCACATGTCGGGAGCCGATTATATGTTCGAAAATTGGAAGAAATTAGAGAGAGAGAGGACGGTGATATTACCAGACGGGAGTCCTCAAATTGTTAACATGGTCGGAGATGTAAAACTGGGAAGCGAAGCGAGGTTGAAGGAAGTGATGTATATACCCAATTTCATGTTTAATCTGGTCTCTGTGACGAAGCTTGTGAAGCAATTTTGTTGCTCTCTGATTTTCGATTGCCATGGTTGCTATATTCAGGGCCGTATCTCAAGCCAGAATAGCAAGATAGGCGATGCTCGGGACAACTTGTATATACTGGATACAGATCTATTTGTGGGTTGGGCCAGCAGAAGTTTGGACCGCGCCTGTCCAGTAGTCAGAAGGGCTTCGGGTGTGCCAAGCAGTACGAGTAATACAGGCCAGCGAGAAGATTTGGGCTGTCAAAATCAAGAAGGAGGTGGAATGAGCCCAAAGGCTTTAGAAATGCATGTAAAATTAGGGCACGTTCCATTCCGAAAACTTGTAACACTTGGCATAATAAAAGAAACAGATTTTTCTCCAACCTATGCGTGTGATGTTTGTTACAAGTCACGAGCACAACGGTTACCTTTCAGCAATTCCACAAGTAAAACCAAGAAAGCATTTGAGATGATACATATAGATGTCTGGGGGCCATTTGGTACAGACACTTATAACGGCTTCAAATATTTTGTTTGCTTCGTCGATGATTTTACACGCACCACTTGGGTCACTCTCATTAAACAAAAAGGGCATGCTTGGGAAGCGATCGTAAATTTTATCAAGATGGTAGAACGACAATTTGAAGCAAAGATTAAGGTGGTACGAACAGATAATGCCAGAGAACTGGGGAGTTCGAATGAAGGGAAGAGCTATTTCGCGCAACAAGGGATAGTGCATCAAACAACATGTCCCTATACGCCACAACAAAATGCTGTTGTCGAACGCAAGCATAAATATCTTCTGGAAACAGCAAGGGCGGTATTTTTCCAATCCAATGTACCACTTGAATATTGGGGAGAATGCATACTGCATGCGACTTTCCTTATTAATCGGTTGCCTACCAAGGCGTTAAATGGAAAAACTCCACACGAGAGTTTGTTCGGAAGTAAGCCTTCATATAGTGAGATCAAGCCCTTCGGTTGTTTGTGTTACAAGACGATAGTAGGTCCAAAAGGAGGGAAATTTGATCCACGAGGAGAAGCGTGCGTTTATCTCGGAGATGACCCACGAAGGAAAGGGTATAAAGTGATGAGTTTAGAAACTCGCATGGTAGAAGTTTGTCGGGACGTTAAGTTTCATGTCCATGCTTTCCCTTTCCACACATCAGATACACAGCAATATCAACATCGTAATGTTGCTCCTTCTATGTTAATAGATGACGAACCCTTGTTCTGCCCAAGTCAACCAGACGCTTCCCCTATTTTACCAGCAGATGACACTAGTCAACCAGATTTGCGACGTTCCAGTAGGGTGACCCACAAGCCTAGTTACTTGGATGATTATGTGTGCACTTCTTGTTTTCAAGAGATCCTGGATGAAAGGGTATATGGGTCAACAGCACTACCTAGTGATACGCTTGCACACTGTGTCAGTTTGACAGAAACTACACCTATCAGATCTGTGGCTCTACTCTCCAGCACATCCGTTGTTCAACCTGGGGTTAATACAGATCTGCATGAAACATAATACCAATAATTCCAATGCATGGCAGATTGGCGGACAGCCATGCAACAAGAATTACGAGCGCTAGAGGAGAATGAAACATGGGATGTTGTAACTCTTCCTAAAGGGAAAAGCTTATTGGGTGCAAATGGGTTTACAAAGTGAAACTAAAGTCAGATGGAACGTTAGAACGGTACAAAGCTCGGTTGGTAGCAAAAGGGTTTACTCAGCGACATGGTTTGGATTATCATGAGACCTTTTCACCCGTGGTCAAGTTAACAACAATACGATCTCTCATTGTTGTTGCACTTAACAAAGGGTGGATTATCAACCAACTTGACGTAAATAATGCGTTCCTCCATGGAGATCTTGATGAAGAGGTTTATATGCGCTTACCACCTGGCCTTGAGGTCACAGGGACAAACAAGGCATGCCGGCTAAGAAGATCGTTATATGGACTAAAGCAAGCTTCCAGACAATGGTTTTCTAAGCTAGCCAGTTTTCTCCACACACTTGAGTTTACTCAATCCAAGAATGATTACTCCCTTTTCCACAAGGAAACATCTCAGGGTAAGATGTTTATTGCAGTCTATGTTGATGACATGTTAATTATTGGTCCTTGTCAGTAGGAAATTGATGGCATCAAGCGTGCTCTCGATCTTGATTTCCGCATTAAAGATCTGGGAACATTACGCTATTTCCTGGGTATTGAGTTCATTCCCTACAACCACGGGTATATTCTTTCACAGCGAAAATTATGCTTAGAGCTCTTAGACGAATATACTTGTTCTGATGCAAGAACAGCCAAGGGGCCTATGGTCACGGGAAAACAGCTGCGTGTCACTGATGGTACTCCTTTGACGGATCCCACATCTTACCGGCGGTTGGTAGGCAAACTCAATTACTTGACTAATACAAGACCAGACCTCAGTTTTACAGTTCAGGTGCTTAGCCAGTTCATGGCACACCCCAGTGATATTCATATGGAAGCTGCTATGCATGCGATCAGTTACGTCAAAGGAACCTTGAATTATGGTATAGTTCTTACTGGCAACCCGAGTGTTGCGCTTGATTTACAAGCATATTGTGATTCGGATTGGGCTGCTTGCCCAAACACGAGAAAATCCGTGTCAGGTTATTTTATCTTTCTTGGAAGTAGTCCTATTTCTTGGAAGACTAAAAAGCAAGGATCAGTGTCTCTTTCTAGTGCTGAAGCTGAATACCGTTCCCTACGACGGGTTACTGCGGAATTGACATGGCTCACACGGCTACTACATGAGCTAGATGTTCCACACATCAATCCCATACCGGTCAAATGCGACAATCAGTCAGCTATATACATAGCTCGCAAACCCTTTTTCCATGAACGTACGAAACCACATAGAGATTGATTGTCATTTTGTTCGGAGAGAAAATACAACAGGGCCTTGTTGATGTTAGATACACCCATACTTCTGATCAACTCGCAGACATGATGACTAAAGCTTTACCAGGAGTCAAATACAAGGACAGTTGTCACGTATTGGGATGCATGATAATACTTCAAGCCTTAGCAATTTTTGCTTACGGCTTGAGGGGGGGTATTGGGCTAGTAAAAGCCCACCAAGAACTTAAGCCATATATTCTTTTAAAGATTAGTTTAGATTTCATACATTAGATTGTATTTATCTTTTAAATAGCATTGATCTTTACATAATAGATTTAGTAGCAATCTCTTATAAATAGTACATCGGACTTTAGGTTTGTATACAATATACACAGTACTCAATATACAATCGTTTTTCTTCTACTACAAATTCTCAAAACAATCTCTTAACTCTTTCAATGTCTACACATATACGACTTCAATAAATGCTGATCTTCACCTTTCACGTGTATTCTTTTATGAATTTTATAGCCAGATAATAACACCTTCATATCCCAGTGCCAGAAGATCTTTTCTGCCGAAACAATACAAATATTGCGAAATATATACTCAGTCATAATTTTGCGACTCTTCAACCGTCTTACCCAAATCTTGAAAATGCTTTTCATAGGGTTCAGGACTGTGGCATGAGCAGGAGGCTTGTTATTTGTGATGTTCCCATTCATATAGCGTTGGTGGTCATTTAAGAGCCGCCCACATCAGAAATGAGACATTATGAAGCACAAACCACAGTGGCCAAAAACGATAGGTTAACAAAAGGAGCTTGGAAAGTTGCTTGATTTCAAATCAAAAAATGTGAATGACACCAACGACTCTCGTTGAAGAATATGGCAGCGTTGCTACTGCAAAACTGTTGATTAAGTCAAAGTCAGTTTCTGTTTCCTCCAGTTAATTTATCCTAATATAATTAAGAATAAGTAGTTAACTTAGAGTAGAAATAGGGGGTTAGTTCTCTGTTTATTCGTATATGTAACTGCATCCAATTTCTTCTATTTAAACCAATACAATATTTGTACTCGTTTACATCAGATGAATGATATACAAACAACTTTTGTTTCATTATCTCATATCCAATATTCCAACAGTTTATGGTGGTAGCAAGCTAGAGAAATTAAAACATTACCACAGAGTTTTTTTTTTTCTCATCCAGGATCTCAACAAAATTTAGAGCCGTAGCTCATTATTTTTTCTTCCTCGTTGTCGTACTACATCACCCACATTATTTCTCTCTCCTGTTGCAAGCAATTCAATTCAATTTCAGCTACAACAAGCGACCATCTACACAACACGCAGTTCCGATCGACCCTTCCTCACCAACAAGCCAAAGAAGAGTCCACCTACTTGTGCCCGACTTTGCGGTGAAATATATATCTATATAAAATATATACAACTCCTATCACTAGTTATTCAGTTCTAGTAATGGCTACAAACGGAGCAACCCACGCTCACCTTCCATCTGTAAGGGGCAAAACTACCATCTATGGATTATAAAGATGAAGATACTATTCAGATCACAAGAGCTGGGAATTTTTGTTGCGAATGGCTTTAACGGACAAAGACGGGAGAATCGTGTACGGGAGAATCAGAAAAGGATGCAAAGCCCTCTTTCTTCTGCAATAGTCCCTCGATGATGAACATTCTCCTCGTATAGCAACAACTTCCACTTATAAAGAAGCTTGGGACATTCTTAAGCAAGAATTTTTGGGCAATAAGAAGGTAATAACAGTAAAACTACGGTCCTTACGCCGTGAATTTGAAACATTGTCTATGAAAGACCAAATCTGTGCACGAGTATCTTCAAAAGTTTTTCTGTTGTAAATCAAATGCGAACATTCGGTGAAATGATGACTAACGAAATTGTGGTCAGTAAATGTTTGACAGTCTTGTTAGCACGTATGATCATCTTGTAGCTTCTATAGAAAAGATCTGTCTGATTACAGTTTTGATGAGTTGATGAGTTCTTGGATTACCCATGAGGATTGATTGAATGGAGAGGGGTAATGAAAACTATGAAGAAAGCTTTTGGGTGGAAGGAGAATCCTCCTACAACACGAATTATAACAATCATGGTAGAAGAGGTGGATATCGAGGCAGAGGTCGTAGAAGAGGAGGTCGTGTTAGAGGGGAACACTACAATAATCCAATCCAATGTTGATACTGTAATAAATATACACAAGGAAGCTGATTGTTGGACAAAACAGAGATATGAGAACAAAGCTATCAATTTTACGGAGACGGTCGAAGAGGAAGAAGAAAGTATGTTATGTATGACTCACTGTGATAAGGGTACGGCCAAACTTCTCCCAAACAACCTCAATACTCTTTTATTATGTAACACCCTACTCTAATCGGCTCCTATCATCTTACTTAACAATATAATCGCAGCGGTAATCTCAACAATTGAACTACTGGTGTCACCGTTCTTACTCGCCCATACGAGTAATAACGTGCTTCCTGATGTACTCTTAAATATGAAACAATTTCTCGCAGTGACAACAAGAGATAGATCTAACCTTCCCAAACCAATATAAATACATTCACAGTGAGCATTCTACGTATTCCAACCCTATACACGTTTCTAAGTTCGTATCAAAATGCAACAGTGCATATTAAAACAACTGTAATTAAACTACCCAGCGCGTCCCTCTCTTTGCCGACACCGGAAGCTGCATACCTGCAAAAATGGTTGTTTGTGGTATGGAATCAGCCTCTGCTGAGTATGTTTACTACATGACTGTCATGCCCCCTCGGACCCTCAGTTATTTGGTCGAGAGCATGCGATTCATTTTCATGCAAGTAATTTAATGTTAAAACTGTAAAGCAACAATATATATGCAGTAAACTCAAATAACCAACAAGCCCCCGGCTTCACACATCGCATCGTAATAAACCACTGAAAGCGTTACAACGCTTATATGAGTACAGAGCTCCATTCCAACAAACACTTAATAGTTCATATTGAGTTCGGCGATTCACCCGACCAAACAATCCACCATAAACCACACATGAGTACAGCGACTCGACACAACCAGTTCACAACACACAATATGAGCATAATGGCTCGTTCAAACAAATCCACCACATACCACACATACCACAAAGCACACCAATGAACAACAAGGCCAAACAACGAGAATTATACGAGTATAAACTCTCGTCTTTGGCATGAAAGCCCAAATAATGTTCGCCTAATGTACGAGTTAGCATAGTCGTTTCGTAATTGTTCAGTCATGTCTAATGACAACGTCTCGTTAGAATGATGTGTCTCTAAGTTACCCATCTCTTATGGCGGGTCACCCACGGCAGTAGCCACTCCAGCGGTAGAGTCTCCGACCTACGAACGTTCTGTAGTTCGTTGGAAATTTATCCTGATACTTACGGTTACCACACGGTATCCTAGTATCGTTAATGGATCACAGTTCACAGCAAGAGCCACATCCTCTTGATAAACTTATCTATACCATCACATCGTTTTATTATTTTTCCTAACACAACAGACTAAGGTCGTTAGTCCAATCCTGAGTATGTCGACTCGGGATCCAGTGTTAGATACGAGAGCGACGTTAAGAGGGCAATGCTCCGTATATAAGTCTCAGGTAATATATATATCTTATTATCCTGATGCTACAACGTTTACTTACGTTCCTTATATTACACATATAATAGCATCATTGCCGCTAGTTCGTTTTATAATATGTTCATATATACGAACGGTACTGTTATCGTGCAATAGTAATATTAAAGCAGCATTAATACACAACTCAAGCATATTAATTCACACAAGCAGACATTCAATCTTATCACAGATTTTCACACAATGTCTGAACTGAGGAAATCCTCAGAGACAATCAAGCCACATAAATAACATACCGTTCACCCTGAAAGTATTACGGTGGAGTATGATTCAGCTAGATCCAATGCTCCTCGTGTCGTCTCTAACAATCTATCAATATGCATCACACTATGCATCAGCATCTCATACTAACAACACACTACGGCACCCCGTACTGTTACTAATCCATCCCGGTTTATTCCCCGTTATAACTGATAACTTTTGTCGGGTTTTCGGTTTAACTCGGGATTAGGAAAGATGTCATATTTCATGCGTGGTTACGTCGAGTATATTAATACACTTAACTTTAAACGTTTACTATCGCATGTAATTTAATACACATTTGTATATCATATAGCCTGTCACTATATTGCATGTATAATCTTAATTGTTTATGTAACACCCCTACATCGAACTTCACAACTAATGAAATCGCAGCGGAAATAAATAACTAAACAATAACTAAACGCTTCGGTGCTACAACGCCGTCAACCACCCACGTGGTTGACAAGACAAAATAAATACAAGTGTACCGGTCTGATGATCAGACTCCCGAGCATAAAACTAAACCATAAATACATCATATACAATACCGAGTATTTACTTACATTCCTTCACTGTAAACTGTCAATATACCGCCATAGTAATTTCAACGGAATCAAAATATAATGCCACGGGAGCACAGGCGCATCCCGGGCTCAACATCCAAATAAACCAAGATACAACTGCAGCCTAGATCCTACAGCCACTCTGCTTCCTCGATCCTCATCCTGCAGTAAAAATATGGAGCCCCCGAGGGGGTCAGCAACCCTTGGCTGGTATGGTTAACGCGCAGCCCATCGGCTACCGGGATACGCGCAACTAATTGTCATGATAACATGGCATTCATTTTACAAAACATAACATAACATAATAGGTGGCATAGCATCAATAGTGCATAGCACAACCTCACATACACAGTGGATACTCTTTCCACAATAACAACCATAAAGGTTAAACAACATAAGAGCCTAGAGAATGGTTCACCCTCATGTTAAGCTCGTTACACATACTCATTACCGTTCTGTTATTCGAATGAGTAACTTAAGTCACAGATGATTCGGATATAGTGACCCGAACACACCACATAAACACATGTTCCCACTAAACCGATCATAAGTCAGAATAGGTAAGCTTTGGAGGAAGCTAGCGGGAGATCGAACGCCAAATTAAGGAGACAATCTTAACAAACAACATCAAATCTGATTCAGATATCTACTCTTAACTTACATGCATGACCGGACAACCGGATTCCTCACTTCTCAGTTAACACTTGTTAGAAGTTCATGGTGGAACTTAACAACCAATACACAACAGGTGGTAGGTCACGTTAGACACACTAGGAAAATGAGTCACATCATAACATCACAATAATATGAACAACTGTAAACTCATTACATCTTTAAATCTTAAACATCATAAATACACAGAAAACATACAACACACAAGCCGGTGTAAACCGGTAGGCAACAGACTGCAAGAAAACCATACCTTGGTCCTTGCCTCGATTTGTTTCCACGTAGGTCACTCCTATACATGATTCAAGAATGTCGGTTAATTAACTTACTTAACTTCCAAATTTACTAAGTGTTTAACATGATTATTTGACATGTTTAAATGTCTAACTTACCCTAGGTTACCTTCATTATACCCCCTAGGTTAATTACATAAGTCACATTCTTTTCTGTTTTTTTTTTACAAGTTTTGGTCCGACCGACCTTACCGACCGACCTTGCACAAGGTCGGTCCATTCCAGAACATATTTCCGTCAAAATCTTCTACTCCGACCGACCTTGTAAGTTCGGTCACATGTTCGGTCCATTCCCGAGAGTTTCTTCCCTTTGAAAATTCAGCCCGACCGAACTTGCCAAGTCCGGTCCCATGTTCGGTCGATTCCAGTAACTTAATCCGTACACAAAATACAAGCCCGACCGACCTTGCAAGTCCGGTCCCCAAGGTCGGTCCATTCCAGAAGCCAATTCTCGCAGGGTAAACTGGGCTCGACCGACCTTGCAAGTTCGGTCGGTCCCAGACCCTTGTTTTACATTTCTCATTTAACTCCAAACTTCACCCCATATATCCTAGTACACCCTAACCTCATTTGGGCACTTCAAACACACCTTAAGACATCCTTAAACACTCATAAAACTCATTTTCTAATTCCTTAAACCTTTACTCATTTCTTCCCAAAATTCCTAACACTTACAATGTTTTCTCCTAGTCTCCAAGTGGTGTTTCATACCAAAATACTCCCTCACCACAACATCATCTCCAAGCATCTCTATTCTCACAACTTACTCCTTATGTCATTCTTGAAATCCTTTTTCAAGTTTACTGTAACACCCCTCATAACCATACGTAATAGTCGCTCACGTGAACAGGAAATAAAGGCGTCTCACAGCGGAAGGAATTACAGTAATAAAACTCACATGGGTGTTACTTGCCACCACTCGCCCATACGAGTGATGTAGCAGTACAACATCTTAACATAATTAAACATAAAAATACAATCCGCAGTGACAACGAGATACCACCTACATTTCTATCTAAGTATCAAAAGCACTACTACTATGAGCATCTAAACATAATCCAAATCGACAATGTCCCAACTACCCAATCCCGCACTTCGGCTTCAACGTGTTCAGCAACCTGCACAATAGGTGTAGTATCAGCGATAGACGCTGAGTATGCCGGATCTGGACCCTATTGGTCACTTGTCATTTTTAACCGTCTTGATATTAGATTGATTTCATGCTTTGTCATTTTACAGATATGATAAATACTGTAACAACATGCATGATTATATAATCATTCATCCAATCCAAACAGTCATATATGGATATACACATTACTGTCATACATCATACAATACAATGGTATTGAGAACTCATTCATCGTATGTTAACATCATCACATAGTACATCACTCGGCCCTCCGGCCTTCACATATCATTTGTTTTAGTTAGCACAGTTGGGCATCAGTTAGGACAACCCGAAATACTACACTTGGACAGTAGTCCCACGTACACACAAAGGTGCTCACTTCCCTGATCATCCGAAGACTCTGGGACTTATTCACTTTGCCTTTGTAAAGGCGTCCATTTAGGTGGCCAAGGGCCTGGTGCCAACGGTAGCACACTCCGCCTGACGATCTATCTAGGCTCGATCAGGATTTAACTAGGGAAAACCCGATACGGGATAACCCAAGATCTCTACGCGCGACCAGCAGCCAGTGACTGTCTGGATTAAGGTACATCATCACATTCATTTACACTCCACTGTTAGCTTTGTTAGTTAGATAGTCAGTTACAGTTTTAGTTATGGAGTACATCACTTAATTTGTTGGCTGCCCTATGGGTCTTACGCATGCCTAGAATTATTCTAGGTAACATTCACGTTTGAGTCAAAGCTCTAGAGACCGACAATGTCGTGTCCCGTTCCTAAGTATTTTACTTAGGTTATAAATACATACTTGTAATACTTAGTGCATTAGGTCAGACAACAGTGGTCACAACACACATTTCGCATATGTAGTTTTATATAAGTCGATCTATAGTCGACGTAATATTAGTCCCGTAGGACGTTCGTGCACAAATAAATAATGCAATGAACATAACTACACATCATACACATACATCACATACATACATCACATACATACATTCACACAAGTTATTTATCAAACAAATCCGAGCCCGAGGAATTCCTCAGGACAACTCGGATCAAATCCCTTTACATACCGTACACCGTCGTCTAGATTCGTGCAGTGCAGGCCACTAGAGCTTTCGAGCGCGTACGTCGGAAATGCGATCTAATAATACAAGGAACACTAAGCGTCAATCCTCATGACAGCACAATTCGGTATTTCCGAATAACGTTGAAATTCTAGTACTATGTCCCCAGACTTAACATTTGTTACCAGTTAAAGTATCGTTATTAATATTTGATGACCCCTTACTCGTTGTGTGAGTTGATACTCGGTTTACATTAGAACATGAAACCTTACGTTATACACTTATGATACTTCACTAGGGTTTATTTATCAAACCAAGGTCCTATACTAACCTTAGTATTTTATGTCGTTATAGTTATAGTGTATAACTTTATTTCTTGGTACGTTTTTATTTATGTATGTATGTATTTAGCATAACAGCTTGAATGACTATATCCTTAGTCACATAATATTATTTGTGTTACATCTTTTCCATAATGTTATATGGTACGATATTTTATATGTCATTAGGCTTTATTACATGTGGCTTGGCAACTTAGGAATGTATCGAAAATAACATACACATGTGCCACATTTGAGCTCCTTTATTATATACTTCATTACCCATAAACCACCACATATCTTATAATATATTGTAGGTATTTAATTTTCATAACACCAAAAACCTTGTGGTAAAATATAACCCAAGGTTGTTCATATTTGTTTATTATCGATTGTATATCTATATGCACAACTAATCTCATTTCACATCTCAAACTCACCATCCCACCAATTCGGCTACAGATTTCATAGACTTAGGAATGCATCACCACTTAGCCTCTCACTGTAACTCAATTGGACAGAAAGAAAACATGATTTCAGAAATCTGAAGATCATGCCTTCGCAGTGTATATTTTTTTTTTTTGTTCTGTTTGGTAGTTAAGTCGTTTTCCAGAACTCCAAAAGAATGTATCAGTCTACTCTCTTCTTCTAGGAGTATTCTGAGTTCATTCACAACTCAATTCCACCCTCAGTATACTTCTGTAACAGGTTTATACAGAAACCAAATTCCTGAAACGATTGGAACTGATAGCATTAAGTTTGACAAGTTATCCCTTTTCTGTTTTGGCAGTTAACTTACAGCTTTTCTTTTCTGTTTTCTTTCAGGATGCTACACTTTAGTTAAGTGAATTAGCAAGATTTTAAATCCCTTCAGCACTCAAAGCAATCCCCTTAAACACTCTGCAACACAGTTACACAGAAACAAGGTTTCTGAAACTGCAACTAGAAACAGAAATCGATGTATGCTCTTATGGTTCTCTCTGTCTGCTTCTTAAACTGAGCTATACTCCTCCTAGCTCTTTAGCCAATTAGTTAAATGTTTGTCGAGGTTTCAGACTCAAGAACAATCCTAAAGAAACTCCACTAATGCTACAGAAACGTGTGTACACTGGAATTCGAGTTGTAACAGAAAAAATCTGAAACTGCTAACCCCTTCACTTCTGTTTTCTTTTTCTGTTGTTGATTTACGGGTTAGCTTTCAACTCTCCCTCATTACCAACTCAAGTAGTTTAGGGTGTGGTACCTTTTAAGTTCTCACAGAACCAAGATGACATACATCACAACAAACCGAAAACTGAAACAGAAACTAGACCAATCTGAACTGAAACAGAAACTGACGTATCTCCTTCAACTTATGCCCTTTTTTTTACAGACTGACTATCATTGTACATCAACTGGCTGTAGTTACATAGTTATGTATTTTAGTATAGTTTAAACCACAAAGCAATTCAAGGCCACAAGGCTACGTTCCTAAGAAGCTTTACACATAACCTGAAAACTGCAGCAAACTGAAACACTGCTGCTGTTTTTTTTTTCTTCTTCTTTTCCTGTTACTTCCTATTCTGTGCCTTCAGTTTTCTTTTTCCCTCAAATCACTTGGCTTCTAAGTTGGGTGTGTTAATGTAATTCTATCCCCACAAAGAACTCACAGCAACATTGTTAACTTACTTATACCCCTCGAACTGAAACTAGATTAGGAACTGATTTCTTCCTTCTTTCATTTCTGCTGCTTAACCTGTCTGTTAGTCTTTTCCAGTTTGTTTACCCCCACCTAAATACATCTCTTAATACAGTTTTTGACTGTAAGACAACCCCAGGCAGTAGGCTAAAACCACAGAACTTCCTACACAACTAAATCTTACAGAATCTGATAGAATGCCAACAACAGAACTGGTAAACCTTTTCTCATCAGGTTTCTGTTTTTTTTTTGTTACTCTCTGGTTTTCAGTTCTCTCCAACTTATTTAATGACTCATTTATGTGTTCTATTGTAGGTCTTAAGTTCTCGAGTACACCACTACTCCCTGTAACAGAGTTGTGTAGAAATCGATTTTTCAGAACAAACCCGAACTGAAACATCCCAGTCTTGAGTTTTCTTTTCTTTCTTGCTGCTCTTTAAGTCTGTTTTCAGTTCCTCCCAAGTTGTTTCCCCTCATTAGTTAGGCGGTTTACCTCGACATCTATTTCCAAACAGGCATAGGGTTAATGCTATTAAAGTTACAGAGACTCACCCCTACTGAAATAAGGAATCTCAGAAACTGACAAACTGAGACTGATAATCTCTTCCTCTCCTATTTCCTTTCTGTTTTGCTTCTGTTTATTTAATCTACTCCCTAGTTTTTTTTTCTACTGCTCCAGTTACTTAACTAGGTATCTTATTATTGTCTCAACATTGTTTTAGCTCCAGAACAACCCTAAACAACTTTACAAGTGTTACAGTACCACTCTCATACTAAAGTTAGGAAACTGAATAATCTGAAACAACTAAAACCTGAAACTGATGTTTCTCTCCTTTTCTGATCTGTGGCATCTTAGTTAGATATTCAGGTAAGGCTTTAACTCAAAGCAATTTAGTACACACTGATAACTACACTGAAATTTCTGTATGCAAAACTGATAGAGTACAAAACAGCAATGTGACTTTCTCAAGTTCTGTTTGGTCACCAATTTGGTTCCCAATCTCCCCTCACGTATTCTAGTTCCTAGTCAAATGTGGTGGTATAATATTACTCTCAACAATGTGGTCATTCCTACTGAAGCATACTCATACAGAAACAAGAAGTTCAGAATCCAAGGACTGAAACTGAAACAGATCTAGAAACCTGAAAACCGAGACTGATTTATTACCTTTTATTGGTTTCTTTTTGTTCTTGATTCTGTTTCTGTTTACCCCACATAGCTCAAGTGTCTAATCGGGATTATGACTCCAAGGCAACCCAAAACATTTCAGTGATGTTACAGAATTATTCTTACACTGAAACTAGGAACTAAAACGAAACTGAAATTGTGAACTTGATGTACTTTCTTCTGTCTATTTCTTTATTCAAGAGTTTGATTTTCAATCTTTCTTAACCACCCGCCTGCCTTCTTAGCCCTATGTTTTGGAACTGTGTTAGTTTTAAAGACAACCCAAACATGTCTATACAGAGCTCAAAGACACAGCACAGAACTCGACCCTTACATTTTCTTCAGTTCACTCCTCCCTTTTAATGCATCATATGGTTCTCTCTTTTTTTTTTTGTTAAACACTCCCAAGGTGTTTATAAGCTAGTTAGGTGCATTAGCAAGGTGTTAGATACATCATTAATTCGACAAGATTCTTATAACTCCTCTGAAGTTTAGTGGTACAGAAACGAAAATTAGTTTGAAATCTGTACAGAGTATGCATGCAGCTTAATACCTTGGTTTTCTTTTGCTTGTTTTGGTGTTGATTCCCTCTGATCTGCTTCGGACAAAACGTGAAACTCTCAGGCCTAGAACTGAAGAGAGTTTCCACGGTTAGACTTGCCAAAATAGGAGAAAAGATAGGTAATGGATGGGAGCGACTGACTATGTTTTGAATAACAAGGAGTTGTTACCTTCTAGTCGAGTCATAACAGGGATTGTTTTTCGTGGGGTTTTGGTGCCTTTTCAGGAGAGTCACTACCAGGAACTCATGCAGGTAAGAATAGCAGAGGTTATTAGTTCGTGGAACTCAGGCGACAACATCAGAGGGGTATCTAAATCCGTTGTTTCATGGCCTACCTGGGCTGATACTCGCACCAGTGTAGTACTGGCTCTCATCAGCCCCCCTTTGTTTGGGATATGACTGCGGTGGAATGCAGCAGGCTCCAACTATCCTGAAGGAGTAGAGTTTGCTTTGATTAGAAAGAAGAGGATCGAGAGGGTGAGGAAGTCGTCTTGACATTTGCTTACCATCGTGCAAGAGAACAGCCACTGTTTCAAGGTTGTCCCTGCATGTCGTGGGTTGCAGTGGTGAAGACAGAGGGACTGAGATGGAGATTTACTCCTGTGGTAGAAGCAGGAGATCTGATCCAGGAGCGTTAACAAACCGGTAGTAGATATAAGTTCTAGAGGGAATTTGTAAAGAACTGAAGTGTTCGAATACTGAGACGTGGGTGGGAGCAGGTGTTGCTGCTCGTGCTGTTGGTTTTTGTTTTGATTCCCGGATTCACAGAGCTCAGGAGAAGAGAATGAAAACCGATGCCTGGGTAATGAAGGGCTGTCTCGGTTACCAGGAAGTATGGGCATGTGGGTATAATTTAGTATGGCTGCAGTCTCCAAAGAGAATGTTTTGGAGTTGACAAGTAAGCTCAGGGGTAGATTTTAATCCATTCCCATTACAGGCAAGCGAACAGTGTTGTTTGGGTGGAGCCGATTCGTCTGTTCTCTTTTTTGTTGTTGTTACCTTAGTAGTCTAGGTTCTAATTATAGATTGTCAATATATGTTACTGAATTCGAGCACAGCTCAAGCGGTTAAGGTTACGGGATAGGTACGAGAGGTCTCGGGTTCGAATCCCGGCTAGAGCATATTACTCTTTTATTTTTCCTCAGCCTTATTATGCCTATTTATTGCATATAAGTGATTTGTATTAACATGTCACATTATTAGTTGCATGTACATATATATATATACGACTATTTCGTTATGTCATGTTTTGGTTATATGTACAACGTTATCGTCTGTAACGTTATATACATTTACATATATATCCGTATGTACATAAGTACGGTAATAGTAAACTGTTCGTTTGTTCGCAGGTTATTACTTGCTTGATTGTTTATACCTTAATGTATTAAGGTGTTATGAACTTACTTCAATAAGGTAAGCATAGTGAGTCACACATAATTATAATCGAGAACGTTAACGTGCCCGGTTACCAGTCTTAAACTGGCGGAATACATATTAGCCAGGTCAAGGAAATATATTGACCATAGGTTTGATTAAGTGGCTAATGTTATCATATATTTTTGCACTATTGGTTATTATGCACAAAACAATGCACATACATTTGGCTTCCTCAAATTTTGTTGTGTTCAACTTATTTTTAAGGCATGCTTGGCATCAATTTAATTGATTATATGCTTAATCAATATTTAATTACTTAGGGGTATTTCATTTACACTTTCTCCTTGTTCACCAAAGTTTGCCTAAATCCTAACACAAGTCCAAATGACTTTGGTGTATCCCAAACATTCTTTTGCATTATAATATCCTCTAGAACATTGCCTAAGCCCTTCTCACATCTTAAAACACCTGAATGCATGTTTCTCCCACTAGTTGAACACTTAACATTCTAAACATCTCTTAACTTGCCAACTCATTTTAAACCCTTAGAACTTCTTGTTTATTACCTAAATTTCGACATAGGTTCTCCTAGAACATTACTAATCCAAGACACATTGTCTTCACCATCAAACAACCATGAACACCAAAATCCATCAAACACATCTTTATACACAAACTTCACACATTTAGCACTACATCACAATATAGTGCATAATTTAAATTGCATGGCACTTAGGCCCTTAAATAACATGGCTCTTAGGCCCTTAAGATGCATAAATCATAAACACTGAATTTCCACAATATATTTGCCTTTGACCTACAAATACACTCAACAACACATATGCCTTTTACTAAGCTCTTAAGAGCATTCTTCTAAGTCACTTCCCATTGGCTCCTTAGATCATTTTCATAGACAATACAAGCTCATTTCTCCTAAGACTTTAAACCACATTAGGTTAGCATATTTACCTCTTTTCCTCACAAACTTCTTTCTTGTTTCCTTGTTTAAAATCGGCTAGGTATTTGATTCCTTGTCAACTACTAAACATTATACAAATAACATAATGAGTATTCAAGCTTTAAGCTTCATCTCATTGTAAACCCTAGGTTTACATTATTTCAAAAACATTAATGTAGTTGTTTTACCTTGGTCTTTGAAGAGAGTTTGAATATATATCAAGAGAGGACTCCACCAAGTCCTTGAAAGGTTGGAATGAAGCTAGAACAAGGTCACACAAAGAGCACCATTAATGGGCATTTTCGGTCAAGGTAAAAACATGGAGGAAACATGATTTTTCTTTGAGATTCCTTACCTAGAAGCAAAGGAGAGTAATAATATGTAGAAATATAAGTTCAAGCTCCTTCAATGGTGGAACTCCATGGCACCGAAATGGGGCTCTTGAAGTTTTGAGAAGATAGGAATGGAGAGATTGATGAGAGGAAGAGAATGGTGGTGTTTGTTTTTGATTTGGTTAAGTGAGCTAGGAATTACAAGTGGTCAAAGATGGAGTTTGTGTGTTTACTATTGCAAATCGTGAATGAAGAGAAGAAGAGAGGTTGAAGAAGACTTGGAACCGTGGGAAATGAAGGAAAGAAATGAGAGAATGAGATAAGTGAGTTTGTTTTGCTTTTTAGAAGATATTTATGCATTAAAGTAAAAAGTACTTTAGTTAGTCATAGTTATTTACTTAATATGTTAACAAGAGAGTGGTGAGTCACCACCCTCAAGAAAACCGGCCCCCAATAGTACTTAAGGGTATTATAGTCTTTATTTGTCAATTTAATTACTTATACAAACATATGTTACAAAATAGCTTATTAAAATCACTATTCATAAAAACAAGGCACATAGAAGTGAAATTTTTGATTTCCCATTGATATAGACTTCCAAATGTGATACTATATAGTACACATGTTAATTAAAGAGTAATGATGGACATTTAGCCATTCAAAACTCATTTACAAGACAATTTTCCAAAAATGTGCTTTAAGACTCCTTAAAGCACATTTTGTGTTTTAACTTGTTTTCAAGCTTGGTTTTCTTTGCTAATTGGTTTAATATATTCATTAGTATATAAATAAGGTCTTGGTAAGTTCATTAGGTCTTAACCAAGCTTATCCCAAGCTTAGAGCACATTTTGGCCTTTATTGACCTTAAAGCACATTTTGTGTTTTCTATTGTTTAAATTTGTTTACTAATGTTTCTAAGACTCTTTTTAGTCTTAATATACCATATTTAGGTGTTTAAACAATATACTAAGGTTTGATGTATTTCAATCTACCCCCCTTAAAAGAACTTTGTCCTCAAAGTTCACACTTCCACATATCCTAAATGTTAGAACACGGGAATACATATAAACAATACTTCCATAATAATATTAATCAACACACTTACATAACATTGGACACAAAGTCCATACAACATAACATCAGATACATAACATTGGACACAAGGTCCATACAACATATACAACATAACATAGACGATGTATTTAAATACACGTCGTACTTACATAACCGAAACGGCTCTACCCCCCTTAAAAAGGGGTACGCCCCGTACCCAATACACATAAGCACTAAGAAGTAAACAATGACGGGTACTTCACCTTCATTTTATCTTCCAGCTCCCAAGTGGCCTCCTCAACGTTCTGGTTAGACCAAAGAACTTTCACCAGTCTCACAGACTTATGGCGAGTGTCTCGAGTCTTAGTATCCAGAATCCGTACCGGAGTCTCCACTGATCGCATGGTCGGCTCTAAGGTTAGCCTTTCAGGCTAAAGCACATGAGACGGAGGAGACATATACTTCTTCAACTGGGACACATGAAACACATCATGTACCTTGCCCAGCTCGGCGGGTAGATCAAGTCTGTAAGCTACCGAGCCGATCCGCTCCGTCACAACATAAGGCCCCACATATTTTGGGCTCAACTTGCCTTTCTGGCCAAAACGAAATACTCCCTTCATGGGGGATACTCTCAAAATTACCTGATCGTCCACGGCGAACTCCAGGTCACGTCTGCGCACATCTGCGTACGACTTTTGTCTATCCTGAGCTGCCTTCATGTTAGCCCGGATCTGACGAACTTCTGCCTGAACTTGTTCAAGATACTCTGGTCCTATAATGACCGTCTCACTCGACTCATCCCAGCATAATGGCGTGCGGCATGGTCTACCGTACAAGGCCTGGAAGGGAGACATCTTGATCGAAGCATGGTAACTGTTGTTATAACTAAACTCGATCAGATGTAGCTTATCAATCCAGCTGGTCTGAAAGTCAAGTGCACATGCACGTAACATATCCTCAAGTGTCTGGATAGTGCGCTCACTCTGGCCATCAGTCTGTGGGTGAAACGCTGTACTCAATTTAAGTTCGGTACCCAGTGCTTCTCGCGTAGACTTCCAATACCTCGATAAGAATCTGGTATCTCTGTCAGATACAATTGTTTTCGGTACCCCATGATGTCTTACAATTTCTCTATCAAAGAGTTCTGCCAGTTTTGCCACTTTCCAGGTGTCCTTCATCGGAATGAATCGGGCCACCTTGGTCAGTCGGTCAACAACAACCCATATCATATTCAGACCTCCCCTTGTAGGCGGAAGCCCTACTACGAAGTCCATGGAAATATCATGGAACTTCCACTCAGGCACTGGCATTGGCTGTACCATACCACCAGGCCGTCGGTGCTCAAACTTGACCTTCTGGCAAGTGAGACACCTCAACACATAATCAGTTACATCTTTTTTCATTCCAGTCCACCAAAAATATCTTTTCATACCCTTATACATCTTTGAAGCTCCGGGGTGAATCGAAGTAGTAGAACAATGGGATTCACTCAATATGCGCTCCTTCAACTAAGCGCTACTCCTAGGTATACACAATCGGCCATTCAGCCTAATCAGGTCATCATCGTGGAGTCTGAAGTCGTACTTCTGACCCTTGAATGTGCCATCAATAAGCTTCTGCCGGATCTCCATCATATACTGATCCGTCATCTAAGCACTCCGCACCTCTTCAACCAAGCCAGTATGAGAGACTAGCGAATGGAGATAGTGTGCTTGGCGACTCAATGCGTCAGCTACCACATTTGCCTTACCCTCTTTGTATTACAGATTAATGTCGTAGTCATTCAGAAATTCAACCCACCTTCTTTGCCTCATGTTCAACTCCTTCTGAGTGAACAAGTACTTTAAACTTTTGTGGTCAGAATAGATTGTCACACTTACCCCATACAAATAATGTCGCCATATCTTCAATGCGAAGACAATGGCACCCAATTCTAGATCATGGGTAGGGTAGTTCTCCTCATGCTTCTTCAGCTGTCGGGAGGCGTAAGCTACGACCTTCCCGTGTTGCATCAACACACAACCCATACCTCTACCTGATGCGTCGCAATAGACCTCAAAACCATCTGGACCGTCTGGTATAGTCAGGACTGGTGCAGATGTCAGAGCATCCTTGAGACTCTTGAAAGAACTCTCACAGTCGACTGTCCACTCGAATGGTGCATCCTTCTTCATTAAGGAAGTCATCGGCTTCGAGACACTGGAGAAGTCCTTTACAAACCTCCTATAATAACCTGCCAGACCGAGGAAGCTCGATATCGGTAACTGTCTTCGGCCTAGGCCAGGTGCGCACTGCATCAATCTTTGCCGGATCAACAGCGATCCCGGCCTCAGAAATCACATGTCCAAGAAAGGATACTTGGTTCAACCAAAACTCACATTTCAAAAATTTAGCATACAGCTGATTCTTCCTCAATGTTTGTAACACATTTCTCAGGTGGCTTTCATGCTCACCCCTCGATTTCGAGTACACAAGAATATCATCGATGAAGACTACCACTGACTTGTCCAACTGATCTTGGAACAAGCGGTTCATTAAATCCATGAACTTCGCTGGTGCATTGGATAACCCAAACGGCATAACCGTAAACTCATAATGTCCATACCTAGTTCTGAATGCTGTCTTCTCAATGTCACTGTCACGGATGGCAATCTGATGGTATCCGGATCGTAGGTCTATCTTGGAGAATACCGATGCTCCCCTCAACTGGTCAAATAGATCGTCGATGCGTGGTAAAGGGTAACGGTTCTTCACCGTAACTGCATTCAGCTCTCGATAGTCAATACACAGGCGGAGGCTACCGTCCTTCTTCTTCACGAAGAGGACCGGCGCTCCCCATGGTGAAACGCTAGGGTGGATGAACCCTTGTCGAGTAGGTCTCTCATCTCAGCTGCTCCTTGAGCTCTGTCATCTTTGCTGGAGCCATACGATAGGGCGCCTTCGCAATTGGTCCGGTACCCGGAACCAAATCAATCTCAAACTCCACTTCCCGTGCTGGCGGCATGCCTGGCAGTTCCTTAGGAAATACATCAGGAAACTCCGACACTACCGGCACATCTGGGCTAAACTCTGGATCTCTCTCTATGTCCTGGACATAGCAGAGGTATACATCACTCCCTCGTCGTAGTTCACGACACATAGCCATGGCGGTGATGATCTGAGTCGAAGGCTCCCTGGGCCTCTAGCGGTAAGATATGGTAACCCCAGATGGACTCCGAAGAAGCAGTCGATGCTCGGCACATAGGATTCTGCCCTTGTACCGCTCCAACCAGTTCATCCCGATAATCACATCAAAGCCAAGTCCGTCGAACTATATCAAGTCGATCGGAAACTCTTCACCTCTGATTCGTACAACAGCATCTCGGTGGTAGCGGGTACACCTGATCCGCTCTTTCGACGGGAGAGTGACTAGGAAGTCTGGCATCTCATCACCGTCTAACCCCAGCCTCTTCGCAAAGGATAGCGAAATAAATGTGTGTGAGGCTCCGGAGTCGAACAAGATCGAAGCGTCCACGCCATTGACTGGAAAGGTACCGGTGAGGATTGTGCCGCTCTTGCCGGCTTCTGCCTCATTGCAGACACTCAGTGTACCTCCCGTTCCGAGTGCACAGCCTAATTCATTGGCAAACTAATAAGTATTGGGTAACAACACGGTTGATATACTTCAACAACTCCACTTTATTCATTAACACATTCTCCTTACAACATTGTTGGTTTACACTGTTGACATAACTTAACACATACATAATATCCCTAACATACACTGGCTTAACACATTACATAATTATATAAGGCTTTAAAACTGTCTGAAGGTCAAATTCAAACGTCCGGGTTTCATGTGTGTGGCATTGATCACTGCCGACGGTGCGGTATTCAGTTTGATCTTCCTGATGCCATGATATAGCATCCTTGACTACCCACCCATGATTAACACATCTCCTGACTTTAGTATTAACTTCCTTGCGAGATCAGCACGCTTCTGCTCGCCATACACAAACACTGCGGTATCACCAATGGACCAAGACACCACGGGTACTCCCTTACTTAGAGACTCGGGTGACTCGTCCTTATCTTTGTGTAAACCTAACCGTCCACCTTTCTGGTAGAAGTTCACAATGCATAGATCTGCTTTCACGTTTGGAATTGAATCCGTTTCAACTTGTTGAGCAATTCCCACGACGTGGTTAACGACCGCATGGAACTCCTCAGGTATACTTGGTACTGTTGCTCCGTCTTCAGCTCGCACTTCTTGATATGTATTGGTGTAAGGGTTCCAGTCCTTACCCATGCACATCATCTTCAATTGCATTCTTGATCCGTTCGGGTATTCGGGTGTGTAGAAACCTCCTGGTTTTGCTCCTAGTACATCGCATCGTCTGATGATATGGATTTGTGCTTCCGGTGTCAGGTATCCATTTAAGAGTATCATACCTGGCTGGATAACCTGACATTGCTCCATTGGGAAGTCGGTGATGTTGATGGTGGTTTCTTCAGGGTTTGGTGTGGGTGGGATTGGATAACATATATTGAAGGTTCCTTTAAGTTTAGAATTATCTAATTAGGTGACTTTCACACTATACTTTAACTCTTTACTCACATGATAATACACTTGGACTCACTAATACACACATGCATGAAATGCGGTATGCAATCACTTATTCACTCAAACAGTTTAGGCGGTACCTGGTCTAGAAGAGGGCCCTGCGCTCAGACCGGTCACCACATTCAGGGCGGCCTTGCTAGGTCCCGACCCTTTCCCCTTCTGGGAATCAGTGTACCTCTGATCTGTGGGTGGCTGGTGTAGACACTAAAAATTCTCACCCCATAAAGCAAATTCCGAAGTAATAAGAGGGGTCGTCGCCTTTCTTTTTCAAAACATATTAGCGTGCGTGCCATATTGAAACCGTCATTTTATAACCTTTTTCAAAGCATTTCATAAAAACACGATTTTCCAAAAATGAATTTTCAAACAATAATCCAGTTTTAAACCCATTCATTTTGTTTTATTTAATATACCGAGTTGTAGTTGCTTGCCGTGGTATCAAGAGGTCGCAAGTTTGAATCGCACTCACCAGATTTTTTTGTTTTATTGTTTTAGCTTGCCTACACTACCCATCCCTGGTCGGACCGAACAAAGCCTGCATCGCCCAAGCCCACTAGCAACAGACGCAGCCCATGCCTGCGTTTGCCATCAGACAAAACGCGGCCCAGTGGGAGGCCTATTTTGGAGCCAGTTCTAGTTGTCACATGTCTATAAAACAAACAGGAGAAACCCTACAACAAAGGAGGACATTCCCTGAAACATGCTTCTATGATGGGTCGGAATTTCTTTCGAAGCACCCACTGTAGAGCTCCATCATCAGCCGCCATCATCTTTCTCAGTCGAATCGCCCCAGTACTCAACCCAGAAAAATTAGCCTCGCGCTTGAAATTCTTCCATCGAAACATCCTTCAACACTACCATTTTTCAGAAACCTTCACTACTCCCCGCCCTGTTCCTCATCATCCTCAAGCAGTATAAGCAGTGTTTCTTCCTCTCATCTGCCGAAATCATCTACGAAATTCGTTTTCCCGTAGTTTTGTTTTTGTCGCTGTTACTGTACATTTCGTTTCGCCAGATGAAACCAGTGAAGGTGGATGGCTCCATAGCGACTTCAGTCCCGAGTAAACTTCAAGAATGGACGCTAGTTTCGGCTTCACCGGAGCATCTCTGGTGATAGTGTCGATGATAATGGCTCCAATTCTTCCTTATATGTTATCATCGTTTTCATTTTTCTCGTTTCTGATTTGTCTGACCAAATGACCCCAGCAGAAGGGAAGATGGCAAAAAGAAAAATGGCTTCATCAGAGAATTGCTGACGGTTGTGTCATATGTATTTATTCTCCTGTTCGCATCTTGTATTCAACTTCCATTGTCATCGTTTTCTTGTTTTCCTTTGTTACTTTCGAATGACACTGATTGCAGTGACACTCGACCCAGGATGGGTTCGTGGGTCCTCAGATATCAGCTAAGATCTGTATTTTAGTTCTGGCCTAGCTCCTTTGTTTCTCCTTTCGGGTCCTAGGCGTTTCAAATGGCCCTGGACTCACAATGAGTATGAGTCTTTGGATAATTAACGTGTAGGAAGCTCGCGTGCAAATTCTAGTCTGAAGTCTGGATTAATGAGTATTTTTCTGTTTCCTTTGATTTTGCGACATGTAGGACCGTATACATAACTCAGTTTTTTCTTCATTCACCACAAGAGTTCTGAATACCTATTAATGTTATACTGCCTGTGCTTAAACATTCTCGAAGCGATTGGAGTACTATCTATGTCTTAGCTTGGTATCATATCAGAGCAAGAATCACGAATATCCCCTCCGTATGCCCATTAGCGGTATTTTCCCTTATAGTGATATATCTCTCTGATGTTAATATCTGTACAGTTTTGCTTATGAAAGTCTACGATTCAGGATTGACTATGTAAATCTATGCCAGTGTGTCACCAATCTTGTGCTCGCAAGTGAAGTCTGGCTTCCTAATCCATCTGCTATTCCTGTCGCAATTGCTATTTGATCACTAGAGACTAACTCCATTTGTTGTCTGTTGTTTTGACGTTTGAATCTGTGCTTATATTCGCAGGAAATTTCCATTACTATTCCGCCTGGTATTTATCTCTATCTCAACTCAATCTTTAATTCTTTTCTGGTTGGTGGCATGATGTGTTCAAAATCCACATTGTATTCTGTATATTTGGCTTTCCATTCTATCAGGGGAGTTTGTTTATTCTCATCTTGTTGCTTGACATAAATGTTCATGACTGTTTATTTTGTCTCTGTTTGTGAGTGCCCAGTTCACGTTTAGAAACGAATAACCCCAGATCTCTGGTCTTAATGTGTAATCTGTAACCCCTGTACACATCTTTGTAACCGCTAATTGCTATTAGAAATGGGAACTGGCATAAGGAATTGGTTATGTATGTGGTCTAATCTTCCATCTCGGTTTCTGTATATGAATGATTGGTGCTAAACAATTTGGTTTAGGTCTGCATCTGGTTCGAGTATAATGAACCTTAGGCCCAGATCCTCTACCTAGTTCTTCTTCATTTGGGACTTGACAGATTTTAGAATCTTTCGCCCTCTGTTCCTAGCAGCTTGTCATTGACACTGAATATGTTTATTCGTCTGATTATTTGCCTTAATCAATTTCAATCTGTTTAATTGTCATGTTGTCTATTCCCTCTGCACGAGTCATGTATATACTTCATACTTAGCTTTATTGCAATTTCTGCTTCATTTCTTTGTTTTCTGATATCTATTAAGCCATAGTTATAAGTCCTTTAGGTCCTAGCCATTAGGATAGAGGGGTCCCCCTAGACTGATAGGTCATTGACCAATCTCGTGGTGGTGACACCCTAAACCCTAAAACACACATTTATTTATAAGCAAATAATGATACCTTTAGGATAAAGTGTGTTCCCCTAGTCTGATAGACCATCGGCCTATCTCGTGGTGGTAACACCCTAAACCCTAAAATGCACCTACAATATGTATATATATGTAATTAAGTCTCATTTCTGTTTCAGACCTTCAAACTCTTTAGTTCAAAATTTTGTCACTAACTTTTCATCCTCTCGCCCTCCATCCTCAAATTCAAAAATTGTCTCTCATTTCCATAATCATCTTGTAAATACAAATCCCAACGTTTTTTTAGTAATAAACTTATTTTCAATCTGATTTCTTCTAAATTTTGTTCCCAAGCCCAAAAATTTCCCATCCGAACTTGGCCCATCTCCAAACTCAACTCATCCCTGAAATTGGCCTAATCTCAGCCCGGCCCAATACTCAACCTGGCCCATCACCAAACCCATGGCCCAATACCACATGACCCACAGCCAGCCCAAACCCAAATTTGGCCGAAGCCCAAACCCAAATCCGGCCCGAGTCCAACCTAAATTCGGCCCAAGCCTACATAAGCCAACACAAGGCCCAAGCCAACACAAGGCCCACGCCAACCCAAGGCCCAAATCAATTCAAACCAAGTCCACAAAAGTCAAACCTTGACCTGATCTCAGACCTTGACCTGAACTCAAACCTTGACCCGAACTCAAACCTTGACCCGAACTCAGACCTTGACCTGAACTCAAACCTTGACCCGAACTCAGACCTTGACCTAAACTCAAACCTTGACCTGAACTCAAACCTTGACCCGAACTCAGACCTTGACCTAAACTCAAACCTTGACCTGAACTCAAACCTTGACCCAAACTTTGACGTTGACCTGAACTTTGACCTTTACCTGAACTTTGACGTTGACCTGAACTTTGACCATGACTTTGACCTTGACCTAGCTTTGACTCGGCCTAGCTTTATCCTCGACCTAGCTTTGACACATCCGAACTTTTACCTCAACTCAGTCTCGACACGTCCTAGCTTTGACCAAATCCAAATGACGACCTTGACCAAACTTTGACCCCTCCTGACCTTGACCCAACCCGAACTTCAATTTAATCCAAATCAAACTTCAATCCAATTCAATTCTAACTCAATTCAATTCAAACTCAATTCATTCAGCCCAATTCGATTCAGTCCAGTTCCATTCAATTCAAATTCAAGTCCATTCCATCCAATCCGCACTCAACTTGTAAATTCCTTTCAAAATCCAAAAACCAAAAAAAGAATTTCAGACCATCACTTTATTAAAAAAGAAACCATTTTGTGGGATTTTAAAGGAAAAACTCTTCTCACATCACAGAAAACTCTTCTCAAACGCAGAAAGTTCTTCTCACATATACAGAAAGTTTTCCCCTAAAAACATTTCCCAAAATCAGCGTTTCTTTATTGAGAATTCCGAACAACTTCAAAAGTTTTCAAACTTAGTTTTCAACTCAAATAAATCGTTTTCGGGGAACAAGAAATGTCTGACCCCTTCAAAACATTTCCTTCCTGGTTAGAACATCACTTGTCTCCCTTTCCAAAATAAAAATCCGAGGCGGGGCACTGGGGTCGTGATCTCCTTTGTCGCAGTCTGGATCTCTTTAGGCGGGGCATTAGGGTGACAAACCTCCCCTAATTGCAGCCTAGATTTTTACAAGGCGGGGTGCTAGGGAAGCAACGACCTTCCTAGTTGCAGCCGGGATTTTAGAATCGTCTAACTCCCTTCTGCTCGATTTCAGTATTTTCGGCTTTTAATGTTTTAAACCCGGGAGTTAGAGACGTTATTAGGGTTTGACCGAGAACATCTCATTCATGGTGTTTCTCTCTAAATCCTATTTTTCGACATAAATTCATTGCCCCATCTTTCGAACCTCGGCACTTACCATTAATTAAGTGTCGTGTTCGAGGGGATACATAGGGTAATCCCTCAGGATTATCCGCCCTTTTACAACAAAAAAGGAATTTCCGATTTAAAAAAAAAACTTTAAGAGACAATTTTGACAATCATTCCTCCAAACAATTCAGTCCACCATCATCTCACTCTAAATTCAAAATTTCCAAAACATCAACCCTTTCAGAATTTCAAATCTGAAAAACCCGGGATCTCTACTCAAACTTCAAATCATTTCAAACTCAAACCATCTCCCAGATTCTAACTTCTCTCAAAATTCTAAAAAGTCTCACAGGCCCGAGCGCCTCACAGACTCGAGCACCCCAATCTCTTCACCATGTTTAAACGCCTCACAGACCCAAGCGTCTCACAGGCTTCATATCTCATTCCTCCAACCAATCTCAAATGTCTCATAGACCCGAGCGTCTCACACACTAAACCCTCAAACCCGAAACTCCTTTAAATCTCAAACACCTCAAAAAACCCAAAACCCAAAACCCAAAAAATGAACTACGTAAGGTCTGATCTCAACATGGAGTTGAGTACGTAGGCAACCCCTCTGGGGTGCGACCCCATTCCAAACAAAAAAACCCTTTCCCCTTCTAAGGTGTTCTTAATACCTCTCGAAACTCTTAAACCTTCTTCGGCTCCCACAAACTTCAAACCATCATACTCTAAGTCTCGTTCATTCACTCAACCTCAGACTTTTCCCAAATCTTCATTCTATACTCATCCGAATTCACCAATCCTTCCTCTTGGCATTAGCTTGGCAGAAAAGCTCGCCTCATCCACTCGTTTTCTCTCCTTCCGTCCTAATCCTATCCTTGGCTCTGAAATGAATCTCTCTAAAAGGTTTTGAAAGAAGGAAATCCCGACAATTGGAGACCGAGGTTTCCTCGGGCACCAATCCGAAGTCGTGGTCGTTGCCACTTCTAAGGGGTGTAACCCAGTGCGAACCCACAATAGAATCTCTGAAATGACCAGATAAGTCCTATCCATAGGCAACAATCTCAGAGTCAACCAACGGTTCCTAGAACCCTCTTTCTCTTTCCTTCCTAGTTCATTTTAGGTCAAACTAGGTGGCGACTCTAGTCAACTTCCG
Source organism: Limonium bicolor (assembly GCA_023374045.1). NCBI lineage: Eukaryota > Viridiplantae > Streptophyta > Magnoliopsida > Caryophyllales > Plumbaginaceae > Limonium > Limonium bicolor. The sequence continues at coordinate 527,203,740 of CM041776.1, forward strand.
CCCTTAGGGCATAAGTCCGCGTGGAGCCCATTGAGAGCGGGTGTAGTGCACACTTGCACTCCCCTTTATGCTTTCTGGGAAAGACGGACGATTTAGTAGGTATTTGAGGGATGCCAAGAATAACGGGTTTTCACCCTCCACAGAATGGCAAATTCCTAGGATCTAGACTTCTTAGTTAGACCTTATTTAGATAGTCCCCCCTCATACCGAAAAATCACCCTCCACAGAATGGCGACCCTGCTGGGGAAAACTTGAGTAAGTTTTTCTCAAACTCAAGGAAGACTGAACTCCATTAAAAATTGTCAGGATTTTCCCACTTCTTTCAAAGCCTTTAAGAGATTCATTCCAAGCCTCTAGGATTATTCTACTCCACACTTAGAGTGTGTAGCTGATGAGGACAGCTAGGATTTGTTAAATCCTCAACAAACATTGCAACAATTGGGTTAATCATTAGCTCACGATTAGAAAGAGACACTTAGGATTGAATGAAGCTAACTACCCTTCAGGTTAATGACAACCAATTGGAATTACCGCCTTCAAGACAAAACAGTTAGTAAATAGGGTTGCTTGTCCTTCTGTGGTTTATTTACCGCATTCATATTATTGTTGCTTGTTGCGGGGTGAGACGGTCATTGACCTACACCATTACCGCTTTTACATTTACAAGTTGTGAGTGCATGGGTAGCTTAGGACATGCATTCCTCTGTGTCACCCCTATTTCCACGAGTCACGGCATCCCAATCGGTCCACGATTGATTTCCCATGAGTCGGGTCACTCACTGAGTGGTTAAGCCCGCGAGGCGAGACGGTCACCGACCTACGCCCTGAAGACTCATGATCCAAAATTATCCTCCATTATCCGAGTCTAAGCCAGCATATAGTGAACCGTGAGCCTTCAGTGTCCAGCTGCCTAATCCGGTGTCTAAGACGGGTTTTATGGGTAGTCACCCCCTTGTATGCCGTCTGTCTGACCACCCTTCTACCTTACCCTGAAGATTGCATGGGCTCAGTTCTCCATTGTTCCTCTGCACCACGGGTGTCTTTAAAGCCCAATGTCACGCTACACGTCCATAGAGGATCCCGTATTTACCGGATACCCATACATGGCACAACGTAGTCAGTGAATATTTGGACTTTAAACACACCTGACCGTGCGATGACGAGATACCCATTCCCATGCAGTACTTCCCCGAGTTTCCGAAAAGTGGGGCGTTGTCGGATCATCACTGGCCGTGGCGTATGTTTCCTTATCACTTCGGGTATCCTGACCTTTCGAACTTAAGCACTCCGGACTTTCTTGATAACGTGCCTCGCAAGGGGCATAGTAGGGAAAAAACCCCGAGAGATGACAGTGAAGGGACGACGGTTCCCCCGGTGAGACGGGGTCATAATTGACCTGGAAAGTGATTATCCCAACATTAACACTTACAGCTCCACATCAAATATAGCCACGATTTACTTTATGTTATACATGTGTGCAAACCACTTTTCCAAACCAATATGTTTTTAAAAATGTTCGGAATTCTCTTTTGTGTGTCCCTTAAAAGCTTTCTTACGAGCTTGTTTAATTTAGAACCTCACCTAAATTTCACTCATAAACATTCAGAGTTTTAAAATCTGTCACTTCATCTTTAAAATCTTTATTTTACCAAAATGTTATTTCCAAAACAATTCAAAATAGATTTCGAAAACCTATTTTCTACAAACGAATTTCAAACAACATTCTTTACCATCATTATTTCAAAATGGTTTCGAAAACAGTTTTTAAAGTTGATTTTCACAAACGTATTTCAAAATAAATGACTCAGTCCCCATGTTTTGACCCGTTACTTTTGAAGTTCTACCCACCTTCAAGAGCAGCGGCCATTACCGTGGAGTGTACTAGTCATTTCGTGTTTTCACAAAAGTGGTGGATTTTCACAATGATTTTGTGCTCAATCATCCACCTTTCCTTTCTCAAAAATATCCCTCATTTCCCACGACAGAGCAAACGAGGCCGCATGAAGATCAACTACGCGGATCGAGCCGAAAATCAGAGGCGCACCAACCTGTGAAGCTAGCCGAGTGACATGAAGATTAGCAACACCTATTTGAGTTCGAACTATTGAAAATTAGAGGAACCCCAGACTCGTTTTGTTGAGTCATGGTACTGCTTCACCACAAGCGCCCAATGACGAGCAAGCTGCCAACCGGGAGCCCGAAGACGAGTGAGCAATCCACCAGAAGCATGAAGACGGACTGGAGGAGTTCAGAAGAAGTTTAACTCAAATTTCCCCTTTTAATGACTTTTTAGGATTGATGATGTATAGGATTTTCCTCTATGTTTCTTTTCACTCTCGTCCATTTCTGAATAGATTAGGTGTATAGGTTTATACATACCCTTTGAATTTATTTAGACCAAAGTGTATAGGGTTCCCCACTCCCTATTTTATTTGCGAATGACAAGCGTCAGAATCCATATTGAGAGAATCCACCACTTTGAAAACACGCGTTTTCAAAATTGTTTTTCCAAACTTGGTTTCTTTTGGCATGCACGTATAATGAAAAGAACGAATGAGGTACGACCCCTCACAGTTACATATTCATAAATCGCTTTATGGGGTGAAAATTCATGGTATCTACGGAAGGTGTCCCCTGAACAAACACACCAATAAATACAACAAGCACAAAGCAAACCGCATGCATTGCATTCATTACAAAAGTCCATGCATTCTTGGTCAGTTCAAATTCGTCAAACATATGCAAGTCCTGTCCACCTCAAAAAATTGCATAATCATGTGTTTTTTTTTGTCACCACACTATATACCAGCTTTCATCCCAATATCTCGACCGCTAGAGCCCGATCTCAGTGGGATAGAAAAGAAAACCGAGTTCAAACCTCTCCCAATCAAAATCACCATGCACGACAGTGACTAAAAGGGAAAGAGCATGTCATACTGTGGGGCCACCATGCGGGAGTTATCACTCCCTAAAAATTCGAAATCCAAAAGCCAATCACCAACCCGACCTCACTCGAGAGCTACTTCTCCGACAGCGACCCCAACAACTAGACCACCTTCAGGGCCAATCGTGACGGGATGAGCTTCGTGGACTATTAACTGGAACCGACTCAAGCGAGACTAGGAGAAACCTTACCATTCATGCATTGCATCCAAAAACAAAACAAAATAAAAAAAAAACGTTCAATCAACCATTTCCATTCACCATTTTCAGCATTTCATGCATCCTATATGTAGTAGTTCCACATAACCACAATACATCGCATGATAGATAATCGCATTTGCATACCCCCATATCGAAATGACATCTTTGGGAAAATCTTGAGAGAATGATTGAACGGAGTGCGTGAACCACTAATCTCTCAACCCATCAATGAACACTAGGGTCCAATCAAAATTAGCACCACAAACCAAGTGAGTAGTGTGCAAAGAGCGGTATTTTCTCTTGAATTTCGATTGAGTGTTTTGGACGATCTATCGAGCGATGAGGGAAGGTAGAGAGATCCAACGGAGGTAAAACCATGAGTGACTTGTGCTTTCCTTTAGCACATGGAGAGGTATGATTGAAAGTGAGATCAATGTCGATAAATAGGATACTAACTGTGATTCATGCAAAGATCCGAGAATAGTAAGAAAACAATCTTTAACTAATGAGAATGACGAGGCACTTGGGATAAAAAATCTCCACAAAACCAAAGAGCTTCAACTGCCCTCAACATAATCCCTTAGTGAGCCCCGCTGAGCTTTTCATGATAAACCTTTTTCTGCGAACTCCACAACATGCCACCTGACATATACATACTTACCTTTGCAATAGAGGAGCTCGAAGGAGCCGGAGCCATGGCCCCTCCCCACCATCTTTCAAAAACAACAAATAAATTGTTTGAAGAAATCAGTGAGTCAATGCAACTCCAAAGCCAAACACCAGAAAAGAACACCGAAAATGTTCAAGAAGATCGAGGAGTCAATGCAACTCCGAAGCTGAAAGCCAAAATACAAAAAAAAAAATGCTTGAGAAAGTTGATGAGCCAAATGCAAATTTCAAAAGCAAAATGAGAGGAAAGTTCAAATCGTACGCCAGAAGAGGCAAGAAGGAGAAATCCAAACCAAAAGGACCAATGATGTCCTAAAGAAACCGATAAGGGGTTATCAAAACCCGTCTAATCATTCCACCCATGGCAAAGGTGAAACATGTCCTCTATTGCACAAAAGCTCCATAATTCCCAAATAAATCCTCCAGTCCCATGTGACATACATCATACCCCTCAACCCCGTTATAACCCAATAAAAGACCTCTGACTCGTTAGTTGGTGAGCGTTAACTGAAAGTACCGGATCTGAAGCATGAATCATAAGCTTCGTACTTGCTATCAACATGTCCCACCTTATAACAAAGGGACCATGAGCGAATGAGTGCGACCTTATCTCACAAGGTCTTTAGAGCGCGAGTGACTCTTCGATTGAACCACCAAATAATGAATAACCTACCCCCATTGCAGGTGAGGAACTTATAAGGATCGGAAAGTCCATGACCTCGAAAGAAATTCTTAGGAAAATACTGCTCTGAACATTGAGAGTATCATCACACCATTAGCACACACGACCATACTCACGAGAGATTAACCCACATCCCTCCATGAGAGGAAAGTGATTCATGCATTCTTGTTCAACAATCACTCAAGATCGAAACGAAGATGTCTTATATCCGTAAACCTCATGTTAATAGAGATAGGACCATACACTCTCTCCGGAAAGTACATATGCACTTTGCATCTACATTTAGTGTCTGCATGCATCATAACCATATCATCTTCAACATTTGACCGGTAAGAACCATGCATAGTCTCGCTGAAAGTCAACCTCAGTTGTAGTCGTTGAAGCATAACTTCCAATCAAAAGAAGTCAAAGCCGGAGCCATCCACTGTCATACGCGAGTCTCATCAACACCACTCCCAAAGCCAAGCTGGAGCCATGCGGGAGCCATCCTCAAAACACTAAGACTATCCCAAGGGCTACACAGGAGTCATTCCCTCGTCAAAGCCTCGTCCACAAAATTTCGAACTACGTTTGGTTTGATCTCAATACGAAATTGAGTACGTAGGCAGCCCGCCCAGGGTGCGACCACTTCACAGGCGAAAGTTCCCCTTTCTTCCTCGCCATCACCAATGGAGCCATCTCATAGCCCTTTCCTGAGCCATCCCGAGCTACCCTGGAGCCATCATGAGGAAATCCTGAAGTCATAACCGGACCGAAGCCACCCATCCATGACCAAAAAGTTATCAATCACAACAAAATGCATCAACCACAACACAATCCACCAATCACATCAACCCACCATTCGACTCAAAATCCAAAACAAATTGAAACCCACCAACCATCCCGAAAATCTCAATCCAAATTGAAACCCACCAACGATCCCGAAAATCCCCATTCAAATCAAAACCCACCAACCACCCCAGAGTCGTTGCTCACAAGGGAGTCACATATCAAACCGGAGCCATCTGATCATACCAAAGTCATCCGGTCATATCAAAGCCATCAAGGTCCAAAGTCACTCATTCACAAAACCATCCTTTCGAAAACCGACCACAAAATCACAAAACCAAAACAAAAACTCAAGAGCCATACCGGAGCCATCTCGAAACTCTGGAGCCAAGAGTCTTATCAAATCCCAAAACCGTAGTGCACATCGGGCGAGACTGTCAAAGCAAAACCGAAACACAAGCCCCACACTGACAAAGTCAAGGGCCACATCAACAAAAAGCATTCGACTATCACATGCCTCACAGAAACAATAAAAAACATCCAATCCCAAATCAATCCACAATCAAAGTCATCTTCAGATCAACCTTTCACCGCGGCGAGTTTCGTACAACTCCATCAAAGTATTACAGGCTCATCATAAGTCCTATAGCTAGATATCAAGAGGTCTAGTTGAGGCACTCCTAAGTCCTCGTACTTTCAATCGCATTCTAGGCACGTCATAAGCCCTAGGACTGGATATCAAGAGGTCCAGTTGAGGCACTCCTAAGCCCTCATGCACCTTAAACCAAATCGGGTTGTTGGTATTATAGGCTCGTCATAAGTCCTATAGCTAGATATCAAGAGGTCTAGTTGAGGCACTCCTAAGTCCTCGTACTTTCAATCGCATTCTAGGCCCGTCATAAGCCCTAGGACTGGATATCAAGAGGTCCAGTTGAGGCACTCCTAAGCCCTCGTGCACCTTAAATCAAATCGGGTTGTTGGTATTATAGGCTCGTCATAAGTCCTATAGCTAGATATCAAGAGGTCTAGTTGAGGCACTCCTAAGTCCTCGTACTTTCAATCGCATTCTAGGCCCGTCATAAGCCCTAGGACTGGATATCAAGAGGTCCAGTTGATGCACTCCTAAGCCCTCGTGCACCTTAAATCAAATCGGGTTGTTGGTATTATAGGCTCGTCATAAGTCCTGTAGCTAGATATCAAGAGGTCTAGTTGAGGCACTCCTAAGTCCTCGTACTCTCAATCGCATTCTAGGCCCGTCATAAGCCCTAGGACTGGATATCAAGAGGTCCAGTTGAGGCACTCCTAAGCCCTCGTGCACTCTAAAACCAAGCCGGATTGTTAGTATCATAGACTCGTCATAAGTCCTATGACTAAATATCAAGAGGTCTAACTGAGGCTCGTCATAAGTCCTCGTACTTTCAATCATATTCATACACTCACGGTCGCATCCCAACGCACCACTAAACCGCAGTGAGAATTTTTGGCGCCCCGTCAACCTTGATCCAATTCTGCAAGCCTTCTATTGCAGAATTGAATCAAGGGGAGCCATCTGTAGACACCAAAAATTCTCACCCCATAAAGCAAATTCCGAAGTAATAAGAGGGGTCGTCGCCTTTCTTTTTCAAAACATATTAGCGTGCGTGCCATAATGAAACCGTCATTTTATAACCTTTTTCAAAGCATTTCATAAAAACACGATTTTCCAAAAATGAATTTTCAAACAATAATCCGGTTTTAAACCCATTCATTTTGTTTTTTAATATACTGAGTTGTAGTTGCTTGCCGTGGTATCAAGAGGTCGCAAGTTTGAATCGCACTCACCAGATTTTTTGTTTTGTTGTTTTAGCTTGCCTACACTACCCATCCCTGGTCGGACCGAACAAAGCCTGCATCGCCCAAACCCACTAGCAACAGACGCAGCCCATGCCTGCGTTTGCCATCAGACAAAACGCGGCCCAGTGGGAGGCCTATTTTGGAGCCAGTTCTAGTTGTCACATGTCTATAAAACAAACAGGAGAAACCCTACAACAAAGGAGGACATTCCCTGAAACATGCTTCTATGATGGGTCGGAATTTCTTTCGAAGCACCCACTGTAGAGCTCCATCATCAGCCGCCATCATCTTTCTCAGTCGAATCGCCCCAGTACTCAGCCCAGAAAAATTAGCCTCGCGCTTGAAATTCTTCCATCGAAACATCCTTCAACACTACCATTTTTCAGAAACCTTCACTACTCCCCGCCCTGTTCCTCATCATCCTCAAGCAGTATAAGTAGTGTTTCTTCCTCTCATCTGCCGAAATCATCTACGAAATTCGTTTTCCCGTAGTTTTGTTTTTGTCGCTGTTACCGTACATTTCGTTTCGCCAGATGAAACCAGTGAAGGTGGATGGCTCCATAACGACTTCAGTCCCGAGTAAACTTCAAGAATGGACGCTAGTTTCGGCTTCACCGGAGCATCTCTGGTGATAGTGTCGATGATAATGGCTCCAATTCTTCCTCATATGTTATCATCGTTTTCATTTTTCTCGTTTCTGATTTGTCTGACCAAATGACCCCAGCAGAAGGGAAGATGGCAAAAAGAAAAATGGCTTCATCAGAGAATTGCCGATGGTTGTGTCATATGTATTTATTCTCCTGTTCGCATCTTGTATTCAACTTCCGTTGTCATCGTTTTCTTGTTTTCCTTTGTTACTTTCGAATGACACTGATTGTAGTGACACTCGACCCAGGATGGGTTCGTGGGTCCTCAGATATCAGCTAAGATCTGTATTTTAGTTCTGGCCTAGCTCCTTTGTTTCTCCTTTCGGGTCCTAGGCGTTTCAAATGGCCCTGGACTCACAATGAGTATGAGTCTTTGGATAATTAACGTGTAGGAAGCTCGCGTGCAAATTCTAGTCTGAAGTCTGGATTAATGAGTATTTTTCTGTTTCCTTTGATTTTGCGACATGTAGGACCGTATACATAACTCAGCTTTTTCTTCATTCACCACAAGAGTTCTGAATACCTATTAATGTTATACTGCCTGTGCTTAAACATTCTCGAAGCGATTGGAGTACTATCTATGTCTTAGCTTGGTATCATATCAGAGCAAGAATCACGAATATCCCCTCCGTATGCCCATTAGCGGTATTTTCCCTTATAGTGATATATCTCTCTGATGTTAATATCTGTACAGTTTTGCTTATGAAAGTCTACGATTCAGGATTGACTATGTAAATCTATGCCAGTGTGTCACCAATCTTGTGCTCGCAAGTGAAGTCTGGCTTCCTAATCCATCTGCTATTCCTGTCGCAATTGCTATTTGATCACCAGAGACTAACTCCATTTGTTGTCTGTTGTTTTGACATTTGAATCTGTGCTTATATTCGCAGGAAATTTCCATTACTATTCCGCCTGGTATTTATCTCTATCTCAACTCAATCTTTAATTCTTTTCTGGTTGGTGGCATGATGTGTTCAAAATCCACATTGTATTCTGTATATTTGGCTTTCCATTCTATCAGGGGAGTTTGTTTATTCTCATCTTGTTGCTTGACATAAATGTTCATGACTGTTTATTTTGTCTCTGTTTGTGAGTGCCCAGTTCACGTTTAGAAACGAATAACCCCAGATCTCTGGTCTTAATGTGTAATCTGTAACCCCTGTACACATCTTTGTAACCGCTTATTGCTATTAGAAATGGGAACTGGCATAAGGAATTGGTTATGTATGTGGTCTAATCTTCCATCTTGGTTTCTGTATATGAATGATTGGTGCTAAACAATTTGGTTTAGGTCTGCATCTGGTTCGAGTATAATGAACCTTAGGCCCAGATCCTCTACCTAGTTCTTCTTCATTTGGGACTTGATAGATTTTAGAATCTTTCGCCCTCTGTTCCTAGCAGCTTGTCATTGACACTGAATATGTTTATTCGTCTGATTATTTGCCTTCATCAATTTCAATCTGTTTAATTGTCATGTTGTCTATTCCCTCTGCACGAGTCATGTATATACTTCATACTTAGCTTTATTGCAATTTCTGCTTCATTTCTTTGTTTTATGATATCTATTAAGCCATAGTTATAAGTCCTTTAGGTCCTAGCCATTAGGATAGAGGGGTCCCCCTAGACTGATAGGTCATTGACCAATCTCGTGGTGGTGACACCCTAAACCCTAAAACACACATTTATTTATAAGCAAATAATGATACCTTTAGGATAGAGGGTGTTCCCCTGGTCTGATAGACCACCGGCCTATCTCGTGGTGGTAACACCCTAAACCCTAAAATGCACCTACAATATGTATATATATGTAATTAAGTCTCATTTCTGTTTCAGACCTTCAAACTCTTTAGTTCAAAATTTTGTCACTAACTTTTCATCCTCTCGCCCTCCATCCTCAAATTCAAAAAATTGTCTCTCATTTCCATAATCATCTTGTAAATACAAATCCCAACGTTTTTTTAGTAATAAACTTATTTTCAATCTGATTTCTTCTAAATTTTGTTCCCAAGCCCAAAAATTTCCCATCCAAACTTGGCCCATCTCCAAACTCAACTCATCCCTGAAATTGGCCTAATCTCAGCCCGGCCCAATACTCAACCTGGCCCATCACCAAACCCATGGCCCAATACCACATGACCCACAGCCAGCCCAAACCCAAATTTGGCCGAAGCCCAAACCCAAATCCGGCCCGAGTCCAACCTAAATTCGGCCCAAGCCTACATAAGCCAACACAAGGCCCACGCCAACCCAAGTGTAACACCCCTACCGCTAATACCATCATTACTGTACAAATACTTACCTTCGCAGCGGATACTCCTTACACAACGGCGGGTGTACAATACCGTTAGTCACCCACGTGACTAACAAGGCGAGTTACAATACTACATGCTATCGGTCTGATGAACATGAACATACCGAGTACTCTACACAGTACAATACTTCCCATTGCATACTCATCCATAATCCAATTACAACTCCAATACATTACTATACCGAGTATACTACAATCCTCAAAATTACCGATACAGTCTAAACATCCAAATTCTTACTACGTTAACACATACAATTCCCTTTACTCAACTACCCATGCTTATGTAGCAGTCCCCGTCCTACTCTCTCGAACGGTGAACAGCTTTGGTACCTGCGCACTAAAAAAAAAGTCCCCCGAGGGGGTCAGCTTACGCTGCATATGAAATCCGCATATACCGCGTGCTAACCGCGGTACGCCGACTACTTTGGGTCGGATATACATGGAGTTCATTTTACATGCATACATACATACTCATACTACACAATACAATCAAGGATACCTACATAAATACACAAGTACAATACCTACTAAGGAAGACAATTCAATAGTCAACCATTCGTATTTGTTATACATTCTTGACTCTTCGTACTGTGTTCGATATTCGTTGCTCTACTCATACTTACTCCCTACTCTTGCATTCTCATCACTCCATGTTCAATACCTTACTCGTACACGATCCTTACTCTGTGCTCGTCACTATACTAGTGCATACTCACTACTCGATTCTCCATACTTACTCCTACATACTCAATACTCGATACTTACTCATACGTACTCAATACTCGGTACTCCTTACATACACATACGTGCTTCTTACTCGATACTCATTACCTTACTCATACATACGCAATACTCATTGCTTTGGCCTCTGGGCGGAGTCATACTCAAGACTCGCCACCGGACCTACAATACGAGGGCTATACGCTTAGCTCCTCAAATACTCAAATGTCCGTTCTACCGGACTACACGAATTCCCAACACTCTTCTCTCAGAGCACAATACAACCTTATGGGTTAGCCTAGAAGTATCTCTCTCGATAACCTCTGTTAGCTTAGGGAATTACCACCGTCTAGTATCCTCAGATTTAAGGGTTTCCCCAACATATCGAATACTCTCTCATTCGGGGCATACTTACATCAGTCGGGTCCTCTCGTAACGGGTCGACTAATTACTAAGGGGTTTGGAGATCCCTCATCATTCTTTACTACTCTCATGGTTCACGTTTTGCACCAAGATTAGTTCCTCTAATAGAGGTTACTTATATACTTCCACCACTGTTCGTTTGTGGATTACTCGTTTCGTTTCTCCTACCGTTATCGGGAGGTTATTACTCCCGTACACTCTCTCGCATTCTAGTGAGTTCGTTGGTTTACGTTACCATCTATTGGTTCGTTGGTTTAGTGCGTTGCTACGGTTCCATTAATTCACACACTCTCTCGCTACGAGTCAATACACAACAAGACTCATCTATGAGTCGGTCTACGCACTAAGTAAAGCCACACAATCATTCAAGAAGGATAGCTCAATCAACATACAGCAAGACATATAATGAAAGGCAATAAACCGTTTTCATGCTTTAGTCTTGATTAGCCAGCATACAGCACACAAATCACGTAACTCGGTTAGCATACGGGGCATGAGGAAATCATACCTTTCACCGGAGTTAGCTTTAACATGTTCCCTTGCTCGTTGGTTCACACTTGTTCCACTGATAATGTTTCAACATTATTATTAATACTATACTCTTACGATGCACAAGTAATTACTACTCCCGTACTTACCCTGTTATCCCGGTGTACTTAATGTTCTTATACTCTCAACTTGCTTAGTTATTGTTACACTTGTTTTCATACTCATATACTTACTTTCTTACCCTTACTACTTCATTTATAGTGTTCTACTGCATACATATGCATATATGTGTATAGGCATATATATACATATGATTATTATAATCATATAATAACATGTTTTTTTTTTTTTGACTCGACCGGACTTGCGACCGACCTTGCAAGTCCGGTCCATTCCAGTAGCTACCAGTACGGGAAATTTTCTGGCCCGACCGAACTTGCAAGTCCGGTCGCAAGTTCGGTCCATTCCAGTAGCTCGCATTACGGGAATTTTTCTGGCCGACCGAACTTGCAAGTCCGGTCGCAAGTTCGGTCCATTCCAGAAGGTTTCTGACGGGAGAATTTTTCTGGCCGACCGAACTTGCAAGTCCGGTCGCAAGTTCGGTCGATTCCAGAAGGTTTCCCGTCTTTGTAAATCTGGGCTCGACCGAACTTGCAAGTCCGGTCGCAAGTCCGGTCCGGCCCAGTACTTCAGTTTAAAATTCTGTTTTCAGCTCTATACTCTGCCCATTGTTTCCCCAATCTTCCTACATGTAATCCCACATGTTTTAACACTTCTTAGGCCCTCCAAATTGCCTTGATTCATCCACCAAATCCCTCACTAAATCCATCAAATAACTTACACAATTCCCTCACTTCTTTTCCAATACTTGTGACAGTTTTTGTTACACTTATGCTACAGATTTTACAATTCAATTCTCCTATCCAATTCTCCCTCGACCAATGCCATTCCTAGCATTCTAAATACCTCTCCTTACCATACCAATTAATTTCCAAGCCATTGCACTACCTATACCCAAGTTCCAACACTCATCTTACCAAGATCCTGCACATTAAATTCTCCTAGCTTCTCCAATATGTTCTTATACACTTTGCTACAGATTTTACACTCCTTATTCCTCATACTACAATTACCATTCCAATGGTCATTAAACATCTCTACTATCCTCAATACATACCTTGGTTCTCCCATTCACCAAGTCATTCCTTAATGCACAATTCCTACCAAAAATTTGCCATAACTCATCTACTACTTATCCACACACATCCTTTCTCATCAAATCCATCCCTATTCTAGCCAAACCACAAGGGTTCTACCAGCACACATATTGAGCAATCTTAATACATCAATACCCATCAATCACAATACTAATACACATACTCATTTCACTTGGCTCCAAAGCCTTCAATTCAAATACTTGCACTTAAATACTCAAACTTCACAATTCTCAATACTAGTACGAAGTTTTGGGTTCGTTAAATATTTTACCCATTCCCATTACTCTAATGCAATAGAATTTACATTAGGGAGGAGCTCTTACCTTGAGCTTATACTTCATTCTTTCTTTTCCATTTCTTCTTCCCTCTTTCTTGCACAAATCGACCACATGGGGAATGGAGTTGCCAAACTCCATTCCCATCACCCAAAACACATCAAACAAGTATAATTAATACACTAGCCCTTAGATTTATGCTAGTTCATTGAAGTGTTCAAAATACAAATTTCTAGGGTTTACCTTTGGAGTGCTTTAGGAGAGGTTTTAGCCCTTGGTTCAAGAAGGTGTTCTCACCACCATTGGAGGGTTGAAGCAAAGCTCCAAAACAAGAGGAAAAACAAGGTAAGAAAGAGAGACCAAAATCGGCCAAACCAAGAGATGGAGAAAAGTGAGGTCTTTCATGTGGATTTTTACCTTGTTGGAAAGAGGAGACTCCAAGCTTCACAATGGTGTGCTTTTCTCTTCAAATGGGGAAAACCCATGGAGATGAAACTCACCCTTTTCGAATTTTGAAAAGATAGAAATGTAGAGGAGAATGAGGGGAGTTCAAATATGTGTTTTGTTTTACATTTGGAGCTCAAATGGAGCTAGAGCTTGGAGGAAGAAGGAAGGAGAGCCATGGAAGCCATGGAAGAGCTCTCAAAATCGCCCAAATGAGAGGAGGGAGGAGGGAGACGGTGAGAGAAAAGAGAATGGGGAGAGAGAAGAGGAAAAGTGAGAAATGAGAGGTGAGAGAGTGCTATTTTACTTTTTGTACTTTTACCCTTTTGCTTTTTGATTTACTTATTTGTTACTTGTGTGTGTGTGTGAGGGAGAGCTGTTTACCTTAGTAAAAACCGGCCCCCACTGTTACACTAGCTGGAGCGTTTTTCTGTCTTTTACAGAAAACGCTCGTTATTTTACCCGGTTTTGATACTATTCACTAACCGGGCCATTTTCCGGAATTTTCTCGTTTAATTATTTTTATTAGTTATTAAGCTTCCATAAATGCTTAATAATTTTTATTTATGGTTTATAATTTTTACGGGTATGTTTGACCACTTAGAATCACGTTTTCGGGTTCCTCGAAAACCGTGCGCTAAAGCTCTATTAGCGTTTTAATACATTATTCGGATCCGTTTTCTTCGGGAATCATTCCCGTATACTAATTAGGCATGAATAAGCCTTAGGAATCCTTACGATACTATAACCGAGGTCTTGTACCTCCTATGGTTATTTAACGCTCATTTTAGCGTTTTCCGCTTCCTAAGCGTTTTTCTCATTTCTTTGGATTTATTTTCTTTACCAAAAATTACTTAGGCACTATTAGGCCCTTAAATACCATATTAGAATAATATAATCACCATATTTAAGTTCGGGGTATTTCAATCTACCCCCCTTAAAGAACTTTGCCCTCAAAGTTGGTGAATCTAATATTGTTACTTGTACCAATACTCTATGCTAAGGTTATGACCTCTACATATAACTTGTCAAACTCCAAATATCTGACATGATGCATACTACGCATCCAAACAGCATGTCACTGCATGCATAGCAATCAAAAATATCCGTTTTACTCCTCTCCAAGGGGGTCCATCCGCGACAATTAGGTACAATCCTCCCCCAATGGAGAGTGATCCCTCAGGTACCGGTCACGTTTGAACACTTATGCTTTCTGGTTCACGGCCGTCATGACTTGAGCACTTACGCTTTCTGGCTCTACGGTCCTTTGGTTCTGATCAAATTCATTTGCACATATAGAGATCCTCAGGCACTTACTCATACTTACTTACTCATACTTTACTCATACTTACTCATACTTACTCGGGACTACGCTGCCCCAGTGCCTTTGGAAAAATACAAAACACTCACTGTTACCGTACACCCGGTGTAGTGGTTTCAAACTACTCTACACTTCCACAGACTCAAAACTAGCTTCACCTCCTATGGTTTCGACCGGATACCCGTGCCTAGGCATGGAAGATCCACTAGCGCCTGTGGGAGCGGTTTTAAAACCGATCCTCATTCTCAAGTTTGAAGAAAGCATTGTACCAAATTAGTTTTGGAAATTCATTTTGAAAACTTTGCATACATCTCCCAATTTCAATTTTTTTTTGATGATCAGCCTAATACTAGTGTTATTATTGTGACCACTTAGGGGAGCTTCCAGAGTCCTTCAACCCCAATGTGATCAGCATTGGTGTTGAATTATCCTTCCACTCCAATTTGTGTTCGGCTTCCCTTGATCACTAGCAAATCAAGTTCCACTTCCCACCTCAATACAAACAGACATATTGTCAAACATTGTCTCGTTTTCTATCTTTTTGATCTTGCTACTCGTAATCATACACATACATTTTCCAATTTATATGATTCACTTACTTACTCACTAATCATTTCATCCATCGTTACTACATCTTCTCCAACTACTATACTTAAGAAATTTGTGGGTATACCATCCCATTAATTTGCTATACTCCAGTTTATACTCATAAAATACATCGGTGTACACCGATTCATACTCATTACATACATCGGTTGTATGCCGATTTATACTCCTCAAGTCTCCCATACATACTCATTCTTCATACTATTACCAATCGGGTTTCTCATTACCCTGGAGTTTCTCTACTCCTTTTTCCTGTACTTACTTCCCAAATTACCATAATTACACGATGAGTGAATACAAATGTTTATGTAACATAAGTATCAACCATCAAAACGAATTCTCTTGCGCTATGCGCATTGTAGTTTACGCACTTAACACGTAAAACATACCTTTCGCGGTTTTCGCTCTACCCCCCTTAAAAGGGATTACGCCCACGTAATCTACCATGTGTCAACATTGGACATTGGTCGAAGGCATTCAGCCGTCATGGAGTGGTTCAGTTTCCATGCGGTCTATTATACAATGTTCCTTGATCAACGGGTGTTAACCGTACTATCGGTTAGTCCCTGCATCAAGAATTTCCATCGGAGTTATTTAACTCTTAACCGGATTCGGTTCTAGCCTAAATGGCTTTGAGGCATTGGTGATTAGCCTTTTATTCACTAGGTGTATTTCGCTTAGAATTCTGGGTCCACTAGCTTCTGCTGCGTGACCCTGATAACTTGGGTTATTCGCCCTTCTTGTTATCTTGAACGTGTTACACATCACCTTTTTATCCCTCTTGTTGTGGGAACAAGGTTATTAGCCAAGTGTGGTATTCTCTTACCGTGCTCGAACTCGATGAGTTCTAGATTCATAACCAGCTCTCTGGCAATCTGTATGTACACTGTTGTGTTTGTAGTGATCATTCACTTGGTTCCTCCGACTTATTGTCGGTTGAGGTTACGTCACTACTTGGTTGTAGTGCTTCCTCTGTCGTTAGTAGCTTCTGAGCAACACCAGTTTCTCTGGTTCATTACAAGTGTTCTTTACTTGTATGACCTTGCATTTTCCATGCGTCGGTCCTTGTGACTTCCTTAAGTCTCCTTTCGCTTTTATTCCAATGGAATTCACATCTAGTGATTATTGGTGTGCTTCACACTCTTCGTGCTCTTTGGCCTTAGGCCGCACGGTTTGTTTCTAAGCTTTTGCTTGACTGGCTTATGCCATGTTTACTGGTGAAAGGAGGGGTTTACCATGATTTACATTTTCCATCTTCCTAGCTATCTCACTTGATCATTAACTGCACAAGTGCAATACCAAAACACTCAGTCATACAGAGTGCAGAGGTGTAAACTCTTGGCAGTAAGTCTCTTATGAGGTCGCAATAGGATTGATCGTTACTCTTTCAGATGGAGCTTCATCATTTGGTGCAGACTTCTGGCTTGTTGCCCGGTCTGTCTACCATCTTGTATTAACAACCCCATAGTATTGGGTGGTTATTCACATACGTTGGTCGCCTGTTGCGCACCATGTTCTTACTGATTTCACGGTATTGGTCTACATGGCATCCACTGTTGCTAGCTTCAGCTCATGCATCTCTATCATTCACACGATGGTTTCCCATGTATTTGGCAATACCGAATATGGTATTCCTTTATTTTTCTGAGCTCCCTGAGCATCATTGGTTTTATAACCGCTTACTCCTTGGTTGTCATCAATTGCTGTTGAAGCTTATTTCAAATTGCTTGGCAATAATTGTATGCTCAAGCTTGACTACATTAGTAGTTCTGAAAAGGATATATTTCTCGACAGTTGCTGATGGTATCCCCTTCTTGGAATCCACACGTTCACCGCTCTTGCGGTCTCACGTTATGAGGAAATTCTCCGTTGTTGGTTGTTGCTCTTTTATCGGTGTCATTCTTGACCACTTTTCACATAGTTCACCTTGGTTTTGCAACCGTTGGTTGTGTGGTAACAGTTTCGTGGCATACTAGCCATATCGCCTAGGCCTCTGCCCATCGTAAGCCGTTCCGAAGTGGTTACTTCTCCGTATACCATATGATGGCTTGGAGGTGATACTGGGCTCCATGATAAGATCATCGCATCACGCTTCCGTTCATTGGAGGCCCTTTTGTATTCTGGTATTGATTGATACCATGTATTAATTTGGAGTGTCCCCTGTCAAGTGGGATCCCTTCGGTGTCCTAACCGTATGTTCGTTCCAATTGTGGTGCTCTTGTCACAACATTTTGTTCGACTGTTTTGACTTGGTACCCCTTTATGGATTGCTCCTGGGTATTATTGATTATGCTATTGCATCTGATTGATGTTTATGAGTATGTTCAGTTGTCATCCTGCCTTGCGGTTCTGGATTTGAGTTATCCGTTGGGGATTATAGCGTCTCCCGTTCTTAGGGTAGACCATTGGTGTTTTTCCTTATGTTATAATGGATCTAATATCTCTTCCGGTGATGAATGGTATTTCTGGTACCTTATAACATCTCTCTGGGTATTTGTGGTAGTTGTTCTGGGAATTCTCTCCCGTTCATTGAACACTGTTGTGTTAATGTTTGGCATTTGCCTTACTGTGTTTAGACTGGGTATTCCTTCCAGTCATCATGTTTTACTTTAATATATTCGAGACATATCCAATGTCTTATCCCGTTGTTAGTGCTTCTTGCACTTTCAACTCTTAATGGTTCTCCTGAAGTAGGTTCTTGACTCCTTAGCTCGTAGCTTATCTGAGTTTCCCTTGTTCGGTTGAGGCAACCAGTTGTTCTGTTTTAAATTTACTTATGGTCCGTAGAACAGAGTTGACTACTTCCCGTGTTTCGTACACTACATGTATACATACGTGGGGTACCGTCTTGGCACGTTACCACTTACCTAACTACATGTCAGGCCCGCAAGCTCCTTCGGAGTGCGGTCGTCCCACATCCCGTATTTGGGTACACTCGTAGTGTTCGTCACACGCCTAGGTGAAGTATTCTATTGTCAACTCCTCTTGTATCATTCTATGATACTCACCGTATTTCCGTCTGTTTGGTTTTAAAATCCAAGGTTTGAAAGAAGGGTTTGTGATTTTGAAGAAAAAATTTGGGTTTTGAAATAACAGTTAGGTGTTAAAAGGAATTCTTCGTGGCTTTGCCATGACTGAGGTCTTGACCAAGTCCAGCTTCTCGCTGCCTGGTATACTCTTAATGCAATGGTCGGGCCGTTAGGCCTTCCCAAGGTTTCGTTATTTAAATACTTAGGATTGGTGATTCTATCTTTGATCCATTCGTCGTAGCGGTACTTTGACAAGTAATTGCGGGTTATTAAAAGTATTCCAACCGTCCTGTAGTTGCTGCACTTGCCCTAGGCAAGTGCGCGGGTAGTTTGTTTTTCGGTTAGCGCATACCGGTGGCGGTATCGTTTCCATCCATAATTGGTGGTTTTATTAGGTCTTCATTTGATCCTTTGATCTTGGTGATCGACCTCCTGAGTCGCTTCTCAGAGTACTTGACATGGTTGTCGTCCATCCGGGTGTCTCACACCTTCAGTGTGGTTAACAAGACCTGTCTTATTCTTAGGAACCGTGTTGTGGTCCTATAGGTGTCTGTGTTATGATTTGCTTCATAGTTATCTGAACTATGTTGTTCGGTTACTACTGCTTACTGGCGTATAGGTTTGGTATTAATCCAACCTCGATTATCTCCTTAGTCGGTTTGTATACCGTTGTTGGAATTATCAAAGATTACGGTCCGTAGACTCCCTTGTCTCGGCTTGTTACTCCATTTTCCTTGCTTCATTGCACGACTGTGCTTCTCTTCTTGCTGGCTACACATGGTTCTCGCGACTGCGAAGCATGTCGCCCCATGGTGCCATAAATTCCATTATCCTTGTGTTTAGGATCTTCATTCCTTCGCCATTAAGTGCGGTCCTTGTCATTCAACGGGAACCGTCTTCGGGACTTCCAGTTCTTGGACTCTACCGTATGACAGGTTCTTTCCTAATAAGGCTTGTTTGGTAATGCCAGATCGGGTTTTACCCGAGTGTGAGAGGTCCTTCCATCTCTCTGGCGTTCTTGTCCCAACTTACAACGGGGGACGCGGAGGGCGGGTATGGTTACTGTAGGTATCCAGATCACACTGGAAATTCCTATCCAGCGTCCTCACACACTAGCACTCAACCCATAGCCCTAAGTCTCTATTTCCTAACTCGGTATTTACCTAAACTCGGTATTTCATCCATCAGAGCGATACTTCGCTCTGATACCACTTTTTGTAACACCCCTACCGCTAATACCATCATTACTGTACAAATACTTACCTTCGCAGCGATACTCCTTACACAGCGGCGGGTGTACAATGCCGTTAGTCACCCACGTGACTAACAAGGCGAGTTACAATACTACATGCTATCGGTCTGATGAACATGAACATACCGAGTACTCTACACAGTACAATACTTCCCATTGCATACTCATCCATAATCCAATTACAACTCCAATACATTACTATACCGAGTATACTACAATCCTCAAAATTACCGATACAGTCTAAACATCCAAATTCTTACTACGTTAACACATACAATTCCCTTTACTCAACTACCCATGCTTATGTAGCAGTCCCCGTCCTACTCTCTCGAACGGTGAACAGCTTTGGTACCTGCGCACTAAAAAAAAGTCCCCCGAGGGGGTCAGCTTACGCTGCATATGAAATCCGCATATACCGCGTGTTAACCGCGGTACGTCGACTACTTTGGGTCGGATATACATGGAGTTCATTTTACATGCATACATACATACTCATACTACACAATACAATCAAGGATACCTACATAAATACCAAGTACAATACCTACTAAGGAAGACAATTCAATAGTCAACCATTCGTATTTGTTATACATTCTTGACTCTTCGTACTGTGTTCGATATTCGTTGCTCTACTCATACTTACTCCCTACTCTTGCATTCTCATCACTCCATGTTCAATACCTTACTCGTACACGATCCTTACTCTGTGCTCGTCACTATACTAGTGCATACTCACTACTCGATTCTCCATACTTACTCCTATACTCAATACTCGATACTTACTCATACGTACTCCAATACTCGGTACTCCTTACATACTCATACGTGCTTCTTACTCGATACTCATTACCTTACTCATACATACGCAATACTCATTACTTTGGCCTCTGGGCGGAGTCATACTCAAGACTCGCCACCGGACCTACAATACGAGGGCTATACGCTTAGCTCCTCAAATACTCAAATGTCCGTTCTACCGGACTACACGAATTCCCAACACTCTTCTCTCAGAGCACAATACAACCTCATGGGTTAGCCTAGAAGTATCTCTCTCGATAACCTCTGTTAGCTTAGGGAATTACCACCGTCTAGTATCCTCAGATTTAAGGGTTTCCCCAACATATCGAATACTCTCTCGTTCGGGGCATACTTACATCAGTCGGGTCCTCTCATAAGGGTCGACTAATTACTAAGGGGTTTGGAGATCCCTCATCATTCTTTACTACTCTCATGGTTCATTTTGCACCAAGATTAGTTCCTCTAATAGAGGTTACTTATATACTTCCACACTGTTCGTTTGTGGATTACTCATTTCGTTTCTCCTACCGTTATCGGGAGGTTATTACTCCCGTACACTCTCTCGCATTCTAGTGAGTTCGTTGGTTTACGTTACCATCTATTGGTTCGTTGGTTTAGTGCGTTGCTACGGTTCCATTAATTCACACACGACTCTCGCTACGAGTCAATACACAACAAGACTCATCTATGAGTCGGTCTACGCACTAAGTAAAGCCACACAATCATTCAAGAAGGTTAGCTCAATCAACATACACAGCAAGACATATAATGAAAGGCAATAAACCGTTTTCATGCTTTAGTCTTGATTAGCCGGCATACAGCACACAAATCAACGTAACTCGGTTAGCATACGGGGCATGAGGAAATCATACCTTTCACCGGAGTTAGCTTAACCGTGTTCCCTTGTCTTGGTTCACACTTGTTCCACTGATAATGTTTCAACATTATTATTAATACTATACTCTTACGCACAATAATTACTACTCCCGTACTTACCCGTTATCCCGGTGTACTTAATGTTCTTATACTCTCAACTTGCTTAGTTATTGTTACACTTGTTTTCATACTCATATACTTACTTTCTTACCCTTACTACTTCATTTATAGTGTTCTACTGCATACATATGCATATATGTGTATAGGCATATATATATACATATGATTATATAATCATATAATAAAATTTTTTTTTTTTGACTCGACCGGACTTGCGACCGACCTTGCAAGTCCGGTCCATTCCAGTAGCTACCAGTACGGGAAATTTTCTGGCCCGACCGAACTTGCAAGTCCGGTCGCAAGTTCGGTCCATTCCAGTAGCTCGCATTACGGGAATTTTTCTGGCCGACCGAACTTGCAAGTCCGGTCGCAAGTTCGGTCCATTCCAGAAGGTTTCTGACGGGAGAATTTTCTGGCCGACCGAACTTGCAAGTCCGGTCGCAAGTCGGTCGATTCCAGAAGGTTTCCCGTCTTTGTAAATCTGGGCTCGACCGAACTTGCAAGTCCGGTCGCAAGTCCGGTCCGGCCCAGTACTTCAGTTTAAAATTCTGTTTTCAGCTCTATACTTGCCCATTGTTTCCCCAATCTTCCTACATGTAATCCCACATGTTTTAACACTCTTAGGCCCTCCAAATTGCCTTGATTCATCCACCAAATCCCTCACTAAATCCATCAAATAACTTACACAATTCCCTCACTTCTTTTCCAATACTTGTGACAGTTTTTGTTACACTTATGCTACAGATTTTACAATTCAATTCTCCTATCCAATTCTCCCTCGACCAATGCCATTCCTAGCATTCTAAATACCTCTCCTTACCATACCAATTCATTTCCAAGCCATTGCACTACCTATACCCAAGTTCCAACACTCATCTTAACCAAGATCCTGCACATTAAATTCTCCTAGCTTCTCCAATATGTTCTTATACACTTTGCTACAGATTTTACACTCCTTATTCCTCATACTACAATTACCATTCCAATGGTCATTAAACATCTCTACTATCCTCAATACATACCTTGGTTCTCCCATTCACCAAGTCATTCCTTAATGCACAATTCCTACCAAAAATTTGCCATAACTCATCTACTACTTACTCCACACACATCCTTTCTCATCAAATCCATCCCTATTCTAGCCAAACCACAAGGGTTCTACCAGCACACATATTGAGCAATCTTAATACATCAATACCCATCAATCACAATACTAATACACATACTCATTTCACTTGGCTCCAAAGCCTTCAATTCAAATACTTGCACTTAAATACTCAAACTTCACAATTCTCAATACTAGTACGAAGTTTTGGGTTCGTTAAATATTTTACCCATTCCCATTACTCTAATGCAATAGAATTTACATTAGGAGGAGCTCTTACCTTGAGCTTATACTTCATTCTTTCTTTTCCATTTCTTCTTCCCTCTTTCTTGCACAAATCGACACATGGGGAATGGAGTTGCCAAACTCCATTCCCATCACCCAAACACATCAAACAAGTATAATTAATACACTAGCCCTTAGATTTATGCTAGTTCATTGAAGTGTTCAAAATACAAATTTCTAGGGTTTACCTTTGGAGTGCTTTAGGAGGGGTTTTAGCCCTTGGTTCAAGAAGGTGTTCTCACCACCATTGGAGGGTTGAAGCAAAGCTCCAAAACAAGAGGAAAAACAAGGTAAGAAAGAGAGACCAAAATCGGCCAAACCAAGAGATGGAGAAAAGTGAGGTCTTGCATGTGGATTTTTACCTTGTTGGAAAGAGGAGACTCCAAGCTTCACAATGGTGTGCTTTTCTCTTCAAATGGGGAAAACCCATGGAGATGAAACTCACCCTTTTCGAATTTTGAAAAGATAGAAATGTAGAGGAGGATGAGGGGAGTTCAAATATGTGTTTTGTTTTACATTTGGAGCTCAAATGGAGCTAGAGCTTGAGGGAAAAGGAAGGAGAGCCATGGAAGCCATGGAAGAGCTCTCAAAATCGCCCAAATGAGAGGAGGGAGGAGGGAGACGGTGAGAGAAAAGAGAATGGGGGAGAGAGAAGAGGAAAAGTGAGAAATGAGAGGTGAGAGAGTGCTATTTTACTTTTTTGTACTTTTACCCTTTTGCTTTTTGATTTACTTATTTGTTACTTGTGTGTGTGTGTGAGGGAGAGCTGTTTACCTTAGTAAAAACCGGCCCCCACTGTTACACTAGCTGGAGCGTTTTTCTGTCTTTTACAGAAAACGCTCGTTATTTTACCCGGTTTTGATACTATTCACTAACCGGGCCCGTTTTCCGGAATTTTCTCGTTTAATTATTTTTATTAGTTATTAAGCTTCCATAAATGCTTAATAATTTTTATTTATGGTTTATAATTTTTACGGGTATGTTTGACCACTTAGAATCACGTTTTCGGGTTCCTCGAAAACCGTGCGCTAAAGCTCTATTAGCGTTTTAATACATTATTCGGATCCGTTTTCTTCGGGAATCATTCCCGTATACTAATTAGGCATGAATAAGCCTTAGGAATCCTTACGATACTATAACCGAGGTCTTGTACCTCCTATGGTTATTTAACGCTCATTTTAGCGTTTTCCGCTTCCTAAGCGTTTTTCTCATTTCTTTGGATTTATTTTCTTTACCAAAAATTACTTAGGCACTATTAGGCCCTTAAATACCATATTAGAATAATATAATCACCATATTTAAGTTCGGGGTATTTCACCAAGGCCCAAATCAATTCAAATCAAGTCCACAAAAGTCAAGCCTTGACTCGAACTACAACCTTGCCCGAACTCAAACCTTGACCCGAACTCAAACCTTGACCCGAACTCAGACCTTGACCCGAACTCAAACCTTGACCTGATCTCAGACCTTGACCTGAACTCAGACCTTGACCTGAACTCAAACCTTGACCTGAACTCAGACCTTGACCCGAACTCAGACCTTGACCTGAACTCAGACCTTGACCCGAACTCAGACCTTGACCTAAACTCAAACCTTGACCCAAACTTTGATGTTGACCTGAACTTTGACCTTTACCTGAACTTTGACGCTGACCTGAACTTTGACCATGACTTTGACCTTGACCTAGCTTTGACTCGGCCTAGCTTTGTCCTCGACCTAGCTTTGACACATCCGAACTTTTACCTCAACTCAGTCTTGACACGACCTAGCTTTGACCAAATCCAAATGACGACCATGCCCAAACTTTGACCCCTCCTGACCTTGACCCAACCCGAACTTCAATTTAATCCAAATCAAACTTCAATCCAATTCAATTCTAACTCAATTCAATTCAAACTCATTTCATTCAGCCCAATTCAATTCAGTCCAGTTCCATTCAATTCAAATTCAAGTCCATTCCATCCAATCCGCACTCAACTTATAAATTCCTTTCAAAATCCAAAAACCAAAAAAAGAATTTCAAACCATCACTTTATTAAAAAAAAAAGAAACCATTTTGTGGAATTTTAAAGGAAAAACTCTTCTCACATCACAGAAAACTCTTCTCAAACGCAGAAAGTTCTTCTCACATATACAGAAAGTTTTCCCCTAAAAACATTTCCCAAAATCAGCGTTTCTTTATTGAGAATTCCGAACAACTTCAAAAGTTTTCAAACTTAGTTTTCAACTCAAATAAATCGTTTTCGGGGAACAAGAAATGTCTGACCCCTTCAAAACATTTCCTTCCTAGTTAGAACATCACTTGTCTCCCTTTCCAAAATAAAAATCCGAGGCGGGGCACTGGGGTCGTGATCTCCTTTGTCGCAGTCTGGATCTCTTTAGGCGGGGCATTAGGGTGACAAACCTCCCCTAATTGCAGCCTAGATTTTTACAAGGCGGGGTGCTAGGGAAGCAACGACCTTCTTAGTTGCAGCCGGGATTTTAGAATCGTCTAACTCCCTTCTGCTCGATTTCAGTATTTTCGGCTTTTAATGTTTTAAACCCGGGAGTTAGAGACGTTATTAGGGTTTGACCGAGAACATCTCATTCATGGTGTTTCTCTCTAAATCCTATTTTTCGACATAAATTCATTGCCCCATCTTTCGAACCTCGGCACTTACCATTAATTAAGTGTCGTGTTCGAGGGGGTACATAGGGTAATCCCTCAGGATTATCCGCCCTTTTACAACAAAAAAGGAATTTCCGATTTAAAAAAAAACTTTAAGAGACAATTTTGACAATCATTCCTCCAAACAATTCAGTCCATCATCATCTCACTCTAAATTCAAAATTTCCAAAACATCAACCCTTTCAGAATCTCAAATCCGACAAACTCGGGATCTCTACTCAAACTTCAATTGCCACACACACTCAAATCATTATCCAAACTCAAATCATTCCAAACTTCTATAGTCTCATAGGCCCGAGTGCCCCACAGACTCGAACATCTCAATCTCTTCACCATTTTCAGATTCAAATGTCTCACAGACTCGAGCATCTCACAGACTTTGTCATCCCAATGATTCGAATGTCTCACAGATCCGAACATCTCACAGACCCAAGCGTCTCACAGATTCGAGCGTCTCACAGACTTCGACGTCTCAAGGTTTCAAGCGTCTCATAGACCTAAGCGTCTCACAGACTACCCCCTCAAACCCGAAACTTCAAACATCTCCAAAAAAACCCTGAACTACGTAAGGTCTGATCTCAACAGGGAGTTGAGTACGTAGGCAACCCACACAGGGTGCGACCCCACATCAATCAAAATGCCATTTTTCACTCAGCCATCTCACCTCCAAACAACCCCGTATTGTCTCACAGACCCGAGCGTCTCACAGACTTTGTTATCCCAATGATTCGAATATCTCACAGACCAGAGCATCTCACAGACCCGAGTGTCTCACAGATCCGAGCATCTCATAGATTTTGACATCTTAAGGTTTCAAACGTCTCATAGACCCGAGCGTCTCACAGACTATAACATCCCACACATCAAACATCAAAATTCCAAAATCCTAAAAACGTGAACTACGTAAGGTCTGATCTCAACAGGGAGTTGAGTACGTAGGCAGCCCATCTAGGGTGCGATCCCATTCCAAACAAAAAATCATTTTCCCCTTCTAAGGTGGTTCTCATATCTCTCAAACCTTCTTCAGCTCTCACATACTTCAAACCCTCAAACACTAAGTCCTGTCTATTCATTCAACCTCAGACTTTTCCCAATACTCATTCTATACCCGTCCGAATTAACCTGTTCTTCTTGGCGCTAGCTTGGCAGAAAAGCTCGCCTCACCCACTCGTTTTCTCTCCTCCTGTCCTAATAATCCTATCCTTGGCTTTTTAAATGAATCTCTTTAATAAGGTTTTTGAAAGAAGGTAATCCCGACAATTGGAGACCGAGATTTCCTCGGGCACCAATCCGAAGTCGTGGTCGTTGCCACTTCTAAGGGGTGTAACCCAGTGCGAACCCACCATAGAATCTCTGGATTGATCAGATAAGTCCTATCCATAGGCAGCAAATTCAGAGTCAACCAACGGTTCTTAGAACCCCTCTCCTCCCTTCCTAGTTCCTTAGGTCAAACTAGGTGGCGACTCTAGTCAATTTCCGCCTTATAGAGGCATAAGTCCGCGTGGAGCCCATCGAGAGCGGGTGTAGTGCACACTTGCACTCCCCTTTATGCTTTCTGGGAAAGACGGACGATTTAGTAGGTATTTGAGGGCTGCTAGAATAACGGGTTTTCACCCTCCACAGAATGGCATTTTCTAGGATCTAGGTTTCTCAGTCAGACCTTATTTAAATAGACCCCCCCTCATACCAAAAAATCACCCTCCACAGCTGGTTAGCCGTCTTCGGGCCATCAATAGCTGTTGTGGCCTTACCCTTCCACTGCCCCTTGGGCTTGTTGACTCTGCTGTTGGGGTTCCGGTAACACTCGTAGTCACGGTGACCCCACTTCTCGCAGTAACGACACTGTATGTCGTTTCCTTTACAGTCCTTGCCGGGGTGGTCTCCGTTACACCACTTACAGTAGTAGTGGCGCTCCGGTCCAGAACCCGTGCTAGCTGCTATCACAATGTACAATCAATACTTATTTTACAACTTAACATTATACACTTCAACTTATCACACTGGATTAGACAATTACCCTTAGGTGGGTAAGAGCGTAGGGGTTTCGCCGCATAAGCATATGTGAGCTTCAGTGGCTCCTCAGCTGTGGTGGTTTGGGCTTGGCCCTTGTCACCCTGGTGCTGACTCTTCTGGGGCTGGGGATAAGGTTTCTTCTTCTTCTTTCCTCCCCCGTACCCCTGCGGACTCTGGCCCTCGCTCGTGGCCTTGCGCTTGTGCGCATTCTCCTCGTCCCTCAGGCAGACGGTGATCTCAACCTTAGCAGCGGCATGATAGCACTCCTGAATTTAGGATGTCAGTCATGCCCCGCAAAACATACTCACAACTCACATTAATAATCACTTATGGATTACACTTATTCATATCACATTTCATTTAAATTACCTGCAAGGTAGTATACTCAGCTGGCCCCATCCCATAGCGAAGACGGTGGCTGAGACCGTTGTAAAAATGGTTTACCAGTACCCGGTTTGAGTATCCCAGGTCCGGTAACAGGTGGATAAGGCCGGTGAATGCAGTGTAGTACTCATCAACCGACACCTTGTCCCCCTGCCTCAGACTATCCAGCTCCAGGCGCTTCGCCTCTTGAACATGCACAGGGTAGTATTTGGCTCGTAGTAGAGCCGGGTACTCCCTCCATCCAAACTGAGGATCCGCCATCCGGTCCTCTCTCACAAGCTTCCACCAACTCTGTGCCGAACCCTTCAGGTAGTAAGCGGCAAGACGGACCTTAGCCTCTGCAGGTACAGCCAAGGTCTCGTAGGCGGTCTCCAACTCGGAGATGTACGCCTCCAGCTTACGTGGGTCGGTCTCCCCAGGAAATGAAGGGGGTCTCAAGTCTGCCAATGCCTTGACCTAGTTGGTCCCTCGTGGCGGTGGCGGTGGTGGTTGAACTTCGGGGTGTTGCCCCTGCTGAATTACAGCTACTAGTTGTGGAACCATTTGGGCTACGGCGGCCGCTACAGCTTCGGCCATAACCTGAGCCGTAGTATTCTCGCCCTGGTCATCCGTATCTCCAGTACCGCTTCCGCGGCCCCTACCTCGCGGTCTACCTGACATCTGAATTCACATGAACATTATTAGCATTATGCTTACACACTTATCGGTTCCAATGGTTGAAACGTTTTCCCGACAATAAGGTATCTCCACACTTGGTTAGTGGTTAACCTTTCCATAACTGCTCACTAAGGTAACTGTAGTTAGGTTTCCTAACTCGGTATATTCCTAAGCTCGGTATTCTAGTCATCAGAGCGATACTTCGCTCTGATACCACTTTTTGTAACACCCCTACATCGAACTTCACAACTAATGAAATCGCAGCGGAAATAAATAACTAAACAATAACTAAACGCTTCGGTGCTACAACGTCGTCAACCACCCACGTGGTTGACAAGGCAAAATAAATACAAGTGTACCGGTCTGATGATCAGACTCCCGAGCATAAAACTAAACCATAAATACATCATATACAATACCGAGTATTTACTTACATTCCTTCACTATAAACTGTCAATATACCGCCATAGTAATTTCAACGGAATCAAAATATAATGCCACGAGAGCACAGGCGCATCCCGGGCTCAACATCCAAAATAAACCAAGATACAACTGCAGCCTAGATCCTAACAGCCACTCTGCTTCCTCGATCCTCATCCTGCAGTAAAAATATGGAGCCCCCGAGGGGGTCAGCAACCCTTGGCTGGTATGGTTAACGCGCAGCCCATCGGCTACCGGGATACGCGCAACTAATTGTCATGATAACATGGCATTCATTTTATACATAACATAACATAACATAATAGGTGGCATAGCATCAATAGTGCATAGCACAACCTCACATACACAGTGGATACTCTTTCCACAATAACAACCATAAAGGATAAACAACATAAGAGCCTAGAGAATGGCTCACCCTCATGTTAAGCTCGTTACACACACTCATTACCGTTCTGTTATTCGAACGAGTAACTTAAGTCACAAATGATTCGGATATAGTGACCCGAACACACCACATAAACACATGTTCCCACTAAACCGATCATAAGTCAGAATAGGTAAACTTTGGAGGAAGCTAGCGGGAGATCGAACGCCAAATTAAGGAGAACAATCTTAACAACATAAGAGTCGAATCTGATTCAGATATCTACTCTTAACTTACATGCATGACCGGACAACCGGATTCCTCACTTCCCAGTTAACACTTGTTATAAGTTCATGGTGGAACTTAACAACCAATAATACACAACAGGTGGTAGGTCACGTTAGACACACTAGGAAAATGAGTCACATCATAACATCACAATAATATGAACAACTGTAAACTCATTACATGTTTAAATCTTATAACGTCATAAACACACAGAAAAACAAACAACACACAAGCCGGTGTAAACCGGTAGGCAACAGACTGCAAGAAAACCATACCTTGGTCCTTGCCTCGATTTGAATCCACCGTAGGTCACTCCTATACATGATTCAAGAATGTCGGTTAATTAACTTACTTAACTTCCAAATTTACTAAGTGTTTAACATGATTATTTGACATGTTTAAATGTCTAACTTACCCTAGGT
This sequence comes from Limonium bicolor, assembly GCA_023374045.1. Classification (NCBI taxonomy): domain Eukaryota; kingdom Viridiplantae; phylum Streptophyta; class Magnoliopsida; order Caryophyllales; family Plumbaginaceae; genus Limonium; species Limonium bicolor. The sequence continues at coordinate 527,233,991 of CM041776.1, forward strand.
TACCTTCATTATACCCCCGAGGGTTAATTACATAAGTCACATTCTTTTCTGTTTTTTTTTTACAAGTTTTGGTCCGACCGACCTTACCGACCTACCTTGCACAAGGTCGGTCCATTCCAGAACATATTTCCGTCAAAATTTTCTACTCCGACCGACCTTGTAAGTTCGGTCGCATATTCGGTCCATTCCTGAGAGTTTCTTCCCTTTGAAAATTCAGCCCGACCGAACTGCCAGTCCGGTCCCATGTTCGGTCGATTCCAGTAACTTAATTCGTACACAAAATACAATCCCGACCGACCTTGCAAGTCCGATCCCCAAGGTTGGTCCATTCCAGAAGCCAATTCTCGCAGGGTAAACTGGGCTCGACCGACCTTGCAAGTTCGGTCGCAAGTTCGGTCTGGCCCAGACCCTTGTTTTACATTTCTCATTTAACTCCAAACTTCACCCCATATATCCTAGTACACCCTAACCTCATTGGGCACTTCAACACACCTTAAGACATCCTTAAACATCATAAAACTCATTTTCTAATTCCTTAAACCTTTACTCATTTGTTCCCAAAATTCCTAACACTTACAATGTTTTTTCCTAGTCTCAAGTGGTGTTTCATACCAAAATACTCCCTCACCACAACCACATCATCTCTCAAGCATCTATTCTCAAACTTACTCCTTATGTCATTCTTGAAATCCTTTTTCAAGTTTACACTTTTTCTTGTTCACCAAAGTTTGCCTAAATCCTAACACAAGTCCAAATGACTTTGGTGTATCCAAACATTCTTTTGCAATAAAATCCTCAGAACATTGCTAAGCCCTTCTCACATCTTAAAACACCTGAATGCATGTTTCTCCCATAGTTGAACATTAACATTCTAAACATCTCTTAACTTGCCAACTCATTTAAACCCTTAGAACTTCTTGTTTATTACCTAAATTTCGACATAGGTTCTCCTAGAACATTACTAATCCAAGACACATTGTCTTCACCATCAAAAACCATGAAACAAAATCCATCAAACACATCTTATACACAAACTTCACACTTTAGCACTACATCACAATATAGTGCAATTTAAATTGCATGGCACTAGGCCCTTAAATAACATGGCTCTTAGGCCCTTAAGATGCTAAAAATCATATAAACATGAATTTCCACAATATATTTGCCTTTGACCTGCAAATAGACTCAACAACAATTGCCTTTTACTAAGCTCTTAAGAGCAATCTTCTAAGTCATTCCAATTGGCTCCTTGATCATTTTCATAGACAATACAAGCTCTTCTCATAAGACTTAAACCACATTAGGTTAGCATATTACCTTTTTCCTCAAAACTTCTTTCTGTTTCTTGTTTAAAATCGGTTAGGTATTTGATCTCGTGTCAACTACTAAAACATATACAAAAACATAATGCGTATTCAAGCTTTAAGCTTCATCATTGTAAACCCTAGGTTACATTATTTCAAAACTAATTAATGTAGTTGTTTTACCCTTGGTCTTTGAAGAGAGTTCGAATAATATATCAAGCAGAGGACTCCACCAAGTCCTTGAAGGTTGGAATGAATCATAGAACAAGGTCACACAAAGCACATTAATGGGCATTTTCGGTAAGGTAAAAAACATGGAGGAAAACATGATTTTCTTGAGATCCTTACCTAGAAGTAAAGGAGAGTTGAATATGTAGAAATATAAGATCAAGCTCCTTCAATGGTGGAACTCCATGGCACCGAAATGGGGCTCTGAAGTTTGAGAAGATAAGGAATGAGAGCTTGATGAGAGGAAGAGAATGGTGGTGGGTTTTTGATTTGTTAAGTGAGCTAGGAATTACAAGTGGTCAAAGATGGAGTTGTGTGTACTATTGCAAATCGTGAATGAAGAGAAGAGAGAGGTTGAAAGAAGACTTGGAACCGTGGAAGGAAAATGAAGAAAGAATGAGAGAATGAGATAAGTGAGTGTTTTTTTTTTTAGAAGATATTTATGCATAAGTAAAGTAAAAAGTACTTTGTTAGTCATATTTATTTACTTAATATGTTAACAAGAGAGTGGTGTAGCACCACCCTTAAGGAAAAACCAGCCCCCAATAGTACTTAGGGGTATTATAGTTTATTTGTCAATTAATTACTTATACAAACATAGGGTTACAAAATAGTATTAAAATCACTATTCATAAAAACAAGGCACAAGAAGTGAAAATTTTGATTTCCCATGATATAGCTTCCAAATGTGATACTATATAGTACACTTGTTAATTAAAGAGTACGATGGACATTAGCCATTCAAAACTCATTTACAAGACAATTTTCCAAAAAATGTGCTTTAAGACTCCTTAAAGCACATTTTGTGTTTTAATTGTTTCAAGCTTGGTTCTTTGCTAATTGGTTTAATATATTATTAGTAATAAATAAGGTTTGGTAAGTTTATTAGGTCTTAACCAAGCTTATCCCAAGCTTAGAGAACATTTTGGCCTTTATTGGAATTTAAAGCAATTTTGTGTTTCTATGTTTAAATTGTTACTAATGTTTCTAAGACTCTTTTGTAGTCTAATATACCATATTTAGGTGTTTAAACAATTACTAAGGTTTGGGGTATTTCAGTTTATTATACATCTCACTTAGTAGATCTTCCTAAGGTTTGTTTTTCCAAGTTTAATGTGGTATAATTCGTATTTAAAAATACTTTGATTATAGTATGAATCCTTATATTCCATGCACACTCTAACATTAGAGCTTCCATTCTAATGTTTGTAATTCTTTTTCCTTTCACCTTATATCATTTTAAATTATGTTAATACATGGTTATCGAACCATATTGTATTTTTCCACACCATAACATATTTATTCATATACATGTATTAATGGACCATTTATTATATGGTAAATCTTTATGATATATTCATTCTCTTTTAATGAACATTTCTTATATTATAAATGTTATAACCTTTATAACATTGAAAACCATATTATAAATTTTTGTTCTAAAATTCCCATTAATTCCGAACAGCATTTATTTTCTTGAATAATACAAAATCCACCACATAATCATTATAATGTTATATTATAGCTATATAACATATATTATGACATTTATGTCATTAAAACACCTATAGTTATAAAATACCAAATGGACCATAGCCTTTTCGGTTTTATTAATTCCCACCATACTTTCAGATTTTACAAATCAATCCCAAATTATAATACATAGTTTTCTAATATCATTAAAACTATATATTATACATATATCTTTATAAAATCTTGTATATAACTCCAAAAATTACGAAACTATTCCAAAAGGTTATAAATACCATTCCTAACCTTATACTCTTATAATTCATTGTTTTTACCCACATGTTACCCATTTGTAACAATGTTATAAAATATCATATATTATACTTATATATTTCATATTAACTCCAAACTTAACCAAATAAATTCCTAATACTCCATAGGTGTATAAAATACCATTTTATACCCAAAACTTTCGGTAATCACACCCATATGTTATGTAATTTTTACCTTTTAATACATAACTTAGTATAATTTGATAATTAAAATAATAAATCATCAAATCTGGTCAAAGTCTTTTGCTTGGTCAATGTTTGACTTCCAAACATCATTTTGACCCTACTTCCATGGTAATTACATAGATTACCCCTAACTTTCCAATATTTACAATTTCACCCAAAACTATATATAATCTTATAATTTTTATATAAACTCATTTAAACTTCTAAATTTTGGCTATATCCCTTTTATAGCCCCCAAATTTAATTTAATTACACTATAACCCCAATAATATGCGGTAATGCATATTTAGCACTTAAACTTAATTAAAAGCTTATAAATGCATAAATAAAATGGCCTAAAGTACATGGCCTTATTACAAACATTGGCTTATAAAATAAATTACACATAAATGCCCAAAAATGCTGTAAACTCTCGGCCCTTACCATATATTTTCATTAATTACCAATTTTCCACATAATGTCTTAAATTTGACAATTATGCTAATTAATTAGTTATAAAATTTATTAAACCATTCCTTAATCACCTAAGGTCAAAATAAGACCTTAAATACCTTGTTCACTCACGGTACAATTATACACATATGTGTAATTACATAGTAATATACCAAGTGAAGGTTTAAGTGATTTATACCTTGTTTTTGCCTAGTTAAGGCCTTGTTTGGCCACGCCCAGCTTAGGATAAAATTTCCACAGCATTATTTACATGTTTTCAAACAGCAATTAAGGCATAGTTAGTCTCCAAGCAAGATCTAACCATAAGAAGTGTTTATTGTCAATTTTCAAGGTAAAATTTACCTTGAAATACCAAGGTAAACAAGGTTGGTCTCGGCCTGTTTTTACAGTAGGCAAAGAGTGTTAAAAGAGCTACTAAAACCAAGCTTTAAACTGGTATAACTCAGATTAGAAGATAGCTAATCTTTACCTTGTTTAAAATGCCTAAAATGGTGTTTTTGGCTTGGATCTGGTTATAATTCGAAGCTCTTGATGTACCAACTGGATAAGTATGTTAAGAAGAAGATTATAAGCTTAGAAACAAAGTTTCACAGCCGAATTTGAAGGGAATCAAAAGATATGTGCTTAAAGCACATTTTTATACCTTAAGAACAAGATTAGCTTTCTCCACCTTCTTCCCTTGTTAAGGCGGAGATACACCCTCCATTTAATCTCCATAACAACCTAAGAACATTGATGGAAGTGGTTGATGCTTTGCTCCATGGAAAGAGGCAGGAATTGTGAAGAAAATGAACATTTCAAGGCTTAATTAGCTTACCAAGATTAATTGATGTTCTCTTCTGTTCTTGGTGAGTTAGCCACGACCTGGAGAAGCCAAGGAGAGGTTGAAGGAAGGTGGTGTCAGCTGGGAAGCAAGGTGAGTGAAGGAAGAATGATTAATTTAGCTTTTAAGACATTATTTGCTACTTTTGGAATAGTAACTTGATGGCCCACCTAATTAGCTGTATAATTGATTGAAGATTGAAAAATGAGTGGGTATTACAGCTGTATGAAATCGGCTGGCTTTGGTCAAGGCAATAGGTGAGCTTTGACCATGGTTTAAGTTAAATTAAGTATTTAAGTGTTATTTTTGGGTACTATTCATACTAAATTGCCAATTTTTGATTTTATTTTTAAAATTTGATTTAGACTTTATAATATAGTCTGTCATGTCACATTAATGTTATAAAGAACTTATTATAGTCTTTACAGTGACAAAAGTTATTATCTTAGAGCTCATAGACGAAAAACGTGCTTTAAGGAATTTCAGTGCACATTTTGAGTCGTAGAGTGTTTCTGAGCTCTGTTTTCTTTGAGAATGGTTTTGTTGTGTTCCTTACATGATATTTGATCATGGTTTCCAATTTTATATCATTTAGAGGTCGTTTGACCTTTAAGGTATTCTTAGAGCACATTTTTGCCCTACTTGACCTTGAAGCATGTAAATGCCTGTTCTTTGTGCTGGAGTGTTGTCCAACAATTGTAACATGTTTAGTAATGTGTTAAAAAGTTTAGGACAAAATCTTAGGTCCTAGGAAGTTCATTTGGGTATTTATTCACCCCATATGGTCAAAGGGTGCAACATCTTGCTTTGTGTTGACCACTATTGTTCTCAATTGACTTTTAAGGCATGTTTAGGCCTTAATTAATGTGATTAAATATTTAATCCATATTTTATTAGTTTGGGGTATTTCAGTCTACCCCCCTTAAAGAGACTTCGTCCCGAAGTCCTTACCCATCTACAGTTCACCTAAGGAATCAAGTTCCACTAAGTAATCACAGACAGATCATCACTAGGGAGTACATTCCACTACGTTCAGACCTAGTCTTTTATGTATCACATTTGATACAGCATCCATCTCATTCCATACAGTCAATAATCATGACACATTCATACATAAACAACACTCAACAAGGTACAAAATTCATAGTACACAGCACTAGACAAGGTGCAACACTCATGGTACACAACACTAGACAAGGTGCAAAACTCATAGTACACAGCACTAGACAAGGTTCAAAACTCATAATACACATCACTAGACAAGGTGCAAAACTCATAGTACACAACACTAGACAAGGTGCAAAACTCATGGTACACAGCACTAGACAAGGTGCAAAACTCATAAAGTACTCGAAGGTGTTTGCAAGGGATACTCCACGCATCCCTATCTACATGTTAGTATCTCGCGAGGATACTCACACATCATTCCACATGTATGTGTGCACATATAGTTAACGTTGACAAATCACAGGGAAGCAGTCTTAAAGACCAGGACTTGACGATCCCCAACCCAACCAACGTCTACTACCCGCGGACACACCGGTTTAATAACGAAGGACACTGCGGTCCACGGCTCCTCGGAAGTATCACCTTATTTCCTTAGTCACCAACAGACACATCGGTCTAATGACAAAGGGCTCTGCGGTCCACGGCGCTCTGGGTGATGTCACTCGCAGACACACCGGTCTAATGACGAAGGACTCCACGGTCCACGGCTCTTCGAGTGAAGCCCTAAATTCCAATTTCTATTCATATCTGTGTCCACTTGTAGGGAGTTTCGAGAATCATTCAACCCCGACGTGGTCAGCGTCAGTGTTGAACTATCTCTCACCTCAATTTATGTTCGGTTTCCCTTGATCGGACCAGGATCAAGTTCAACTTCCCACGTCAATTTCAATCAATCAATTGTTTATTCACTTCTAATCTTGTTTCCTCTTGATATTTGCCACCTTGTGTTCTATAGATACACAAGTCAACTAGTGTAATTAATCTAATCACCGACATATAGGATCATGTATCCTAACCATGTACCAAGTTCACTCGACTTATAATTATTCCTACAATTCCTAGAGGTTTTACCTCCACTAGGTTATACATCGGTCTCATGCCGACTCACTCATCGCATTCCAATAATCGATTTCATACCGAGTCACAATCATATAGTATGGAGCTTTCTACCTCTTCTATTTCCATCTCCCACTGAAGCTACCAGATAGACCTACTTGAACTCTCAACCGGAGCTAACAAGTTAGGTGTTTATATGTTTAATGTTCGCAACGTTTGCATAAATAAGCGGAAGTAGAATCAGAACACTCTATCTGTTCTCCCTTTCCTATTCGTCACGACAATGCGAACTAAAATATATATATTCATACACATAATACAACACAATATTACCTCAAGTAATATAACACAGTCATGACACTTGTACTCTACGTACAATAATAGTTTGCAGCATGTGTACCATGCGCTACGTACTCCTACGTACGGTATATTTTAAGCGTGCGAAATCGCTCTACCCCCCTTAAAAATGATTACACCCACGTAATCTAATAAATTCAAGATGTTCCATTCCAGTGGAATTATTCGTGCACTAATGTGCTACATATTTCGTTACCCTTTCTTTTTTTATAGGGTCGGGCTTTAGCCCCTCAGGCTATACCGTCTGTCTCGGTTAGGTGTGTGTATATTCACATACGGTTTGATCGGGAGGTGTAAACACATCATTGGTTTTTCCCAAACCTATTAGGTACGTTAACTCTAATCAATATGGGCCCACTCGCTCCGCAAGCAGTATGCCCAACTACTTTATGGTTAGTTTACCCCTCTGAGGTAGTAGTTTCATATCGGTTTCAACTCCACGTGACGGTGTTTTCTACACAGTCTTCCATAATTATAGGAATGGAGTAATTGATTTTGCTGTGTGGTCTCGTTCGTCACACACGCTTATTATTTCAACTAGCCATTCTATTTAGTCCTCCTGAATTCTATACATGCTCATGGTATATTCCCAAGAGTTCATGCCACCCTACCGAACTAACCTTCAGTGTAAGGGTTGTCAAGCTATCCTCTAGCACCTAGTGCTCATAGTAGTCGTGTCTAATATATCAAGACGAGTCTGATATGCGCATCTAACTGGCGCCTCATGACTCCAAGTTATTTCCCTCTGGAATGAGTTCGTTCTTTGGGTACCTTGTAGGTCCGCTTTTGCTAGTGTGAACTCGTATCCCTCGTGTGTTGGTACTTTAGTATCCACATATATGGTTCATCCCTTTTCTCGATTAGGGGAATCCATTTGTTTATCTGATGTTCCACCTTCTGATTCTTACCAACATAATTCGGTTAATAGTTATTATAATGGTCGCTTGTTGCGCACCATGTAGCAGTCGATTGGACGGTTATCCGCCGTTGCGGTTTGCATGGAGTATCTAATCTCCAGCTTAGAGTATCTCTTGTAATGCTCGCTTTTGCCCTTCGTCTGTTGTAAACATACAATACGACTGTGGGTTTTAGCTTGGTATTCATTTTGTGTTCAACCCTAATTGGTACTAACATACTAACATTTTATGGCTTGGGCATGTGGTTCTTATTATTTAATGCGATATCATCGCAGCGCCCTCAGCGCGTGGTATAACTCTCTCTGTGCCCCCTTTTTGGGTAGCATCTATTATCACAAAGGTTTCTCTAATATAACTTCCTTAGATACCACAATTCCTCTTCTCATTCATGGGTTCACTTGCCATTACCATTAAATTGGCCTTAGTTTCCTCGTTTACTAAAATCTGTAAAACTTATGTTCTGACTCCTCCACTGTGGAGTTGCGACCTTATGTCACTTTATTATCAAGCTATCCTTGATTTTCCTAACCTTGCTAGTTTGACTGAGATCTCTCTCGTCATTACATGGTTTACCTAGTCAGGGTTCCATTCGCTGACTTAGACACAGAGTTGATTACCTCCTGGGTCCTTACACTAGTTTACAAACATGGGGTACCATACTGATACATTACTACTTACCCAACTAACTTAATGTGAGTTTTGTCAGGCCCACAAGCTCCTAGGAGTGCGGTCGTCCCATGTCTCGTTTAGTGCACTCGTAGCGTTCGTACCCGGTGATTATCGTACTCTTAGTCTCGGTAATTTATGTTTGAGTAACTATGCTGCCAATTCTTAACCTTTAATGTCAGAATGGCCTTAATATTAGGTTCTATGGTTTCCTTTATTAATGTGTATTTCCTTTACTTTCTCTAAGATAGGTGTTTGCGACTTATCGCCCTAATTCTGGTTTCCACATGCTCGTCATCTGGTATTTGTGAGTGGGGATCAGTAGCTACTTGTTATCTCTCCCGTTCACTCCTAGGCTGTTAACGCCTTCAGATATGAGTTTTTAGTATTCGAACTCTACCCAATCTATTGGGTTACACCCTATGGTGTTTCCGGACTCCATGATAAAGGTTGACACCTCGTGTTTCCCCTGTCTTATGGTAGTCCCGTTAGTCTGATATTAATCAGTACTTGTGGTTCATCACCCTTGTTCCCCTAGTTTTGGGTCACTTTGGTGGTACTAAGGTATCCCTCCGTAGGCCTATGCCATACGATATTCAGACTCAATACTTATTCTGATAGTTAAATGATTGTTAGTCTTGTTATTTAATTTATTCCTAGTTGGTTCTAATACCTTCTCCTGAGGTTACAATTGGATACCCACAACTTAGTGGTTTCCGCTAATCATTCCTCTTCATTGTGTAGTCCTTACTCTTATTCAACTCATATTTCCTCCATCCTCTTTGAGGTAACGGTATCTTCCGTCATCAGGCAATTTTCACTTTTTAGTTTATATCCACTGCCCTCCATACGGGAGTCTAGCAGCATAATGGGTCAACAACACCTCCGGTGTGTGTGGTGCGGGCATTACATCGGCCCCTTTTATTGCACGTTCACATCTGTATTAATTATTATTATTTTTTAAGTCCTGACTCGTATAGCTCACTTCTTGCCCTCTGGCAATGTTCAATGGTAGTGGTTTAACCACGAGTGTCGCGCACTCTCTAAATATGGTTATGCTGGTCCTGAAGACCCGTCACTCCCCACCGGTAATGATTGACGTGTAATGTCCATACCGGCACTGGGGTTAGGCTTGTAGGCACTAATTATTGTTATTCTCATTTACTCCCCTTTTAATATTCTACTAGATGGTGTATTATTTTCAGGTTTAATGATCAGACCGGCTAGGTCTTCCCGAGGTTTTATCGACCTCCAACCCAAGGGTTTTGTACCCTGCCTATAAGAAGGCTATGTCCCACTTCATTGCATTACGGACTCACGTAAAAGTTTAGTGCTTATTGATAACTGCCTGGACCACTCGGTCTTTTAGGGTTAGTTTACCGTTGCTGCACTTGCTGTAGCAAGTGCGCGAGGTAGGTTGAAATTTTAATGCTTTGGTTAATGTGGCACTTGCAGTGGCAAGTGCACCATGCAGACTGAGCCACTGGTACGGTATGTCAGTGTAGTGCTATTCCCTAATCGGGTTCCTGTTCCAGTCAAAGGTTCTTATTCAAATTAATACAGTCTCACTCCGCACTCGTTCCCACAAGTTTACCATGGTAGTAAGGTCTTACTCCCCTCTCGAGGCGTTGCATGATAGCAACTTAGTGAGTTCTTGTTTCTCCAGTTCTCATGATCTCTCCTCATGCACGTCGGGCCATCTTGAACCTCCAGTGTTGCATGGTTTTAGAGTTACTCGCTTCGGGTGAGACTTATAAAGGTAATTCTTCCGTATATTACATATCCCATAAACTAATCGTTACTCGCCGTTTCTACCTCCTTTCCCCCAAGCGCACCATTGGTGCTTTCCTGGATGTAAGACAGGGTCGCCTTGCTTATAGCAAGGTAGCCCCATTAGTCCTACAGGACATTTTCTCCTCAAACTCGGTCTATTACTTATTTCATCCTTGTATGGTAGACATTACGTCGTTACCAGGACCCCCGGTCCTAAACATTACATCAAAACACAAAGTCTTATTTTCTACCTTTAACATAATCCTCTTAGCATCCACATCGGGTCTTTCCGATCAGGAGAGTTATCTCCGTGGTGTTTCTCATTTCATTGTCTCACTAGATAGTACTCGAGATACGGGCTGCGGCGGGTGGGGTACCATTGCAAATTTCCCGGGATGCTCTCCCATCGAGTGCGAGCGGTTCATACCATCTTCGCGTTACTTGGGGTTGCTGGACCTTCACCACCTTCCGCTGCTCCGCGTTCTTCCTTAGTACTGTTACCCTGACCTCTCTCTGACATAAGTCAAGAGGACGGGTTAGACCTCTACCCTCTAATACCGTAGTCTCGGTCGTTATTGAAGTGCCTCGACTATGGTGTGCAAGCTTTAAGCATTGCATCAACCCCGCAAGGTCACGTATCCTCACAACGTTTCCCGTATTCCCAAAACCTATGCTCACTGTATAAATCCTACTATCTCATCGGTCTACCGCTCTGATACCACTTTTGTAACACCCCTACTCTAATCGGCTCCTAATCATCTTACTTAACAATATAATCGCAGCGGTAATCTCAACAATTGAACTACTGGTGTCACCGTTCTTACTCGCCCATACGAGTAATAACGTGCTTCCTGATGTACTCTTAAATACGAAACAATTTCTCGCAGTGACAACAAGATAGATCTAACCTTCCCAAACCAATATAAAATACATTCACAGTGAGCATTCTAAGTATTCCAATCCTATACACGTTTCTAAGTTCGTATCAAAATGCAACAGTGCATATTAAAACAACTGTAATTAAACTACCCAGCGCGTCCCTCTCTTTGCCGACACCGGAAGCTGCATACATGCAAAAATGGTTGTTTTTGGTATGGAATCAGCCCCTGCTGAGTATGTTACTACATGACTGTCATGCCCCCTCGGACCCTCAGTTATTTGGTCGAGAGCATGCAATTCATTTTCATGCAAGTAGTTTAATGTTAAAACTGTAAAGCAACAATATATATTGCAGTAAACTCAAATAACCAACAAGCCCCCGGCTTCACACATCGCATCGTAATAAACCACTGAAAGCGTTACAACGCTTATATGAGTACAGAGACTCCATTCCAACAAACACTTAATAGTTCATAATTGAGTTCGGCGATTCACCCGACCAAACAATCCACCATAAACCACACATGAGTACAGCGACTCGACACAACCAGTTCACAACACACAATATGAGCATAATGGCTCGTTCAAACAAATCCACCAACATACCACACATAACCACAAAGCACAACCAATGAACAACAAGGCGAAACAACGAGAATTATAGACGAGTATAAACTCTCGTCTTTGGCATGCAAGCCCAAATAATGTTCGCCTAATGTACGAGTTAGCATAGTCGTTCGTAATTGTTCAGTCATGTCTAATGACAACGTCTCGTTAGAACGACGTGTCTCTAAGTTACCCATCTCTTATGGCGGGTCACCCACGGCAGTAGCCACTCCAGCGGTAGAGTCTCCGACCTACGAACGTTCTGTAGTTCGTTGGAAATTTATCCTGATACTTACGGTTACCACACGGTATCCTAGTATCGTTAATGGATCACAGTTCACAGCAAGAGCCACATCCTCTTGATAAACTTATCTATACCATCGCATCGTTTTATTATTTTTCCTAACACAACAGACTGAGGTCGTTAGTCCAATCCTGAGTATGTCGACTCGGGATCCAGTGTTAGATACGAGAGCGGCGTTAAAGAGGCCAATGCTCCGTATATAAGTCTCAGGTAATATATATATATCTTATTATCCTGATGCTACAACGTTTACTTACGTTCCTTATATTACACATATAAGATAGCATCATTGCCGCTAGTTCGTTTTATAATATGTTCATATATACGAACGGTACTGTTATCGTGCAACAGTAATATTAAAGCAGCATTAATACACAACTCAAGCATATTAATTCACACAAGCAGACATTCAATCTTATCACAGATTTTCACACAATGTCTGAACTGAGGAAATCCTCAGAGACAATCAAGCCACATAAATAACATACCGTTCACCCTGAAAGTATTACGGTGGAGTATGATTCAGCTAGATCCGATGCTCCTCGTGTCGTCTCTAACAATCTATCAATATGCATCACACTATGCATCAGCATCTCATACTAACAACACACTACGGCACCCCGTACCGTTACTAATCCATCCCGGTTTATTCCCCGTTACTAACTGATAACTTTTGTCGGGTTTTCGGTTTAACTCGGGATTAGGAAAGACGTCATATTTCATGCGTGGTTACGTCGAGTATATTAATATACTTAACTTTAAACGTTTACTATCGCATGTAATTTAATACACATTTGTATATCATATAGCTTGTCACTATATTGCATGTATAATCTTAATTGTTTATTATACATCTCACCTTAGTATTTATCTTCCTAAGGTTTGTTTTTCCAAGTTTAATGTGGTATAATTCGTATTTAAAAATACTTTGAATTATATGAATCCTTATTATTCCATGCACACTCCTAACATTAGAGCTTCCATATCTAATGTTTGTAATTCTTTTTCCTTTCACCTTATATCATTTTAAATTATGTTAATACATGGTTATCGAACCATATTGTATTTTTCCACACACCATAACATATATTTATTCATATACATGTATTAATGGACCATTTATTATATGGTAAATCTTTATGATATTCATTCTCTTTTAATGAACATTTCTTATATTATAAATGTTATAACCTTTATAACATTGAAAACCATATTATAAATTTTTGTTCTAAAATTCCCATTAATTCCGAACAGCATTTATTTTCTTGAATATTACAAAATCCACCACATATATCATTATAATGTTATTTATAGCTATATAACATATATTATGACATTTATGTCATTAAAACCTATAGTTATAAAAAATACCAAATGGACCATAGCCTTTTCGGTTTTATTAATTCCCACCATACTTTCAGATTTTACAAATCAATCCCAAATTATAATACATAGTTTTCTAATATCATTAAAACTATATATTATACATATATCTTTATAAAATCTTGTATATAACTCCAAAAATTACCAAACTATACCAAAAGGTTATAAATACCATTCCTAACCTTATACTCTTATAATTCACGTTTTTACCCACATGTTACCCATTTGTAACAATGTTATAAAATATCATATATTATACTTATATATTTCATATTAACTCCAAACTTAACCAAATAAATTCCTAAAAATTCCTAATACTCCATAGGTGTATAAAATACCATTTTATACCCAAAACTTTCGGTAATCACACATATACCCATATGTTATGTAATTTTTACCTTTTAATACATAACTTAGTATAATTTGATAATTAAATTAATAAATCATCAAATCTGGTCAAAGTCTTTTGCTTGGTCAATGTTTGACTTCCAAACATCATTTTGACCCTACTTCCATGGTAATTACATAGATTACCCCTAACTTTCCAATATTTACAATTTCACCCAAAACTATATATAATCTTATAATTTTTATATAAACTCATTTAAACTTCTAAATTTCGGCTATATCCCTTTTATAGCCCCCAAATTTAATTTAATTACACTATAACCCCAATAATATGCGGTAATGCATATTTAGCACTTAAACTTAATTAAAAGCTTATAAATGCATAAATAAAATGGCCTAAAGTACATGGCCTTATTACAAACATTGGCTTATAAAATAAATTACACATAAATGCCCAAAAATGCTGTAAACTCTCGGCCCTTACCATATATTTTCATTAATTACCAATTTTCCACATAATGTCTTAAATTTGACAATTATGCTAATTAATTAGTTATAAAATTTATTAAACCATTCCTTAATCACCTAAGGTCAAAATAAGACCTTAAATACCTTGTTCACTCACGGCACAATTATACACATATGTGTAATTACATAGTAATATACCAAGTGAAGGTTTAAGTGATTTATACCTTGTTTTTGCCTAGTTAAGGCCTTGTTTGGCCACGCCCAGCTTAGGATAAAATTTCCACAGCATTATTTACATGTTTTCAAACAGCAATTAAGGCATAGTTAGTCTCCAAGCAAGATCTAACCATAAGAAGTGTTTAGTCAATGTCAATTTTCAAGGTAAAATTTACCTTGAAATACCAAGGTAAACAAGGTTGGTCTCGGCCTGTTTTTACAGTAGGCAAAGAGTGTTAAAAGAGCTACTAAAACCAAGCTTTAAACTGGTATAACTCAGATTAGAAGATAGCTAATCTTTACCTTGTTTAAAATGCCTAAAATGGTGTTTGTGGCTTGGATCTGGTTATACTTCGAAGCTCTTGATGTACCAACTGGATAAGTATGTTAAGATGAAGATTATAAGCTTAGAAACAAAGTTTCACAGCCGAATTTGAAGGGAATCAAAAGATATGTGCTTAAAGCACATTTTTATACCTTAAGAAAAGATTAGCTTTCTCCACCTTCTTCCCTTGTTAAGGCCGAGATACACCCTCCATTTAACCTCCATAACAACCTAAGAACATTGATGGAAGTGGTTGATGCTTTGCTCCATGGAAAGAGGAAGGAATTGTGAAGAAAATGAACATTTCAAGGCTTAATTAGCTTACCAAGATTAATTGATGTTCTCTTCTGTTCTTGGTGAGTTAGCCACGACCTGGAGAAGCCAAGGAGAGGTTGAAGGAAGGTGGTGTCGGCTGGGAAGCAAGGTGAGTGAAGGAAGAATGATTAATTTAGCTTTTAAGACATTATTTGCTACTTTTGGAATAGTAACTTGATGGCCCACCTAATTAGCTGTATAATTGATTGAAGATTGACAAATGAGTGGGTATTACAGCTGTATGAAATCGGATGGCTTTGGTCAAGGCAATAGGTGAGCTTTGACCATGGTTTAAGTTAAATTAAGTATTTAAGTGTTATTTTTGGGTACTATTCATACTAAATTGCCAATTTTTGATTTTATTTTTAATCTTTGATTTAGACTTTATAATATAGTCTATCATGTCACATTAATGTTATAAAGAACTTATTATAGTCTTTACAGTGACAAAAGTCATTATCTTAGAGCTCATAGACGAAAAACGTGCTTTAAGGAATTTGTCGCAGGGTGTTTCTGAGCTCTGTTTTCTTTGAGAACGGTTTTGTTGTGTTCCTTACATGATATTTGATCATGGTTTCCAATTTTATATCATTTAGAGGTCGTTTGACCTTTAAGGTATTCTTAGAGCACATTTTTTCCCTACTTGACCTTGAAGCATGTAAATTCCTGTTCTTTGTGTTGGAGTGTTGTCCAACAATTGTAACATGTTTAGTAATGTGTTAAAAAGTTTAGGACAAAATCTTAGGTCCTAGGAAGTTCATTTGGGTATTTATTCACCCCATATAGTCAAAGGGTGCAACATCTTGCTTTGTGTTGACCACTATTGTTCTCAGTTGACTTTTAAGGCATGTTTAGGCCTTAATTAATGTGATTAAATATTTAATCCATATTTTATTAGTTTAGGGTATTTCATATTATCTTTCCATAAGTCCAACAATATATCTCCAACACTATATATACGCTGGTGAAATATAATAGAAAGTACTGATAACAGAATATAAAGCTAAACAGAATATTACGAAGCCAACGACACACTTAACGGTGCCTCCTCCGTAAGTAATACCATAGCGCCTATCATCACCACCCCTTCAACATCCACCTTGTCCTCAGGTGAAAGTTAGGGAATTATTCCTTAATAACAACAATAGGCTTCTCAAGAACGAATCAAAATCAGGGCATCCTACCAGCGAATTTAAACTTCAGGTTCATGCCACACCTGTGGCGATACTCAGTACCGCTGCTTGGTAAACTATCAATTCCAATTCAGGAGATAACCCAAAAGGAAGCTGAGGGAAGACTGGAGCTAACGAAACCGCATGTTTTAGTTGTGAACCGTGGACCGTATCATGAATATGAGTGTTGTCCGACAACTACAGCTTGTAAGCAACAACCAACACGAGCTAAGACTGAAAAGGTCCATAGAACCGGGACTGAGCTTAGCATTGCTTCTATGCGATAAAGATCTGCTCTTGTAAGGGTGAATCCGAAGATAACCATATCCCCAACTTGGTACTCAACCAAACAATGATCGATAAGCTTGCGCCTTCATTCTTTGTTGTGCAGCGGATAACTGTTGCTTAAGTTCATCCAGAAAATCTATTTGATAGCATAACTGAACCTCTTGGCCATAGACCCCAAAGGGCTGTACCTAGCAAACTAGGGTGAATCGCGGCCATAAACTGCCCTAAAGTGGTGGTACCCAAGCTTTGATAAAAGAAATTAAACCAGAATTCAGCCCAACACAGCATACGAAGCCACTTTCTTGGGACTCTGAAACGAAAAACATCTCAAATAGTCCTTCCAGCAATGGTTGACAACCTCCGTCTGCCCTTAGATTGAGGGTGATAAGAGGAACTCAAGCATAAGGAGTGGTGCCAGCCAAATGAAACACCCTTTCCAGAAATGGCTAATAAAATCGGGTCCCGGTCAGACATAAAGTCTTAGGGAAACCGTGTAATTGCCACACCACCTCAGCAGCAAAAATTTGTGCTACATCCTTCGCAGTAAAAGGGTGTCTCAAAGGGAGAAGTGCACATACTTGGAAAGACTATGAAATCCATGCTCAGATCCACTAAATGCGTTTAGGAAGAGACAGTGGCTAAAGCAACCTGCTGGAGAAAGTGTACTATATTTTACCCTTTGGCACATTTCAAAAGTGGATACATGTTCCTTGATGCGCTTTCTCATGTCAACCAGAAAACCACACACGCATGCGCTTGTAAGGTACACAAATAATCTGAGTGCCCACCTCCGGGAATGAATGATACTCCTCCCCGAAAATTCCAGGAATCACAGAATACTGCAGAGGGAAAGCTAGTTTTCCTTTGAAAAACTTAAACCCCTTCCGGAGTTCAAACCAAGAGCCGAGTTAGCATCCAAGAGTAGCTGCTGTATGATTTTCTGAAGGTGATCATCTTGCTCAATTTCGGAAGCCAACTGCTTCTAGCCGTCAAATCTGACCGTGGAAAGGGAATGCAGCTCAGGTAAACCCTCTACTCAGGAAAGAGCATCAACAACCATGTCTTTCCCAGGGCGATAACAGATTCAAAGTCAAAAACCCAACAGCTTAATCACCCATTTGTACTGTCTTCAATTAATAACTGCTGCTCCCACAAAAAGTTTAAGCTCTTCTGATCAGTCCTCACCACAAAAATGTCGTTCAAGGAGATAATGTATTCATTTTTGCACCGCAAAAACCACAACCATCAATTCCTTTTTGCAAAGGATTTCGACAAAGCGCGGGGTGAGAAAGACTTACTCAAGTATGCAATGGGTCTGCCTAGCTGCATCAGAATAGCCCCACTCCCTTTACCCGACCATCATCTTCACTTTGAAGAGTTAGTTTAAAGTCGAGAACTGCTAACACCGGAATAGAAGATAATGCATGTTTCAGCAATTCAAAAGCCTCAGATTGAGCCGGTGAATTCCAAAAGAAAGTGTCCTTCTTAAGTAGGTCAGTCAAGGGCCAGGCTATTATGACATTTTTTAACAAATCCGCGGTAATAGCCAAACAACCCTAAGAAAGAACACAATTCCTTTATTGATGAAGGAACTGGCCAGTCAACGATACACTGAATTTTAGAAGGGTCAACCTCAAACACCGTTACTGGAAATGAAGTGACCCAAATATTCATGCGAGACTGCCCAAATCTGCACTTTTTCAAGTTCAACTTCAGTTGGGAATCAAAGAGAACTTGAAACACCTGATGCAGATGACCAACGTGCTCTTCCATTGAAGCAATGTGCACCAAAATATCATAAAAACAAAAACAAACTTCCGTAGAAAGGCTTAAAGATGGAATTCATCAACAACTGAAAAGTTGCTGGAGCGTTCTTCAATCCGAAGGGCATAACTTAGAATTCATATTACCCTTCATGAGTTGGAAAGCTGTTTTTGTTACATCTTCCTCCTAAACTCGTATTTGATGATATCCGGATTTTAAATCTAACTTAGAGAAAACTGCAGCGCCATGAATCTCATCCAATAGTTCATCGATTGTGGGTAAGCGAAACTTGTCGGGGACTGTAATATCATTTAATGCTGTAATCGACACAAAATCTCCACTCCCTAATTTTCTTTTTGACCAACAGTACTGGGCTTGAAAAAGCACTAGAGCTGGGGCGAACAAAAACCGATTGTAATCTCCTGAACGATCCGCTCAATCTGATTTTTCTGATAATAAGGGTAACGGTATGGTCGGATGTTGGGTGGAGCAGAACCAGGTTTCAGATTAATCTTGTGATTATGAAAACAGTCAGGAAGTAGCGATGAAAGGGGCGAGCATACCTCCTTAAACTAAGAGATTACTTGCAATAGAGAATCATTAATCTCACCAATCACCTATAAATCCACATCATCCTCAACTACCTTCAAGGTTAACATCCATCCCAAACCTTGCACTAAAGTGGTTTCACCAGACTCTTCGCACCTACTTCATAGAACAGTAATTAGGGTCTCCACTTAGGAGAATCATTGATCCTTCCCAGAAAAAATCTGATCGAGCGTCGCCCCCAATTCGTACAAGTATTTCCCAGTAATTCAAGCCAGCTCATTCCCATAATTATATCGACCCCCGACAACTTGAAAAGAAATAAATTGAGAGTAAATTCAGCCCCCTGCAAATGAAACTTCAAGTTCCTACAGATTCCTTTACGATAAATGGTGTCTCCATTGCCAATTGTACTCCACAAGGGGTCGATTCTTCCAGAGGTAAAGAAGACTATTACAAGAGTGTCGCTGATGAAGTAGTGTGTCACTCCAGTGTCGATCACACCACACCGACCGACCAGCGAGAGTACCCATCAATTCATCGCTTTACTAGAAACGACTCCCAGAACTGAATGTTGGGACAGACCCGAACTCAAGGCCTCAAAAGGGGGGCCATTATCTTGAGAAGCGTAGGAGAAATTCAAAAACCTCCCGAACCTTCATCCCCCCAGTAATAAGTAACTGCAAACCCGTGCTCCGCACTGATGAGATTGACTCAACTTCTTGCCACAAAGGAAACAAAGGCCCAGGTACGACGTCGGCTCTCTCAGAATTTGAAACCCGTCGCACATTCGATTTGCCAAGAAACTGAGCCCATCGATGATTTACTCAAACCAGCAGATGTCCCCACTCCTGATGCCGAATTTGTAATATCCCACAGGGGATTAACCCTAGATCCCGCAATAGAGGGATTTTCTTGCGTTGTCTTCACACTCCCAGTGTTCAATTGGGAAACTGTAATCAGATGGACGATTCAAGACGCGATCCCTCACCTCTGGGAGCTTAGGATTGTGAATTGGTTCCCGAAGAGATACACACATTCCTCACCTCAATCCATCTAGAAATCTTCATCAAATCATTAAGATCCTTAGTCTCGTACATCTCAAGCTCCCCTCGCACCAAATCTTTCAGTATGTTTATGAAAATACTCCACAACACATCATCAGGAATGTTACGTAGTGCACAGAGAAAAACTCAAAACAGCTGTAGTAATCTTCGATCATCGAGTCCTGTTGTAGAGAGCAAAGAATGTTGAGTCGATTCTTGCTCATCTGAGAGTTGAATCTTCCAACAACATCTCCATAAATTCTCCCCCATCCGGTAAATCGACGTAATTCTATAGCCACTTGAACTAGTACAATGCCCCTCCTCTATACAAATGCTAGCCGAGCGTACCCGATCAGCGTCGGTGATGTTACTCAAAGAGAAATATCTCTCGGTTTTGTGAATCAAGCCTTGGGATTCTCCATCTCAAAGATCGGTAATTCAATCTTTCTCACTTTGATCTCCCGACGGTCTGGCTGCTCTTCGTCCACCATTTGCCAGTGGTAAGTGTCGCCTTCACTTAAGCTTTGGCCCACCTCTTTCTTCCTTCTAGAGATTGGTGACAAGCAACACCAGGTTTTCTACCATCACCAGGATATTAGCCAGTTTCTCCCCTAGAGGTGAGTGACGCCACCTTGTTGACCACCTCACTCAACTGTCCTCTAATGGAAGCTTGCTCCATCTCGGGTGTTACGCTACTGACCCCATCGAGCCACCAAAACGAGTTTGCCTGAAAGAATCAGCTCTGATACCAATGATAAGGTGTAACACCCTGGATTTTACCTCAAAAGATATCTTATTAAAATACGAATCCAACGGCGCAAACGTAATAAAAACAGACTTCAAACGAGTCATAAAATGTAAAAATAATCTGTCCGAACTTGTGTCCGGACGTCTAAGTTCGATCACAAGTCGAGAATAAAACCGTCTAAGAAAACTATCATGTCCGAGCTAGTGTCCGGACATTGATGCTTGGACACAAGTTAAGAGTTGAAAAAACTAGAAGACAAAACACTTCCGAACTTGTGTCCGGACTCAAAGTTCAGACATAATTTGAGTTTTAAAGTTCCAAAAAGTCCTCTTACATGGTCCGAAAATTGGTCCGAACTTGCAAGTTTCGGACATAAGTCGAGACTTGCAAGTTGGATTCGTCCTTGCATGCTGTCTGAACATTGACGTTTGGACAGATGTTCGGACACAACCAAAACCGCAAAAAACAATATAATCTCTTGAGGCCTGTCTGAACATTGATGTCCGGACAGACGTTTGGACAGGTCCCAAAATGCAGATTCCAATACGATTCAGTGTCCAAAAATCATCAAAACCCTTACAAAATTTATATATATATGTAGAGAAACATTTAAGCGAGTAAAGTAAGTACTAGGTACCTCAACAGCAATTCTCAAACCTCATAAGAACATCTCAATAAATCTATAGCATATAACGAGTGTTATTGTGAAATTCTAAACAAAATCTAACTCCAAATTAGCAACAGAAATAAAACGTCCAGGGCATTACCGCCACACCCAATTCCCATGGGGTGCTCAAGCTAATAACCAAAACAATAACGAGAAATAATGTTAAACTATAGATCAAAAACTTCAACATAACCACAATAATGTAATCCTAAAACCAACGTTTTGAATTCCAAACACAATAACTCAAAAAATGTCTCAAAATCCTCATGTTCTTCTATTTTATGTGATTGCGCAGTCCCGGTTCCCAATTCAGTCATCCATATCTACGATAAGAAATCAATAGACAAAAAACAGAAAGGATCACACAAATCAGATAAAATGAGTAAACTCTACCTCAATATGTAAAATACATTTTGAAATCCATTTTAACATTTGTCAAACAGACGAGAGGGGTTTTGAACATTAGAACGAATTTTCTAGAAATCACAATAATCAGCGAAACAGTAGAGGAGCTTTCAACAGGAATTAAGCACACACACACCAAACACGGATCACCTATGGGATCCCAAACAGCAATTCAAGGACAGTCACCTATGGGACCGTCAAACAATCACCTCACCTAAGTCCTTAAGTGTGCACACCCCCTATGAAACAGTAGTAACATAAAGTAAATCAGAGGGCTTAACTGCAACATTGTTTGCAACGCAAATACAATAATGGGAGCACCTGTGGGCTCCCAAACAAAATAATAAATCCTGCGAATGACTCCCAAAATCCACAATTGAAACACCATCAAAACAATCCAATTTCTTCAATTCTAATACGTGGGAAACAATCCTAATTTCCAAACCACAATATGAGAATCAATAAAATACAACCAAATCCTTTTTTCCTCAAATTTGTAAAACACCACTCAAATAGACATGAGCATAGAAATTTACCTCGACAAAAATCCACCTCAAGATCAACTCCTCAGGACTACTGGTAGCACCCGTCGATGTAATCAGAGTCTAGGTATTCATAATCAACAATTAGAGTCTACCAACACATCAAACGAGACAATTATCTAATCAGGTAGAGCACTTTACCCAACAAATTCCTAACTGGCACCAGGGAAGCGATTTGACCATGTCAGGAAGAGAAACGTGAATTTGCAAGAGTTCAAAAGAGAAGAAGCGTGAATATTTCAGTAGAATAAGAGCGTAGAAATGTTGTGTTGAGGATGAGGAGTAGTGGGTGAGATCGTGGTTTAAATAAAATAAAGTATGAGGGAGGAATTGGATTAATAATTTATTATCAATTCAAAGGAGTAAAAGAATTTAATTACTAAAGCAACTAGTTTGAGAACGAGATTCAAACTTAATATTGTAATTACTTTTAAAGAGTAAAAATAAATAATGACATTGAAAACTATCGGAGGAAGAGTCAGACCTTTTAATAGATATCTTAAGAGATAGGAAAAATAATTCTTTACTTTAAAATATAGAGGAAGATAGTTTTGTCGTTGCAACCGATAGGAAGAGAGCAATTAACTAGGGAAGGAATTAGTAAAATATTTATTCAATATAGAGATAGAAAGAAAAGAAATAGGGTGAGGCAAAATCAGAAATTCTAGCAAGGGAGATATATTCACATAATGAACGATCTAGAGTTCTAGTAATAAGAATATTAGAAGAAGAATAAGGGATTAATATATATTATTCGGAGAAGTCAAATGGATTTGAACTCTTGAAGTTAAAGATAATTACTAAGGAAAAGTAAAATTGAATTTGAACTCTACATTAAAATTAATCAATTTAAAAGAAGATAATCTAGGAATGTATTCTGGAATTTTTAAATAACGTTGGAATGTGTGAGGGAGGTTGAAGTAGTATTTAGATAATAATAATATTATAAAGACATTGCAGATAATTGTAAACATTTTAGGAAGAGAAAAAGAATTAATTAAGAGTATCGTTTCTTCCATGGACCACTATAATACTAACCTCGAACTTATTCATTTTCCTGACTATATGTTTTATTATTTCTAACTCTAAATTTCATGGGTGTTCATAAGGGTACTGCCATACTTCTCCCAAACAACCTCAATACTCCTTTATTACTTTCCATAAGTTCAACAATATATCTCAAACACTATATATATGCTGGTGAAATATAACATAAAGTACTGATAACAAAATATAAAGCTAAATAGAATACTAATAACCAACAAACAACACTTAACGGTGCCTCTTAATGTAAGTAATACCATAGCGCCTATCACATTGTGTTCCTACTAACCCTGTTGATGGTGTCTGGTTTATAGATAGTGCATGTTCAAATCATATGACTTATTTGAAGTCAATGTTTAAAGAGCTGGATGAAACAAAAGAGGGAAACGTTCGGTTTAGAGATGACCAACAAGTTGCGTTGAAGGAAAATGTACAGTTGCAATCAAATCTGACAGTGGTGGAAACAAACTGATTTCAGATGTACAATTTGGGCTTGATTTAGCTCATAATCTGTTGAGCGTGGGGTAACTTAGGTCCAGTGGTTATTCTTTGTTTTTTGATGATGATGCTTGTGTTATCCATCGTAAAAAATCTAGTCAATTGGTTGCCACTCTCCCCATGACTAAGAATAAGATGTTTCCCATCGATGTTTCAAGTTTTATGAATAATGCTTTAGTTGTTAAAGGAGCTAACAAGACAAACTTATGGCATTTGAGATATGGGCATCTGAATGGTAATGGCTTGAAGCTGCTAAGCCAAAAATAAATGGTTATTGGTTTGCCCAAGATAGGTGAACTTGATTTTTGTGAAGGATGCGTCTATGGAAAGCAAACCAGAAAATCCTTCCCATCCGGAAAGTCTTGCAGAGCCCAAAACTGTCTAGATCTTGTGCATGCTTACCTGTGTGGTCCAATGAAGACAAATTCTTTGGGTGAAAGATGATATTTCTTTTTGTTTATTGATGATTATAGTAGAATGTGTTGGGTTCATTTCTTGAAGACTAAATCTGAAACTTTTGAGGCTTTCAGGTCGTTCAAGGTGCTGGTTGAGAAGTAGCTCGATAGAAGTATCAAAGTTCTTCACACAGATCGAGGGGGCGATTTTATATCTATTGAATTTAATGATTTTTGTGTTGAAAATGGAATTCGTAGGGAATGGCTAGAAGCATATTAAAGGCAAGAAATCTACCAAATGAATTTTGGAGAGAAGCAGTCACAACAGCTGGCTACATCCTAAATATCTCCCTAGCAAAGGCAGTTTTGAATAGAACACCTTATGAAGATTGGACAAGAAAGAAGCCAAGGGTAAGCCACTTGAAAGTTTTTTGTTGTATAGCATATGCTTTGGTTAATTTGGAGTCTAAACTTGATGAAAAATCTAAAAAAATGTATTTTTATTAGGTATAACCCGCAACCAAAAGCATATTGTCTATATAATCCAATCAATGGCAAAGTTGTGCTAAGCATAAATGTTGAATTTAATGAAGAAGTTTATTGGGATTTGAATAGAAATCAAGATAATCATGTTATTCCAGGAGTGGCTGTAGAATTTGATGATACTGTTACAGCCCCACCAGCTTCTAATATTCTAGAATCTGATTCATCCAACAACAACAACAATAGTCCAACTAGATCTTCAACATCTAATTCGTCCAATAACACACCACTAAGATATAGATCCTTGATAGATATTCTTGAGACTTGCAATTTTGCTTTAATTGTTTCTGACCTGATTTGGTTTGAAGATGTTGTAGGTCATACTCAATGGCAGATTGCAATGGAAGAGGAGATAAAGGCTATTGAAAAGAATTCAACTTGGGAGTTGGTTCCTCTTTCTACAGGTAAAAATATCATAGGTCTCAAATGAATGTATAGGGTAAAGTACAACCCTGATGGAAGTATTCAAAAGTATAAAGCACGACAGGTGGTGAAAGGATACTCACAACAGCATGGTGTAGATTTCGATGAAACATATGCTCCTGTGGGTCGATTTGAAACTATACGAGTCTTCTTGGCTCTCGCTGCCCAAATGAAGTTTCCCGTGTTTCAATTTGATGTCAAATATGCCTTTCTCAATGGAGAGATAGAAGAAGAAGTATATGTGTCTCAACCCGAGGGGTTTACTAAAAAATGGCTGTGAAGACAAAGTTTACAGGTTATAAAACGAACTTTAGGGGCTGAAACAAGCGCCGCGTGCTTGGTATAGCAAATTGATTGTTTCCATGAGAAAAGTGGGTTTAAAAAAAGTGACAATGAACCCACTCTTTATCTACAGCATATTGATGACAGTTTTCTGGTGGTATATATTTATGTAGATGATATGATTTAGATGAGTTCTTCGCAGTCCTTGCTCAATAATTTCAGGTTGTCTATGATGAGAAACTTTGACATGACAGACTTGGGATTGCTTAAATACTTCTTTGGGCTCGAAGTTAAGCAAGAAGTTGACGAAATTTTTATCCACTAGAATAAATATGCTGCGGACCTTGTGAAGAAATTCAGAATGATAAACTGTGAAGTTCCATCCACTCCTATGAATATCAATGAAAAAGTGAGGCGGCAAGATGAAACTGAGAAAGTAGAATGCAAGCTGTTTCGAAGCCTAGTTAGTGGTCTAAACTATTTAACTCACACTAGGCCTTATATTGCATTCTCTGTTATTGTAGTGTCCAGGTATGCATGACCCATCAAAACAAAATTTTGGTGCTGCGAGAAGAATCCTTCGCTATATGGCTGGAACAATGGACTTTGGAATATGGTATTCACATGTTTCAGTTTTTAAATTGTTCGACTATACAGATAGTGATTAGGCTGGAAGTATAGATGATCTAAGAGCATGTCTAGAAATATATTTACTTTTGGTTCTGTTGCCGTAACATGGTGTTTTAGAAAACAAGACACAATAGCTTTATCATCATCAGAAATAGTATGCAGCAATGACAGCCGCAGTGAGACAAGCCTTATGGGCCAGGAAGCTATTGACAGAATTCAACTAGAAGAAAATGGTGGAACAGAAATTATTTTGTGATAATCTTTCTGCAATTTCTATGGCTAAAAATTATGCTTTCCATAGCAGAACTAAATATATTGATATGGAGCATCACTTCACTCGGAAGCTTGTTGCTGATGAAAGAATTTCGTTGAAGTTTTGTTGAACAAATGAGCGGGTAGCTGATATCTTCACAAAATCACTTTCTCAAGCCAAACATCAGTATTTGAAAAAACTGATGGGCGTATGCAGCTTTGGTTCAAGACGGGGAAGTGTTGACTAAGTTTAAATCAGTTTTTATTCGTACTTATTTACTAGTTAATTTATCTGATAAGATAATTAAGAATAAGTAGTTAACTTACAGTAGAAATAGGAGGTTAGTTCTCTGTTTGTTTATTGGTATCTGTGACTGCACTCAATCTCTTCTATTTAAACCAGTATTTGTACTCGTTTTCCATCAGATGAATGGTATACAGAATAACTTTTGTTTCATTATCTCATGTCCAATATTCCAACAAAAACTTAGTTCCCCAGAATGCAAATATTCCTTTGGAACATAACAGAAAAATGAACCTAGAGGACCAAAAATTAATTTGAAACAGTGCACCCATGAAAATTTTGCACAATACAAGCAACCAGTATGAAAGTATAAGGTTGTTGATCCGAAGAGTAATTCTTCCAGGGGATCAAGCCAATAGGATCATCAATCTTATGAACACTAAATAAAACTTAATTTCAATAAGTAATCTGCCTTAGGATACTTAGAAATTGCTGCGTAGCATCTTCTTTTGTTAAATTTTCTAATAAAGAAGCAAATGTAAAGTAGATAACCACAAAACACAGATGAAGTAAGTTGTGGCCATCACGTTATATAATTTGATGAAGCAAGCAAGCTAAATTACAAATAAACAATAAAACAATATTCCCATGTACTAAAATATTTGGGAGGGAAGTTAATCCCACCTTGTAAGGGGATCATATATGAAATAATAGAACAAGTATCATGGAAACCTTAGAGTTGAAATACCCCAAACCTTAATGTGTTAATTAATTATGTAATTAGGATATTATAAGGCTAAATAAGTCCTTAAAAATATTGGTGATGTAATAAAAACCAAAAAGGAAAAGAAAATGCGTAAAAGTCACAAAATGTGAAAACGCGTGTTATGTAGCCATAGGAGTTATATAACCTAAACTGGGGTCCAAAATGGATTCCTAAGACTTAGTTAGTTACTAAGAACATGTGGGAAAAATTCCCGAAGAAAACGGATCCAAATTGTAAATTAAAAACGCAAAACAAGCTTAAAACCCGTTTTTCAAGAAATCGGGGAAACGTGATTTTAAACGGGTTTAATGGGCTCATAAAAATTTATAGTCCATTATATAAATATAATTAAACATTAATGAAGGTCTAGAACCATTAAAATTAATAAAACGAGAAAATCCGGAAAACGGGTCCCCAATTGACAGTTCGGGTTTATGGGTGTTAATTTGCTAAGTGACCAAACTGCCCCTCATTCATATTTGGGTAAAAATCTGGACTTCTTTATGTCCTTCACGTTTTATCCCCCCCTGAAATACCCCAAACCTAAGTATGTTAAGTAAACATCAATATATGATGTAGTAAGGCTAAAATATGCCTTAGAGAGACTGGTAGACAATTTAAACCAAGGAAAACACAAGAAAATGCCTTAAGGGCAATTTGGGCAAAAATGTGCTCTAAGCTTGGAGTGACTTTGATTAGCACCCAAATACCATTATAAGACCTTAGTATATGTCAATGGACATTTTAAATCAATTACAAAAGAAAACCAAGCTCAAAAACAAGCTTAAACACAAAATGTGCTTTAAGACTCCTTAAAGCACCTTTTTGAGAAATTGTCTTAGAATTGAGTTTTGAGTGGCTAGATGCCCATGATTACACCTTAATCAACATTTGTACTAATTAGTGTCACATTAGGAAGCTAAATCAATGGGAAACCAAAAATTTCACTAATATGTGCACTAATTAATGAATAGTGCCAAATAGTGCCCAAATTAAGCTTAAGTCAACATAAGTCAATAAGATGGTCAACCAAGACTATAATATCTTGATTATAAGGGGGTGGCCGGTTTTAAGGTGGGGAGTCACCACATGACAAAGAAATTAAAGGAAACGAAGAGAAAAAGAGAGAATAGTACTATTTGCTTTATAAAAGCAAAATACCTTATTTAGCCTACCTCTCTCCTCTCTTCTTCATTTCTCTTCTTCTTCCACGGTTTTTTCTTCTTCTCTCTGTTCTAAACCGTTCCAAGCAGCTCCATTGTTTCCTCACCTTGCTTTGTCCATAACTTACTCATTTTAGCTCAAAATCAAAAGTGAGCATAGATTACTCTTAGTTAGAGCAAGCTCTTTCATTCTATCTTTTCAAATCCTTCAAAGCTCCATTTTGGTGCCAAGGAAAAACTCCATTGATGGAGGAAAATCAAGTTTGAAGAGTGCATTATCTTCTCCATTCTCTTAGGTAAAGAATATGTAAGAAAAACCATGTTTCCACCACTTCTTCTTCATGGCCAAAAATTACTACTCATGGGGCTTCATTTTGTCCATTGTTCTAGCTTGATTCTATTCTCCAAGGGCTAGAGGAGGTCCTTCTTGATTCATATCCAAGCCTACCTTAAGACTTCAAGGTAAATATTCATTATAAGACCTTAAAAACATTTTTGACCTAGGTTTTCATTCCTTAAGGTTAGTGTATTGTTTAGCACTCATGTGAGTCAATTGAATATTGATTAAAACATTGGCAAAGGAAATTTAATGGGTGGCCGAGATTCATTCAAGAAAAGGTCTAAGGAGAAAGTTAAGATAAGCTGGAAAACAAGGTAAAATGCTTACCTAATGGTGGTTTAAGTTTTAAGGGGTGGTATTTAGATAAGTATTAATGTAGCTTAAAGCTTACATTATGTAATGGGTTATATAACCTAGGAAAAAGGAATTTAACCAAGCTTTTGAACTTGTGACTAAGGAGCCAAAGGAAATGAGTTAGTAAGATAAGTTTAAGGTGTGTTTTAAGAGCATTATAACTACTATGAGATTGATGGGTGTATTTGCAGGTTGAAAGCTTTTATATGTGGGAAATTCAGTGTTTAAATTCATGTCATTTGGGCCTAAGAGCCATGTCATTAAAGGGCCTAAGAGCCATGTCATTTAAGAGCCTTAGTGCTATGCAATTTAAGATTATTGCACTATATTGATTTATTATGAATGAGTAGATTTGTGTGAGAAAATATGATGAGAAAGGACTTGATGTGTGTGATATGGTTGAATGAGGAAAACAATGCATTGGGCATGATAATATACTAGAGAAACTATGGCGAAATTTGAGTAGGAAACTAAGTGTTTAAGGTGTTCTAAGGAGATTTATGACTAAGGATGATCTAGTGATCACTGAGGGTTGTTTTGGTGAAAATGGATAAACCATGGAGTTCTTGAGTACTAGGAAGACCTAGGAATGTATAAGAGGGACTAGGGGTTATAATGGTGAGTTTTATGCACCAAAACCATGGTTAAGGAAGCTAGGAAACTTGTACAAAGTTTGAAGGAAAAAAATAAGGTATAATGACTTAAAGGATGTAAGTATGTGCTAGATTATATATGGCTTTGAGAAGTTTGAGTAAAGCAAATGGGTTGCAAAATGATGCTTGAGGAGTAGTTAAGATGGTGGTGAAGAAACATATGATTAGTTGAGGTCTTAGGCAAAGTCACAAGAGGGAAGTGTAAGGAATCAAGTGTTAAGTGTAAGAATTTTGTAAGAAATTGAGTGTCAAGTTTGGTGATTTTTGAGGAAGGTTTAGTACATGTTTTAAGGTGTTTAAACATGTAGGAAACATGTGGAAAGATTGTGGAATGAGTGGGAAAAGATGGGTGAATTTGGAGTTCAAAATGAGGAGAAAAGCACTTTGGAAAATAGGTTCTGCTATGGACCGCCCCTAGGGACCGCCCCTGTGGGGAGGTCTAGGCAAATCGTGCAGGAAATTAGCTTCTGGTTGGGACCGCCCCTGGGACCGTCCCAGAGGGGCGGTCCAGTGCAGAGAAAAAGAAAAAAATTTGTTTTGGCTTCTAATGATGGGGGATTGAATGGTAATGGTTTTAGATGATGTTTAAGCCTTCTTTGGTGACATGTAAAGGCCTTAAGAGGTGTAAACAAGTGTTACGAATTCCTAGTAAGAATTGAGAAAGTAGTTAAGGAGTTTTTAGTGGATGTTTAAAGGTGAGTTTAAGTGCCTAAATGGTATTAGGACACATGGGGGAACTTGTGGAGAAGTTTGGAGTCAAATGGGAATCTAAAAACAAAGGTCTGGAGCAGACCGACCTTGGGGACCAGACTTACAAGGTCGGTCATGTCTAAGATTTTGTACGGGGATTGGTCTCTGGAACCGACCAAACTTGGGACCGACCTTGACAAGGTCGGTCGAGCTTAAATTTTCAACGGGGAAAACTCTCGGGAATGGACCGACCTTGGGGACCGGACTTGCAAGGTCGGTCGGGGTAAAATTTTCAAACGACAATAAGTTCTGGAATGGACCGACCTTGGGTAAGGTCGGTCGGTAGGGTCGGTCGACCCTTAAGTTGTAAAAAAAAAAAAAGAAACCCTAAGAAAGTTTAGAGGTATAAATGGTACCCCATTAAGAGGGCATTGATGATTAGAGGTATAAAGACCTAAGGGATTAAGTTAAGTATAAACTTAAAAGTTTAAGTTTAGGTTGTAAGAATAAGTTGTAAAACTTAAGAGGTGTGAGGTGGGGAATCATTATGGTTAAGTAAGTTAAATAAGTTGAATTAAGTTAAGTGATTAACAACCTAAAACTGAATGAATGTTTTAGGGCTTGAGTATTTGGACTCCGGAAGAGTGTAAGCAACCGAACGACCAACGGTGAACGGTACAGTTCTTCTTGTGACCTTCTTGCTAATGAGGTGTCCCTCGGCTTGTGTGCTATTTGTTTTTGTGTGCTCACTAAACAAGATAAAGCATGCAACCGGAATATTATGTTGATTGTATTGTTGTGATGTTTGAAAACTAACACAACTTACGTGAGAACTTACTAACTAGTGTTTAGTAAGTGTTGTGTGAGATTAAGGAACACTCCCTAATATTAGTTTTTAACCGAAAGAGGTTAAACAAACAAACGCCGCATTGAGACTACTACTAACTTTAACTTTGGGGGGAGTGAGGAATCCGGAATGGTACCGGCACATGTGTATTGGGGGAGGTCAGTATCCTTATCAGATACCGACTTCCAAATATGACTTGTCTTCAGACTCGTCGCCTAGAGTCGACATATAGACTCGACCTCCTCGGACTACTTGTTTTAGGAGGGAGGCATACTAAGATGGCGTGGGGGGATCTAGCCTACATCCCCAACAATTTAAGAATGTTGTTTATTGCCGGTAAGTGACCTGCTGCTGGCTAGGGTTAACCAAGCCCTACGAAAATAAACAACGAACTAAGGGCTAACCAGTTCTAATGAGAGAACGGTTGGCATATATAAGATAAGGTTGAGATAAGTTGCAACCATTCCTATTTAAAGGATGGTTTGTATTATAAGACTGAGATGAGCTACATCCATTCCTTTTTAAAGGGTGGTTGATTTCTAAGACCAAGATGTAACACCCCATCCATAACCTTCACATTTAATCAATAATCACAGCGGAAATCATAAACTTAACCATATACCAAAAGGGCGGTGTTACACGCCGTTAGCCACCCATGTGGCTAACAAGGCTGTTACTTACAATGTATCGGTCTGATTACGAGAATGCCGAGCATAATTACAACCTTACAAAAATCACTTATCCAAAAGAATGACAATATACCGAGTGTAACTGTACAAAAATCACCAACTAGCTTTACATCCACCAAAATATAAGGCCTCGAGTGTACAGACACTACTCGGGTTCAATATCCAAAAATAACAAAAGTATCATCAGTCTAGGACCTAAAGCCATTCTGCTTCCTCGATCCTCATCCTGCAATAAACATAGCCCCCAAAGGGGGTCAGCAACCTTTTGCTGGCATGGTTAACGTGCAGCCCGCTGGCTACCGGGATACACGCAACTATTTGTCATGATAACATGGCGTTGATTTTAACATACAACATGTATATATTTAGTAAGAGTTACTGCAGAACAATAACAACACATATAAGCTGAGAACATTTCACTTTAGGAAACAACCAACATGGTTAGTCAACTTGTAAGCCTAGAGGATGACTTCATCCTCATGTTAAGCTTAATACATATCACATTACTGTTTTGTTAGTCGAATGAACAACTTTAACTTGAAAGATGAGACGGGTGTAGTGACCCGAACACATCAACACATAATTTCCCCCTAGCCCGAGTGGAAGTCAGGTAGGTAAGCTTTGGCTAAGCTAGTGGGAGGTCGAATTCCCCATAAAAGGAAAACTACCACATAAGGAGAGAGTCGAATCTGATTCAGATGTCGACACCCATACATACACGCGTGACCGGAACGACCGGATTCCTCACTCCCCAGGTTAGCACTCGTTAGAAGTCCCACAATGGGAGCTTAATAACATCTCACACAAGTAAGTGTTTGAGTCAGTTAGACATACAAGGGAAGCAAGGCATAATTCAACAACACACATCACAACTAAACACACATAGCCGGGTTAGAACGTTCCTTCGAATGGAAACGTTGTTACCGGATACCGTTCTCTTACGTCCCTAGCTTTGGTTAAATAAACAGTTAGCACGCATTCGAGGTTACCGGTATCGGTACGCACACGTTACATAATAATAAGAACTGTAAACTCATTTCATAATTTAATCTTACAAGGTTGTAAACACACAGAAAAACAAACAACACACAAGCCGGTGTAAACCGGTAGGCAACAAACTGCAAGAAAACCATACCTTGGTCCTTGCCGCTCTAGTGTTCCACCGTACGTTGCTCCTAAACATGGTTGATAACGTCGGTTAATATACTTAATTGACTCCCGAATTTGCTAAACACTTTTCATGTTATTATGGTATGTTTTTATGCTTAGACTTACACTTGATCATCTTTATTATACCCACTAGGGTCTACTAACTAAGACACATTTTTTTTTTAATAAATTTTGGTCCGACCGAACTTGCCGACCGAACTTACCCAAGTTCAAAATTTTTCACTCCGACCGACCTTGCCAAGTCCGGTCCCAAGGTCGGTCCGTTCCAGAAGACTTCTCGTTTGAAAATTTCACCCCGACCGACCTTGCATGTCCGGTCCCAAGGTCGGTCGATTCCAGAAAGATTTCTGCGCACAAAATTTCGAGTCCGACCGACCTTGCAAGTCCGGTCCCAAGGTCGGTCGATTCCAGGAGGATTTCCGCGCACAAAATTTTTAGTCCGACCGACCTTGCAAGTCCGGTCCCAAGGTTGGTCGATTCCAGAAAGGTTTCCGACGGGTTAAACTGGGCTCGACCGACCTTGTAAGTCCGGTCCCAAGGTCGGTCGGCTCCAGATTTTTGTTTCTAAATGCCCATTCCACTCCAAACTTCTTCACAAGCCTCCTAAGGTGTTCTAACCTCATTAGACACACTAAAACCTTCATATATCCTCTTCCAAATTCATTTACAAGTTTATTTCTAAGCTCCTCAAATACTCTCTCAACACTTGTAGTTCACTAGATTGCTCCCATCTAGAAATGCATTTGAACCTTTATATTCCTACACAAATTTTGACATGATCTCCCCATAATTTTTACATGTCCCCACTCATCTTTTAACCCATTAAAAACACTCCAACCATCAATTCCTCCAAGGCACCAAAACACACTTACAATTCACCGTTTAAACCACAATAGCCCTCAATATTCATAAACCTTAAAAGCTTGGCTCTTAGGCCCTTAAACAACATTAAATTAAACACTGAATTTCCTCATATTATTAGGAACACCTGCATTTCACTGAGCATTTATATTTGCACCTAGATAAAACACAAAATCCTTAAAACACCACATAGCTTAAGGTGAGTTATTTACCTTGGATTTCCTTCAACTTTCCCTCCTCCTCACTTCTTGTTCCTCAACCGATACTCAACGGGACAAATTGTTACACTAATGACCATGCCAAAATAATTACAATAAGTATGGAGGGTTCATGACTATTATTCCATTAACCCTAGAATCAATATTTGAACATCATAGGAGGGAATTACCTTCTACTTCAAGATGAAGTGTTTGGCAATGTAATAGGGCTGGCTCCAACACTTCTAAAAGATTGAACAAGCTAAAATGGAGAGAAAACAATGGTGTTTAGTACACACCAAAATCGGCCACCATATAGAATAGGGGAAATGAATGGATTTTTGAGTTCTTCCTTACCTTAGAACAACAAGAAGATGTTTAGCTTCAAGAATGTGAAGCCTTCTCTTCAAAATGTGGTATACCCATGGAAATGAAGTATGGAGTTTTGAGATTTCAAAAGGTGGAAAATAATCCCCAAGATGAGAGGAGTATTTTGGTGTAAAAATTTCTCGATTTGGAGCTAGGATGTAGAAGTTACAAGAAGTTGAAGTTGGGGTTTCTCTTGGCTTGTGAAATCGCCATTGTTGGCACCAGAACAAGAGAGAGAGCTGGGTGAGGGGAAAAGAAACGTGAATGAAGAGGATGAGGGGAAGAGAGAGAGTGTGAGAGAGGAAATAAAGTGAGTTGTATTTTATTGTTTTTTATTTTAGTAAATAAGTGGAATTGATAAAGTAGAGAAGGAGAGGGGGTTGCCCTCACGTGAGACACAAGAGAGGGGGAAGAAAAGTCTGATTTTTTTTTGTAAAAGTAGAGATGAGGTGGCACATGGTCATTTAGCAGATAACACCCGTTAGTTCCCGAACTATCAGTTTTAACAGTCCGGGTCCGGTCTCCGGATTTTTGTTTTATTTATTTTTATGGTCCTAGACCTTGACTAATATTTAATTATAGCCATATAATTGACCATAAATTCTTACTAGTCTTTTAAACCCGTTTAAAATTACATTTCCCGGGTTTCTCGAAAAACGTGCTTTAAAGCTCGTTTTGCGTTTTTAATCCACTATTTGGATCCGTTTCCTTCAGGAATTTTTCCCACATGTTCTTAACGATTAAATAAGCCTTAAAAATATAATAATTATATAATTAACTAACATATTAGGGTTTGGGGTATTTCACAAGATAAGACTAAGATTGAGGTAAGATAAGGATGGACTAAGATTAAGAGGAAACGTAACTTAAGGAGTGAAATAATTGACTCACTAATTAAGGGAACACATTTAAGTCGTTTATTGTATTTGAACTTTGATTGTTCATAATTGGTTTGTTGTTTATTGCACTTTCTATTATGTTGTGCATCTAATAAACCTCCATGCTATCGACAATTAGTCGTCGTAGCCACGTTAGCTTGGGGGCCATGAGAGGATCGTACCAGCATTCGTGCTGACCCCCTTTGGGAGCTGTTTTTACTACACATGTGAACGTCAGGAGGTGGTCGTCGTGAGAGTAAGATGGGGTACAAGCGTTACGGGTTAAGTATGGCCTACGAGTTGTGCATGTACACTCGTATGGCAATTTGAGTTTGTAAGATGTATATGATGTGAGGGGATTGTAAGAAGGATATGTATTTGGTTAAGATTTGTATGTACTAATGTTCGGTATATTCTGTAGTCAGACCGTGGCAAGGTCCTGGAATGTATTTGAATCCGCTGCAGAGTTTGTATATATGGTGATAAGTTTGTGATAACCCCGATTGGATCGAGATGGGGTGTTACAAAAAGTGGTATCAGAGCTTAGTTACGCTCTGAAGACAAGAAATACCGAACTTAGGTGAATACTGAGGTTGAGTTTGAGTTATGGGTTAAGGGTTGAGTGATAGAGTAAGAGGTGCGTTAGTTAGGACTTCCCGGTATTTATCGGATATCCATAGTACCTAGACCCGCCCTCCACATCCCTAACCCTGAATACGTGGAACAA
This sequence comes from Limonium bicolor, assembly GCA_023374045.1. NCBI lineage: Eukaryota > Viridiplantae > Streptophyta > Magnoliopsida > Caryophyllales > Plumbaginaceae > Limonium > Limonium bicolor. The sequence continues at coordinate 527,270,601 of CM041776.1, forward strand.
ACACCAGAGAGAAGAAAGCCTTCTCTTACTCGGGAAAAACCCGATCTGGCAGGTAGTTAACAGTAAGCAATACGAGAAACATCTTGTTGAATAACAGTTCACGGGAACTTGAACCTTTTAATTGGAGCGCAACGTGGAGATAGGCGCTGCCAACAGAATTTTACCAGTAAGAGAACGGTAATTACCGGCAACATGGGTCGACATGCTACGCAGTCGAGTTACACCGTAATACCAATGATAAGAAAAGCACTACTAGTGCAATGGATAAGAAAAGATAAGCGACATGAGTACCGGACAGTGGTCCGAATGAGCATAACAGTGGGATAATACCAAGCATGAGAGTTAAGATTACTAGAAGGACTAGTTAGAACGGGAACTCCAAACCCCGTACCATGAGAAAGGTTATTAAACCTAGCCGACATAGCACGGGCGACAATAAGAACATGTACTACTGTATATCGGAATGGGACTACGATGTAGTGCCTAAAGGAGAACTATTACTAGGTAATCACGACAAATGTGTGGAAACGGGAGCACGGATTAGGATGTAAGAAAATAACAGAAAGAGGAACGCCCGGATAAGTGACACAGTACTGTCAAGACAACAAGGAAACTGCCGGATGGCTAGTTATCCTAAATAAGAGAACGTCGAAGGAGTCCCGAGGACTACCAAATATATAGAAATTAAGTGGAAGTACCACTACAGACGCACACAGTACCGGAAGCTCATCTTGCATGGCGCACTTGCCATACCAAGTGCTACCATGGTTAAGCTACACGGAAAGCCATCATGGCAAGATAACAGAACGCTACAGTTGTAGTACACACTAATACCGGATTGTAAATCTATAAGAACGGGAGAATGAGACTTTGGAAGGGCCTGACGGCCTGACCATGATGAGATGAGTGGATACACCAGTCATTAGGGAGCTGAACTTGGACATAATACTAAACGATATAAATATTAGAAACGGTACAACCTACTACAACAACAGCCGATAGTGCGGTAAGAACCTTAATCCCAAACCCCGAGAGGAAAACATAAGAGATCGCTCAGCAATGCGAGCAAAACACTACGTAAGTGATAACATACAAGGAATGCATTACGGAATACAATGGAGACCGTCAACATAAAAACTTTCAACAAGAATGGGATAAGACTCCCAGATTGATCACTAAGAATACCAGTAATAAGCATTCTTCAATGAAGATGTTGGAAAACCCAGAAAACAAGGATAAAAGAAATGAACGTAAGCTATAACCTGCTAAGGATTAAAGACGTACAACCCTGGAAAAGGAAAGCTCAGAGGACTACCCCCACAGAGCGGGCATAGTCGAGCCGAACAAACTGATGAATGACAGTTAATACTGTTTGTCTAACTCATTAACACCCAAGTATGATTGATCATCAACGGGTGGCGTAGTCAACGGAAGTTGAACGAAGCGTTGAGATGGAAGTATAAGATGACAGGATGATATCCAACTTGGACACCGTAAGGCAAACACCTAATACGAACCTAACCTTGATTGCTAAAAGACATAAGTCCAGTAAAATGATAGTATTTTCGAGGACACTAAATAACCTCAGATCACCTGAATAAACTTCCATAGCAGGAAGCAGGATGCAGCAACTTACCATGGAATCCGATACTACATTTAAAATGTAACCTAACGGTGGATAGCGTCTAAGAACCAGAATCTTATGAGGATAACCCACAGATGAGTAAGAGTACAGGGAGTGAACCGAACACCGGCTCTCACCCAATGATATTAAGCACTAAGAGCCTACGAGCCAAGGATGTTAACCACATCAGAGCCCGAGGCGTAGTAAGTTGTAAAAGAGCTTATTCAAGCCATGAAGGAACTACAATGTGTAGATGTGAACGGTTACAAACCTATAACTTAGATTGTGGAAAATATTGCCAGGAAAAGGCACCAATGAGAATAATGAGATAGTACATTGGCAGGGGCGGAGAACGAACCATGCCTTTTAGGGTGGGGATACCTCTCCTTAGTGTGAGGCCAAGAGTGGGAATAAACCCCTCAAAAAGGGCTTTCACTTATTAGAGATATAATACGTTTGTTAGAGAATGGAAACTGTAAACCTTGAGATTACCTTAGAACATACCAGATACACTTGAGTAATAAGGAAGGCTACAGAGACAGACCTCATATCCAACACCCAGGATTTATGAATCAGTAATCGTCAGAGATAAACAAGGTGAGTGCGCAAAATGGCACGTCAAGTGACCAACGCTCAGAAGAGCTTGTGAGTAAACGGATGACTTCTTCAGTAACCGGTAAAATTACATGGTAGATAACATCATAAAGGATGAAAGAATGTGAGAAAAAAAAATTAGCCTACTTATGAACCTGAGATTGAAGCAGAACACCTTCGTATTAAGATATAACCATTTTACAGCACGGTATGACAACCGCCAAGCACCGAAATTAGAGAACTCCCAGTGTGTTACACCAAGAAGGGATTGAATATAAGATAAGATGCTAGAGTAAATGAGTAAGTAGTTACGCCATCAATGGGCAACATGGTAAAGGCCAGCTACCACGGTAGTAGTGGTCGTGAGTACAATATTTATATAAGTGGATTAAGTCATGGCGCACGGTAAAGCGACCGTTATGTATAAGCCGTCAAATATTGACACTGAGGCAATTAAATTTATAAGCTAAGACCGATATAAGTAAGGAAATAAGATGGTAGACGAACTGTGCATTGATGCCAGTAGTCTGGACCTGGTTAGGTAAGATTTCACAGGAAGCACACTACCCATTCCTTAAGGAACTGGAAGTGTGTTCCTAGTAGAACAAATATGAGAAAGAAGATAAGAGGCTCTATGGAAAGAGACCTTAGTTACTAAGGGACCGAGTCAGTACGGGATACAGAAAGAACTAGAGCATACAATACCCAAGAACATAGTAAATGGATTTTCCTTGATTAAGTTCATGAAGAACAATAAGTGTTATTATGGAACGATGAAAGAGGAGATCGACAACAGAATACTTCATAGTTAGCAATGGTTAAACGTGTGACGGACACTACGAGTTTACTAAAACGAGATGTGGGACGACTGCACCCCACAGGGGCTTGCAGGCCTGACAGGCTCATCTATTAGTTAGTCGGGTAAGTAGTAATGTACCAGTAAGGTACCCCATGCATGTAGACGAGTGGTGTAAGGAACACGGGAAGTAGTCGACTCCGTACCACGGACAACGACGCAAGATCAGACAAGAGCAGCTACTACCACAAACAGTCGAAGAGAAGAATTCAGTTGAACCAACAACACAAAGGAATCAGAGAACTAATAATTAAGGACTATGAAGTGCGAAGAGCACGGATTGATAAGCACAGACATTGGACATGTCTTAAAGTGTTAAGGATAAGGCTGTAAAGCGCAATAAGCACTAAACAGTAGTTTCAGATTAAGGGTCATCCTCAGACCAAAGGTCAGTTGGAGAGAACAATTTAGACATTCGAGAAAACACTAAGAGTATGAACATAAGATCTTCAAGGAAAATGGATAGACGAGTTACAACTCATTAAGGCCGTGTATATAAAAAGATAACACGTGTCCACTGAGAGACCAATATTCTTAAACTGTAAGGAGGCAGAAGGATATACAATACTATGAATGATTAGAAAGGCAGTTAAGCCTAAGATTATCAGAGTCGCGCAGCTGAAGCTAGCTGACCACTACCTTTGAGGTTAGACCAAACTAAGTTAAGAATATGGTATCAGTACCGTTAAGAATCCTCGATGTAGAGACTAAGTCATTAGCATAGTTATGACCCTCTGATCGAATCGTAAGTGAGATAGATGACATGGAAGATAGAATGCCTGGTGAGAATTAGACATCTTGAACTTATGTTCAAGGATGATATAATGTTGATTACGTGGGCGTAATCCATTTTAAGGGGGGTAGAGCGAAAACCGCTTAGCGTATGTTACATAAACTACGGTGTGTATAGCACAAAAGAATTTGAGAATATGTTTTGCATAAACATTTTGAGTTAAATTATGGTTATTGCGCACAGAAGATGTGAATACCATACATATTAAGTACGTATCTTGTTAACTCGGGTGTGAGTACAAGTTTAGAGAATTAAGGAAGAGGATTAAGGAGACTTAAGGAATATGGAATATATGAGGTATGAGTCGATATGAGACTATGTGTGAGATAAGAATAAGATAACACTATGGGATACTGTTCGATATGAGTATGATGAAGAAGATAGTAATGCTATGAGATATAAGATGGTGAGAATTGGTATGAGACGGTTATAGAACTTAGTAGGAATTTAAGTCTTGAGGTAATTACTAAGAGATGAATCGGGAATGTTCGATGGACTGAGTCCACACTTTGGAGATGTATTGATTACGATTAGAAAGACTAAAAAGATAGAAAATTGGAAATGAGTGAATTATTTGATGTTTGAAAATGACGTGGGAGGTGGAACTTGATTTTCTAGGGATCAAGGGAAACTGAACACAAATTGGGGTGGAAGGATAGTTCTACACTGATGCTGATCACATCAGGGTTGGATGATTCCTGAAACTCCCTACCAGTGGTCACTATTAAATCACGCTAAGGATAGAGGCATTAGGATAAAATGAAATTGGATTTGATTGTATTTTTAATTAGTGGAATTATTCCTCACATGACCTCGTAAAAAGGATTACCTTTTTACCGAGTCTCGCCCATGGGAGAGCAGAGTGTTTTGTATTCTGGCCCATGGTGACGAGGAAGAACGAGCCATTGTCTACGGACCGGTGACATGGGAGAATACGTTGGAAAATTATGTGATTGTTTTAATCATCAAAAGAAACAAAGAAAATTTTGAGTGCTATACATGCTTAAGCATGTTGTGTGATATTTAAGTATAAGCATATGGAGGATCTAATGATCCAATGAGTTTAAGTATACATAAGTATGATCTATATGATCTATGGAATGAGGTAAGACATGTATTCTAATAAAATAAGGTGCATGGGAACTTTGGGGACAAAGTTCTTTTAAGGGGGGTAGATTGAAATACCCCAAACCTAAGTATGTTAAGTAAACATCAATATATGATGTATTAAGGCTAACATATGCCTTAGAGAGATTGGTAGACAATTTAAACCAAGGAAAACACAAGAAAATGCCTTAAGGGCAATTTGGGCAAAAATGTGCTCTAAGCTTGGAGTGACTTTGATTAGCACCCAAATACCATTATAAGACCTTATTAATATGTCAATGGACATTTTAAATCAATTACAAAGAAAACCAAGCTCAAAAACAAGCTTAAACACAAAATGTGCTTTAAGACTCCTTAAAGCACCTTTTTGAGAAATTGTCTTAGAATTGAGTTTTGAGTGGCTATATGCCCATGATTACACCTTAATCAACATATGTACTAATTAGTATCACATTAGGAAGCCTAAATCAATGGGAAACCAAAAATTTCATGAATATGTGCACTAATTAGTGAATAGTGCCAAATAGTGCCCAAATTAAGCTTAAGTCAACATAAGTCTATAAGATGGTCAACCAAGACCATAAATATCTTGATTATAAGGGGGTGGCCGGTTTTTGAGGTGTGGAGTCACCACATGACAAAGCAATTAAAGGAAAAGAAGTGGAAAAAGAGAGAATAGTACTATTTGCTTTATAAAAGCAAAATTCCTTATATTAGCCTACCTCTCTCCTCTCTTCTTCATTTCTCTTCTTCTTCCACGGTTTTCTTCTTCTTCTCTCTGTTCTAAACCGTTCCCAAGCATCTCCATTGTTTCCTCACCTTGCTTTGTCCATAACTTGCTCATTTTAGCTCCAAATCAAAAAGTGAGCATAGATTACTCTTAGTTAGAGCAAGCTCTTTCATTCTATCTTTTCAGATACTTCAAAGCTCCATTTCGGTTCCAAGGAAAAACTCCATTGATGGGGGAAAATCAAGTTTGAAGAGTGCATTAGCTTCTCCATTCTCTTAAGGTAAAGAATATGTAAGAAAAACCATGTTTCCACCACTTCTTCTTCATGGGAAAATTACTACTCATGGGGCTTCATTTTATCCATTGTTCTAGCTTGATTCTATTCTCCAAGGGCTAGAGGAGGTCCTTCTTGATTCATATCCAAGCCTACCTTAAGACTTCAAGGTAAAATATTCATTATAAGACCTTAAAAAACATTTTTTACCAAGGTTTTCATTCCTTAAGGTTAGTGTATTGTTTAGCACTCATGTGAGTCATTGAATATTGATTAGAACATTGGTAAAAGAAATTTAATGGGTGGCCGAGATTCATTCAAGAAGAAGGTCTAAGGAGGAAGTTAAGATAAGCTTGGAAAAACAAGGTAAAATGCTTCCTAATGGTGGTTTAAGTTTTAAGGGGTGGTATTTAGATAAGTACTAATGTAGCTTAAAGCTTACATTTTGTAATGGGTTATATAACCTAGGAAAAAGGAATTTAACCAAGCTTTTGAACTTGTGACTAAGGAGCCAAAGGAAATGAGTTAGTAAGATAAGTTTAAGGTGGGTTTTAAGAGCATTATAACTACTATGAGATTGATGGGTGTATTTGCAGGTTGAAAGCTTTTATATGTGAGAAATTCAGTGTTTAAATTCATGTCATTTAAGGGCCTAAGAGCCATGTCATTTAAGGGCCTAAGAGCCATGTCATTTAAGAGCCTTAGTGCTATGCAATTTAAGATTATTGCACTATATTGAGTTTATATGAATGAGTAGATTGTGAGAAAATATGATGAGAAAGGACTTGATGTGTGTGAGATGGTTGAATGAGGAAAACAATGCATTTGGGCATGATAATATACTAGAGAAACTATGGCGAAATTTGAGTAGGAAACTAAGTGTTTAAGGTGTTCTAAGGAGATTTTATGACTAAGGATGTTCTAGTGATCACTGAGGGTTGTTTTGGTGAAAATGGATAAACCATGGAGTTCTTGAGTACTAGGAAGACCTAGGAATGTATAAGAGGGACTAGGGGTTATAATGGTGAGTTTTATGCACAAAAACCATGGTTAAGGAAGCTAGGAAACTTGTACAAAGTTTGAAGGAAAAAAATAAGGTATAATGACTTATAAGGATGTAAGTATGTGCTAGATTATATATGGCTTTGAGAAGTTTGAGTAAAGCAAATGGGTGTGCAAAATTATGCTTGAGGAGTAGTTAAGATGGTGGTGAAGAAACATAATGATTAGTTGAGGTCTTAGGCAAAGTCACAAGAGGGAAGTGTAAGGAATCAAGTGTTAAGTGTAAGAATTTTGTAAGAAATTGAGTGTCAGGTTTGGTGATTTTTGAGGAAGGTTTAGTACATGTTTTAAGGTGTTTAAACATGTAGGAAACATGTGGAAAGATTATGGAATGAGTGGGAAAAGATTGGGGTGAATTTGGAGTTCAAAATGAGAAGAAAAGCACTTTGGAAAATAGGTTCTGCTGTGGACCGCCCCTAGGGACCGCCCCTGTGGGGAGGTCCAGGCAAATCGTGCAGGAAATTAGCTTCTGGTTGGGACCGCCCTTGGGGACCGCCCCTCTGGGGCGGTCCAGTGCAGAGAAAAAGAAAAAAAAATGTTTTGGCTTCTAATGATGGGGGATTGAATGGTAATGGTTTTAGATGATGTTTAGGCCTTGTTTGGTGACATGTAAAGGCCTTAAGAGGTGTAAACAAGTGTTACGAATTCCTAGTAAGAATTGAGAAAGTAGCTAAGGAGTTTTTAGTGGATGTTTAAAGGTGAGTTTAAGTGCCTAAATGGTATTAGGACACATGGGGGAACTTGTGGAGAAGTTTGGAGTCAAATGGGAATCTAAAAACAAAGGTCTGGAGCAGACCGACCTTGGGGACAAGACTTACAAGGTCGGTCATGTCTAAGATTTTGTACGGGGATTGGTCTCTGGAACCGACCGAACTTGGGACCGACCTTGACAAGGTCGGTCGAGCTTAAATTTTCAACGGGGAAAACTCTCGGGAATGGACCGACCTTGGGGACCGGACTTGCAAGGTCGGTCGGGGAAAAATTTTCAAATGGCAATAAGTTCTGGAATGGACCGACCTTGGGTAAGGTCGGTCGGTAGGGTCGGTCGACCCTTAAGTTGTAAAAAAAAAGAAAGAAACCCTAAGAAAGTTTAGAGGTATAAATGGTACCCCATTAAGAGGGCATTGATGATTAGAGGTATAAAGACCTAAGAGATTAAGTTAAGTATAAACTTAAAAGTTTAAGTTTAGGTTGTAAGAATAAGTTGTCAAACTTAAGAGGTGTTAGGTGGGGAATCATTATGGTTAAGTAAGTTAAATAAGTTGAATTAAGTTAAGTGATTAACAACCTAAAACTGAATGAATGTTTTAGGGCTTGAGTATTTGGACTCCGGAAGAGAGTAAGCAACCGAACGACCAACGGTGAACGGTACAGTTCTTCTTGTGACCTTCTTGCTAACGAGGTGTCCCTCGGCTTGTGTGCTATTTGTTTTTGTGTGCTCACTAAACAAGATAAAGCATGCAACTGGAATATTATGTTGATTGTATTGTTGTGTGATGTTTGAAAACTAACACAACTTACGTGAGAACTTACTAACTAGTGTTTAGTAAGTGTTGTGTGAGATTAAGGAACACTCTCTAATCATAGTTTGTTAATAACCGAAAGAGGTTAAACAAACAAACGCCGCATTGAGACTACTACTAACTTTAACTTTGGGGGGAGTGAGGAATCCGGAATGGTACCGGCACATGTGTATTGGGGGAGGTCAGTATCCTTATCAGATACCGACTTCCAAATATGACTTGTCTTCAGACTCGTCGCCTAGAGTCGACATATAGACTCGACCTCCTCGGACTACTTGTTTTAGGAGGGAGGCATACTAAGATGGCGTGGGGGGATCTAGCCTACATCCCCAACAATTTAAGAATGTTGTTTATTGCCGGTAAGTGACCTGCTGCTGGCTAGGGTTAACCAAGCCCTACGAAAATAAACAACGAACTAAGGGCTAACCAGTTCTAATGAGAGAACGGTTGGCATATATAAGATATGGTTGAGATAAGTTGCAACCATTCCTATTTAAAGGATGGTTTGTATTATAAGACTGAGATGAGCTACATCCATTCCTTTTTAAAGGGTAGTTGATTTCTAAGACCAAGATAAGACTAAGATTGAGGTAAGATAAGGATGGACTAAGATTAAGAGGAAACGTAACTTAAGGAGTGAAATAATTGACTCACTAATTAAGGGAACGCATTTAAGTCGTTCATTGTGTTTGAACTTTGATTGTTCATAATTGGTTTGTTGTTTATTGCACTTTCTATTATGTTGTGCATCTAATCAACCTCCATGCTATTGACAATTAGTCGTCGTAGCCACGTTAGCTTGGGGGTCATGAGAGGATCGTACCAGCATTCGTGCTGACCCCCTTTGGGGGCTGTTTTTACTACACAGGTGAATGTCAGGAGGCGGTCGTCGTGAGAGTAAGATGGGGTACAAGCGTTACGGGTTAAGTGTGGCCTACGAGTTGTGCATGTACACTCGTATGGCAATTTGAGTTAGTAAGATGTATAGGATGTGAGGGGATTGTAAGAAGGATATGTATTTGGTTAAGATTTGTATGTACTAATGTTCGGTATATTTTGTAGTCTGACCGTGGCAAGGTCCTGGAATGTATTTGAATCCGCTGCAGAGTTTGTATATATGGTGATAAGTTTGTGATAACCCCGATTGGATCGAGATGGGGTGTTACGCCCCCTTTCCTATTAATTCATCTCTTTTAACAAAAAGACAAAAGCATAAAGTACTGTTTACCTTTTCTCTCTCTTCCTTTCTCATTTCCCCCCTTCTCTGCCGATTTCTTCTTCTTCCCAGCTCCCTCTCTGTTGCTTTCTTTTTCAAATGGCGATTTCCTGAAACCCTCACCAGCTCCACCTTCATCTTCCTTGTTCTACCATTATACAAGCTCAAAATCACAAAATAAATACACCAAATTATTCCCCTCACCTTGGAGCTTCTTTTCCACCCTTTAAAAGCTCCAAACTCCCAACTTCTACTGCATGGTTGTAGCTCATTTTGAGCTAAAGAACGTCCCTTTTTGAAGCTAGATCATTCCTTGTTGGTTCTAAGGTAAGAAAATCTTCAAAACCACATTTTTCCTCCTTGATTTCTCCATTTCCAATTTTCCCAGTTTTTGAACTTCACGTTCCCTTCTTGTGCCAGCCGTGTGAAATTTCAAAAGTGCTGGAAGTTGGTCATTTTGATTTCCAAGTTACTCCCTTGGAGTAAACAAGGTAATTCCCTCCATTTCCATATCTAGAAACCCCTTTGATTCTAGGGTTAGTTTCAAAGTTTGTTTAATCTCTTAATACTCATCACTATTCCATTGGGCTTGGTCATTAGATTAGCAAACACACACCCATTGTAACCGGTTTTGAACAAGAGAGAAGAAGGAGGAAAGTCTTGAAAGAAAATTCAAGGTAAACAACTTACCTTAAAGTAATGTGTCTTTTATGAATGTGTTTGTGTTTGAGCAAAGTAAATGTGATAACTGTTGAGTGTAGTGCAGGTGTTGCTATTATTATGAGGAAATTTAGTGTTTAAATTAATGTTGTTTAAGGGCCTAAGAGCCAACCTTTTAAGGTTTATGTACATTGATGTTATTGTTGTAAAAGTGTTGGAATAGACGTGTTCTAAGTGCCTAGAATGAGTGTGGTGGTTGGATTAATGTAAGTGTGCTAAACAATGTGTGTGAGGATGATAGAAATATGGGGAAACTCTGTCAAAATTTGTATAGAACACTACGAGTCTTAAGTGTTTTGTGAAGGGAAAGAATTTAGAACTAATTTGGAGCTGTCAGAAACCAACTTGACTAAATATACACCTTAGGGCTAGAATTGGAGTAAGTGGTGTAAGAGGAATACTAGGAGTATATGGGGAGTGAGTCAACTGAAAGGGTGAAGATGGTGAGCAAAAATGCAATTTGGAACCTAGGAAACAAAGTGCAAGTTCTATGTGAGATAAGTGTGAAAAATTGGGTGAATATAATCAAGAATTGAGTGATGAATCTAAACAAGGATTAGAGAGGTTTAAGGTGCCAAATTAGTGTTAAAACATGTTAGAATTCATGTAGAAAGATTAGGAGAAGGTTAGGTTAGGATTAGAGGTTGAAAAGTGGCTAAAAACAACATTTTGGAGTAAATCTGGAGTGGTCCGGGTTTACAAATCGGTACCTAAACCCAGACCACCCAAAAACACGCCCGTAGCTTCATTCCAGCATGTGGTCCGGGTTTGTATCCCGGTACACAAACCCGGACAAGGTATAAAACGAGGCAGAAACTTATGCGATGAGTTGGTCCGGGTTTATAACCCCGAACACAAACCCGGACCACCTTAAAAATGTCCCAGAAAGTGTTTTTAAGCAATTCTAAGGTGGGGATTTGAATGGTAATGATGTTAGGACATGTTTAATGACATTTAATGACCATTAAAAGGGTGAACAAGTGTAAGTTAAGTGTGAAAGTATATGACATAATTATGTGAAGTAATTAGCTAATTAGAAGTTAAATACGGTAATTAACCAACATCACTAATTATGTATAAGAGCCGCTTTCGGTGGTCAACGAATGCAACAAGGACCAAGGTATGGTTTTCTTGTAGTCTGTTTGCTACCGGTTTACACTGGTTTGTGTGGTGTTTGTTTTCTGAGTGTTACGACCTTATAAGATTTAAATCATGAAATGAGTTTACAGTTATTCCTTATTGTGGCGTGTATATTTCCGATACCGTCTAACCTCGAATATTTGCTAACCCTTTAGCTAACCAATGTTAGGAGAGCGTAAGAGAACGGTATTCGGCTTTTAACGTTTCAACTTACGGATTGTTCTAACTACAGCTATTCGTGTACCGATTGGTGCTTGTTGTGTGTGTTTATATATTTCCCCCCGGTGTGACTAACCAAATTTGATTGACTATAACTCACACGATGTGATAAGTTTTATAAAGAGGATTCAAACCATTGTATACCTTGGGGTGAGGAATCCGGGTGTCCGGTCACGCGTGTATGTACGGGGATCGATATCTGAATCAGATTCGACTCTCTCCATGTTTTGGTTGTTTTCCTTCTTGGAGATCAATCTCCCACGAGTTTAATAAGAGACTCTCCTACCTTGACTTTAGTTCGGGGCTAGGGGGAATTTATGTACGGTGTGTTTGGATCACTATATCCAACGCATCTTGGGGGTAAAACAAACGTTCAATAAACCGAACGATGTAACGAGCTTAACATGAGAATGAAATCATTCTCTAGGCTCACCAAATTGGCTTACGTTTATATGGTTCGTTTCCTCAAGCGATTCGATCCTGTTATGTTGTATGTATGTGATGTTGTGCAATGTATGTTATTATGTTTATGTATGTTGTTTGTTAAAATGAACCCCATGTTTATTATGAGAAGTAGTTACGTGTATCTCGGTAGCCGACGGGGTGCACGTTAATCTTACCAGTCAAGGGTTGCTGAGCCCCTTTGGGGCACCATATTATTTTTCAGGAGAGTGATCGAAGAGGCGGACTCACTATAGCGTGTAGTACAAAGGAATACTTTTGTTATTTTTGGATATTGAACCCGAGTAGTGCTTGTACACTCGAGGTCGTATATGTTGGTGAATGTAGGATTAGATTGGTGATTTTTGTACATTAACACTCGGTATATTGTGATTATTTTTGGAAGTAAGTTTGGGAAGTTGTAACTATGCTCGGGATTCTTGTAATCAGACCGATACATTTGTACAGCCTTGTTAGCCACGTGGGTGGCGAACGGCGTGTAACACCGCCCTTTTTGGTTAATGATTAAGTTATGTTTTCCGCTGCAATTATTGATTAAGTGTGGAGATTACGGTTGTGGTGTTACGAAAAGTAGTATCAGAGTGAAGTATCGCTCTGATTACCCGATTACCGAGCTTAGGAATATACCGAGTTAGGAAATCTAAATCTTGTCATCCAAAGGAGGTTATAAGCATTTGACCCAATAAGTTTGTAAGCTTAATACTAATGTCCGTTCATGTATATTCAGATGGCAGGTCGACCACGTGGACGAGGCCGTGGGGGCCAAGTTTAGGAGACCCGGGGGAGAACCCTACGGCTCAAATGATGGCCGAAGCAGTGGCGGCCGCCATAGCTCAAGTAGTACCGCAGATAGTCGTTGCAGTGCAGCAAGGGCAGCAACAGCCCGTTGGTCAGGACCAATCGGAACCACAACCACAGCCGTGCGAAACCAACTAGGTGAAAGCATTGGCGGATCTGTGACCCCCGTCATTCAAAGGGGAGACCAACCCTTCCAAACTAGAGGCGTATATCTCCTAGTTGGAGACCGCCTACGAGACCTTGGTTGTTCCTGCTGATGCCAAGGTCCGACTTGCCACATTCTATTTGAAGGGTTCGGCTAGAAATTGGTGGAAGCTTGTACGGGCCAAGAAGGTGGACGGCCCGAACTTTGGATGGGAGGAGTACACGGCTATGCTGCGAGCCAAGTACTACCCAGTACATGTACAAGAGGCGAAGCGCCTTGAGCTGGACAGTTTGAAGCAAGGAGACAAGATGTCGGTAGACGACTACTACACCGCCTTCACCGACCTTGTTCATCTTCTACCGGACCTGGGTTACTCGAACCGAGTTCTGGTGAATCGATTCTACAGCGGGCTCAGTCACCGCTTACGCTATGGCATGGGACCAGCCGAGTCCAATACCTTGTAGGTATTTTAAAATACCGCTTAAGTGTGAATAAGTTTATGTTATATGTGAGTGTGTACATGTGTTGCGGGGGATGACTAACACCTGAACCTCAAGAGTGCTATCATGCCGCTGCTAAGGTTAAGATCACCGTCCGACTAAGGGACAAGGAACATGCGCATAAGCGCAAGGCGTCGGGTGATGGCCAAAGCTCACAAGGGTATGGTGGGGGGAAAGAAGAAGGGGAAATCCTACCACCAGCCACATAAGGGCCAACAGCAGAGCAGAAAGGGCCAGGGCTAGACTGCTAATACCGAGGAGCCACTTCAGCTCACTTACGCTGTGGCGGCTAAGCCCCTGCGCTCTCACCCACCCAAGGGTAATCACCTACTTCCGAGGATAAATTTAGTGTGTATTATTAACCTTATGAAGTGAGTACTAATGGTGTGTTGTGATAATAGCTACTACGGGCTCTGGTTCAGGACGCTAGTATTACTGTAAGTGGTGCAACAAAGACCATCCCGGGGTAGACTGCAAGGGGAATGAAGTGCAATGCTATTACTGTAAGAAGATGGGACATCGAGACTTCGAGTGTTACCAGAACCCCAACAGCCGTAACTACAAGCCTAAGTGGGAGAACAAGGGTAAGGCCGCAGCGACACCCGAGGGCCCAAAGTCGACGAACCAGCTTACACATGATCAAGGGAAGTGCAACTTCGATAAGGGGCCGGGCTCGGGAGCTGGCAAGGCCACCCTTAATGTGGTGGATCGGTCTGAGGGAGTTGGACCCTCTTCTAGACCAGGTACTACTTAAAACTGTTAAGTGAATTAATTGCTTGCTTGCCGCATTTCATGCATGAGTGTTAGTAAACTAGAATGTATAACTACATGAGTAATGAATCGAAATACGTCTTACAACTTACCTAAGTTAGATAATTCTAAAACTTAGGATCTTTCATTATATGTTATCCAATCCCTCCCACACCAACCCCTGAAGAGACCACCATCGACATCACCCACTATCCGACAGAATAGTGCCAGGTTATCCAACCAGGTATGATATTATTAAGAGGATACCTGACACCATAAGCACAAATCCAGATCATCCGACGATGCAACGAATTGGGAGCAGCACCTGGAGGTTTTTACACACCCGAATACCCAAGTGGAGCAAAGATGAATTTAAAGATGATGTGCATGGGTAAGGATTGGAACCTTTTCACCAAATCATATCAAGACACGCGAGTCAAAGATGGATCGACTATACCGAGTATACCTGAGGAATTCCTTGCGGTTGTTAACCACACCGTGGGAATTGCTCAGTAAGTTGAATCAGAGCCAATTCCGAGTATCAAGGCGGATTTGTGCATTGTCAACTTCTACCAAAAAGGTGGAAGACTGGGTTTACACCAAGACAAGGACGAACACCCGAGTCTCTTAGTAAGGGAGTACCATGGTGTCTTGGTCCATAGGTGATACCTGTAACACCTCTACCGCTAATCCCGTCATTACCGTCTAATCTCCTCGTACTTACATACTTACACAGCGGATACTTTCTTACACAACGGCGGGTGATACAATGCCGTTAGCCACCCACGCGACTAACAAGGCCTACTTCCATTACAACATCGGTCTAATGGACCGGAATACCCGAGTACCAAAACAAATACAATCCATACTTCATTTACAAACCGAGTACTACAATTCTCCATTCAACACATTACTCAATTCTTACCTTACAATATACCGAGTATCCTAAGTACAATACCAAAATTCAACATTTCCACATGTCTACACTTACACCTTAAGAGTCATCCTATTACCCATTCCTCACAAGTCTACATACTTTTCAAAATACAAAAAGGGTGCACCGCTTGGTACACTTATACTTCAAGGGTTACAATCCTTATACAATTCTTCACCATCCACAAATTATCCCTAGCTAACTAAGCATAGAAGCCGGTCTCTTACAACGACCATAACAGCATCGGGTACCTGTAAAATAAAAACAGTGCCCCAAGGGGCTCAGCAAAAAGCTGCATATGAAATCCGCATACCCCGCGTACTAGCGAGGGTACGCCGACTACTTGGTCGAATACATGAGGTTCATTTTACTCATACATACATACATGCTTTCATACGCAATATTACAATACATCGCAAGCATACATACATTCATTCAATACACACAAGAAAGACAATACAAGTCAACCATTCATACTTACCGGGATACGGAGATACGCTTCTCCAATGCATACACAATACTTGTTAGCTTCTTTACACACCCGGGTTAATCGGGTGTACATTACTCTTTTACTCAAGGTCAATGACTTACGCTAGCTAAGACCGTTACTCATACAATACTTTACTTACTTACTCAAGTCAAGTCAGTGTGACCTCCGGGCAGGGACTACACCGTCCCACCACCGGGCTTTAGGGTGGCTCACCAATCTAGGATGCTACCCATTTAAGGGGTTTGGTCCATAGAAAGGATTCAAGCCAGAATTTGAATCCAACCTCTTGTGTCTCCTCCTCCTCACGCGTGGCCGAAACTATATCGAACTTCTACTCATTCCATTTTACTCATTACTTAAGTTAGGAGTTAGATGGTTAGGAATTAGTAGAAGTCATTACTTCCATACCAAGGGTTAGTACATTACACAAGTATACACCGATATACACATACACTTCATTCTCATCCATCCATTTCATGAATTATACAAACTAAATGTTCAAGGCAATATAACCAGAACAATATAAAACAAGCACAAGTAAGTGCATTAAAATCCAATTCGTGAATTTATCTTATTTAGGTGATCAAATAAGCACACAAATCAGAGTAACCAGGTTAGGATACAGGGCATGAGGAAATCATACAGTTCACCATCGTACTTGTACTTCTGGTTTCCTTCGGAATTCAACTATCCATGTCCTATACATACATAGGGTTGTATGGTCAATAATCTGTCATTGACCTACTCATTCCTTCACTAATACTTCCAATGGATACTTACTAGTTCTTTACATTCCATACTTGATTTGAAAATCATTCTTTTCTTGTTACTTCTTTAACTTGATTTCTTACTTACATACTTACTTTCTCACCATTTAATGCTTTTAATGGTGTGTTACCAAGGTCCCATATACATGTATATATATATATATATATATACATATACACATATATGATTACCATTTTTTTTTGTTTGGGGTCCGACCAATCCAAGTGTGATCCGACCAACCCAAAACCCTCTGGGTCGGTTGAAGTCAGAAAGATTTCGACTCTGGAATTTATCTAGACCGACCCACGACCGACCCAACCTCCTGGGTCGGTCGAAGTCAGAAACTTCGACTTCAAAAATTCTTGCCCGACCGACCCACGACCGACTCACCCGTCTGGGTCGGTCGAAGTTAGCAAGTTACGCTCCAGTAGTTTTAGCCCCGACCGACCCACGACCGATCCAACCTTCTGGGTCGGTCGAGAGCAGAATTGTGTATTTGGCTTTGTTTCACTTCTATTCTTTTACCCATTTCTTCCCCAATCTTCCTACATGTAATCCCACATGTTTTAACATTACTTAGGTCCTCTAAATTACCTTAGTTCATCCATTAACTCTTCACTAAACTCCTTACTCAAATCTAGATTAACTTGCACAATTTCTTTCTCACTTCATTCCAGTTTTAGTTCTTCCAATGCTACAAATTTTTTACTCTATCTTCTACCATTCTATACTCCTTCTACCAATACTACTCCTAGCATTCTAAGTGCATTACTTCACATCTTAGTTCTCCCCATTATCTAGTTTCTCTCCAAATCTGTTTCAAAGTGCTAACTACTCACTTTAACTCTCTAAATACACCTAGTTACTACCTAGGTTATTTCCTCTTCTTTCCCAACTAAGTCTTCTAATTTCCATACAAATTTGGGCAGAGTTTCCCCTATGTTTTTAACATTTCCCACACATTGTTTCAGCCCATAGTTCATTCACAATTCCCATATCAATATCAACACCAATCCACACCATTTCACCCACACATTTTCCTGCACACATACTTATATTCCCCCAAGGTTCTTCCAAGTTTTTAAACATCTTTTATAGTTTCAAAAATTGTTACATTCTCTACTTCATCATATTACTACATGGCTACTACTTAAAGCAATTTACCTTACTCATTTTAAGTACTCAAAATCTGTTACAATACACAATACATACTAGCTCAAGGTAAGAACAATTACCTTATGTTTTCTAGTTTTTCCTCCTTTCTTTCCCTTCTCTTCCTTTCTTCTTTCTTTTCCTTTCTATCCTCCTTGTTCTCGGTTTCAAATGAAGTTCACACTCCAATGCTACAGCCCATACCAATACACAATACTAACTTAGCATTTCACCCTTAAACTAGTCTAGGGTTTACATACTTGTTTAATATTTAAAATGAAGCATTACCTCCCAATGGATAGATGAAGCTTTGGACAGCAACAATGTCAAGATTCCAACTCCTCAATGAAGCCAAAATCGGCTGGAGAACAAGGCACAAACAAGGCTAAAGTTTGAATTTTCGTTTTGCCAAAAGGAGCTAGAAAAAGATGGATTTTTAAACTTCCTTTTACCTCAAAGCATCAAGGTGAAGGAGGAGCTTCTAATGGTGGACTCAAACCTTAAAATGGAGAATACCCATAGAGATGAAAGTGGGTATTTTCGATATTTGAGATGAGGGAGATGCTCTCCTTGACAAGGGGATTTCAATGGTGTGGTTTTTATAAATTTTGGAGGAGTTTTGAGCCTTCAAAAATGGGAGAGAAGGTGAGGGCTGGTGTGGTGCTCTTCAAATCGCCATTGGAGGCTTGGGGAAGAAGAAGAAAATGAGAGAGGGGAGGAGTAATGCGTGAGAGAGAGGGGGAGTAGGAGAGAGAGTGCCACTTTTGCCTTTTTACTTATTTCATTTGTCATTTAGCAAATAAGAAAGAAATAAAGAGGGTGAGGGAGGAGGGAAATCGGCCCCCTATACACACACACACACACATACACACGCACGCACGCACGCACGCACGCGCGCGCACGCATGCACGCACGCACACACGCACGCACACACGCACGCACGCACGCACGCACGCACGCACACACGGACGCACGCTCGCACGGACCCATGGACGCACACACGCACGGACGCGCGCACGCAAGCACGCACGCACACACACACACACACACACACACACACACACACACACACACACACACACACACACACACACACACACACACACACACACATAGAGATTTTTACTTTTTATTTGCAAAAGTGGACACGTTAGTTTTGCTTTATTACAATTTACACCCCACAACTTCTCGCTTTTACAGTGTTTACTAACCGGAACCCGTTTTCTGGAATTTCCCCGTTTAATTAATTTCATTGGTTCTCAACCTTCATTAATGTCTATTAATGACTATTTGGTTGACCAAAATTATTACGAGTCTATTTGACCCGCTTAAAGTCACGTTTTCCCGGTTTCCTCGAAAAACACGCTTTAAGGTTCGTTTGTGCTTTTAATCCGTTTTAAGGATCTGTTTTCTTTGGGAATCATTCCCTCGGGTTTATTTAGGCATAATCAAGCTTCTAAGATACTTATTAGCCTAATTGATCGCTATTTTTAATTACGGGGTATTTCAATCTACCCCCTTAAGGAACTTTGCCCTCAAAGTTGCTCAAGGTTTACGGTTTACTATTTCTACTCATTTGGCAGCCTTATTGCCTCAATGTACTTTACTTACTACCACCTTACAAGGTATTTACAATTCTTACGCTGCAAGCGTACACAATCCAAATGCAATACACAATACACGATTACCATACGCACTACGCAATTACCATACCCAATACCATTCTTACTTCCAATTGTGTCATATACCGTACAACACAGTTACATTACTCATTGTATATACATACTCAGAATACAATTAGCACTACCCTGTGCCACAAGGTTGGTGATTCGTTATCTCTAACCATCCAGACCTTTCTGAAGCCAAGATCATACCTTCAGTCATCCTTACGGATTCTTAAATCCTTTTACTACATCCATACATCCTCAGGTCCGTTACACACGGTGTTCACCTACAATACATACAATACGATGCAAGCATGGCATCATGCAAGCACAACACAATTTACATTACACCGATTCTTTGGTTTTACCATCCCACCGTGTATATATTCATAAGAGTTGAAGAAAGCTTCTTGTAATTATTGGTTAGGAATCCTTTTGAAACACAATCAACTCCCAAATCCACTTTATACTCATTACATCTATTCTATGTGTGATTACTTATGACCAATTGAGGGGAGCTTCAAAAATCATTCGACCCTGATATGATCAGCATCAGTGTTGAACTATCCTTCCACCCCAATTTGTGTTTCGTTTCCTTTGACCTGATCATGATCAAGTTCGACTTCCCACATTAGTTTCACACAATCAGATAATTTAATTATTTCCATTTTCTGTCTTTTTACTCTTCCTAGTCGTAATCATAAATCCATACATCTCCAAAGGATGGAACTCTGTCCATCAATCATCCTTAATTTACTTCCAAATAATTTACTTAGGAATTCACTACCTATGGTACTCATTTTATTGACTATTACTCCTTTCATCCATTATTCTCAATCATTTCAAATAATCTATCTAAGGAATACAATATCTGTGGAGTTCAATCCACCAACCATTCTCAATTCTCCTCAAAACAATCACCTAGGGAACTCAATTCCTCTAGGTTCTACATTGGTTTCATACCGACTCATGCATCACAATGCCAAGTCTAATCTCAGCTAGACAGACATACTATAGGGATTCTCTTTCCCTAAGAGTTTCTCTACTCTTTTCTCCTTGTATACTCACACACGAGTTAACAAGATAAGTATATTTTTATATACATAATATTCACATTACTTGTGCACAATACCCATAACTAGGCTATGAATGGCGCATATGTTTATGTAAAATACATATCAATCATCAAACAATTCTCATTTGTGTTATGCACATTATATTTTACGTCTTTAATACATGAAACTTATACTAAGCGGTTTTTCGCTCTACCTCCCTTAAAAGGGATTACGCCCACTTAATCTACCATATGTTATTATTGAACATTGGTTCACTCGATTTGGGCATCCTGAAGCGTTTTAGCTTCTATACAGTCTATTATTCAATGTATTCTGGTCAAAAGGGTCTTAACCATACTAACGGTTTAGTCCCTACACCAAGAATTCCTATTGGAGTTTATTTACTCGTAATCGATTCGGCTCTAGCCTATCAGGCTTCAAGGCATTGATCATTAGTCATTCACTCATACTTACTGGGTATATTAAACCTCTAAGCTAGGGCCCAATAGCTTTTGCTGCGCGACCCTGATAACCTTTGAGCTTAATTCGCCCTTTTGTTATTTTAGTTGTGTCATACATCTACTTCTTATCCCTTCTATCTTAGGATTGGCGATTTCTCAACCGGCGCGTGGTATCTCTTACCGTACGCGAACTTATTGTGTTATCGGTTTTCTATCCAATTTTCTTGGAATCTATTGTGCATACTACTGTATAATTTTATGTTTATTCACTTAGTTCTTCCGACTTGTTGTCGGTTGAGGTTTAGCTACTACGCATGTGTAGTGCTTCTTTTGATCATTGGTTTCCTGGTTATTCACTCATGTGGTGGTATACCAGTTTCCCTTTATTGCACGATCCTGCATTTCATAAGCCTCGATCCTCATATCGTTTATGATTTCATTTCTACTTTTATTCTGGTGGAATTCACATGTTGTGATTGTTGGCGTCTCCAACGTTCCTCGTACATGTTTGGCCAGAAGGCCGCACAGTTTATTATTGGGTTTATGCTCACACTGGCTTGCCCCATGTTCACTGTTGTGTTGACAAATCCTCCGTATTTAGTACGGTCAGTTGTTCAGCAATCGGGTACTCTTGCCCTAAGTTATTACTCCTCTTATCGAGTTGATCCACTAGGTATACACTTTCAGTTCCTTATGAAGTTATGTTAGAAATGAATAATGCGTTCCTTGTGTGGTCCTTGTTATATGGTTCACACTATAGGCCTTAATGCCTAGTCTGTCTACCAATTTCTGCATCTCAACTTCGCTGAGTTCAGCTCATGGTTAGTTTCCCATGTCATTGTCTAGCTACATTCTCACAGTGGTCGCTTGTTGCGTACCATCTTCTTATTCATTACACTAACACTGTTTTTGTGGCCTCTGCTACTATGGTAGTTCACCTTTACTCATTGGCCATTGTTGTAGGCACCATTACTCAACCGTTCGCTCCAATGTCACATTTTGTATTCAATTCCTTCGTGGTGCAAACACACTAGAAGCTTTCTAGATTCGTGTGTATAGCAGTTAATTTTAGTAAACTTCCATTTGGGTTCATGTGTAGGTTAGCTTATGTAACACCCCTACCGCTAATACCGTCATTACCGTCCAATCTCCTTACACATCCAGATTCACGCAGCGGATACTTACTTACACAACGGCGGGTGATACAATGCCGTTAGCCACCCACGTGACTAACAAAGCTACTACTACATACATACTGCATCGGTCTGATGGACCTGAATATCCGAGTGCTACATAAAAACAATTCTTACTACAATTATAACCAAGTACTACAACTTCCCATTCAATACAATACTCCATAAGTTCAATACAATTTAATACACCGAGTTTACTAAGATCCTTATACAAATACAATACCTCTTCCAAGTTCATACATACTTTTTATGTATTTACATCTACCCATTCCTCACAACTACATACAAGGCTCCAAGCCTGATACAATTCTCTACTAACTACATTTTATTCCTAGCAATCTAGGCATGTTCACCGGTCTCTTCCGTGTCCACACTGCTTCGGGTACCTGCACACTAAAAACGTTGCCCTTAGGGGCTCAGCTTACGCTGAATATGACTTCCGCATACCCCGCGTACTAGCGAGGGTACGCCGACCACTTGGTCGAATACATGCAATTCATTTTATTCATACAAACATGTATACATGCCTTCATACAAATACGACAACACTTTACGCAAGGAATACACACATACACTTCAATACATACAAGAAGATTATACAAGTGAAACAATACTTACTTACCTTCTTCTGTCATACGCATACACAATACATACTCAATACATACACATTCCATACTCAATACATACACAATACCCAGTACTTGTTAGCTTCATTTGTCCACCCGGGTTAATCGGGTGGAGATTAATCTTTTACTCGGGGTCAATGACTTACACCAGGCAAGACCATTACTCATCCAATACTTTACTTACTACTTACTCAAGTCAAGTCGTTGGGACCTCCGGGCAGGGACTACACTGTCCCACCACCGGGCTTACTTGGTTCACCAATCCAGGATGCTACCCATTTAAGGGGTTTGGGCCGCACGCGTTTATGCTGGGATGAGTCGAGTGAGGTGGTCATTCTAGGACCAGAGTATCTGGATCAAGTACAAGCTGAGGTACGCCAGATTTGAGCAAATATGAAGGCAGCTCAAGATAGGCAGAAATCATATGCCGATGTGCGCCGACGAGACCTGAAGTTCGTTGTGGGCGACCAGATATTTCTTAGAGTCTCGCCTATGAAAGACGTATTTTGTTTCGGCCAGAAGGGCAAGTTGAGCCTGAAATATGTGGGGCCATATGTTGTGACGGAGCGGATAGGCTCAGTTGCTTACAGGCTAGACCTTCCTGCTGAGCTGGGCAAGGTGCACGATGTTTTCCACGTGTCATAGTTGAAGAAATACATGCCACATCTGTCTCATGTACTTCAGCCCGAGAGGCTAACATTAGAGCCGACCATGCGATCAGTGGAGACTCCCATACAGATCCTGGACACTAAGACTCGAGACACTCGCCACAAGTCTGTTCGACTGGTGAAGGTCCTCTGGTCTAACAAGGAGGTCGAGGAGGCCACTTGGGAGTTAGAGGATGATATGAGGGTGAAGTACCCATCATTGTTTACTCAGTAGTCTTCGTATGTATAGGGTACGGGGTGTACCCCTATTTAAGGGGGGTAGAGCCGTTTCGCTTTATGTATGTACGGTATGTATTTGAAATTCATTACCTAGACCTTTGAGTCTGAAGTGTAATATCAAGTGTGTTTTGGTATGTCCAAGTGTGTTTTGATATGTAAGGTGTATGGAAGTGTGAAAATTTATGTTACAAGGTAATTCCGGTATTCAAATTAAATGATGCATGAGAATCGTGGAACTTTGAGGACAAAGTTCTTTTAAGGGGGTAGATTGAAATACCCCAAACCTTAATGTGTAAATTAATTGTGTAATTAGGATATTATAAGGCTAAATAAGTCCTTAAAAATATTGGTGAAGAAATAAAAACCAAAAAGGAAAAGAAAATGCGTAAAAGTCACAAAACGTGAAAACGTGTGTTATGTAGCCATAGGAGTTATATAACCTTAACTAGGGTCCAAAATGGATTCCTAAGACTTATTTTGTTACTAAGAACATGTGGGAAAAATTCCTGAAGAAAACGGATCCAAATTGTGGATTAAAAATGCAAAATAAGCTCAAAACATGTTTTTCGAGAAACCCGGGAAACGTGATTTTAAACGTGTTTAATGGGCTCATAAAAATTTATAGTCCATTATATAAATATAATTAAACATTAATGAAGGTCTAAAACCATTAAAATTAATAAAAAGAGAAAATCCGGAAAACGGGTCCCAGATTGATGAATAGTAACAGTTTCGGTTTATAGGTGTTAATTTGCTAAGTGACCAAACTGCCCCTCCTTCATATTTGGGTAAAAATCTGGACTTCTTTATGTCCTTCACGTTTTATCCCCCCCCCCCCCTTCCTATTAATTCATCTCTATTAACAAAAAGACAAAAGCATAAAGTACTTTTTACCTTTTCTCTCTCTTTCTTTCTCTTTCTTTCTTCTCTTTCCTCCCTTCTTTCTTCTCTCTGCCGATTTCTTCTTCTTCCCAGCTCCCTCTCTGTTGCTTTCTTTTTAAAATGGCGATATCTTGAAACCCTCACCACCTCCACCTTCATCTTCCTTGTTCTACCATTATACAAGCTCAAAATCACAAAATAAATACACCAAATTATTCCACTCACCTTGGAGCTTCTTTTCCACCCTTCAAAAGCTCCAAACTCCCAACTTCAACTCCATGGTTGTACCTCATTTTGAGCTAAAGAACATCCCCTTTTGAAGCTAGACCATTACTTGTTGGTCCTAAGGTAAGAAAATCTACAAAACCACATTTTTCCTCCTTGCTTTCTCCATTTCCAATTTTCTAAGTTTTTGAACTTCACGTTCCCTCCTTGTGCCAGCCGTGTGAAAATTCATAAGTGCTGGAAGTTGGTCATTTTGATTGCCAAGTTACTCCCTTGGAGTAAAGAAGGTAATTCCCTCTATTTCCATATCTAGACACCCCTTTGATTCTTGGGTTAGTTTAAGAGTTTGTTTAATCTCCTAATACTCATCACTATTCCATTGGGTTTGGTCATTAGATTAGCAAACACACACCCATTGTAACCGGTTTTGAACAAGAGAGAAGGAGGAGGAAGTCTTGAAAGACAATTCAAGGTAAACAACTTACCTTAAACTAATGTGTGTTTTATGAATGTGTTTGTGTTTGAGCAAAGTAAATGTGATAACTGTTGAGTGTAGTGCAGGTGTTGCTATTATTATGAGGAAATTCAGTGTTTAAATTAATGTTGTTTAAGGGCCTAAGAGCCAAGCTTTTAAGGTTTATGTACATTGATGTCATTGTTGTAAAATTGCTGGAATAGATGTGTTCTAAGTGCCTAGAATGAGTGTGGTGGTTGGATTAATGTAAGTGTGCTAAACAATGTGTGTGAGGATGATAGAAATATGGGGAAACTCTGTCAAAATTTGTATAGAACACTAGGTGACTTAAGTGTTTTGTGAATGGAAAGAATTTAGAACTAATTTGTTGCTGTTAGAAACCAACTTGAGTAAATATACACCTTAGGGCTAGAATTGGAGTAAGTGGTGTAAGAGGAATACTAGGAGTATATGGGGAGTGAGTCAACTGAAAGGGTGAAGATGGTGAGCAAAAATGCAATTTGGAACCTAGGAAAAAAAGTGCAAGTTCTAGGTGAGATAAGTGTGAAAAATTGGGTGAATATAATCAAGAATTGAGTGATGAATCTAAACAAGGATTAGAGAGGTTTAACGTGCCAAATTAGTGTTAAAACATGTTAGAATTCATGTAGAAAGATTAAGAGAAGGTTAGGTTTGGATTAGAGGTTGAAAAGTGGCTATAAAACAACATTTTGGAGTAAATCTGGAGTGGTCCAGGTTTAGAAATCGGTACCTAAACCCGGACCACCCCAAAAACACACCCGTAGCTTCATTCCAGCATGTGGTCCGGGTTTGTATCCCGATACACAAACCCGGACCAGATAGAAAACGAGGTTGAAACTTATGCGATGAGTTGGGCCGGGTTTGTAACCCCGGACACAAACTCGGACCATCCTAAAATTGTCCCAGAAAGTGTTTTTAGGCAATTCTAAGGTGGGGATTTGAATGTTAATGAAATACCCCAAAATTAAATATAGGGATTAAGATTATTCTAATATGTATTTGAGGGCCTAATAATGCCTAAGTAATTATGGTAAGGAAAGATAAGTCCAAAAGAAATAGAGAAACGCTTAAAAAGCGAAAAACGCTAAGTAAGCGTTAAATAACCATAAGAGGGGAGATACCTCGGTTAGAGTATTATATGGATTCTTAAGGCTTAATAGTGCCTAAATAATATAAGGGAACAACTCTCGACGAAAACGGATCCTTAAAATGGATTAAAAGCATAAACGAACTTTAATGCGCGTTTTTCGAGGAAACCAGGAAGACGTGGCTTTAAGCGGGTCAAATAGACTCGTAACAGTTTTGGTCAACTAAATAGTCACTAATAAATATTAGTGAAGCTTTAGAACCAATAAAATTAATTAAACGAGAAAATTCCGGAAAACAGGTACCGGTTAGTAAGAACTGTAACAACCGGGAAGTTGTGGGGTAAGAATGCAAATAAACAAACTTAGTGTATCCACTTTGCAAATAGAAAATTAAATTCCTTGTGTGTGTGTATATGGGGCCGGTCAATTTTCCCCCTCTCACTCACTCTCTTCACTCTTTTAACTCACAAAAGGACAAAGAAATAAAGAAAGAGAAAAGCAAGTCTCTCTCCTACTCCCCCCTCTTCCTCTCACGTACCCATCTCCCTCTCTTTCTCTATCCTCTCTATTTTCTTCTTCTACCTTGCGACATCCATGGAGAAAGGAGAAGACTCACTCAACTTCCTCCTTCTCTCCTCTTGTTAACCCACTAATCTACTAATCTTACTCCAAAAATTACAAAATTAGTACCATTGGAATCCCCTTGCAAAGGAGAACATTTCCCTCCTTTCAAAAATCCAAAAGCTCAACTTTCGTTTTTATGGGTATTCTCCATTTGAAGATTCAAGTCCACCATTGGAAGCACCTTCACCTCCTTGTTACTTTGAGGTAAAAAGAATTTCGAAAATCCTTCATTTCTAGCTCTCATTGGCATCTTAAGGATTTTCAGTTTTTGAACTCTTGGTCCTCCTTGTTCCAGCCGATTTTGGCTCTCTTGTTGGGCTAGGAATCTTGTTGTTTTGCTAGTCAAGAACTCCATTCATCCATTGGAAGGTAATACTCTTTTCTAAAACCTAAAACCTAAATTCTAGGGTTAGTATAAAATGGATGCTAAGTGTTTGTGTATATTGATATGGGTTGCTGTAGCATTGCCCATTCTTTGGTTAAAAAAAAAACGAGAACAAGAAGAAGGAAAGAAGAGAAGGGAAAGAAAGAAGGAAAAACTAACAAGACAAGGTAAATTCACTTACCTTGGGTTAGCTTGTGTATTACATTGTAACAAATTTTTAAGTATCTAACAATGTGGAATGTATGTAGTATGAGTAGTAGTAATGTAGTAATGTATTGGAGAAAGAATGTAACAGTTTTGAAGTTTTGAATGATGTTAAAACTTGGGAAAACATTGGGTATTGATTGAGGATGTGCAGGAATTTTATGTTGTTGTAGTAGTGTTGAATTGTGAGTATAATGTATTGTATAAGCAGGTTGTGAGAATGAGAATGTGTGAGCTGAAATAATGTGTGGAGAAAGCTAAAAATATAGGGGAGACTATGTCAAATTTTGTGTAGGAATGAGAGGACTTAAGTTGTTTAAGAAGAGGAAGTATTTGGAGAGTTTAAAAGGAGTGTTTGGTGTCTTGAAACAGATTTTTGGAATGAGTTTGTAAATGGGATGAAACTAGGATGAAGGGTAATGTATTTTGGATGCTAGGAATAGCATTAGTTGGGAGAGTAATGGAATGTAGAAGATTGATTGAAAATCTGTAGCATTTGAGAGAAGAGGAAGATCTGTTGCACTAGTGGGATGCAAACTAATGTAAGTGTTGAGTTAATGAAAATTTGGTGTAAGTTGTGTAGGAATTGAGTAGCAAGTTTGGTGTATGAACTAAGGTGATTTAGAACATATAAATGAGTGGTAAACATGTAGGAAAGTATTGGTCAAGATTGGGGAAACAATGGGTAAAGAAAACACCCAAAAACAGATTTTAAAACTGAAGTACTGGGCCGGACCGACCTTAGGACCGAACTTGCAAGGCCGGTCGAGCCCAGATTTACAAGACAGGAAACCTTCTGGAGTCGACCGACATTGCGACCGGACTTGCAAGTTCGGTCGGACCAGAAATTTCTCCCATCAAAAAGCTTCTGGAATGGACCGAACTTGCGATCGGACTTGCAAGTTCGGTCGGCCAGAAAAATTCCCGTAATGCAAGCTACTGGAATGGACCGACCTTGCGACCGGACTTGCAAGGTCGGTCGGGCTAAAATTTTCAAATACGAAACTTACTGGAATGGACCGACCTTGGGACCGGACTTGCAAGGTCGGTCGGCCCTGGAATTTTCACACGATGTAACCTACTGGAATGGACCGGACTTGCAAGGTCGGTCGCAAGTCCGGTCGAGTCAAAAAAAAATTGTTTTAATTATATGATTATCGTAATCAATATACATGTATATATGCCTATATACACATATGCATATATATGTAGTAACACACCATTAATGAAGTAGTAATGGTAAGAAAGTAAGTAAATGAGTAAGGAAGCAAGCTTAAGAAGTAATAAGGAAAAGAATGGTTTTATAACCAAGTATGAATGTAAAGGAGTAGTAAGTAAACATTGAGAATATCAATGAAGGAGTAAGTTAGATCAATAATTGACCATTGATCATACTACTTCATGTATGTATAGGAATCAGATAGTTGATCCTCGAAGGAGCCGGTAGTACGGATACAACGGTGAACGGTATGATTTCTTCATGCCCTGTATCCTAACTTGGTTACCCCGATTTGTGTGCTTATGTGATCACCAATAAGATAAATGCACGAATCGGATTTATATTGCACTTAATTGTGTTTGAACTATTTGTTCTTGTTGTATCTTCTTGAACAATTAGTTTGTATAATTCATTAAATGAATGAATGGAAATGAGAAGTAGGTGTAAGTATTGTGTACTTGTGTATTGTATGTATGTATGGGAATGAAGTACTGACTTCTACTAATTCCTAACATTCTAACTCCTAACTTGAGTAATGAGTAAATGGAATGAGTAGAAGTCCGATATAGTTTCGGCCACGCATGAGGATAAGGAAACACAAGAGGTTGTATCCGAATCCTGGCTGTAATCTTTTCCATGGACCAATTCCCTTGAATGGGTAGCATCCTGGATTAGTGGGCCACCCTAAAGCCCGGTGGTGGGATGTAGTAATCCCTGCCCAGAGGTCATACCGACTTAACTGGAAGTAAAGTATGTAAGAAGTAAGTATTGTATGTGTATTGGTCTTGACTATTGTAAGTCATTGACCGGAAGTAAAAGAGTATCGAACACCCGATTAACCCGGGTGTGTAATGAAGCTAACTGGACCTTCGTATGTATTGGAGAATTGTATCTCCGTATTGCGTATTGAGTATGTAATGAGTATGTATTGTGTATGTGTATTCTGGAAGATGGTAAGTAAGTATTGGTTGACTCGTATTGTCTTCCAAGCATGTATTGTACTGTGTGTATGTATGTATACCTTGGGTAGTATTGTAGTATCGTGGATGAAAGCATGTAAGTATGTATGTATGTATGTATGTATGTATGTATGTATGTATGTATGTATGTATGTATGTATGTATGTATGTATGTATGTATGTATGTATGTATGTATGTATGTATGTATGTATGTATGTATGTATGTATGTATGTCTGTATGTCTGTTGTCTTGTATGTATGTATGTATGTCTGTCTGTTGTCTGTATGTCTGTATGTCTGTCTGTCTGTATGTCTGTCGTCTGTATGTCTGATGTCTGTGTCTGTCTGTCTGTCTGTCTGTTGTATGTCTGTATGTATGTATGTATGTATGTATGTATGCAAGAATTGCATGTATTCGACCAAATGGTCGGCGTACCCTCGCTAGTACGCGGGGTATGCGGTTATCATATTCAGCGAAAGCTGACCCCCTCGGGGGAACGTTTTTAGTGCGCAGGTACCCGGAGCGGATACGGTCAGGGGAAGAGACCGGTGGCGCGCCTTGTAATTAGAAGCACCTAGTTTGTGAGGAATGGGTAGCAGATTGACTCCTAGTGAGTGTGTATGAAATTGGGAGAAGTACTGTAATGAATTTGGAACCTAGTAAACTCGGTATGAGTAGTGTATTATCTTGTACGGAATTGTGGAGTATTGTATTGAATGGAGTATGGTATTAAATGGAGTATTGTATCGAATGGAGCATTGTAGTATTCAGCATGTAATGAGAGTATGTATTGTATCGAGTAGTACTCGGATATTCCGGTCCATCAGACCGATGCTGTATGTAGTAGTAGCCTTGTTAGTCACGTGGGTGGCTAACGGCATTGTATCACCCGCCGTTGAGTAAGTATGTATCCGCTGCGAGAGTACGAATGTATAAGGAGTTGGACGGTAATTACAGTGTTAGCGGTAGGGGTGTTACAAAAAGTGGTATCAGAGCGAAGTATCGCTCTGATGACTGGAAATACCGAGTTTAAGAAATACCGAGTTAGGAATTAGAAGCTTAGGGCTATGGGCTGAGTGATGGCATTAGAGATATGCTAGTTAGGAACTCCCGGTGAGTACCGGATACCTACAACACCAGTCCCGCCCACCGCAAACCCCATGGTATAACTTGGGAAGGGACGCCAGAGAGAAGAAAAGCCTTCTCATACTCGGGGAAAACCCGATCTGGCAGTTGTGGAACAATCACACAGTAAACAAGAACCGACGTATGGTAAATTCCAATGGAAGACCCGGATATGGACCCCGGTTGAACAACAATACCCGCACTTAACAGCGGTGGAATAAGCACTCCAACCACTAGGAAGCTACAACTTACAACAGCATGGGGCGACATGCTTAGCAGTCGCAGAACCTCGCTAAACAACCAGCAACAGGAAAAGAAGCACTAACCGTGCAACAAAATGGAAAAAGGAGTAGTAATGGAACCCGCGACACAAGTCTGTGGAGCAGCAGTAGCTAAAGAATACCACCAAGGGTATACCAGTTGACTGAGGACATAGCCAGGAGTGGTTAACTCCGGAACTACAACGCCAAAAGGTTATAATACCTGGCCTATAGCTTGTACAGCTATAAGGATATCCACGGGATATGAACCGGTAGGACTACAAGAGTAGTGCCTAAACAAGCTAAAGCTCAATAACCACAATAATGTGTGGGAACGAGCAACAAGGAATAACCCTAAACCAAATCAAGGGAATCTCCAAGGATTGGAGTAATACCCAGATCTACGACAGCCATGTCTAGACCACCAAGAAGCTACCTAAAGGATCGAGTATACCAATTGTAGATCAATAGGATCAAGGGGAGAGTCAACGAGACTATCAAATGCGAGTGGGAACCATACCGTGATCGGTATAGGATTACTCAAAAACCACCAGTACCACGCACTTGCCACGGCAAGTGCAGTAAGAACATGAATATGTAAAGGAACACTAACATGTCACAAGTACATAGTAATGTACGGTGACCGTAATGAAACAACTACAGGATCACACATCCTAACAACTAGAAGTATGGAACCCTAGAAAGGCCCAACGGCCGGATCACTGTATTTAGAACATACCGGTCAGCGAGAAGCTCGACTTGGTCAAGACCTCAAACATGGCTATGCCATGAGAGACTTCTTTTAACACCGAACCATAATTTTAAAACCCAAAATTTTCTTTCAAAACCACAACCTTTCTTTAAACCTTGGATGTTAAAACCAAACCAACCGAACTATGGTGAGTATCATCGATTGATACAAGAGGAGTTGACAATAGAATACTTTACCTAGGCGTGTGACGAACACTACGAGTGTACCCAATCACGGGATGTGGGACAACCGCACTCCGAAGGAGCTTGCGGGCCTGACATATAGTTGGGTAAGTGGTAACGTATCAACAAGGTACCCCACGTATGTATACATGTAGTGTACGAAACACGGGAAGTAGTCAACTCCATCCTACGGACCATGAGTAAGTTCGAACCAGAAGAGCTGACACTTCAGACAATCAAGGAGAAGGAAACTCAGTTAAGGAACTCAGAGAATCCATCTGAAGATAAGGAATGAAGATAAGGAATGAAGACTGGGAAGGTGCAAAGGGCACATACTAGTAAGCAAAGACATTGGATATGTCTCAAGTAATTCAAGCAATCACCTGACAGCTGGAAGGGATACCCAGACTGAACACAGTAAGGCATAGGCCTAATGTGAACACAAAATGCTCAACAGACGGGACAGAGTTCCCAAGAGCAATCAAAGATTACCATGAAGTATAACCCATCATTGGAGAGGATACTAAACCTAGTCTAAAATACTAGGAGAAAGCATAAACAGTCTACCCAAGAATGGGAGACATTATACCCCTAAAGGGGATAGGTTAAATACAATACCACAAGGCGGTATAGCGGACACATCATGCCATAGACATTAGCCGGATGTAACGGCATAACTAACAACACCCAGGAGCAATCCTCGAAGGGTGTCTGGAATGACAATAGTCGAATGAAGTGTCATGATAAGAGCACGACAACTAGAATGAACACTCGGGTAAGACACCGAAGGGATTCACTCAATAGGAAATACCCTAGTCTACAAAAGGCACTGATCAGCACCAGATTGCCTAAGAGTCTCCTATGAACGGAAGCGTGATGTCACGACTTACCATGGAGCCAGTAAATACCTCCAACCTATGGGGTACACAAAGAATGGAAACGTGTATAAGCAGCCTGCAAAGAGCATAGCTTGCAGCAATAAGGCTTAAAAGCCACCAACCAACCACGTTGTGCGAACTCAAACGGTGGCAAAACCCACACCATTACTAATAGGACTTGCAAGAAATATTATCCCATATGACAAGAAATCAACAACTGGACCATCAATTCAAACCCAACCTCTTGAGTGGCTTGGAGTAATGGTCAACTCAGCGTCACTGTCACTAGAGCATCAGTCTAGTATGCAGTTGACAAGCTTTAACTACCTTCATGCCTTCTGTAGCAATGATAACACAGGGGCATAGAAATCGGGATAAATGCCAACATTGGCCTAGTCCACGTCTGGACACTACAGAAACTCGAGGAAAAGTACCCCTCGTTAATCGAAGACCACCAAGGTAGTGAAGATGTGAACCCTTAGAAGGGGCTTCCATCTACTATAACAACAAAACTTGTGCGTATAGATACGGCCAAGAGACAACGAATAAGGAAATGAGATTTCCAACCCACTACGCCTACGAGAGGCTGTGGACTGTAGAAGCACATCGCTTAAGAGCATCGAAGCTCGAAGGAGTAAGTATACTCCTTATGCACCCAATCATGTGGTGAACCACTGTATAAATACTTACATGGTAAACCTTGTCATGAGACCTATGAGTGGAAACACACCCCTCAACGAGAACTTTCACCTACCAGTGATAGAATACTCTTTAATTAGAGAACGGGACCAGAAAACCCTTGAAGCTTCTTGGGATGTCCCGGTAGTATAAATACAAAAGAAAACTGCACAGCTAGAGCCTATAACCAATGCTCAGCACTGAGGAGACAGTAATTATCAGAAACAATTAATGTGAGTGCATTGGGCACCACGAATGACCAACGCTCAAGAGAGCCGATAACCCGATGAATCACTTCATCCACAGTCAACCAAGACACTTGGTAAATTGCATTATCGATTATGAAATAATGTGAGGTAAGCCAACCCACACATGAAACCTGAATGGAAATGAAACATTCCCACATTGGGAATATAGTAACATTGCGGTATGCTACGACAACCGCCATACACACGAACAGAGGAAACCCTCAGTGTTCATACCATAAGGAAATGGTGCCAATGGCAATGGCAATGAGTAAAGAGGAACTACCACAGTAACGAAGACAGTAAAAACGATGTCATGTAATGAGTAAGAGTATGGTGCGCAATAAGCGACCGCTAAGAGGAAGTAGTAAGACGATGACACGGAGTATAAGTATGAGAAGACAGGCAGAAATATCCATCCCTATCACATAAGTGAATTACTGTCAAGCGTTTACGCCTCTGCACTCTGTATGACTGAGTGTTTTGGTATTGCATTTGTACAGCTAATGATCTAGTGGGATAGCTAGCAATATGGAAAATGTAAACCGTAGTAAGCCCTTCTTTCCACCGACAACATGGCATAAGCTAGTTAACCCAGCTTAGCAACGAACCGTGCGGCCTAAGGCCAAAGAAGCACGAAGAGAGTAAAACACATTAACAATCACAAGATGTGAATTCCATTGGAATAAAAAGGTGAAAGAAGACTGAAGAAAATCACTTGGACCGACGCATTGAGAATGCAAGGTCATACAAGTACAGAACACTTGTACTGAACCAGAAGAACTAGTGTAATCCCGAAGCTATTGACAACAGAGGAAGCACTACAACTAAGTAGTGACTTAACCTCGCCCGACAACAAGTCGGAGGAACTTAACGAATAGTCGTGGAGGCACGAATAGTAAGCGTAATATATTACCAGAGAACTGGTTCCAATCTAGAACTCATTGAATTCAAACAGCGGTAAAAGAATACCACACTGTTAATAAACCTCATTCCCACAATAGAGGGATAAAAAGGTGATGTATAGCACATTAACGATAACATGAAGGGTGAGTAACCCAAGTTATCAGGGTCGCGCAGCAGAAGCTAGTGGGCCCTAGCTAAGAAAGGAAATACGCCTAGTAAGTATGAAAGAATGGCTATTAATGCCTTGAAGCCTAATAGGCTAGAACCGAATTGGTCATGAGTTAAATAAACTCAATAGAAATTCTTGGTGCAAAGACTAAACCATTGACATGGTTAAGACCCTTTGACCAGAGCATATTGAATAGTATATCGTAGTGAAGCTAAACGCTTCAGATTGCCCAAAACGAGTAAACCAATGTGTAATAGTAACATATGGTAGATTACGCGGGCGTAATCCCTTTTAAGGGGGGTAGAGCGAAAACCGCTTAGTGTAAGTTTCATGAACAAAACACAGAAACTATAATGTGCATAGCACAAATGAGAATTTATTTAATGATTGGTACTTATGTTAAATAAACATACGTATTCATTCATATTGTAACTGTGGTAATTAGTCACGAGAGATGCGAATACCATAGGTTGAATATACCCATCTTGCAACCCCAGTGTAAAAGTATTAGTAAAGAGGAGTAGAGTAACTCTTGGGGAAATGATAATCCCTGTAGTGGGTGTCTATTTGAAGTTAGACATGGCACTACAATACAAGAGTCGGTATAAAACCGATGTAGAACCTAGAGGAAATTGAACTCCCTAGGTGATTGTCTTGATACAATCGAGAATGAGTAGTGGACGGAGTTCCACAAGTATTGTAACCTTCGAGGAAGTGGCGGAATTGATTATGAGTAGTAGAGGAATGTAGCCCATGGGTGGTATATTCGTAAGTATGTTATTGGTAGTAATTGAGGATAGCTAAACTTCATAAGTATTGTATTCCCTAGTTAGAATAATTGAAATGATGGAGAGTAATGGATGGAAGTAATGAAGATTAATGAAATGAGCATGTAGGCATCGAGTTTCCGAGGAAGTATTTGGGAAGTAGATTGAGAATGATTGATGGACTGAATTCCATCCTTTGGAGTTGTATGAATTCGTATCACTACTAGAAAGGGTAAAAAGATAGGAAATGAAAACAACTAATTAATTGTTTTTTTGAAACTGATGTGGGAAGTCGAACTTGATCCTGATCAGATCGAGGGAAACCGAACACAAATTGGGGTGGAAAGATAGTTCAACACTGATGCTGATCACATCAGGGTCGAATGATTCTCGAAGCTCCCCTCAAGTGGTCACAAGAATCACACATAGGATAGAAGTAAGGCATATAAATTGGAATTTGGAGTTGGATGCTTTAGAAATTTCTAATTAGCTATTGGGAAGGATTTCCCTTAGACTAGAGAATGAGGACCGGTCAGAAGCTTATATCGGAGAAGACCGTAGTATAGCGTATTGT
This sequence comes from Limonium bicolor, assembly GCA_023374045.1. Classification (NCBI taxonomy): domain Eukaryota; kingdom Viridiplantae; phylum Streptophyta; class Magnoliopsida; order Caryophyllales; family Plumbaginaceae; genus Limonium; species Limonium bicolor. Next base: position 527,306,963 of record CM041776.1, read on the forward strand.
ATTATTCCAATGGCAGCGGGACATAGAGGAGTCCCGTGTCTAGATGACCTGAGTGCCTGTGGGATTGAGTCATGTATTGCATTGCTTGGGGATAGCTTTGCACTGTATGTATAAACTTTGTAATAAGGAACCATAGTTGGTAGTAGTACGGATTGGAGTAACTATTGTATATTGGTATGGCATGGTATGGAGAAACCTTGAGTAACGAATTTGGGAATTGTAAGGAGGAGGAATGTATGGCTTTGGTATTAGGCAAGTATAACTGAGGAGGTATTGTAACCCTATAACCTTGAATAACTTTGAGGACAAAGTTTCTTAAGGGGGGTAGATTGAAATACCCCGAAATTAAATATAGGGATTAAGATTATTCTAATACGTATTTGAGGGCCTAATAATGCCTAAGTAATTATGGTAAGGAAAGATAAGTCCAAAAGAAATGGAGAAACGCTTAAAAAGCGAAAACTAAGTAAGCGTTAAATAACCATAAGAGGGGCGATACCTCGGTTAGAGTATTATATGGATTCTTAAGGCTTAATAGTGCCTAAATAATATAAGGGAACAACTCCCGAAGAAAACGGATCCTTAAAATGGATTAAAAGTATAAACGAACTTTAAAGCGCGTTTTTCGAGGAAACCGGGAAAACGTGACTTTAAGCGGGTCAAATAGACTCGTAACAGTTTTGGTCAACTAAATAGTCACTAATAAATATTAGTGAAGCTTTAGAACCAATAAAATTAATTAAACGAGAAAATTCCGGAAAACGGGTACCGGTTAGTAAGAACTGTAACAACCGGGAAGTTGTGGGGTAAGAATGCAAATAAACAAACTTAGTGTGTCCACTTTGCAAATAGAAAATTAAAATCCTTGTGTGTGTGTATATGGGGCCGGTCAATTTTCCCCCTCTCACTCACTCTCTTCACTCTTTTAACTCACAAAAGGACAAAGAAATAAAGAAAGAGAAAAGCAAGTCTCTCTCCTACTCCCCCTCTTCCTCTCACGTACCCATCTCCCTCTCTTTCTCTATTCTCTCTATTTTCTTCTTCTACCTTGCGACATCCATGGAGAAAGGAGAAGACTCACTCAACTTCCTCCTTCTCTCCTCTTGTTAACCCACTAATCTTACTCCAAAAATTACAAAATTAGTACCATTGGAATCCCCTTGCAAAGGAGAACATTTCCCTCCTTTCAAAAATCCAAAAGCTCAACTTTCGTTTTTATGGGTATTCTCCATTTGAAGATTCAAGTCCACCATTGGAAGCACCTTCACCTCCTTGTTACTTTGAGGTAAAAAGAATTTCGAAAATCCTTCATTTCTAGCTCTCATTGGCATCTTAAGGATTTTCAGTTTTTGAACTCTTGGTCCTCCTTGTTCCAGCCGATTTTGGCTCTCTGTTGGGCTAGGAATCTTGTTCTTTTGCTAGTCAAGAACTCCATTCATCCATTGGAAGGTAATACTCTTTTCTAAAACCTAAAACCTAAATTCTAGGGTTAGTATAAAATGGATGCTAAGTGTTTGTGTATATTGATATGGGTTGCTGTAGCATTGCCCATTCTTTGGTTAAAAAAAACGAGAACAAGAAGAAGGAAAGAAGAGAAGGGAAAGAAAGAAGGAAAAACTAACAAGACAAGGTAAATTCTCTTACCTTGGGTTAGCTTGTGTATTACATTGTAACAGATTTTTAAGTATCTAACAATGTGGAATGTATGTAGTATGAGTAGTAGTAATGTAGTAATGTATTGGAGAAAAGAATGTAACAGTTTTGAAGTTTTAAATGATGTTAAAACTTGGGAAAACATTGGGTATTGATTGAGGATGTGCAGGAATTTTATGTTGTTGTAGTAGTGTTGAATTGTGAGTATAATGTATTGTATAAGCAGGTTGTGAGAATGAGAATGTGTGAGCTGAAATAATGTGTGGAGAAAGCTAAAAATATAGGGGAGACTATGTCAAATTTTGTGTAGGAATGAGAGGACTTAAGTTGTTTAAGAAGAGGAAGTATTTGGAGAGTTTAAAAGGAGTGTTTGGTGTCTTGAAACAGATTTTTGGAATGAGTTTGTAAATGGGATGAAACTAGGATGAAGGGTAATGTATTTTGGATGCTAGGAATAGCATTAGTTGGGAGAGTAATGGAATGTAGAAGATTGATTGAAAATCTGTAGCATTTGAGAGAAGAGGAAGATCTGTTGCACTAGTGGGATGCAAACTAATGTAAGTGTTGAGTTAATGAAAATTTGGTGTAAGTTGTGTAGGAATTGAGTAGCAAGCTTGGTGTATGAACTAAGGTGATTTAGAACATCTAAATGAGTGGTAAACATGTAGGAAAGTATTGGTCAAGATTGGGGAAACAATGGGTAAAGAAAACACCCAAAAACAGATTTTAAAACTGAAGTACTAGGCCGGACCGACCTTAGGACCGAACTTGCAAGGTCGGTCGAGCCCAGATTTACAAGACGGGAAACCTTCTGGAGTCGACCGACCTTGCTACCGGACTTGCAAGTTCGGCCGGACCAGAAATTTCTCCCGTAAAAAACCTTCTGGAATGGACCGAACTTGCGACCGGACTTGCAAGTTCGGTCGGCTAGAAAAATTCCCGTAATGCAAGCTACTGGAATGGACCGACCTTGCGACCGGACTTACAAGCTCGGTCGGGCTAAAATTTTCAAATACGAAACTTACTGGAATGGACCGACCTTGGGACCGGACTTGCAAGGTCGGTCGGCCCTGGAATTTTCACACGATGTAACCTACTGGAATGGACCGGACTTGCAAGGTCGGTCGCAAGTCCGGTCGAGTCAAAAAAAAAATTGTTTTAATTATATGATTATAGTAATCATATATACATGTATATATGCCTATATACACATATGCATATATATGTAGTAACATACCATTAATGAAGTAGTAATGGTAAGAAAGTAAGTAAATGAGTAAGGAAGCAAGCTTAAGAAGTAATAAGGAAAAGAATGGTTTTATAACCAAGTATGAATGTAAAGGAGTAGTAAGTAAACATTGAGAATATCAATGAAGGAGTAAGTTAGATCAATAATAGACCATTGATCATACTACTTCATGTATGTATAGGAATCAATAGTTGATCCTCGAAGGAGCCGGTAGTACGGATACAACGGTGAACGGTATGATTTCTTCATGCCCTGTATCCTAACTTGGTTACCCCGATTTGTGTGCTTATGTGATCACCAATAAGATAAATGCACGAATCGGATTTATATTGCACTTAATTGTGTTTGAACTATTTGTTCTTGTTGTATCTTCTTGAACAATTAGTTTGTATAATTCATTAAATGAATGAATGGAAATGAGAAGTAGGTGTAAGTATTGTGTACTTGTGTATTGTATGGGAATGAAGTACTGACTTCTACTAATTCCTAACATTCTAACTCCTAACTTGAGTAATGAGTAAATGGAATGAGTAGAAGTCCGATATAGTTTCGGCCACGCGTGAGGATAAGGAAACACAAGAGGTTGGATCCGAATCTTGGCTGTAATCTTTTCCATGGACCAATTCCCTTGAATGGGTAGCATCCTGGATTAGTGGGCCACCCTAAAGCCCGGTGGTGGGATGTAGTAATCCCTGCCCGGAGGTCATACCGACTTAACTGGAAGTAAAGTATGTAAGAAGTAAGTATTGTATGTGTATTGGTCTTGACTATTGTAAGTCATTGACCGGAAGTAAAAGAGTATCGAACACCCGATTAACCCGGGTGTGTAATGAAGCTATCTGGACCTTCATATGTATTAGAGAATTGTATCTCCGTATTGCGTATTGAGTATGTAATGAGTATGTATTGTGTATGTGTATTCTGGAAGATGGTAAGTAAGTATTGGTTGACTCGTATTGTCTTCCAAGCATGTATTGTACTGTGCGTATGTATGTATACCTTGGGTAGTATTGTAGTATCGTGGATGAAAGCATGTAAGTATGTATGTATGTATTGCAAAATGAATTGCATGTATTCGACCAAATGGTCGGTGTACCCTCGCTAGTACGCGGGGTATGCGGTTATCATATTCAGCGAAAGCTGACCCCCTCGGGGGAACGTTTTTAGTGCGCAGGTACCCAGAGCGGATACGGTCAGGGGAAGAGACCGGTGGCGCGCCTTGTAATTAGAAGCACCTAGTTTGTGAGGAATGGGTAGCAGATTGACTGCTAGTGAGTGTGTATGAAATTGGGAGAAGTACTGTAATGAATTTGGAACCTAGTAAACTCGGTATGAGTAGTGTATTATCTTGTACGGAATTGTGGAGTATTGTATTGAATGGAGTATGGTATTAAATGGAGTATTGTATCGAATGGAGCATTGTAGTATTCAGCATGTAATGAGAGTATGTATTGTATCGAGTAGTACTCGGATATTCCGGTCCATCAGACCGATGCTGTATGTAGTAGTAGCCTTGTTAGTCACGTGGGTGGCTAACGGCATTGTATCACCCGCCGTTGAGTAAGTATGTATCCGCTGTGAGAGTACGAATGTATAAGGAGTTGGATGGTAATTACAGTGTTAGCGGTAGGGGTGTTACAGTTAATGATATTATATGATTGTTAGGACATGTTTAATGACATTTAATGACCATTAAGAGGGTAAACAAGCGTAAGTTAAGTGTGAAAGTATATAACATAATTATGTGAAGTAATTAGCTAATTAGAAGTTAAATACGGTAATTAATCAACATCACTAATTATGTATAGATGTTGCTTTCGGTGGTTAACGAACGCAGCAAGGACCAAGGTATGGTTTTCCTGCAGTCTGTTTGCAACCGGTTTACACTGGCTTGTGTGTTGTTTGTTTCTAAGTGTTTACGACCTTATAAGATTTAAATCATGAAATGAGTTTACAGTTATTCCTTATTGTGGCGTGTATGTTTCCGATACCGTCTAACCTCGAATACGTGCTAACCCGTTAGCTAACCAATGTTAGGAAAACGTAAGAGAATGGTATTCGGCTTTTAACGTTTCAACTTACGGAACGTTCTAACTACGGCTATTCGTGTACCGATTGGTGCTTGTTGTGTGTGTTTATATATTTCCTCCCCTGTGTGACTAACCAAATTTGATTGACTATAACTCACACGATGTGATAAATTTTATAAAGGGGATTCTAACCATTGTATACCTTGGGGTGAGGAATCCGGGTGTCCGGTCACGCGTGTATTTACGGGGGTCGATATTTGAATCAGATTCGACTCTCTCCATGTTTTGGTTGTTTTCCTTCTTGGAGAACAATCTCCCACGAGTCTAATAAGAGACTCTCCTACCTTGGCTTTAGTTCGGGGCTAGGGTGAATTTATGTATGGTGTGTTTGGATCACTATATCCAACGCATCTTGGGGTAAAACAAATGTTTAATAAACCGAACGGTAACATGTGATGTAACGAGCTTAACATGAGAATGAAATCATTCTCTAGGCTCACCAAATTGGCTAACGTTTATATTGAAATACCCCGAACCTAAATATAGGGATTAAAATTGATCTAATACGTATTTAAGGGCCTAATGGTACCTAATTAATATGGTAAGGAAAAATAAATCCAAAAGAAAATAAAGAAACGCTTAAAAGGCGGAAAACGCTAAATAAGCGTTAAGTAACCATAGGAGGTATGAGACCCCGGTTAGAGTATTATATGGATTCTAAAGGTTTAATAAGACCCAAATAATATATGGGAACAACTCCCGAAGAAAACGGATCCAAATAATGCATTAAAACGCTAATAGGGCTTTGACGCACGTTTTTCGAGAAAACCCGAAGACGTGATTTTAAGTGGTCAAACGAACCCGTAAAAATTATAAGTCATTAAATAAATATTATTAAGCATTTATGAAAGCTTAATAACCAATAAAAATAAAGAAACAGGAAAATTCCGGAAAACGGGCCGGTTAGTGAACAGTACCTAAACCGGGTAAAATAACGAGTGTTTTCTGTAAAAGACGAAAAACGCTCCAGCTAGTATAACTGTAGGGGGCCGGTTTTTATCAGTCAAATAACTCCCTCACATACACATGTAACTAGCTAACTAAATAAGAGAGCCAAAAAGCAAAAAGCAATAAAGTAAAAGCTACTTTATTCCCTTCCCTCTCACCTCACTCTCACATTTTAGCTCACCTCTCTCTTTCCTCTTGCCCCTCCATCGTACTCTCCCTCTTCCTCCTCCCTCGGGCTGCGATTTTGGAGCTCCCCACAACAACCATGGCTACTCCATCTTCTTCCTCATGCTCCATCCTCATGTAAGCTCCAAATCAAAAACAAATTACATATTTGAACTCCCCTCATCATCCTCTATCATTCCCTCTTTTCAAAATTCGAAAAGGATGAATTTCATCTCCATGGGTTTTCCCCATTTGAAGAGAAAAGCACACCATTATGGAGCTTGGAGTCTCCTCTTTCCAACAAGGTAAAAATCTACATGAAAAACTCATGTTTTCTTCACCTTCCTTCATAACCGATTTTTGCTCCATTTGTAATGCTCTATTTTTCTCTCTCCTTGGAGCATAATATCAACCTTGCAATGGTGGTGGATTCACCTTCTTGAACCAAGGGCTAAAACCCCTTAAAACTCTCCAAAGGTAAACCCTAGAAATTTCATTTCAAACACTTCAATGAATTGGCATTAATTTAAGGGTTAGTATATTAATTGTAGTGTTTTTTGTTCATTGGGTGATGGGAATGGAGTTTGGCAACTCCATTCCCCACATGGCCGATTTGGGCAAGAAAGGAAGAAGGAGGAGAAATGAGAAAGAAAGAAGGAATTATAAGCTCAAGGTAAGAGCTCTTTACTAATGTTAAATTTTCGTGCATTAGAGTAATGGGAATGAGTAAACCAATCTAAAGAACCCAAATAATGTATTAGTAATGTAATTGTGGAAGTTTGAGTAATTGTGCAATAGTATGTGAATTGTAGGCTTTGGAGCCAAATGGTTGTGTATGAGTATTAGTATTGATGTTTGATGGAGTATTGGTGTATTATGATGGATGTATATTTGTTTGATTGCTGGTAGGACCCTTGTAAGGGTGTGGCTAGAATAGGTATGAACTCGGTGAAGAAAGAATGTGTATGGCTAAGTAAGAAAAGTAGGTGAACTATGGTGAATTTTTGGTAGGAATTATGTATTCAAGGATGACTTGGTAAATGGGAAAACCAAGGTGTGTATTGGAGTTAGTAGAGATGTTTAGTAGCTATGGAATGGTAGTAGTAGTATGAGAAGTAAGAAGTGTAAAATCTGTAGCTGAGTGTATCAATATGCATTGGAGAAGTTAGGAAAGATTAGTGTGCAAGAATTGGTAAAAAGAGTGTTGGACTTGGGTATAGGTATTGCAAAGGCTTGGAAATGTATTTGGAATGCTGATGGTGGCATTGGTTGAGAAGTAATGGATGGTAGAATGGAGTATGAAAATCTGTAGCATAAGAGGAAAGAAAACTATTGTAAGTGTTGAAAGAAAGTGAGAGGAAATTGTGTAAGATGATTGATGGATTTAGTAAGGAACTTGTTGAATGAACTAAGGGGTATTAGGAGGTTTAATTAGTGTTAAGACATGTGGGATTAAGTGTAGCAACAATGGGGAAGTAATGGGTAAGAAGAGGGACTGAAAACAGAAATAAAAATGTAATTACTGGGCCGGACCGACCTTGGGACCGGACTTGCAAGGTCAGTCGAGCCCAGATTTACAAGGGACGGAAACCTTATGGAATGGACCGACCTTGGGACCGGACATGCAAGGTCGGTCGGCCAGAAGAAATTCCCACAATGTAACTTACTGGAATGGACCGACCTTGCGACCGGACTTGCAAGGTCGGTCGACACAAAAATTTTTCCGTCTTGTAAGCTACTGGAATGGACCGACCTTGCGACCGGACTTGCAAGGTCGGTCGGGCTAAAAATTTCATCAGGTAACTCACTGGAATGGACCGACCTTGGGACCGGACTTGCAAGGTCGGTCGGCTCTGTAATTCTCCAGCGTAATTCCCCACTGACTTCGACCGACCTTGGGGACCGGACTTGTAAGGTCGGTCGAGTCATACAAAAAAAAATTTAAATTAAATTAAATAATTGTATATATATATATATATGTGTGTACCCACCTATACATATGTGCATATATATGTAAGTATACCACTGTTAAGTAATGAAAAGTAAGTAAATAAAATGTAAGTATAGGGATGTAGAGACTTAGTAAGTATGAATTAGGAAACGTAAGGATAATCGAATTAAATTAATGATAGTTAGATTAATTATTCGATCGTATGAATATCATAGGATTTGATTTGTGAACACCGGAGGAACGTTGGGATACAAGTACAATGGTGAAAGGTATGATTTCTTCATGCCCTGTATCCTAATCTGGTTACCCCGATTTGTGTGCTTAGTTGATCACCTAAATAAGATAAATGCATGAATCGGACTATATTGCACTTACCTGTGCTTGACTTATGTCGTTCGTGATATTTATTGTCTTGAACACTAGTTTGTATAATTCATGAAATAAATGAATGATGATGACTTGTATTCGAATCTTGTATTGTACTTAAGTATCATATTGTATTTTGTATAAATGGGTATTGAGCATACTAATTGTGTATGTGGCTTGTATGAAAGAGTTCTGCTAATTCCTAACTACCTAATTCCTAACTTAAGTGAGTAAACTGGAATGAGTAGAAGTCCAATATAGCTTCGGCCACGCGTGAGGATGAGGAAACACAAGAGGTTGGATCCGATTCCTGGTTCGTAAGCTGGTCCACGGCCCAAATCCCTTAAGTGGGTAGCATCCTGGACTGGTGAACCAAGTAAATCCCGGTGGTGAGACGGAGTAGTCCCCGGGTCGGAGGTCCCGACGAGTTAACATGAGTAAGAGTAAGAGTAAGTAAGTATGTATGAGTATGAGTATGAGTATGTATGCGTATGTATGAAGTAACGAGTAAAAGAGTAACCTCCACCCGATTAACCCGGGTGGACCAATGAAGCTAACAATTTGTATTTGTGTATGTAATGAGTATGTGTATTCGGAAAAAGGTAAGTATGTATTGGATGGTTATATTGTATTCCTTGTACGTAATGAAGTGTATGTATGTATTCCTTGCGTAAGTATTATTGTATTGTGTGTAAGAGCATGTATGTTTGTATGAAAATGAACTGCATGTATTCGACCAAGTGGTCGGCGTACCCTCACTAGTACGCGGGTATGCGGTTATCATGCGCAGCGAAAGCTGACCCCTAGGGGGAACGTTTTTAGTGTGCAGGTACCCGAAGCGAATGGCAGGTAGTCAAGGAGAGACCGGAACCCTTGTATTTAGAAGCAAGTAGTTTGTGAGGAACGGGTAGTAAGTAGTCTCTTAGGGAGTACGTATGAATTTGGAAGAGGTATTATACTTGTATAAGGATCTTAGTAAACTCGGTATGTGGATTATATTGTATTGTACTTGAAGTATTGTATCGAATAGAAGATTGTAGCATTTATTGATATACGGAGTATGTATGGTAGATATGTAACACTCGGGATTCCGGTCCATCAGACCGATGCTGTATGTAGTAGCAGTAGCTTTGTTAGTCACGGGGGTGACTAACGGCATTGTATCACCCACATTATGTAAATATGTATCCGCTGCGTGTATCTGATGTGTAAGGAGATTGGACGGTAAGCACTGTATTAATGGTAGGGGTGTTACAAAAAGTGGTATCAGAGTGAAGTATCGCTCTGATGACTGGAAATACCGAGTTTAGGAATACCGAGTTAGGAATTAGAAGCTTAGGGCTAAGGGCTGAGTGTTAGCATTAGAGATATGCTAGTTAGGAACTCCCGGTGAGTACCGGATACCTACAATACCAGTCCCGCCCACCGCATCCCCATTGTATAACTTGGGAAAGGACGCCAGAGAGAGGAAAGACCTCTCATACCCGGGGAAAACCCGATCTGGCTGTTGTGAAACAATCACACGGTAAACAAGAACCGACACGTAGTAGATGCCGAGAACTGGAAGTCCCGGAGATGGATCCCGGTTGAACCACAACACCGCACTTAATAGCGGTAGGATGAGCACTCCAACCACGAGGAGGCTGCAACTTACAACAGCATGGGGCGACGTGCTCAGCAGTCGCGAAACCTAGCTAACCAAACAATAGAGGAAATGAAGCACTAACCGCACAACGGAATGAAAAGGGAGCAGTAACGGAACCCGAGACACAAGTCTACGGGATGGTAATACTTGAATAATACCACCAACGGTATGCTAGCTGACTAAAGACATAGTCGGAAGCGGTTAATTCCAAAACTACGACGCCATTAAGGTTGCAATACCTGGCCAATATAGCTCAGACAACTACAAGAACGACCATGGGATATAATCCAATAGGACTACAAGAGTAGTGCCTAAACAAGGAAGGCTCAGTAACCACCACAGGTGTGCGGGAACGAGCCACAAGGAATGACACTAAACAAAATAGAGTGGGAATCTCCAAGAATTGGAGAAGTACCCAGATCTACGATAACCATGTCTAGCCACCAAGAAGCTACCTAAGGGATCGAGTATACCAATTATAGATCAATAAGATCGAGGGAAGAGTCAACGAGATTAGCAAATACGAGTGGAAACCATACCGTGATCGGTATAGGATTACTCAAAAACCACCAGTACCACGCACTTGCCACGGCAAATGCAGTAAGAACACGAATAGGTGAAGGAGCACTAACACGTCACAAGTACATAGTAATGTACGGTGACCGTAATGAAACAACCACAGGATCACACATCCTAATGACCAGACGTTTGAAACCTTGGGAAGGCTTAACGGCCCGACCACTGTACTTAGTACATACCAGTCAGGGAGAAGCTAGACTTGGTCAAGACCTCAAGCATGGCTATGCCATGAGAGATTTCTTTTAACACCGAACCATTGTTTTTAAAACCCCAAATTTTTCTTTCAAAACCACAACCTTCTTTTAAAATCTTGGATTTTAAAACCAAACCGATAGAATTACGGTGAGTATCATAGAATGATACAAGAGGAGTTGGCAACAGAATACTTCACCTAGGCGTGTGACGAACACTACGAGTGTACCATTACGGGATGTGGGACAACCGCACTCCGAAGGAGCTTGCGGGCCTGACACGTAGTCGGGTAAGTTGTAACGTATCAACATGGTACCCCACGTATGTATACATGTAGTGTACAACACACGGGAAGTAGTCAACTCCGTTCTACGGATCATGAGTGAATTCAACCAGAACAGCTGGACACCTCAGACAATCAAGTATAAAGGAACTCGGGGAATCCATCGGAAGATAAGGAATAAGAACTAGAAGGTGCAAAGAGCACATACTAGTAAGTATAGACATTGGATATGTCTCAAGTCTTCAAGTAAATACGTGACAGCTGGAGGTATACCCAGCCTAACGCAGTAAGGCAATCGCCTAACGAGAACACCACAATACTCAACAAACGGGATAAGATTCCAGAGAGCAATCGCAAGATTACCACTAAACATAATCCGTCATCGAAAGGGATATTTAAAACTAGTCTCGGGCGCTAGGAGCGAGTATAAACGGTCTACCCAACGACGGGAGACGTTATAACCTGAAAAGGGAATAGCTTGAATACAATACCACAAGGCGGTATAGTAGAGACGACATATCAAAAATATTAGCCAAATGTAACGGCATAACTAACAACACCAGGAGCAATCCTCGAAGGGTGTCTGGAATGACAACAGTCGAATGAAGCGTCATGATAGGAGCACGACAACTAGAACGAACACTCGGTTAAGACACCGAAGGGATTTCACTTAACAGGAAATACCCTAAGTTACAAGAAAGCACTGATCAGCACCGGATTTCTTAAAGGGTCTCCTACAAACGGAAGCGTGATGTCATGACGTGCCATGGAGCCCAGTAATATCTCCCCCCTATGATGGTATACAAGGAGTGGAAACATGTGTAAGCAGCTTAGAAGAGCATAGCTCACAGCAATACGGCTTAAAAGCCATCAACCAACTACATCATGTAGACCTTAGTGGTTGCATAACCCACACCATTTGAGAGCAAGACTTGCAAGAAATATTGTCTCATACGACAAGAAATCAACAACTGGACCATCAGTTCAACCCAACATCCTGAGCGGCTTGGAGTAATGGCCATCTCAGTGTCACTATCACTAGAGCACCAGCCTAGTATACAGTTGACAAGCTTTTAATTACCCTTCATCCCTACTGTAGCAATAATAACACGGAGGCATAAGAATCAGGATAATGCCAAATTGGCCTAGTCCACATTTGGACACTACGAGAAACCCAAGGGAAGGTACCCCTCGTTAACCGAAGACCACCAATGCGGTGATGATGTGAGCCCTTAGAAAAGGCTTCCATCTATTATAACAGTAAAGCCTACGCTTATAGATATTGCCAAGAGGCGATAGAACAAGGAAATGAGATTTCCAAACCATCACGACTTAAGGAGCAAACATACTCTGTATGCACCCAAGCATGCGGTGTTTTTAGACCTATGAGTGGAGACAAACCCCTCAACAAGAACTTTCATTTATCAGTAATAGAATACTCTCAATTGGAGAACGAGAGCAGAAAACCCTTGCAGTTTCTTGGGATGTCCCAGTGAGGTACATACAAAAGTAAAACTACACAGTGGGAGCCTATAACCGATGCTCGGCACTAGGAAGATGATAGTGGTCAAAAGCAATCAATGTGTGTGCACATTGCACACCATGAATGACCAACGCTCAAGAGAGCTTGTAACTCGATAAATCACTTCATCCTCGGTCAACCAAGATACTTGGTGAGTTGTATCATATATGATGATGGAATGTGAGGTAAGCTAACCTACACATGAAACCTAAAAGGGAAGAACATCTCCACATTGGGAAGATATTAATATTGTGGTATGCTACGACAACCGTCATACACGCGAACATTGGAAACCCCAGGGTATTCATACCATAAGGGAATGGTGCCAAGGACAATGGCAATGAGTAAAGAGAAACTATCACAGTAACAGAAACAGTAAAAACGATGTTGTATAATGAGTAAGAATACGGTGCGCAACAAGCGACCGATATGAGGAAGTAGCAGATAATGACACGGAGTATAAATACGAGATGACAGGCAGAAATATTCTTTCCTATCACATAAGTGACTTAATGTCAAGCCTTTACGCCTCTGCACTCTGTATGACTGAGTGTTTTGGCATTGCACTTGTTCAGCTAAGGATCTAATGAGATGGCTAGGGATATGGAAAATGTAAACCATAGTAAATCTTTCCTTTCACCATGAACATGGCACTAGCCAATTGAGCAAGCTTAGCAACAAACCGTGCGGCCTAAGGCCAAAGAAGCACGAAGAGTGTACAACACACTAACAATCACAAGATGTGAATTCCATTAGAGTAAAAGGTGAAAGGAGACATATCAAAGTCACTAGGACCGACGCATAGAAATGCAAGGTCATACAAGTAAAGAACACTTGTACTGAACCAGAAGAACTGGTATGATTTAGAAGCTAGTGACAACAGAGGAAGCACTACAGTTAAGTGGTGACTTAACCTCGCCTGACAATAAGTCGGAGGAACTTAACGAATAATCGTAGAAGCACGAATAGCATGTGCAGAAGATTACCAGAGAGCTGTTATAAATCTTTAACTCATTGAGTCCAAACACGGTGAAAGAATACCACATTTGTTTAGTAAACCATATTCCCATAATAGACGGATAAGAAGGTGATGTATAGCACATTAAGGATAACAAGAAGGGTGAATAACCCGAGTATCAGGGTCGCGCAGCAAAAGCTAGTGGGCCCTAGCTAGGAGATAATATACCTAGTAAGTATAGCAAAATGGCTATTAATGCCTTGAAGCCTAATAGGCTAGAACCGAATTAATGATGAGTTAAATAAACTCATATAGAAGTCCTTGGTGCAAAGACTAAACCATTGGTATGGTTAAGATCCCTTTGACCAGAGCATATTGTATAGTATACGGTAGTGAAGCTAAACGCTTCAGTTTGCCCAGACTGATTAAACCAAAGTTTAATAATAATAAAATATGGTAGATTACGTGGGCGTAATCCCTTTTAAGGGAGGTAGAGCGAAAACCGCTTAATGTAAGTTTTGTGAATAAAACACATAAACCATAATGTGCATAGCACAATGAGAACCAAATTGATGATTGATACCATGTTAAATAAACATAAGTACTCATTCATATTGTAATTATGGTAACTAGGCATTAGACATGCAAATACCATAGGAGGAATACACCCATCTTGTAACACCAATGTAAGAATATTAGTAAAAGAAAAGTAATGAGTAGTGGACGGAGCTCCACAAGTATTGTAGCCTTTGAAGAAGTAGTACGAAATGAATGGGGATAGTAGAGGAATGAAGTTATGAGTAGTGGAATCGTAAGTAAAATATTTGAAGCAATTGAAGTCAACTAAATCTTATAAGTATAGTATTCCTTAGTTAGAATATTGGAGATGATGGTGAGTAATGGATGGAAGTAGTGAAGGTTGATGAAATGAGCATTAGGATTGAACCATGGAGTAAAGCATTTGGGAAGTAGAGTGAGGACGATTGATGGACGGATTCCATCCTTTGGAGATGTATGAATTCGTAATCACGACTAGAAAGAGTAAAAAGATAGAACACGAAAACAACTAATTAATTGCTTGTTTGAAACTGATGTGGGAAGTCAAACCTGATCCTGATCAGATCAAGGGAAACCAAACACAAATTGGGGTGGAAAGATAGTTCAACACTGGTGCTGATCACATCAGGGTCGAACGATTCTTGAAGCTCCCCTCAAGTGGTCACAAGAATCACACATAGGATAGAAGTAATGAATGTAACTTGGAACTTGGAGTTGGATGCTTTAGAAAGATTTCTAATTAGCTGTTGGGAAGGATTTTCCTTAGACTGAGAGTAGTAGGATTTGGCTATAAGCTTATACCGGAGAAGATAGTGGGTGTAGCAAGGTTGTATTATTCCAAGGGCAGGGGACATAGAGGAGTCCTGTGTCTAGATGACCTGAGTGCCTACGGGATTCTAATGTGTATTGCATGCTTTGGGGATAGCTTTGCACTGTATGTATCTATAAATTTTGTAATAAGGAACCGGATGGTTGGTAGTAATGCGGATTGGAGTAATTATAGTACATTGGTATGGTATGGTATGTAGAGACCCTGAGTAATGGATTTAGGAATTGTAAGGAGGAAGAAGGTATGGCTTTGGTACTAGACACGTAAGAATGAGTAAGCATTGTAAACCTATAACCTCGAACAACTTTGAGGACAAAGTTCTTAAGGGGGGTAGATTGAAATACCCCGAACCTAAATATAGGGATTAAAATTAATCTAATACGTATTTAAGGGCCTAATGGTACCTAATTAATATGGTAAGGAAAAATAAATCCAAAAGAAAATAAAGAAACGCTTAAAAGGCGGAAAACGCTAAATAAGCGTTAAGTAACCATAGGAGGTATGAGACCCCGGTTAGAGTATTATATGGATTCTAAAGGTTTAATAAGACCCAAATAATATATGGGAACAACTCTTGAAGAAAACGGATCCAAATAATGTATTAAAACCCTAATAGGGCTTTGACACACGTTTTTCGAGAAAACCCGAAGACGTGATTTTAAGTGGTCAAACGAAGCCGTAAAAATTATAAGTCATTAAATAAATATTATTAAGAATTTATGAAAGCTTAATAACCAATAAAAATAAAGAAACGGGAAAATTCCGGAAAACGGGCCGATTAGTGAACAGTACCTAAACCGGGTAAAATAACGAGCGTTTTCTGTAAAAGACGAAAAACGCTCCAGCTAGTATAACTGTAGGGGGCCGGTTTTTATCAGTCAAATAACTCCCTCACACACACATGTAACTAGCTAACTAAATAAGAGAGCCAAAAAGCAAAAAGCAATAAAGTAAAAGCTACTTTATTCCCTTCCCTCTCACCTCACTCTCACATTTTCACTCACCTCTCTCTTTCCTCTTCCCCCTCCATCGTACTCTCCCTCTTCCTCCTCCCTTGGGCTGCGATTTTGGAGCTCCCCACAACAACCATGGCTACTCCATCTTCTTCCTCATGCTCCATCCTCATGCAAGCTCCAAATCGAAAACAAATTACATATTTGAACTCCCCTCATCATCCTCTACCATTCCCTCTTTTCAAAATTCGAAAAGGATGAATTTCATCTCCATGGGTTTTCCCCATTTTAAGAGAAAAGCACACCATTATGGAGCTTGGAGTCTCCTCTTTCCAACAAGGTAAAAATCTACATGAAAAACTCATGTTTTCTTCACCTTCCTTCATAACCGATTTTTGCTCCATTTGTAATGCTCTATTTTTCTCTCTCCTTGGAGCATAATATCAACCTTGCAATGGTGGTGGATTCACCTTCTTGAACCAAGGGCTAAAACCCCTTATAAAACTCTCCAAAGGTAAACCCTAGAAATTTCATTTCAAACACTTCAATGAATTGACATTAATTTAAGGGTTAGTATATTAATTGTAGTGTTTTGTGTTCATTGGGTGATGGGAATGGAGTTTGGCAACTCCATTCCCCACATGGCCGATTTGGGCAAGAAAGGAAGAAGGAGGAGAAATGAGAAAGAAAAAAGGAATTATAAGCTCAAGGTAAGCTCTTTACTAATGTTAAATTTTCGTGCATTAGAGTAATGGGAATGGGTAAACTAATCTAAAGAACCCAAATAATGTATTAGTAATGTAATTGTGGAAGTCTGAGTAATTGTGCAATAGTATGTGAATTGTAGGCTTTGGAGCCAAATGGTTGTGTATGAGTATTAGTATTGATGTTTGATGGAGTATTGGTGTATTATGATGGATGTATATTTGTTTGATTACTGGTAGGACCCTTATAAGGGTGTGGCTAGAATAGGTATGAACTCGGTGAAGAAAGAATGTGTATGGCTAAGTAAGAAAAGTAGGTGAACTATGGTGAATTTTTGGTAGGAATTATGTATTCAAGGATGACTTGGTAAATGGGAAAACCAAGGTGTGTATTGGAGTTAGTAGAGATGTTTAGTAGCTATGGAATGGTAGTAGTAGTATGAGAAGTAAGAAGTGCAAAATCTATAGCAGAGTGTATCAATATGCATTGGAGAAGTTAGGAAAGATTAGTGTGCAAGAATTGGTAAAAAGAGTGTTGGACTTGGGTATAGGTATTGCAATGGCTTGGAAATGTATTTGGAATGCTAATGGTGGCATTGGTTGAGAAGTAATGGATGGTAGAATGGAGTATGAAAATCTATAGCATAAGAGGAAAGAAAACTATTGTAAGTGTTGAAAGAAAGTGAGAGGAAATTGTGTAAGATAATTGATGGATTTAGTAAGGAACTTGTTGAATGAACTAAGGGTATTAGGAGGTTTAATTAGTGTTAAGACATGTTGGGATTAAGTGTAGGAACAATGGGGAAGTAATGGGTAAGAAGAGGGACTGAAAACAGAAATAAAAATGTATAATTACTGGGCCGGACCGACCTTGGGACCGGACTTGCAAGGTCGGTCGAGCCCAGATTTACAAGGGACGGAAACCTTCTGGAATGGACCGACCTTGGGACCGGACATGCAAGGTCGGTCGGCCAGAAGAAATTCCCGCAATGTAACTTACTGGAATGGACCGACCTTGCAACCGGACTTGCAAGGTCGGTCGACACAAAATTTTTCCGTCTTGTAAGCTACTGGAATGGACCGACCTTGCGACCGGACTTGCAAGGTCGGTCGGGCTAAAAATTTCATCAGATAACTCACTGGAATGGACCGACCCTGGGACCGGACTTGTAAGGTCGGTCGGCTCTGTAATTCTCCAGCGTAATTCCCCACTGACTTCGACCGACCTTGGGGACCAGACTTGTAAGGTCGGTCGAGTCATACAAAAAAATTAAATTAAATTAAATAATATATATATATATATAATATATATATATATATATATGTATACCCACCTATACATATGTGCATATATATGTAAGTATACCACTGTTAAGTAATGAAAAGTAAGTAAATAAAATGTAAGTATAGGGGTATAGGATGTGTAGAGACTTAGTAAGTATGAATTAGGAAACGTAAGGATAATCGAATTAAATTAATGATAGTTGATTATATTATTCGATCGTATGAATATCATAGGATTTGATTTGTGAACATCGGAGGAACGTTGGGATACAAGTACAACGGTGAAAGGTATGATTTCTTCATGCCCTGTATCCTAATCTGGTTACCCCGATTTGTGTGCTTAGTTGATCACCTAAATAAGATAAATGCATGAATCGGACTATATTGCACTTACCTGTGCTTGACTTATGTCGTTCGTGATATTTATTGTCTTGAACACTAGTTTGTATAATTCATGAAATATATGAATGATGATGACTTGTATTCGAATCTTGTATTGTACTTAAGTATTGTATTGTATTTTGTATAAATGGGTATTGAGCATAGTAATTGTGTATGTGGCTTGTATGAATGACTTCTGCTAATTCCTAACTACCTAACTCCTAACTTAAGTGAGTAAACTGGAATGAGTAGAAGTCCGATATAGCTTCGGCCACGCGTGAGGATGAGGAGACACAAGAGGTTGGATCCGATTCCTGGTTCGTAAGCTGGTCCACGACCCAAATCCATTAAGTGTGTAGCATCCTGGACTGGTGAACCAAGTAAATCCCGGTGGTGGGACGGAGTAGTCCCCGGGCCGGAGGTCCCGATGACTTAACATGAGTAAGAGTAAGAGTAAGTAAGTATGTATGAGTGTGAGTATGTATGCGTATGTATGAAGTAACGAGTAAAAGAGTAACCTCCACCCGATTAACCCGGGTGGACCAATGAAGCTAACAAGTATTGTATATTGTGTGTGTAATGAGTATGTGTATTCAGAAGAAGGTAAGTATGTATTGGATGGTTATATTGTATTCCTTGTACGTAATGAAGTGTATGTATGTATGCCTTGCGTAAGTATTATTGTATTGTGTGTAAGAGCATGTATGCATGTATGTTTGTATGAAAATGAACTGCATGTATTCGACCAAGTGGTCGGCGTACCCTCACTAGTACGCGGGGTATGCGGTTATTATGCGCAGCGAAAGCTGACCCCCTAGGGGGAACGTTTTTTGTGTGCAGGTACCCGAAGCGAATATGGTCAAGGTAAGAGACCGGAGGCACACCCTTGTATTTAGAAGCAAGTAGTTTGTGAGGAACGGGTAGTAAGTAGTCTCTTAGGTAGTACGTATGAATTTGGAAGAGGTATTATACTTGTATAAGGATCTTAGTAAACTCGGTATGTGGATTATATTGTATTGTACTTGAAGTATTGTATCGAATGGAAGGTTGTAGCATTTATTGGTATACGGAGTATGTATGGTAGATATGTAACACTCGGGATTCCGGTCCATCAGACCGATGCTGTATGTAGTAGCAATAGCTTTGTTAGTCACGGGGGCGACTAACGTCATTGTATCACCCACATTATGTAAGTATGTATCCGCTGCGTGTATCTGATGTGTAAGGAGATTGGACGGTAAGCATTGTATTAATGGTAGGGGTGTTACATATATGGTTCGTTTCCTCAAGCGATTCGATCCTGTTATGTTGTATGTATGTTGATGTTGTGCAATGTATGTTATTATGTTTATGTATGTTGTTTGTTAAAATGAACCCCATGTTTATTATGAGAAGTAGTTGCGTGTATCCCGGTAGCCGACGGACTGCACGTTAATCATACCAGCCAAGGGTTGCTGAGCCCCTTTGGGGCACCATATTATTTTCTAGGAGAGTGATCGAAGAGGAGGACTCGCTTTGCATGGAGTACAAAGGAATACTTTTGTTATTTTTGGATATTGAACCCGAGTAGTGCTTGTACACTCGAGGTCGTATATGTTGGTGAATGAAGGATTAGATTGGTGATTTTTGTACATTAACACTCGCGGTATATTGTGATTATTTTTGGAAGTAAGTTTGGGAAGTTGTAATTATGCTCGGGATTCTTGTAATCAGACGGATACATTTGTATATAATAGCCTTGTTAGCCACGTCGGTAGCTAACGGCGTGTAACACCGCCCTTTTTGGGTAATGATTAAGTTACGTTTTCTGCTACAATTATTGATTAAGTGTGGAGATTACGGTTAGGGTGTTACAAAAAGTGAACAAACCAAATCTACACGCATAGCAAGTTCATAAATCCGCCTCACTATATCAACATCCCCACCGCATGACTAAAGTACACAACACTATTCACAAGCGAAAACAAACACAACACACCGATATAGCGACAGATTAGAACCGAGAAATCCAATGAACTGAGGTGATTTACGGTGTAATTGATTATTGTAAATAATAGTATTAATTTTGACTACAATTAATAATGTGGAGTTATATATATTTGCAGTAGTGATGTGTCTAAGAAAATTATAAATTATATGTCACTTATGTTACTAAAGATATACTATGTTACTAAATAAACTTTAGATTGTAGGGACATCCATTGACATTTAATTAATGAAGTCAAAAAGAATTCGACCAAATTAAATAGTTAAATATTATGTGAATGTTATGTAACATATAGAAAAACGAAACTACTTTGACCAGCTTATGAAAACGTTAAACATCTCACGAAGAAATAAAACAAACTATCATGCACAACATAAGGCTAGTAATAGTAAATATTGCATAACATAAAAAAAAAATCAAAAACAATGATATCTTACAGCACTAGCTCAACGCTAGATTTCATTAAAAAAAAATTGGTTATACAAATAATAAGATAACTCATTGGAACGTCTAACCTGACCTCTAAGCTATTATAAATCGCGAATTTTTATTTTTTTTTTGAGGAAAAAATCTCGAATTAGAAGGTGGAGCTTGCGCCATGTAGTAAGGTGGCGATTAGTATATTTGTTTTTTTCTTTTTGCCACATGTCAACACAGGGAAATTAAGAAAAAAAGAAAAAAATGAAATTTGTTAACAAAGCACACGCAGAGAAGAGAGAGGAAGGGGAGAGAAGTTTTTTTTTTCAAAATGTCATAACTTATAAAATATAAGTGAAAAAATAAAAAAATTATACCATTGTTCATCATTTTCTGTGGTCTTCAAAATAAGACCAAACATGAGTATGTTTTGATAAATTTTTTATTTTTCATTTTTTGTATGTACAGATTTTTTAAGATTCATTGCAAATTGTAAGTTTAAGAAAAGTGAATCAAAGGGTGTTACAACGTGAATCAAAGGTTGTTAAAAAGTGAATCAGAAAGTTGCTTAAAAGTGAATAAGAGGTTTAAAAAAAGTGAATCTCATAAACAAAGATTGTTTAAGTGATTCTGATTGTTTGACTAGTGTGAATCAGAGGTTTTAGAAATGTGAATCAAAGGTTGTCAAAAAGTGAATCACAAGTTGTTACAAAGTGAATTAGGGTAATAAGAGTGAATCTCGTAAGCATAGATTAAGAGGTTTAAGAAATGTGAATCAGAGGTTTTATAAAGTGATTCATGCGTTTAAGAAAAATGAATCAAAGGTTTAAGAAAAGTGATTTTCGTAAATAGAGATTGTTTTAACTAAAGTGAATAAGAGGTTTAAGAAAAGTGAACCAGAGGTTTAGGAAAAGTGAATCAACGGTTTTTTAAAGGTGAATCAAAGGTTTAAGAAAAGTGAAAATTTTGTTTAATACTAGTAAAAGTTAATCATATCACAAACTTATGCGAGGGTGGTTTTTAGGGTGTTTGGGGGGAGGTGGGGTAATCTTTTGGTATTAGTTCTACACTTTATATTGTCGTCACTACTCGACTGTTTTTTAGGGTTTGGGGTTTAGGGTTTAGGGTCGTTAGACCCTAAACCTTGTACTACAAACCATAAAAACGCCTTCGACGTTTTTAGCATTCCTATGGTAGTTTTGAGGGTGTTTGGGGGTAGGGTAATCTTTTTGGCATTAGTTCTACACTTTATATTGTCGTTTTTAACTTTACTATGGTGGTTTTTAGAGTGATTGGGGTAAGATTCATTTTGTTAATGAATAAGGTTCATTTTATTATTAAAGAAGATTCATTTTGCTAATGAATAAGATTCACTTTAAAAATACCTAATATATACTCATACTAAAAATATAAAATTTTAAGTTTACCAAAACATATCCATGATACATCTTGTTTTGAAGAGCACGAAAAATGATGAACAATGGTATAATTTTTTTTTATTTTTGCACTTTTATTTTATTACTTATAACATTTAAAAAATCATTTTCTCTCTCCTACCCATAAACCACATTCATCCTCAAAGCGCATGTGCAGGCGCGTGAGTATATTTACTTTTCTTCTTTTGCTTTCCCTTCATTTATTATCCAATAATTTATTAACACTTGGCAGAAGCCACCTTCCACCATGGCACAAGCTCCATTTTCTCCTAGCCGTTATAAATATCATATCAAAGTTGATGTTAAAAACAAGGGGCAACAGTATCTAGAATAAGCATCTTCTCCCACATAAAATGGCTTTAACATCTCTTTATTCTTGAAGTCATACACACTAGCATCACGGCCTCCCGCTGCTCTTCTAGAAGCTCCATAGTACTCATATGAATCGTCCATAAACCATATCGAGTTGGGTGGGAATTTGGTCAGACTAATATTATCAATTGCACTGTACAACAATTACCTACAAAGAATGTCATGTTGGCTAAGTCCTCAAACTCATCCCACGTCCCACAAACAGTATTGAGCTTGAAAACATTAAATGACTGAGTTCTTTCATACCAATGACTATCATCATCACGAGTCTGCGAGAATTCTTACCGACCACTGTTCATCGCTCCCCTTCAGGGACGATTTTGAGGCGATTTTTCGTCCTCTCCGGTTCTCTTCTGCTCTACAGGGAGATTGTGTCCACATTTAGAGTTATCTCCTCCAGCAGTTGGTGGTGCTCTTGGTCTGTTGTCTCTGGCGCTGCTCTTTCAAGGTTGATTGGAGTTTCCCCTCCTTCGGTCTTAGGTTTTCTTCTGCTTTCTTTTCTCTGGTGGTCTGGTCTGCCTTTTCTCCAGTTTGTTAGCGATTGTGTTCGTGACAGTTTTCAGTCAGAGAATATTCTCGGTGGTGGTGTGGGTGGTTTCGTCTCCTTTCTGCGCTTGGGCTCGCATCTCTTCTGGCTCACTCCGACATTGATCTACATCATTGGTCTGGCTAGGCTCTATCTGCCGAGTTTGTTTATCTCTGAATTGGGGTGTGAGTGTCGATTCTCTATTCTGGATCCCTGCTTCTTGGTGTTTTCTCTTGGGTTTGCGATTCCCACTCCCGATTTGTGGCCTGCGTTAGCTTGTTCTGGTTTGGGGCGTGTAGTTGCTGATTTCTCGCTGCAACCTCCCTGTTTTGAGTGGTCTTAGTTAGTCAGAGGCTGCGTTTTATTCTTTCAGAAGTGGAGAGGTGTTTCTGGGCTCGATTTCTTTCGGTTAATCTCAGTCGGAGTTGGGAAATTGTCGGGCTTGTCTTTTGCTTCAGGTTCTGCCGGTGTGGTCTTCAGGGGTGGGTCGAGCTCTCCTTGAGCTGTTTGGTCTTTGCATCAGATTGGGTTGGCCTTCTGTGCGTCTGGTTGCACGAGTGTGGTTGGTTCGTAGTGTGCCTGCCTCCTTTTGGGAATTGCGGGAGGGCTCGATCGCAGGCAAGTGGTGGGGGCGGCTAGCAGGACTCATTCTGATGAGTTGTTTAGCCTTAAATTTTAGGGGGCTAGGGAGATCTAAGGCTGTGTATTGGATCAAGCGATTGATCTTAAAACTCAATCCGGATATAATCATCCTCAGTGAAACCCACAAGTCCTTGGCAGATATGGAGTTATTCTTTGATTTATTCCCTATGTATCATGATAAGTGTCCAAACGGCTCGGAAAACGGAGTCCAAACGAAGAATTTAGAGCCGGTCAAAGATGGAAGAAAATAAGTCGAGTCAACACATGCGTCCGCATGGTATTAGGGCGGACGTCTCGGATGTCCTTAAGCGGACGCCACACCAGTGACGACCGCGTGGATTTCAGGCGGACACGGGAAGCGGACGGCTCAGTCACGTCCGCGTGGATTTCAGGCGGACACGGGAAGCGGACGGCACAAGTGGCCGGGCG
Organism: Limonium bicolor; assembly: GCA_023374045.1. Taxonomy (NCBI): domain Eukaryota; kingdom Viridiplantae; phylum Streptophyta; class Magnoliopsida; order Caryophyllales; family Plumbaginaceae; genus Limonium; species Limonium bicolor. The sequence goes on from CM041776.1 coordinate 527,331,082, forward strand.
GACGGCTCAGTCACGTCCGCATGAGTTTTAGGCGGACGCACACGCGGACGCGTGTATATTTACACAGCGCGACAGTTTTCTTCGCTCGTCTTCGTCTGCAACTTGCCTTCGCCGTCGTCTGCAACTTGATTCCGTTATCCATCTACTCCCGCAGCGCCTACCATAATTCTCTCACGCGTTTCATTTCTGTCCCCTGCAATCAATGAGAGCAATCAACCAGCAATCAAATTCGTACGGATCTTCTTCTCCTCTGCCTCTATATAAACTTACCCAGACAGCACCATAAGAGGACGCACACCACGCACGACGGGAGTCTGAAGAATTCGCTCACCACACTCATCCATTCCCTTCCATTTAATTTCCTCCCGTAACACCAAAACATTCCACACTCACGCAGTAACAAAAGAAATAGAAGAGCAGCAGTGAGAGCGAGAGCAGACCAGCTCTTCCTCTGAATTAATGTCAAAATCTGTCTGTGCTATCTTCTTATCTCCGTTAATGTCTGAGTAATTTTCATTTGTATCCTAGGATGGGGGTTTATTTCTAATATTATGTAAATTAATATTTATCACCTGTCTCTCTTATTTTAACTCGTTTTAATTCCTTTGAGCTAATATTGCTAAATGCTTTGCGCGACAAACGACTGCATTTATTTGGTAACTATCAACACATGATTTTGAGATAGTCTAAGTACCACAAAGGAATTAATCTTAGTATTTACACTCCGGATTGAGCAGGAAAATACTAAGGCTTTTATTAAGAGTTCGTAACCGACAATTATTAACTCTAATAGGCAATAAATAATTGAGACAAGGTTATAAATATGTTTAAGTAATTTAGGAAATTCCCCCGCTATCCTAGGATACATTTTTCCATCCACATCAATTAATTCACCTTTTTACTGTTTTTATTATATTTGCACTGATCAAACAACAAATCAAGCTTGCCTCCGGCTAAACCCCTTTTTACACTTTTTAAGTAACTACCAAGACTATGATAAATTGAACAATCTCCCTGTGGATACGACACTTGTTTTACTAACTACGACCGCGATTTGTTTGCAGCCCAACGTTTATTTTGAGTTTTTAATTTCTTTTCTTTTAATTTTACACCAGTTTAACCACTCAGAAAATAACCCTCTACAAATTGGCGCCGTTGCCGGGGAGATTGATTCCATCAATTTCCCTAGCTTCCGGTAGTTCACCTGTTATATTAAAATAATCTGTTAATACTATTAAATTGTTAATCTCGGACATCTGACTTGGACATCTGACTTGGACATCTAACTTGGACATCTGACTTGGACATCTAACTTCGGACATCTTAATATTATTGTTATTATTTCTGTCATTTCTTTCCATTGTCATTTCTTTCCATTGTCCCTAACTACTAACTTAAAATTTCCTGTCATCTCTTTCCATTGTCCTTAACATTTAATTTCCATTGTCCTTAACATTTAATTTCCATTGTCCTTAACATTTAATTTCCATTGTCCTTAACATTTCTTTCCATTGTCCTTAACATTTCATTTCCATTGTCCTTAACATTTCATTTCCATTGTCCTTCAAATTTCTGTATACTAACTACTAACTTATAATTTCCAGTATACTAACTCCTAACTTTAATTTTCTGTCATTTCTTTCCCTTGTCATTTAATATTCTGTCATTTTACTCTTGTTAAAAAAAAAACAAAAAAAATATATCAGTGTTGTTTAACTAACGTTTATCAGCCTAACCAATATCTCTGCCTGTCTTATTTTATTTACTAACTAATTTTGCAGTTTCTCACAAACCACAAGTTATCTTCTGTGCATGCCAAACACTCGAACCCGAGGTTCTCCACCAATCAGTCCGAGCCCCGAACCCGAGCGCACTTTATTACAAGCACAAAGAAACCTGAGAAACCAAGCCATGGCCAATAACGAAGTTATAAATGAAATGGACCATGCAAATCAACCAGAACACCGTGCTCTCTCTGACTACCACCAACCAAATACCGAAGGAAGAGCATCAGCCATAGTTCTCCCCGAACTAACACCACAAGAAGCCGGACGATGGGTTTTCAAAACCCACTACATCACCGCCGTTCGGGATTTAGGCAAGTTTAGTGGAGCGAACCCAGATGAAGCCCCAAATCATCTGAGTCTCTTCCTAGACTTCTGCAATTCCTTTGGTCAGACCGGTAACGTCAAAGAAAGAATCCGTCTACAACTATTTCCTCACTCGTTGTCGGATTCAGCAAACAGGTGGTACCGAAGCATTCCCTCCCGATCAATCGCCACATGGCTGCAAATGGCCCAAAAATTCCTTGCCAAATACTACCCAACCAGTAGAACAAGGCAATTGATCGGTGAAATCAACACTTTCTGTCAGGAGCCGGGAGAAACATTGTACGACGCATGGGACAGATTCAAGGATATGCTAATGAAATGTTCCCACCATGGTCTCGACGATCAATCCCTCTGCCTGTCATTTTTCAATGGTCTAGATGATGGAAGCCGACTACTCGTCAATTCCTCTGCAGGAGGAAGTTTCATGATGAAATCTCCTAAAGAAGGAATGGACCTCCTCGAAACCATGACGAGCAATACAAGACAGTGGACGAGATCCAAAGGAAGAGCACCACGAGCAGCAGGCCTACTCCATGTTGAGCCTACAGATCATTTATCAGCTCAGATCTGTCCCTTGCAAAGATGGTGGAAAAGCTAACAAACATCACAAAACGAAATTGTAAAAACAATAGCTTCTCCACCTACAAGTTCACCACCAGCTCCACCTACAGAAGGATGTGTCATATGCGCCGGTCCTCATGAAACTCATCAATGCGAAGGCAAAGGCCAGTACGAGGAAGTACAATTCATAGGAAACCGCCCCGGTAATTCCTACAACAATAACATCAACAACAACTACCCCCATGGAGAAATCACCCGAATTTCTCATGGAAAAATAATGATCAGAACCAAGGAGGGCAGAACAACAATTCCAATACCTATCAGGGAAACCGACCCCAACCAAACTCTAATATGGGTTATAGAGCACTAGGTGCCCCTCCAGGTTTCCAACAACAGCAACAACAACAACCATCTTCATCCTCTGTTGATCCAAACGCAGAACTCAAAGAGATGATGAAGGGTTACATGACTATGACTCAGAACCAGCTCTCTGCACAAGAAGCCTTCAACCAGAAAATCGAAGGTAAATTCAATCAACTTGCAGAACAACTTGCTCGAAGACCGCCAGGGGCTCTCCCCAGCCAAAATGAACCAAATCCAAGAGAGCAAGCCAAGTGCATCTATGTGAAGGAGCACGATGAAGAAAAGATGGAGGTGGCTAAAACAGTTACGTTCCAGAACTACACCCTTCCCTCCAAGAGTGGGTTGTAGCAATCGAAACTTCCAAAAAATGTAGCTGAACTTGAAAGCACCGCCAAAGTCTATAAATCGCATTCAATCTGAGAACACATACCTTGAGCACTTGGTGGCCGGTTATGAAAATGAAAAGCTCGACTTTGAAGAAGAAGGAGAAAAGGTTAAGGCGATAACCTTGAGAAGCGGTAAGAAAACCGACGAGATTCACATCCCCCAAAGATCAGGAGAATCCAAAGAGGATAGTGAAGAAAAAGCCGAGGCCCCTGTAGAAAAAACATCTCCCACCATCCTCACTAATCCATCAGCTTCAAAACCTTCTTCACAAGAACCGCCTATACCATTTCCCCACCGACTCCAGAAGCAGAAATTGGATAATGAATATGGTAAGTTTCTGGCAATGCTGAAGCAACTAAACGTCAACATACAGTTTGTAGACCTCATTGCCAAAATGCCAAACTATGCCAAATTCCTCAAACACCACATATCCAACAAAACTAAATTGGCCGAAGTCGGTACGGTACCTCTCAATGTAGCTTGCTGAGCTATTCTGCAACAACCACTACCTTCCAAATGCAATGATCCGGGCAGCTTCACTATTCCAGTCACAATTGGTAGCACCTCATTTCCATACTCCCTATGCGATCTGGGTGCCTCCATAAATTTGATGCCCCTCTCCACTTTCAAAAAGCTAGGAATTAGAGAAATGAAAAAGACTAAGATGACCCTGCAGCTGGCAGATGGTTCGGTAACATACCCAAGCGGAGTGGTGGAGGATGTTATCATTAAAGTGGAGCACTTATACTTCCCATGCGATTTTGTCATTCTAGACATCGAAGAGAACTCCACTACACCTCTCATCCTTGGACGACCATTCCTTGCCACAGCCGATGTGCACATTTGGGTAGCCCAAGGGAAAATCACCCTTCAGGCTTATAACGAAAAGCTGGAGTTTGCATCAGGAAGATCTCTAGATAACAAATCCAAAGATCTCAAGTTTGTGCGGGACACTCAATCATCATCATCCCCACTTCTGTTTATCACCCTTCCAGACGGCATGTCTATTACAGAGATACCACCACCAATCCCGGATGAAGAGCGGGATAAGAAAAGAAAACATGCATCCCGGTGGACTCTTAAAAATACCATCGAGTCATGCTTTGGATCTCCTCCTCATAACCACCCCCCAGGATCGATCTAACGACAAAGCGTCTAGCCAAAGACGCTAAAGAAGGGCAGCTTTCCGGGAGGCAACCCGGACGAACTTATCTTTTATATGCTTTTTGCTGTTTTAATTTTCAGGTTCCCTTTAATTTTGTTTTTGCTAACTCTTAACCCCGTTTATAGTATGGTTGCTTCTAGTGTCTTATGCAGGTGCAATTTCATGTCTACACCGCAACCAAGCTACGCTACTTGAGGCTGAAGCTCAAGTGTGGGGGAAGTTCAATACACGCTAGCAAAAATAATCTCAGGGGAGTACCAGTTTCTTTAATTATGCTTTTATTTATGTGCTTAAATGATTATACGTGAGCTTCGTGTTCTCTCTATTTTATCTACTTACCGAAAAGGCCTTCTGAAACTTTCCCTTGTTTTTCTGGTGAACAATGAGGACATTGTTCAATTAAGTGTGGGGGAGTGTGCCCTTTTCGGTGACATTTTATGCTAAAATGCTTAATCTCTCTGCTTATCTTGCGTTTGTTCGAATTCAATATCGTGGACCCTTTTTATGTGGGTTGTTCTCTTTAAGAATAAATACTGTTATGAATTGTGGGATAAATGGTATAAATGTACAAATTTTAAAATTTTGATTACTTTTGAGGAGCATTTTTATGCGGTGTGACCAAATGATCTGAAATGGATGGATTTTTATTACTCAGGGGTTCTTTCTGTCTTCTTTCTTAGGGATTGCTATTGGGTGCTTCTCTGTCAAAAAAGAAAAAAAATAATATAATAAGGGACTTACGAGACACCATTGGTAACCAACAAAGAGAGTTGAGTGTTCTTTAAACGAAGGCTAATGCCTACATATTATCTTCTCATCTCTTATGCAAAAGTGAAACAAATGCATAATTCTATTTTTCCTTTTGTTTTCTCCTCAATGCCCATTCTTGAGAGAAGTTGGCCATGGTAAAAGTTCTCAAAGTCACCTTAACTAAGAAGCATTGAAGTACTCCGGATCATACCCCGAAACTCTAATTTTTTTTTTGCCCTGAGTACACCTATGCCACCAGTAGGTGATGGATCACACTCCTCTAAAAAGTTTAAGATCATGTACTATTGACTTCTTTATCCTACCCTTCATAATAGTATTTGTTAATATTGAGCATTCCCTACTTGTTTGGGTACATGGTTTTGCTTGAGGACAAGCAAAAGGTAAGTGTGGGGGTGTGATAAGTGTCCAAATGATCATGTTTTATAGGTGTATTTCATATATATTGTTAGCACTTTTCTTGCTCATTTCTCCACTTATCTAGTTTATGTTTTATTGGTTGTCTTACAGATTTATCGGTTAAACATGAGGAAAAGCCAAGCTAGGAAGAAAGTACATGAAGAGACGAACGCATAGACGCAAACGGCTCAGAAAACGGAGTCCAAACGAAGAATTTAGAGCCGGTCAAAGATGGAAGAAAATAAGTCGAGTCAACACATGCGTCCGCATGGTATTAGGGCGGACGTCTCGGATGTCCTTAAGTGGACGCCACACCAGTGACGACCGCGTGGATTTCAGGCGGACACGGGAAGCGGACGGCTCAGTCACGTCCGCGTGGATTTCAGGCGGACACGGGAAGCGGACGGCACAAGTGGCCGGGCGGACGGCTCAGTCACGTCCGCACGAGTTTTAGGCGGACGCACACGCGGACGCGTGTATATTTACACAGCGTGACAGTTTTCTTCGCTCGTCTTCGTCTGCAACTTGCCTTCGCCGTCGTCTGCAACTTGATTCCGTTATCCATCTACTCCCGCAGCGCCTACCATAATTCTCTCACGCGTTTCATTTTTGTCCCCTGCAATCAATGAGAGCAATCAACCGGCAATCAAATTCGTACAGATCTTCTTCTCCTCTGCCTCTATATAAACTTACCCAGACAGCACCATAAGAGGACGCACACCACGCACGACGGGAGTCTGAAGAATTCGCTCACCACACTCATCCATTCCCTTCCATTTAATTTCCTCCCGTAATACCACAACATTCCACACTCACGCAGTAACAAAAGAAATAGAAGAGCAGCAGTGAGAGCGAGAGCAGACCAGCTCTTCCTCTGAATTAATGTCAAAATCTGTCTGTGCTATCTTCTTATCTCCGTTAATGTCTGAGTAATTTTCATTTGTATCCTAGGATGGGGGTTTATTTCTAATATTACGTAAATTAATATTTATCACCTGTCTCTCTTATTTTAACTCGTTTTAATTCCTTTGAGCTAATATTGCTAAATGCTTTGCGCGACAAACGACTGCATTTATTTGTAACTATCAACACATGATTTTGAGATAGTCTAAGTACCACAAAGGAATTAATCTTAGTATTTACACTCCGGATTGAGCAGGAAAATACTAAGGCTTTTATTAAGAGTTCGTAACCGACAATTATTAACTCTAATAGGTTATAAATAATTGAGACAAGGTTATAAATATGTTTAAGTAATTTAGGAAATTCCCCCACTATCCTAGGATACATTTTTCCATCCACATCAATTAATTCACCTTTTTACTGTTTTTATTATATTTGCACTGATCAAACAACAAATCAAGCTTGCCTCCGGCTAAACCCCTTTTTACACTTTTTAAGTAACTACCAATACTAGGATAAATTGAACAATCTCCCTGTGGATATGACACTTGTTTTACTAACTACGACCGGGATTTGTTTGCAGCCCGACGTTTATTTTGAGTTTTTAATTTCTTTTCTTTTAATTTTACATCAGTTTAACCACTCAGAAAATAACCCTCTGCATATCATGGGACAGCGGTGGCCAGCAGAGGTAGAAGTGGTGGCCTTTGTCTGATGTGGAAGACTACTATAGGTTGTTCGATGTTATCTCAATCTCGGCATCATGCATCTATGGTAATGACTTTCCCGGGGGATCTCCAATTTGTGTTCACGAGGTTCTATGGTTGGTCTAATTGGGCGCTTACACATCTGTCCTGGAAACTTCTTCGGTTGCTTAGTAATTAAGTGTGCTTGCCTTGGGTGATTGCTGGGGACTTTAATCAGATTTTGCATGCCTCTGAGAAGGTTGGTGGGAGAATTAGACAAGATGTGCATATGGCTCCGTTTCGAGATGTTATTGCTGATTGTGATCTTCATGACATTGTGTTTTTTGAGAAAGCTCCACGTATACTAATTGCAAAGAAGGGGATCACAATTCCCATAGTAGATTGGATAGATTTTTCTGCTTGGCAGTGGGTCTGCAGGTCTTCCCCAATATCTCAGTGGAGCATCTTCCGCGTGAAGCTTCCGATCATTGCCCCCTGTTTCTCCGTTTCTTTGGTAAACACAAAATACCGGCTAAAGTCTTCAGGTTCAAAAATGGCTGGTGTTTGGAGCCCAAGTGTGCTGAGATAGTAACAGATGTCTGGAGTAATAACTTTCCCAACATTACTACTTCTCTGGATTTGTGTGCTCGGAAGCTAAGTGAGTGGAAAGGGTGGTCTATTTCCAAGATTAAATGAAAGATCATCAATAAGAAGAAAGAGCTAGGTAATATATCTATTAGTGATAGCTCTTTGGGAGCTATTAACAATAGAAAGAGGCTTCTTTTGGAAATTGAGTTACTTTCTTTCCGGGAGGAAATATGGTGGAAGCAACGATCCAGAGATAAGTGGATCAAAGAAGGAGATAAGAATACGGGTTATTTCCATGCTAGGGCATCCTCTATTAAAAGATCTAAAGAGATCTTTGGTCTCCTGGATTCCGGGAACACAGTGCAATACTCTTGGCAGAGTATTGAATTCATTGCTAGAGATTATTTCCAAAATCTCTTTTCTTCTTCCCAACCCCAGGTGGATAGGGACATTTTGGTGTTGTGGAGGGTCGGCTAAATGATAGCTTTATTTCTGAGCTGAGCAGGCGTTATACCAGAGAGGAAATCATTTCTGCTGTGAAACAATTAGGAGCCAACAAAGCTTCTGGGCCGGATGGCTTCAACGGTAAATTTTATATCACCTTTTGGCATATCATTGGGGATCAAATTATTGATGCAATCATGCCTACTCTTAGTGGTCAGCCCCTCCCTGATTCCTTGAATGAGTACTTCATCACCCTTATCCTAAAGATGGCTGGGGCGACGGAGATTGATAAATTCAGACCGACCGCTCTCTGTAATTTTGCGTATAAGATTGCTTCCAAGACCTTGGCTAATAGGGTTCAACATATTCTTCCACATCTCATCTCTCACAATCAATCAGGGTTTATGGAAGGAAGACTTATTACCGACAATATCATTCTAGCAGGCGAGCTCCAACATTTTTTAGAGAAGAACCAAGCTGTTAAAAATGGTTTCTTTGCCCTCAAGTTGGACTTTTGAAAGTCTTATGACAGATTAGAGTGGAGCTTCCTCCAAGATGTTCTCCTTTCAATGGGTTTCCCTTCTTATTGGATTACTCCAGTTATGAATTGTGTCCGCTCAGTCAGGTGTGCTATCCTCATCAATGACAAGCCAGACAATTCTTTCAACCAGTCTAGGGGTATTAGACAAGGAGACCCTTTGTCTCCCTTCCTATTCATTTTGGCTCAGGAAGCTCTGTCTAGTTTCCTTAATAAGTCTGATATTAATGGAGATTACCATGGGATCAAGCTTTCTCCCCTCTGCCCGTCTATATCTCACCTAGCCTTCGTTGATGACCTTCTCCTTTTTGGTAAAGCCAATCCCTCTAATATTTCCCTCCTGAATCATATTCTCACAAAATTCCTACTAGCCTCCGGCCACAAAATCAACCATCTCAAATCTGAATTGGTGTTCAGCAAAAGATTATCTCCCTCCATTAAAGACAACCTCTCCAGCCTACTGAATGTCCAAGAGGTGCCATGCTTCTCCAAATACTTGGGCCTTCCCCTTAAGATAGGTAGGAGAAAACATGATCTCTTTACCTATCTTATCGAATCAGTGAACAAAAGGGTTTCCAGTTGGACAAAACCTATGGCTCAAGCAGCTAGATCCATCATGGTGTCTAGTGTTCTCCAGTCTATTCTCAACTATACCATGTCCCTATTTGCTCTCCCCAAGGGTATTATTGCGAAACTCAATTCAGCTATCTCCTCCTTCTGTGGAGTGGGAAAGTTGATAAAAGAGCTCTCCACTGGACCAATTGGTCTAAGGTATGTGGCACTGCGGACCAAGGTGGCCTTGGTTTCAGAGAAGTGGAAAATTTCAACAAAGCTCTTTTGGTTAAACAGCTGTGGAGATTGCTTTCTTGTCCGGGGACTTTAGTAGCTCAAGTTTTAAAACAGCTCTATTTTGCCTGACAACAGTATTAGTGAGTGCTATCCTTCCAATAAAGGTAGCCCCATCTGTAAGTCCATCTCTTCTGTTTTGGATTTGCTCAGAGAAGGAGCTCGGCCCCTTCCTTCTATAGGGGACGGGTTTCTGTCTCTGCCTTCACAAGACTTGGATAGTCCTAATCAGTGGACCTTGGTTCTCTCCAAAGATAACAAGTTCTCCGTCAAACCAGCTTATATCTTTCTGGTAAAGGAAACAGGTGTGGAGAGCTCCTGCAATCCTTCCTACTTCATTGGTAGGATTGGGAAGAAGCTTACCACTTCCATTTGCTGCCCTAGAGTTAAACTTAATCTCTGGAAGTTTTTGGGAAGTATTATTCTTTGTCAGGATAATCTAGCTAAACGGATTGAGGGTGATTCCAAGTGCTTCTTCTGTAAGGACAAGGATAACCTGGCTCATTGTTTCATCTTTTGTTGCGTAGTTAGAGATATATGGACGGGCTTGGTGGATGTGAATGAAGTTCCTAATAATGTGGATGGTATGTTGGACTAGTGTATTCTGATGTCTGAGGTGTGGAGTGTGAAGAAGCTATCTCTTATAGCTAACAAGCTTTGGGTCATATATGCTTCAAGGAATAAAGTCAAGCATAATTCAGAGCTTTCTTGGTGGAAAAAAGTCGAGGTAAACAACTCCTTTACTAAAGCTTATCTTTCGGTGATGAAGGTCTCCTCCCCTTTCTACTCTCTTAGGATTTGGCAACCTCCGCCGACGGGTTATCATAACATTTGTACGGGTATGCTTTCTAGTTGTCATGGGGATCGGATCATAGCTGGTCTCATCAGAGACGATCACAGTTTGCCTATTGTAGTATTCAATCGAAGAATTTCTAGCACGAGTAGTGTGCAGTATGCTGATATCAAAGCAAAAAGAATTGCCATGGAGCTTGCTATCTCAGTGGGTAGCCATAGCATTTGCACTGAATCAGTTGAAAAATATTTCGAGGATACCCTAAATTTGGGAGTTATCAGAAGACCCAATGCCAGTTGGGATGATATCATGATGGTGAGAGGATTACTATCTAATTTTGCTAGTATTATTAGAAGTGATACTATTTTGTATGATAACTATCTAACGAAGATTATCTGTAATTTGGGGAACCCTCTTTTTGAGAGTAATCAGGTGTGGTTGGGGGAGCATGTTCCCCCTAATATCAGTATGGCTTGTAAGCTAGATATGGATTTAGCATGACATGAGTGTCTCTTCTCCTTGTGCTTGCTATGTGTTATAATATATGGTCACAATGTTCTTAAAAAAATGACTATCATCATCACTGTTCACTTGTTTTCTCTCCATCTCCTCATTTTCATCTTCAATGTCTTCAACTGTAGACTTGATCCTTACAATCATGTAGATCACATCTCGAGCTTCCAACAAGTACCTTTCCATTTCAAGGTGCACATGTTCAAGATTGTCGGAGAGGACAGAATTATACACTTTTGGTGTTACAACCCGCAACTTAGATCCAAGGGCTACACGATCAAAATACTGCACAACACCATCCAATCCTAAAATAAGAACATGCCTATCTAAAATACAACATCATAAACCCTCTACATCTTAACCTCAGTCCATTCTAAGTCCCTTGGCCTGGTGAACGCCAAGAAGTCTTGTTCACCATACAGAGCAAAAATGATAATATTCTCTTCATCTTGAGAAGGCGGCAGTTTAAGACCTATAGCCTTTTTGACAAAGCATGTCCGAACCCACACTCTGTCACAATGAAATGATGGATCTATGACAAGCTTACCATCAACTACAGGTTGGTTAGGCATTGTCCTCTGTGGTGGAAGGTTAAGTTGAGACTTTGTGATAGGATTGAAAAGGTGAATTTCAAGATCAAGCCCAATCGTGAACAACCACCCATATGGTGACCCAAAACACCTTCTTCCGAAAGTTTCAACGCCTCCAACCACCCAATCTGAGCCAATCCAAATCCCATCCCCAATCGTCACCCCATCTAGCCCTCTGTCCCCGTCAAACTCCAACGAAATCCACCTTGAAGTTGCTCTAGTCCACAACAACTCGCCATCTTCCAGCCTTAGCCCTTCTCAACACCGTTCAAAAGCTCCTACCTCAAGAAACCTTTTCCCCAGCTCTGTACTAGATGAAGCAAAAGAATGTCTAGCGTATGGGCAAAAGTTGCATTGTCATTACCCCAAACCTGAAGCTTCCATCAAGGCCTTCACCCAAATTCTACGAAAAAGCGGGAGAGTTAGCAGTCGCAAGCCCCCCAACCATCATGACGGATCAAATATGCTTTCAAAATCTGAGGGGAATCGGCAAAGTAGAGCGGTGGTCAATGTTAAAGAAAGAAGTTCGAGAGAGCGGGTGCAACATCGTAGCCATTCTAGAAACTCATCAATCCAAGCCACTCCGTGATGCACGAGGCTTATGGGGACCACGTCCGAACTCCAATTGGATCGAGGTCCTAGCTGAAGGACAATCAGGAGGTCTAATAGTTATGTGGAATCCAGTTGAAATCCAAGTTCAATATCTGCAGAATGGAAATAGATGGATAGCTGTTGAAATTACCTGGCCCCAAGCTTCCTTTATTGGTATAGTCATTTTCGTTTACGCCCCTACCCAGCCAGACGCCCGTCTATCCATGTATGAAGAAATCCTAGATCATCAAAACTCTTTCAACAAGCCAATTTTAATTGCTGGAGATATGAATGAAGTGCTACGAGGTGACGAGAGGAAGAGAGGCCGCCCTCTATCCTCAAGTCGCGGAATGAATGAATTAGGAAGCTGGTTAAACCAACAGGAAATGGAGGAAATAAATCTGCATGGTGTAAAATTCACTTGGAGAAATAAGAGATCGATGAGTCGTATTGACCGAGCATTTGCACAGGCGAACTGGTTCTCCTCCTTCCCGTCTCTGCACATGAGAGGAAATTCGTGGCGGTTATCAGATCACAGATTCATGCGAATCATCATTCAACAAACAAACTGGGGGCCAAGACCATTCAGGGCACTTAATGGATGGCTTGATCACAGAGAATTCAAGAGTTTTTTTGCTACAGAGTGGAGGAATCTTGGTGATAAACCACTCTCAAAGAAGCTGAAGGAAATAAAAATTCCACTGCGGCGGTGGAACAAGGAAATATATGGGCATATTGATACCAGACTTGAATCTGCAATCAAGGAGTTAGAAACTCTAGACCTTGCCGATGAAACAAACGATGATCCAGAGCCCTCGACTGCACAAAGAATTGTTCTATCCGATCGTATTTGGCAAAGTCTCCGTGATAAAGAGAGGTACTGGAAACAACTCTCTAGGGAAAAGTACCTAAGGGAAGGTGACCAGAATACGGCATATTTCCTCTGTCATGCCACCATGAATCGGAAGAAGAATAGCATAACCGCCCTCCAGATTAATAGAAACCTCTCAAGCAATCCTGAGGAAATTCGCCGAGAAATAAGACGTTATTACTCAACCTTGTTTGCGGCAAAACCCCTCACAAATTCCTCCCCTCCTATCTCAAATCGAATCAGATTATCCGAGGAAGAAGCATACTAACTTACACTACAGCCCACGGTGGAGGAAATAAAATCAGCAGTCTGGGCGTGTGATGGCAACAAATCTCCAGGCTATGATGGCCTGAATTTCAAACTCATTCGCAAACTCTGGTCTATAGTTGGGTCCGATTTCTACAAAACAGTTTTAGACTTCTTCTCTTCAGGGAAAATCCCGCAAGGAGTCAACATGACTTGGGTTACATTGATCCCCAAAAAACCAAAAGCATCAAGAGTTGAGAAGTTTAGACCTATCAGCATAATTGGATCGATTTACAAAGTCATTTCAAAAATCTTGTCCAATCGACTAGGGAAAGTCGTTGGCAAACTAGTTGGAGCAAACCAAACCGCATTCATAAAAGGTAGACATATTTTGGAAGGTCTGCTCATTGCAAATGAAACAGTATCATGGTTAAAGCAGCGGCACCTCAGCGGCTTTCTCTTGCAAATTGATTTCTCAAAAGCGTTTGATTGTCTCTCCTGGTCTTTTATTGATCTAATGTTGCATATTTATGGTTTTAACTCTACTTGGAGAGAGTGGATCTTCGAATGTATCTCCACCACCAGCATTTCGATCCTAGTAAACGGTGTCCCAACCTCACCCACCAAACCATCGCGTGGGCTCCGGCAAGGAGACCCACTGTCTCCGCTTTTGTTTATACTGTGTGCAGAGGCGCTTGGATGGATATTGGAGGAGGCTATAACTCAAGGAGATAGACAGGGGCTTTGCATTGGAGCAAACCAGGTTCTTCTTTCACACTTACAATTTGCAGATGATACGTTAATTTTTTGCAGTGGTAGTTTTGCTGAAATCAAATCAGTAAAACTATGTCTGGCCGTGTTTTCGGAGATGTCGGGGCTGGAAATTAATTGGCCGAAATCTACCACAATTCCCATAAATCTGAATGCTTCGCAGATTGCAAGAATCAAAGGAATACTCAATTGCTCCATCTCCGCTCTTCCGACCACATATCTTGGCTGCAGTATTGGAGCCAGTCCGAATCGAAGTAACACTTGGGCCCCTGTTCTGACCAAGATTGAAAAGAAGCTAGCAGGGCGGAAATCATCCACGCTCTCGAGAGCATGAAGGATTGTGCTAATACGGGCAGTCCTCAATAGCATGCCACTGTACTACCTCAGTTTATTCAAGATGCCAAAAACAATCTTGCAGAAAATAAACAAGCTTCAAAGAGATTTTCTCTGGGGAAGTGGCACCCGCAGAGGAATACCGCTGATGGCTTGGAGTAAAATCTCACGACCTAAGGAGCTTGGCGGTTTGGGTATTTCAGACTTGGATACTAAAAATGCTGCTTTACTATTTAAGTGGTGGTGGAAGTTCCAAAGTGACGACGGCAAGCTATGGAAAAACATTATTTGCTCAGTCTATGGAGTTGACACTTTTCTGCCCATAACTGATGAAAAGTGGATCAACACAAGAAGGAAAGGCTTATAGAAGTCCATCCTATCCATCAGAAGCTGGAAACCAATCTTTGAGCATGTAATCAACGATAATATTGAATGGTTTGTTGGAAACGGAACAAAAATCCGATTTTGGTTAGACCGGTGGATTGGAACAACCCCACTAAAGTTCAGTTTCCCAAGACTTTTTCTGATCAGTGAGCAAAAATATGATTCCATTGCGGACATGGGGTGGTGGAATGGCTCACAATGGATATGGAACCTTATGTGGAGACGTCAATTATTTATATATGAAGCTGCTCGGGTGAACAACCTTCTTGAAATGATTGATGGGTTTTTGCCAAATGAAGAAAGGACTGATTGCCTTACCTGGAAGGACGCTCACGATGGTCTATATTCTTCGAAATCCTTCTATCTCAAATCCATGGAAGCAGCAGAGTATGATGATGTCTCCTGGCACCGTAGCTTCTGGCAGAATTTTGCTCCACCACGCGTAGAGCTGTTTATATGGTTCTTGTTACACGGCAGAATCAACACACGGGACCAGCTCTTCCTCAAAGATATTATCCTCATAGGCCAGCTCAATTGTTTACTCTGTAACAGGGCGGTTGAATGTCCTGATCACTTATTTATCCATTGCTCCTACTCGAGAAAGTTGTGGAATCTTGTTCTGCGCTGGTGGGGTGTTAGTTTTACATTCCCACGGTCAGTCCCAGATCTGTTTTTGGCATGGCAGGGGTCTGAAATGAAGCAGCCAGCTAAGCGTTTGTGGATATCCTCCTTATTTTACTCTCTGTGGTCCATCTGGAACTCCAGAAACAGATTGCTTTTTGAATCAGTCCAGCCCGATTGGGAATCCACGGCAACATCGGTTAAAATACAAGTTTTACAGTGGAACAAACGACCGTGCTCCATTTCCTCCATGCCAGCGCAACTGATCATATCTTCTACCAACCTTTTTAATCTTCTCTCCCCTGATTAATCCTTCTTTTCAGTACTTTTAGTTTCTTTCTTTTCAGTACTTCCGCTCTTGTGTTCAGTACTTTTTGTAAGCGAGAATGGTTCAATCCGAACCTTAGTATCGCATATCAAACAAATTTCGTATGTATTCAGGATTCGCATCACATGGGTGTAAGTTGTCAATAATGAGATCCCTGCTACAACAACCATCATAAAGATTAATACAATTATCAATTTTGGCATGATCTTCTCCAGGCTCAGCTAGCATGATCCATGGTAATCTTGGAGTCCAAGTTTTTTTCAAGATTGAGAAAACATGTGCCCAATCACGATAGACAGCAGAAAAAGCAATCATGTCTTCCAAGGTTACAAAGTTTTCAGCAACTTTAAGGATTAAATCCAAAGGTAAATTGGACCAATCCACCAGCATTTTGACCTTAGGGAATTGGCATAATTTCACCACAAATTGGCTATGTTAAAAACTGGTTGTATCAACAACACAAGATCTTCGCTGCCTGGCTGGTAGATACACAATGCCCTATCCTCTTATCTAGCCGATAAACTGAATCTATATTGATGAAAATACGTGAGTGCAAAAAAAAAAGAAGTAAAATATTAGTTGATATGTTTTCTAAATAAATATGACGATCAATATATAAAGATACAAATAGAACATGACGATCAGCACACACTAATTCTGGCGGATTGACCTTTCGGTAGCTAATGACCCAATCCTTAAACCTCCAGACTTAAGTGCAGCCTTGTGATAGACCGTTTATCTACGTCATGATGCATATATCATGTTTGTTTTATCCCAACTCTCTTACGTGATAATCTTTGTACAACCACAAACCTACTTTAGACAATTGGCATTAACCTAAGTGTAAACCTTATATAATATGTTTCCAAGCCACAAACTCAAACTTCAACTGACCAAAAAAATTTGCACTGAAAAAGAGACATATCAAACTATGAAAACAACGGGCCACAATCCAGGTCTAATACTAACAATTAGCCTTAGTCGATGGCCTTATTTGGATGATAATTAATCATTTATTTTAATGAATAATAACAGTCAGCTCCGCCAAACTGGGCAACTTAAATTCTTAATGAGTAAGAGCTACTTATTGTAAACATCAAGACAAGATTAAAAAAAAAAAGGAATTTTCACCAAATGCCCCTGAGGTTTGGCTGATTTTCACAAAATACCCCTACCTTTTCAGATTTAATATGATATACCATCGAGGTTTTATTTTTAATATGAGATGCCCTTCCGTCTATTTTTCCACTCGACGTCCGTTAACATTTACTGTTTCTGCCCGTTTTACCCTTACCCATAGTTTTTACGTGACACCCCTGCGTTTTTATAACGACTAGTTTTACAAAATACCCCTGTAATATTATAACGGCTAGTTTCACCAGATACCCCTGAAACCACAATTGTTTACCAGATGCCCCTGTATTTGATAACGGCTAGTTTTTGGCCTATAAATTCAGAAAAAACACAACACTTTCATTGACATTTCATTCAGATTCACAACTTGTATCCCTCACAAATATCGGACAGGCTCTACATCAGATAATTGTAGGTTTGGACTTCATTGGTCAGAGTAAAGCATAGATCTTGATAATACAAACACACATGTGAAACAACCGCGTCACATTCTCGTTGAATATTTACAGATAAGAAAGAAGCGGCACTTCCGAAATAACATCACCATCATATCATATATGAAGAAGAAGTGTTTACCATCAAGTAATATGTGAAGCACAGATTAAGGTTATAATTTACTATAGCCTTCAGTTGCGGAGTGGAAATATATACCATTTCAGAAAACCATGCAAACTCAATCACTAGTTAGAGCGCGGGATCTGTGTTGAACAGTCAACAGGGACATGCCAGTTTGTGAAATGGCTGAAATACCCCAAATATTAATTACTTTAATTAATAATGAATTAATTAAATAAAAGTAATTAATGAGAGATTAAGGAATAAAATATCCTTAAATAAGAAAAAGGGGAATAATATAATATTTAATTATACCCTAAATAGGTCGTTAGGAAACATTAACAAAACCTAAAACGACATCGAGGATGTTTAGGAAAAAGAAATATAAACAAAAATAAAATTTATCGTTTTTACCTCGAAAAACGTGTCACGAATATTTAGAAGTGAAAACAAGGTCTTAGACACCTTTTACAGTTATTTGTGTAATGTTATAGGCATTGAAAAATTGGTTAAACAGTCGGAATAAAAGACGTCGCGTTTTCGCCTAAAATGGCGAAACACAAACCAATTAGAAATTAAATACTAATTATTATAATTTATAAATACCAATAATAATTATTGGTTGAAAATACAAATTTAGAATCATAAAATGATTCGTCTCGTTAAACGGGGTATTGTGTTGCAAACGACATGAAAAACAGGTTTAAAACGAGTTAGAAACGACAAATATGAGTAACGTTTTATAAACAAACAAAAAAAATAGTTAAGTGGGCCGACCCACCCAGAATGACTGGGCCGGCCCAGTCAATACTCTTCATTTTCGGTTGTAATACCAGCCCATCCCTACTAAATCTAATCCTCCCATTCTCCAGACTTACGGTAATTCAACCTTAACTGGGAGAATAATACATTCATTCTCTTCTTGTTCCTGCTCACGAACGACGCTCAAACCACCGCCTCCCTGTCTCTCTGTTTCCTTCTCCTCAATCTTGAACCCTAAACTGAAGAATATCATACAAGCTCCACGCCACTTCTTCATTCTCTTCCCATCGGCGAGTTTCACCGCGCCACTCTACTCTGTTCCCTTCTTCTATATTTTACAACCCTAATAACTGGCGATCGAGAACAAGCACTACGCCTCCCTTCCATTCTTCTCTTATTCAACAACCTTCTTCTCTTTTCATACTTGATTTGCAACCCTAAATCGGGCGAACTGGCAAGTGAACAAGGAACAACTCCAGCGTCTCTCCATTCTCCTTCTCCTCTTAATTATTCATGTCTCTCAAGATAATCCGCAACCCTACCTGGTGATTCCAAAGCTCTCGTCTCTTCTACACCGTGCATGTCCTTCATTCTTCTTTTCTTCACTTATGGTCTCCAACCCTGACCGACGGGCATGCCTTCCTTCATTCTCTTCTGGTGTTGCGCCAACTTGAGACGCAACGAAACTGAGAAGAGGAGCGGACTGATCCGCATTTGGAGCCGAGTTGGAGACAAAAATCAAAGTGAAATAGTCCCGGAGTCGTCGGATCATCAGGGCAGTGAGCACCTTGTGTGTACGTGGGACTATTGTCCAAGTGAGATTGTTTCGGGTTGTCCTAACTTGACACCCATTAACGTTTGTGATGCGATGTAATGAGGACCCAGGGGGTCGTGTGACTAACTAAATAACCTGACCGTTACTAATGGCTGCACATGTCAATGTTATTACTATTGTGTTGCGTGTTGTTGTGTGTGATTGCGTGAAATGTAGTGCTGTATTACTTGTTTAAATTACCATCATCCATGCGTTTACTGCTTTAAATACCTGTACACTGGTAAAGCATGTAACGAACTTAATAATGGCGACCATAACTATTAAGTGACCAACAGGGTCCAGGCCTGGCGTACTCAGCGTTTATTGCTGTGCCTTTATGGCGTTACGTGCAGGTGATGGCTACCGTTGAAGCCGAAGAGCGGGACCGGGGTAGTTAGAATTTTAATTACAGTGCGAGACTTCGTAATGTATAGGATGAATATTAGTTTAATGTGTTTATAACAATGTATACATATGGGATTTACCTAGACGCTCACTTGTCGTTAAAGTTACTCTTGGTTAGAATGATGTATAGGTTAGTATCTCGTTATCACTGCGGTTGTATTTGTAATAACAGTGTTATTTCTTAGTTATTTATTTATGCTTATTTACTCATATGGGCGAGTAATGGCATGTGACACCCCAGTGAGTTTAAGTAATGTGAGACTTCCGTTGTGAGACGTTATTAATTAAATGCTACGTGAGTGATTATTACATGATTACGAGTGGGGTGTTACAATGGCTCTGACGAATTCCATGTTTGCAGTCAAATTTGGAGTACCCACCCCAGTAATCCCCAGTACCGAAAACAAGCTTGTTCTTAGAGTCAAGCTGGCGAGTGGTTGGAAGCAGTGTCGTGCGTGGCGAAAGACAATCTGGGACCACTCTGTGTACATCACTGAAACTGATCTAATTAGAATAGTTAAATAAAAAATGAAGAAGAATAGAAAAGTATATGAGCAGTAGAATTTGTAGCTCTCTGTATAAGGTTATTACTCAACACAAAATAGATACTGTCTAACAAAAAAACTGATGTTTCTTCAAAGATCATAAATAAATTGGCGAGCATTTTTTGTGGTTTGCAGAGAAGCTAAGTGGGCTTATTCTGAATGAAATGCCAACAGATGTGTTATGCTTTTCTAAATTTATAGGCCAAAAACTAGCTGTTATCAAATACAGGGGCATCTGGTAAAAAATTGTGGTTTCAGGGGTATCTGGGGAAACTAGTCGTTACAATATTGCAGGGGTAATTTGTAAAACTAGTCGTTATAAAAATGCAGGGGTATCACGTAAAAACTATAGGTAAGGGTAAAACGGGCAGAAACAGTAAATGTTAACGGACGTTGAGTGGAAAAATAGACGGAAGGGCATCTCGTATTAAAAATAAAACCTCGAGGGTATATCATATTAATTCTGAAAAGGCAAGGGTATTTTGTGAAAATCGGCCAAACCTCAGGGGTATTTGGTGAAAATTCCTAAAAAAAATTATGAAACCCTACTTCGAACAGTTTTTACCTGTCCTTTAGACCAACTTTGAAAATATGGTCGGTTGTGGCTTGGTGGACAATGATACGCGAATGAGAGGGGGGAAAACACGACGACAACCGCGGGTGGGCAAATTGGCTTTAAACTCGAGCTCTGTGGGGACAATTCTTCCTCTTAACACTGGTGGCGGTGTTCTGGTAGACGGGCTGGTATAGTTTTTCCCCGATAAAGAAGAGGAGAGTAAAAGCAATACTTTGGTATTCCAGACTTCTAGGCAATTTTGCCCCAACCCGAAAACCAACCCGAACCTAATCCATACTTTTGCGGGTTAGGGTCTTGATTATTGATCATCTATTTTTTGGGTTGGGTTAGGGTAATAAGCTAATTTTGTGGGTTGGATTAGGGTAGAGATCTTAACCCATGACCCAACCCGAACCCGAAAATATCTTTGTTAATAATAAAAAATAAAAATATTAATTCATATATATATATATTATTTTCAGATCAAACTATACCTTAGTCTTAAGCCTAAGTACAATTGGACTATCTCACTATAATAATATCACATAACCTTAACTAAACAAATGGCTCAACCAGCAGCATATAAAACAAAGTGAAATACCCTAAACCTAGATATGGTGCTTATATGATAAACTAAGATGTAAGAAGGCTAAATAATGCCTTAGAAACATTAGGAAACAATTTAAATTAAAGAAAACACAAGGAAACACCATAAGAGCAATTTAAGCAAAAATGTGCTCTAAGCTTGGAGTAACTTAGGTGAGCACCCAAATATCATTCTTAGACGTTATTAATATCCTAATGGTCATGTTAAATCAATTACCAAAGAAAACCAAGCTCAAAAACAAGTTAAAACCCAAATTATGCTTTAAGGACTCTTAAAGCACATTTTTGAAATATTGTCTTAGAAAGGGGTTTTAAGTGGTTAAATGCCCATGATTACTCCCTAATCAACTTGTGTACTACTTAGTATCACATTAGGAAGTCTAAATCAATGGGAAATCAAAAAATTCACAAATATGTGCACTAGTTTGTGAATAGTAACCAAATAGTGCCTAGTTTAGTCTTTAGTCAACTGAGTCTAATTAAATGGCCAAACAAGACCATGACTAGCCTTAATTAGATAAGGGGGCCGGTTTTCTAATGGGATGAGTCACCACATGAATAAGCTAGTTTATAAAATAAAGAGGGAAAGGTAAGATAGTTACTATTTGCTTTTAGAAACAAATATCCCTTTATTACTTACCTCTCTCCTCCTTTCTTCATTCTTCTTCTTCCTCACCAATTTCTCCTGCTCTCTTTGTTCTTCATTCATGTAGAAGAAAGCTCCATGTTAGCTCCACCTTCACTTGCTTGCCAAACATTCATCTTAGCTCCAAAATCAAAACCAAGCACATATTCTTCTTAGTTAGCTCAAGCTCTTTCTTTCTATCCTTTCAAATCTCCAAGAGCTTCATTTTTGTGCCAAGACAAACTGCCATTAGAGGAGGAAACACAAGCTTGAGGAGTCCATTAGCTTCTCCATTCTCTTAAGGTAAAGAATATGTAAGAAAAACTAGGTTTCCACCATTCCTTCCCCATTACCGAAAATTCATACTCATGGGGCATCATTTTTATGCCTTGTTCTAGCTTGTTTTCTATACTCCAAGGGCTAGAGGAGGTCCTTATTGATTCATATCCAGGCTTACCTTAAGACTCCAAGGTAAAATATTCATTTTAATACCTTAAAACACATTTTTAACCTAGGGTTTGCTCCTTAAGGGTAGTGTATTATCTAGCACTCATTAGGGTCATTGGATATTGATTAGAACATTGGCAAGGAGAATTTGGTTGGTGACCGAGATTGTGCAAGGAAAAGCCTAAGTAAGAAAGTTTGTGAAGCTTGTAAAAGAACAAGGTAAATGTCTTATCTTAAGGTGTTTTAATGCATTAAGGAATGGGATTTAGTTATATGATAAGCTTAGCTTAGAGTGTACATTAGGAAAGGGGTATATGAACCTAGGAGAAACAATGATTATATTTGAGAACTTGTGATTAAAGAGCCAATGGGAAATGAGATAGTTGGACATTTAAAAGGTGAATTACAAGAGCATTTATATTTCAATGGGAGCCTTGTTGTGTTTATTTGCAGGTCAAAGGCTAATATTTGTGGAAATTCAGTGGTTAAGATTTATGTCATTTAAGGGCCTAAGTGCCAAGCATTTTATGTTTATGCACTATATGATGACGTGGAGTAGTTTTGGTGTAACTGAGTGTTAAGAATGTGTGGAAAGAATTGTGGGTGTTAAAGATTGTTGAATGGTAAAACCAAGTGTTTGGATGTAGAAATATACTAGGGAACCCATGTCAAAATTTGGTGGGAAAACAAGGAGTTAAAGATGTATAAATGAAGTTTGATGACCTAGAAGGTACTAGGAACTCTTAGAGCTTAAATTGGTGAAAGAAAGATTACTAGAGTGTTCTTGGGTGTTTTAAGGACTTAGGAGTTGTCTTGAAGGAATTAGAGTTCAAATGAGTGAGTGTGATACTCTAGGGATATGGTGAGAGTGTGATTAAGTCTTGTGCAAGTTTTAGTAAACAAAGGATGAATAATGCCTTGTGAGAATCTAAGTGTAAGCTAGAGGAAAATAGAAGGAGTTTATGTAATGGAGGTGTCATGGAACAATATTGCTTAGGAGTGGTGGTGATGGATGTGAGATAACAATTTGGTTAGTTTGAGTTGTAGGTATGATCTACCACTTAGAAAACTTAAGGAAAATATTACAAGTGTTAAGAGATTATGTGAGAAATTGGGTTATAAGGTTAGAGAAGGAATTAGACAAGTTTAAGATGTTATTTTTGTATTAGAATATGCCTAAGATCATGTGTAAAGTTTGGGTGATTTATGGATGAAGAGAACAAGTGTAACAAGATTTAGAATAATGCAAAATGTAAAAATCTGTAGCTGGTCCGGGACTTAAGTCCAGGGTGAAGTCCCGGACCAACCTAAAAATATGGCCGAGAGTTGCTTCAACCTTATGGTCCGGGACTTAAGTCTTGTAAGAAGACCCGGACCACCCCTTGAATATCACCCGAGAGTTTTCAGCTTGTAATGGTCCGGGACTTAGGTCCTGCATGAAGTCCCGGACCCCCATAAAAATGTTAATTAAGCTTGGAAAATGTTAGAAAATGATGGGGATGGTAAGATATTGATGTTATATAGTTATTAAGGGCAAGTTTGGAGGGTGTAATGGCTACTAAGTGCGTGAACAAATGTAATATATAATGAGCAAACGATGCACCCGAAAGTTTAAGTTAAAACCATAAGGACATAGTGGATAACAATGGGTAAATATTAGTGCTTAGGGAAGTTAAGTAAATTTTGTTAAGTTGAGCTAAATAATAACCTAAAACTGAATGAATGTTTTAGGACTTGTGAATTGGGACTTGAAGGGAGATAAACCAAACAATCGCCGACGGTGAACGATACAGTCTTTCTTGTGACCTGCTTGCTAACGAGGTGTCCCTCGGCTTGCGTGCTACCTGCTTGTTTTCTATGACTAAGACAAGATAAAGCATGCAACCTGTTTTTATTGCTCTCGTTGTGTGTGTGTTTTCTTTACACTAACCCACGAGACTCGAGACTAGCTACTAACTAAGTTTAGTATTTGTCAAATTGAGATGGGAAACTATATTTCGGTGACTGTTGGTTAATACCCGTTAAGGTTTAACTATCACATGAATTGTAAGACTTTCACTAACCGTAACTTGGGGTGGGAGTGAGGAATCCGGAATGGTACCGGCACATGTGTATTAGGGGAGGTCGGTATCTGAATCAGATTCTACTTCCAAATTAGACTTGTCCTCGGACTCGTCGCCTAGAGTCAACAAACCGACTCGACCACCAGGACTACTATTTGAGGTGGGAGGCACATTAAGGATGGCGTGGGGGGATCTTGCCTACATCCCCAACAAATTAAGAAAGATTGCTTATTGCGGGTAAGTGTACTGCTGTCGGCTAGGGTTAACCAAGCTCTACAAAAATAAGCAAAACACTAAGGGCTAACCAGTCTAATAGTAGAACGGTTGGAAAATATGATAATAAGGAGAATGTGGACCTAAGAGGTTAAAAATCTAACTCACTTACCTAGGGGAGGCTTCTAAGCCATGTATTGTGTTTGGACTGGTATTGTTCACTTGTGGATTGTCGTTTTACTGCACTTCATATTATGATTGTGTATCTAATCAATTTCCATGCTATCGACAATTAGTTGTCATAGCCCCGTTAGCTTGGGGGCCATGGGAGGATCATACCAGCATTCTTGCTGACCCCCTTTGGGGGCTGTTTTTATTTTGCAGGTAAGCGTCCCATGAAGAGTCACCCTGAGAGTAGGGGCGGTTAGACTTAGGTGGGGCTTTTATTTTGAGAACGGGTTGCGCCTATGCTCCCGTCTGTTGATATTAAGACTGGTGGAAGTTATGTTGTTAATGGAGATACTATGAACTCGGTTGGTGGATGTTTTGGATAGATTGTATATTCCTTTTGGATAAGCGTTGTAATACTTAAGGTTCGGTATATTCTATTGATCAGACCGTGGCAAGGTCCAGTTGTTAGTTTATTCCGCTGCGATGTTTGTGATTAAGATGTTAAGTCTGCGATAACCACGATTGGCTTAGGACGGGGTGTTACAAAAGTGGTATCAGAGTGTAGTTACGCTCTGATCAAGAAATACCGGACATAGGTAACCACCGAGTTAGGATATGAGTTCAGATATAAGTGATGGGTTAAGGGTGTGAGAAGTTAGAGTGAGTAGAGTCAGATGACCACTATTAAGTGTGGATCGTCTATATCATCTACGGACGTTATAAATCCTTGAACCGAAACCGTTGCGGATACGAATCTAATGTGAGTTGTGCTTATTCAGATGTCAGGAAGGAGAGGATGCCGAGCCCGTGGCCGAGGCGATGATGCTGCTGAGATACCGGGGGGGCAGACGATCGCAGAGACCGTGGCTACCGCGTTAGGGCATATGGGCTATCAGCCTGGTGTTGGTGCCCCACCTCCACCGCCACATCCCCGGGAACCAAACTGGGTGAAGAGCCTATCAGATCTTCGACCCGTGTCATTTCAGGGGGAGACTGATCCTGCCAAGCTTGAGGCGTACATCTCCGAGCTAGAGACAGCCTTTGAGACCCTTGATGTCCCTACTGGGATCAAGGTACGCCTGGCTGCATTTAATCTGAAAGGGGCAGCGGGCGATTGGTGGAAGCTGGTGAGGGCCGAGCATGTGGCCGATCCAGAGTTCGGCTGGGAGCAGTACACCACACTATTACGAGCAAAGTACTACACCGCCCATTTCTAGACGAAGAAGCGCTTACAGTTGGATGCGCTTAAGCAGACGGACAAGATGACAGTAGACGAGTATTACTCAGAGTTTACCGCCTTGCTTCATCTTCTACCGGGTCTTGGATATTCAGACCAGATACTTGTGGACCGCTTCTATGGCGGGCTTAGCCATCGACTCCGCTACGGCATGGGGCCGATGAGTTATACTACCTTGCAGGTAATAAGAAAGATTAAGATATGAATAAGTGAGTAGGATTTAAGTTGTGAGAAATAAGAGAAACTAATACTTTGGAAAGCAGGAGTGCTATCATGCCGCTGCTAAGGTGGAGATAACCGTCCAGCTAAGGGACGAGGACAATGCTAAGAGAAAGAATGCCGGAAAGAGCACTGAACACCAAGGACAAGGGGGGTACAAGAAACAGAAGTACCAGCATCAGACCCAGAAAAGTCAGAAGAGTAAGATGGAGACGGAGAAGGCTACTGAAAAGCCACTAAAGTTGACCTATACATATGCTGCTAAGCCCCTGTGCTCCAAGGCGCCAAAGGGTAAGGAAATATATTTTGAGTGAATTAAGAATGGTTGACGACATTGAGACACAATCACTGATGCCATGTGTAATCAGGTACTGAGACTGGAAAGGAAGCCGGTGGTGGCTACCAACGACACTACTACTGTCAACGGTGTCACAAGGACCACCCCGGAGTTGACTGTAAGGGGAACAAGGTGGAATGTAATTTCTGTGGTGTGTTCGGGCACCGAGCTTATGAGTGCTATAGGAACCCGGAGGGCAGGAACTACAGACCCGGTTTCACAGTTAATGCTAGGACCGATCAGGGAGCTGGATCTGACGGTCAGAAGGGGGCACAGCAAGCTGCAAACAAGAACCCACGGGTAGTCCAAAATCGGGACCCACACTACACATGGTGGACCGGGTCGATGAGCCTGAACCCTCATCGAGGCCAGGTACCGCCATAAACCATTAAGTAATAAAATTGCCTGCTTACCGCATTTCATGCATGCTTTGGTTAATAAATGAGTTAGATAAGGATAAGATGAGATTAGAACTCAAGTAAGACATAACCTATTACCACCTTAGGAAACTTCAACATTTGCTACCCACTACCATCAACACCTAACCCGGAAGACGCCAACATCGAAACCCGAGACTTTCCAACCGATCAATGTCAGGTTATCCGCCCAGGTATGATCTTATTAAGGGGATACCTGACACTAGAAGCACAAATAGCCATCATCAGGAGATGCAATCAGCTAGGAGTGGGACTGGGAGGTTTTTATACACCGGAATACCCAGGGGGAGCAAGGATGAAGTTAAAGATGATGAGCTTAGGCAATGATTGGAATCCGTATGCCAAGAATTACCAGTCTACGAGAGCACAAGATGGAGTCTCACCACCGGGAATACCCGAAGAGTTCCATCCGGTTATTACACAAGTTATGGAGATCGCTCAGCAGTTGGAAGCTGACCCGATTCCAGACATATAGGCAGACATCTGCATTGTGAATTTCTACGAGAAAGACGGGCGACTCGGACTACACCAGGATAAGGACGAGACAATGAAATCTCTTGAAAGGGGGATACCCGTAGTGTCTTAGTCCATTGGAGACGACATAGAGTTCTTGTACGGCAAGTAGAAGCGTGCGGACCGTGCTAGTAAGTTAATACTTAAGTCAGGGGATGTATTAGTTATGGGAGGAGAATCAAGGATGTTATACCATGGGATTAAGCGAATTAAGCTGAATACAGCACCGTCAGCAGTAATTAATGCGACACATATGAGACCAGGGCGGTTAAACCTAACCTTTAGACAATATTCGCCATGGAATGTTTTAAGTAAGATGTAAGGAATGAGGTGTAAGGAAGAAGCACATGTTGTAAACAGGATGGTTATGAATAAAATAACAGTGTTGTTCATATTAATTGTTACGACTCATGTTATACCATCATTACTCATTAAGCTTGTGAATACAATTAGGTTATGGACTCGGTACGGAAGGTGCGCTAAGCATACTTACAGAGGCACAGGCCGACACCAGCGGTACTATCCTCACCGACACCTTTCCGATCAATGGGATTGAGGCATCAGTTCTCTTCGACTCAGGGGCCTCGCATACATTTATCTCGGCATCTTTTGCGAGAAGGTTGGGGATAGACGCAGATGAGCTACCCGACTTCACGGTTACGCTCCCGTCTAAGGAGAAGGTTCGTTGCACTCGCTACTACCGAGGAGCCATCGTCAGGATTAAGGGGGAAGACTTTCCAGTCAGTTTTATTGAGTTCAAGGAGTTGGGATTTGATGTTATTTTTGGGATGAACTGGTTGGAGCGGCACAAGGGTCGTATCCTCTACGCCGAGCATCGACTGTTGCTCAGGAGTCCGTCTTGGGTAACAATATCATACCGCTAGAGGCCCAGAGAGCCTTCGACTAAGATCATCTCCGCTATGGCAATGTATAGGGAATTGAGGAGGAAGGAAGAGGTGTACCTCTGCTATGTCCAGGACATAGAGAGAGACCCCGAGTTAGACCCCGACTTACCGGTAGTGTCGGAGTTCCCCGATCTCTTTCCACAAGTGCTGTCCCGCATGCCACCCACTCGGGAGGTAGGGTTCACCATCGAGCTGCTACCTGGAACCGGACCGATAGCCAAGGCACCATACCGCATGGCTCCGGCAGAAATGGATGAGCTAAAAGATCAGTTGAAAGACTTGCTAGATAAGGGATTCATTAGACCGAGTGTATCACCATGGGGAGCGCTAGTCCTCTTCGTGAAGAAAAAGGATGGTAGTCTCCGCCTTTGCATCGACTATAGAGAGTTGAATGCAGTGACTGTGAAGAATAAGTATCCACTAGCCCGCATTGATGATCTGTTCGATCAGTTGAAGGGGGCATTTGTGTTTTCCAAGATTGATCTCAGATCGGGGTATCATCAGATAGCCATTAAGGAGGAAGATATTGAGAAGACGACATTCCGGACACGATATGGCCACTGTGAGTTTACAGTGATGCCATTCGGTTTGTCGAACACACCGGCGAAATTTATGGATCTGATGAACCGCTTGTTCCGGGAGCAGCTGGACAAGTCAGTTGTGGTATTCATTGACGACATTCTAATATATTCGAAATCAAGGGCTGAGCATGAGGAACATCTGAGGAGGGTATTAGAGATACTGAGGTAGAACCAGCTATATGCTAAGTTCTCCAAGTGTGAGTTTTGGCTGGACTAGGTCTCTTTCCTAGGTCATGTCATCTCAGATGTTGGGATCTCGGTAGATCCAGCAAAGATTGATGTCGCGCGTACCTGGCTGAGACTGAAGACAGTTACCGACATTCGGAGCTTTCTTGGTTTGGCGGGTTACTACCGGAGGTTTGTTTAGGATTTCAGCAAGGTCGCGAAGCCAATGACCAGTCTGACGAAAAAAGATGCACCGTTCGTTTGGATGGCTGATTGTGAGTGAAATACCCCAAACCTTTATATGTTGTTTAAATACTAAAATATGGTATAATAAGGCTAAAAAGTGCCTTAGAAACATTAGTGAAAAATTTAAACTATAGTAAACACAATTAAATACCTTAAAGTCAATATGGACGAAAATGTGCTCTAAGCTTGGGATGATCCAGGTTAAGACTTGATAAGCTTACCAAGACCTTATTTACATGTTAATGAACGTATTAAACCAATTACTAATGAAAACCAAGATTGAAAACAAGTTAAAACACAAAATGTGCTTTAAGGAGTCTTAAAGCACATTTTTGAAAAATTGTCTTGTAAATGGGTTTTGAATGGCTAAATGTCCATCATTACTCTTTAATTAACATGTGTACTACTTGGTATCACATTAGGAAGTCTAAATCAATGGGAAATCAAAAATTTCACAATTATGTGCCTTGTTTAGTGAATAGTAACCAAATTGTGCTAGTTTATGACATAAGTCAATATAAGTCTATAAAATGGTCAACAAGCCATATAATCAGCCTAATATAAAGGTGGGGCCGATTTTTATAAGGGTGAGTCTTCCCCCCCTTGCTAGTTAAATAAGTAAGTAAAGTAATAAAGCAAGTTACATTTTACTTTTTACTTAAATATCTAAAACTAGCTAGTTACCTTCATTATCTTCATTCTCATTTGCTTTCCCACCGTCGCCAACCCTTATTCTTCCTTTCTCCATCGGCTAGCTACAGCTCACACACCATTTTCCATCTTTGAACCCTTGTAATTCCTAGCTAGCTCCATATACCAAATCAAATTCTAAGACCACCACTCTTCTAGTCTCATCAAGCTCTTCAACCTTGTCTTCTCAAATCTTCAAGACCACCATTTCGGTGCCATGGGGATCCACCATTGAAGGAGCTTGAGCTTATATTTTTATGCCTTGTTGATCACCTTTGCTTCAAGGTAAGGAAAAACCAAGAAAAACAACATTTCTTCTTATGTTTGTTTTGATTGAAAACTACCTCTTCTTGGTGTTTTCTTTTGCTTTGTTTTAGCTTCGTTCTAATGTTCAAAGGGCTTGGTGGAGTCCTCTCTTGCTATGTATTCAAACTCTCTTCCATTTCCAAGGTAAAACAACCATCTTAATATTTTAAGACAATATGTAAATTAGGGTTATAAATGAGCTTAAGCATGAAGCTTGAATGCTCATTGCGTTGCTTGTATATTGATTAGAAGGTTGACAAGAAATCAAAGCCTTCTCAATTTTTAATCAAGCAAGAGCAACGGAAAAAAAACAAGTGTGGAAGTTGGGAAGGAAAAGAGGTAAATGAGCTATCTCAAGGTAGTTTAAATGCCTTAGGAAAAATGAGCTTGATTTGCTTAATAAAATACCTAAGGAGCCAATGGTAAATGAGCTAGTAAATTATCCTCAAGGAGATTATTAAAGGACGTATATGATGTTGAGTGTAATTGCAGGTTAAAGGCAATATATTTATGTGGAAATTCAGTGTTTAAGGTTTATGCAATTTAAGGGCCTAAGAGCCATGTTATTTAAGGGCCTAAGTGCCACGCTATTTAAATTATGCACCATATTGTGATGAAGTGTAAAATGGGTGAAGTTTTGTGTATTAGAATGTTCTTGATGGATTTGAGTGTTCTTGGATGTTTAATGGTGAAAACTATGTGTTTGGTGTAACAATGTGCTAGGGAAACCCATTTCAAAATTTGGATAATGTAAAAGAGATTCTAGGTGTTTTATATGAATGTGGTGAACTAGGAAGGATTGAGTATTTTACTAGAGGAAGAAACAAGTATTAAGGTGCTCTAGAATGTAAAAAGGACTTAGGCATTATCTTGGAGGATTTAGAAATTACTTCAAGGTCATGGTGAGATTGTGTTTAGGATTTATACAAGTTTTGTTAAACAATGAGGAAATAAGGTGTTGTAAGGAAGAGGTGTAAACTTGTGGAGAAATTTCATGGAGTGGCATAAAGGAGTTTTGGTTTGTGAGAAAAGGTGCTTGGGAGATGATGTTGTGGCGGTGAGAAAACACTTTGGGCTAGTTGTTATCATAGGTGTGAAACACCACTTAGAAACTTAAAGGAAAATATTACAAGTGTTGGTGAATTTTGTAAGAAATTGAGTAACAAGTTGGGCAAGGAACTAGGTGAGTTTAAGGTGTTATTTTGACATTGGAATATGCCTGAGAACATTTGGGAAGCTTATATACATAATGGATGTGGAGAACCATTGCAACAAGACTTAGAAATTGTAGAAATGCAAAATCTGTAGCAGTGGTCCGGGACCTAGGTCTGGGGTAAAGTCCCGGACCATGCATAAATAAAGGCCGAGAGTACATTCACTACCTTGGTCCGGGACTTAGGTCTTGTACTAAGACCCGAACCACCCATATTAAACCAGCCGAGGAATTCAACACAGACCTGGTCCGAGACTTAGGGTCTAGACAAGGACCCGGACCAGAGTCTGAAAATACCCGAGAGTTAAGCCATGAATAGGTCCGGGACTTTAGATAAGGACCAAGTCCCGGACCACTTAAAAAACTTGGTTTAAGGTTAGATAATGATGTCTAATGATGGGGATTAGTTAGTAATAATGTTATAATGTTGTTTAAGACATGTTTGGTGTGTTATAATGACAATTAAAAAGGTGAAAAGTTATAACAAAGTGTAAAAATAAAATAAACTAGATATGTGAAGTAATAAGTTAACAACGGACTAGTACGTTAATTAACCGACGATACTAAATGTGTATAGGATTCTTCAACGGTGGAAAACAATCGCAGCAGGGACCAAGGTATGGTTTTCTTGCAGTCGGTTGCCTACCGGTTTACACCGGCTTGTGTGTTGTTTGTTGTTCTGTGTATTTACGACTTTATAAGATTAAACCATGAAATGAGTTAACAGTCGTTGTGTAATTGTGGTGTGTGCGTACCAATACCGGTAACCTCGAAATGCGTACTAATTGCTAGCTAACCAGTGTTAGGGCAACACACGAGAATGGTATACGGTTGTAACATCTCTAACCTAAGGAACGTTCTAACCACGGCTATGTATGAACTGGATGTGGTTTGCACTAACGACTTATATCTCATTCCCCTTATGTGTCTAACTAGACCTATATTCCGATCGTGAAATGTTGTGTCAAGTCCCGACAATGGGACTTCTAACAAGTGTACTGGGGGTGAGGAATCCGGTTGTCCGGTCGCGCGTGTATGCACAAGAGTAGATATCTGCATCAGATTCGACTCTCCTAATGTTATGGTTGTTCTCCTTCTTGGCGTATGATCTCCCGCTAGCTTCCTCCAAAGCTTACCTATTCTGACTGATGATCGGTCTAGGGGGAAATATGTGTGGTGTGTTCGGGTCACTATATCCGATCCATCTTTGAGTTAAGTTACTCGTTCGACTAACAGAACGGTAACGAGTTTGTGTAACAAGCTTAACATGAGGGTGAAACCATTCTCTAGGATTATAATGTTGACTAACCATCTTGGTTCGTTTTCTAATTGAAATGTTTTCACTATGTATGTGTTGTTGTGCTATGCAATATTTCTTGCTATGCTATATATATGTTGTATGTTAAAAATCAATGCCATGTTATCATGACAAATAGTTGCACGTATCCCGGTAGCCGATGGGCTACGCGTTAACCATACCAGCCATGGGTTGCTGACCCCCCTTTGGGGGCTCCATATTTACTTGCAGGATGATGATCGAAGAAGTGGAATGGCTTTAGACCTTAGGCTAGGAAATACTTTTGGTACATTTTGGATATTGGGCCCGGGATGCGCCTGTGCTCCCGTGGTGTTATATTTTGGTTCCGATGTTGTTACAGTGGCGGTATATTGACAGTGGCAGTTTACAGTGGCGGTTGCAGTGATGGCTTGTAATTAAATACTTGGTAATGTTGATTATGTATTAATGGTTATTAGTTCTATGCTCGGGAGTCTGATCATCAGACCGGTACAAATTTGTATGTATTCTGCATAGTTAGCCACGTGGGAGGCTAACAGCGTGTAACACCAACCCGTTTAGTTATTGTTTAGTTGTTTAATTGCGCTGCGATTTTGGTTATTTGTTAAGTACGTAGTAGGGGTGTTACAGTGAGAGTTCGTTTCAGAGCTTGAAGGACTCACTGACCACTGCACCGGTTCTGACCATTCCAGACGGTACGGAGGGCTTTGAGGTTTATTGTGACGCATCCGGCAGAGGGCTGGGTTGCGTGCTCAT
This sequence comes from Limonium bicolor, assembly GCA_023374045.1. NCBI lineage: Eukaryota > Viridiplantae > Streptophyta > Magnoliopsida > Caryophyllales > Plumbaginaceae > Limonium > Limonium bicolor. Next base: position 527,364,680 of record CM041776.1, read on the forward strand.
GCGGCATGGCAAGGTGGTGGCTTATGCCTCACGCCAGCTGAAGAAACATGAGGAGAACTACCCCACTCATGACTTAGAATTGGGAGCGGTGGTATTTGCCTTGAAGATTTGGCGCCACAACTTATATGGGGTTAGTGTGACGATCTATACCAATCACAAGAGCTTGAAATATATATTCACTCAGAAGAAGTTGAATGTTCGACAGAGGAGATGGTTAGAATTTCTGAAGGACTACAACATTGATCTCCAATACAAAGAAGGGAAGGCCAATGCTGTAGCTGACGCCCTGAGTCATCGAGCACACTCACTCCGTTCGCTAGTTTCTTTCTCCAGCTTGGTTGATGAGGTGCGAGAGGCTAAGAGGACAAATGAGTAAATGAGGGAACTTAGACAGAAGCTGACAGAGGGTACCTTTGAGAGTCAGAAATACGACTTCAGACTTCATGATAATGATCTGATCAGAATTAAGGGCCGGTTATGCATACCACGAAGCAGCACAGATTTGAAAGACCGTATACTTAGAGAATCACACTGTTCTTCAGTTTCCATCCATCTGGGAGCCTCTAAGATGTATGAAGACATGAAGAGATACTTTTGGTGGTCGGGGATGAAGATAGATGTTACCGAGTTCGTCTTGAGGTGTCTCACATGCCAGAAGGTAAAATTTGAGCACCGACGATCGGGCGGAATGGTACAGTTGATGCCAGTTCCGAAGTGGAAGTTTCATGATATCTCCATGGACTTCGTTGTAGGACTCCAACCTGCTAGAGGAGGTCTGAACATGATATGGGTGGTGATGGATCGCCTTACCAAAGTAGCCCGATTCATACCGATGAAGGATACTTGGAAGGTAACTAAGTTAGCTGAGTTATTTGAGAAGGAAATTATGAGACATCACGGGATACCGAAGACCATAGTGTCAGATAGAGATACCAGATTCCTATCGAGGTACTGGAGAGCTACCAGAGATTTGTTGGGTACAAAACTGAAGTTGAGTACCGCGTTCCATCCTCAGAGAGTTGGTCAGACGGAGTGTACAATTTAGACACTCGAGGACATGCTAAGGGCATGTGCCTTAGACTTCCAGGGCAGTTGGATTGACAAGTTGCATCTGATCGAGTTCTCTGACAACAACAGCTATCATGCTTCGATCAAGATGACGCCTTTTCAAGCGTTGTACGGCAGACCATGTCGTACACCGCTCTGCTGGGATGAGTCGAGTGAGACGGTCATTATAGAACCAGAATACTTAGACCAAGTTAAGGCTGAAGTTCAGCAGATCAGGGAGAACATGAAAGCTGCTCAAGATAGGCAGAAGTCGTATGCTGATGTTCGGCGACGAGACCTGGAGTTCGTAGTGGGCGACCGGGTATTTCTGCGAGTTTTACCGATGAAGAGTGTATTTAGGTTTGGTTAGAAGGGCAAATTGAGTCCAAAGTTTCTTGGTCCTTATGAGATTACGGAGCGGGTGGGCCCAGTTGCTTACAGGTTGAATTTATCTACTGAGCTCGGTAAAGTGCATGATGTTTTCCATGTTTAACAGCTAAAGAAATACATGCACCACCCCTCCCATGTGTTATAGTCTGAGAGGTTGACGTTAGAACCGAATATGAGATTAGTGGAGGTTCCTCAGTGGATCTTGGATAGTAAGACTAGGGACACTCGCCATAAGTCAGTGCGACTGGTGAAGGTCCTTTGGTCTAACCAGGATGTCGAAGAGGCCACATGGGAATTAGAGGATAAGATGAGATTGAAGTACCCTTCGTTATTTATTGACTAGATCGTCTGTATAGGGTACGGGGCGTACCCCTTTTTAAGGGGGGTAGAGCTTCCATGCTTTTGAGTTAGTAAACGAACATGTTTGTCGTTTTGTTGGTTGGTGTAAGATGTGGTTTTGTGTAAGTTGTTAGATGAGAATAAGTGTATACCGTAAGTGAATGTTAATGTGAGTTTGTGAGTTTGTTTTGCGGGGCATGACTGACATCCTAAATTCAGGAGTGCTATCATGTCGCTGCTAAGGTTGAGATCACCGTCCGTTTGAGGGACGAGGAGAATGCGCACAAGCGCACGGTCTTGAGTGAGGGCCAAGGCACGCAAGGGTACGGGGGAGGAAAGAAGAAGAAACCTCATCCCCAGACCCAGAAAGGCCAAAAACAGGGTGGCAAGGGCCAAGCCTAGACCACCACCGCTGAGGAACCGCTGAAGCTCACTTATGCCTATGCGACTAAGCCCTTACGCTCTCACCCGCCCAAGGGTAATTAATTAATTCCGAATGTCGAATTCAAGTGTGTATTGTTATATTGTGAAGTGTACTGAATGTGTAATATGTTAGCAGCCAGCATGGGCTCTGGACCGGAGCGCCACTACTACTGTAAGTGGTGTAACGGAGACCCCCCCGGCAAGGAATGCAAGGGAAACGATGTGCAGTGTCGCTACTGCGAGAAGTGGGGACACCGTGACTATGAGTGCTACCGGAACCCCAACAGCAGAAACCATAAGCCTAAGGGGCAGTGGAAAGGTAAGGCTTCCGCGACCACTGATGGCCTAAAGACGGCTAACCAGCCATCCTCAGCTCAGGGGAACACTGATTCCTAGAAGGGGAAAGGGTCAGGATCCGGCAAGGCCGCCTTGCATGTGGTGGATCGGTCTGAGGCACCAGGATCCTCTTCTAGACTAGGTACCACTTAAACCGTCGAGTGAAATAAGTGATTGCATACCGCATTTCATGCATGTGTGTTAGTGAGTATAAATGTACAACCATATAAATAAAGAGTTCAAGTATAATGTGAAAGTCACCTAAAATAGGTAATTCTAAACCTTAGGAACCTTCAATATTTGTTATCCAATCCCACCCACACCGAACCCCGAAGAGACAACCATCAGCATCACCGAATACCCAATGGAGCAATGTCAGGTTATCCAGCCAGGTATGATACTCTTTAGTGGATACCTGACACCGGAAGCACAAATCCACATCATCCGGCGGTGCAACGAGCTAGGAGCAGCACTTGGAGGTTTCTACACACCAGAGTACCCGAGCGGATCAAAAATGAAGTTGAAGATGATGTGCATGGGTAAGGACTGAAACCCTTACACGAAGACATCAAGATGTGCGAGCGGAAGACGGAGCAACAGTACCGAGGATACCTGAGGAGTTCCTTGCGGTCGTTAATCACGCCGTGGGAATTGCTCAGCGAGTTGAATCGGATCCAATCCCGAGTGTTGAAGCAGATTTATGTATTGTGAACTTCTACCAAAAAGGTGGACGGTTGGGTTTACACCAAGATAAGGACGAAACACCAGAGTCTCTGAGTAAGGGAGTGCCCGTGGTGTCTAGGTCCATTGGAGATACCGCGATGTACGTGTATGGCGAGCGGAAGCATGCCGATCTCGCAAAGAAGTTAGTGTTGAAGTCAAGAGATGTGTTAATCATGGGTGGGCAGTCAAGGATGTTATATCACGGTATCTAGAAGATCAAACTGAATACCGCACCTTCGACAGTGATCAATGCCACACATATGAAACCCGGATGTTCGAATTTGACCTTCAGACAGTTTTAAAGCCTTGTGTAATGTGTTAAGCCAGTGTATGTTAAGGATGTTGTTTGTGTTAGTTATGCCAGCAATGTAAACCAACCTATGGTGTAAAAAGTATGTTGATGAATAAAGAAGATGTGTTTTGGAGTATGTCGACCGTGTTGTTACTGTATACTTATGAAGTTTGTGAATTGTATTAGGCTGTGCACTCGGAACGGGAGGTATACTGGGTGTTTGTAATGAGGCAGAAGCCGGCAAAAGCGGCACTATCCTCACCGGTACCTTTCCAGTTAATGGCGTGGACACATCGATCTTGTTCGACTCTGGAGCCTCACACACATTTGTCTCACGCTCTTTTGCGAGGAGGCTGGGGTTAGACGGTGAAGAGATGCCTGACTTCCTAGTCACTCTCTCATCGAAAGAGCGGATCAAGTGTACCCGCTATCACCGAGATGCTGTTGTGCAAATCAAGGATGAAGAGTTCCCAATCGACATGAAAGAGTTCGAGGGACTTGGATTCAATGTGATTGTCGGGATGAACAGGTTGGAGCGGTACAAGGGCAGAATCCTATATGCCGAGCATCATCTGCTTCTTCGGAGTCCGGCTGGGGTTACTATATCATACCGCTAGAGGCCCAGGGAGCCTTCGACTCAGATCATCACCGCCATGGCTATGTACCGTGAGTTACGACGGAAGAATGATGTGTACCTCTGCTATGTTCAGGACATAGAGAGAGATCCAGAGTTTAGCCCAGATGTGCCGGTAGTGTCGGAGTTTCCTGATGTATTTCCTAAGGAACTGCCGGGCATGCCGCCAGCACAGGAAGTAGAGTTTGAGATTGAATTGGTGCCGGGAACCGGACCAATAGCAAAGGCGCCCTATCGTATGGCTCCAGCCGAGATGACAGAGCTCAAAGAGCAGCTGAGAGACCTACTCGACAAGAGATTTATACGCCCGAGTGTTTCACCATGGGGAGCGCCGGTCCTCTTCGTGAAGAAGAAGGACGGTAGTCTCCACCTCTGCATCGACTACAGAGAGCTGAATGCAGTTACGGTGATGAACCATTATCCTTTACCACGCATCGACGACTCATTTGACCAGTTGAAAGGGGCATCAGTATTCTCCATGATCGATTTACGATCCGGTTACCATCAGATAGCTATTCGAGAGGATGACATTGAGAAGACCACTTTCAGAACCAGATACGGTCACTATGAGTTTACGGTTATGCCGTTTGGTTTATCCAATGCACCAGCCAAGTTCATGGACTTAATGAACCGCTTGTTCCAAGATCTGTTGGACATGTCGGTGGTAGTCTTCATCGACGATATACTTGTGTATTCGAAATCGAAGGGTGAGCACGAAAGCCACCTGAGAAATGTGTTACAAACGTTGAGAAGGAATCAGTTGTATGCTAAATTTTCTAAGTGTGAGTTCTGGTTGAACCAAGTTTCCTTCCTTGGTCATGTGATTTCTAAGGCCGGGATCGCTATCGATCCGGCATAGATAGATGCAGTGCGCACCTGGCCTAGGCCGAAGACAGTTACCGATATCCGGAGCTTCCTCGGTCTGGCAAGATATTATAGGAGATTTGTGAAGGACTTCTCCAGTGTCTCAAAGCCGATGACTTCCTTAATGAAAAAGGATGCACCATTCGAGTGAACAGACGACTGCGAAAGTTTTTTTCAGAGTCTCAAGGATGCTCTCAGCTCTGCACCAGTTCTGACCATACCAGACGGTTCAGATGGATTGGAGGTCTATTGCGACGCATCAGGAAGAGGTATGGGATGTGTGTTGGTGTAACACGGGAAGGTCGTAGCATACGTCTCCCGACAGCTGAAGAAGCACGAAGAGAACTACCCTACCCACGACTTAGAACTTGGTGCCATTGTCTTCACCTTGAAGATATGGCTACATTATTTGTATGGGGTAAGCGTGACAATATATTCGGATCATAAAAGTTTGAAGTACTTGTTCACTGAGAAAGAGTTAAACATGAGACAAATAAGGTGGGTCGAGTTTCTGAATGACTATGACATCAACCTGCAGTACAAAGAGGGTAAGGCAAATGTGGTAGCTGACGCACTGAGCTGCCTAGCACACTCTCTCAATTCGCTAGTCTCTCATTCTAGCTTGGTTGAAGAGGTGCGGAGTGCTCAGATGTAGGATCAGTATATGTTGGAGATCAGGCAGAAGCTTATTGATGGCACATTCGAGGGTCAGAAGTACCACTTCCGACTCCACGATGATGACCTGATTAGGCTTAATGGCCAACTGTGTATTCCGAGGAGTAGCGCTGAGCTGAAGGAGCGCATACTAAGTGAATCCCATTGTTCTACTACTTTGATTCACCCTGGAGCTTCAAAGATGTATAAGGGTATGAAAAGATATTTTTGGTGGACTGGAAAGAAGAAAGATGTGAATGATTATGTGTTGAGCTGTCTCACTTGCCAGAAGGTCAAGTTTGAGCACCGACGGCCTGGTGGTATGGTGTAGCCAATGCCATTGCATGAGTGGAAGTTCCATGGTATTTCCATGGACTTCGTAGTAGGGCTTCCGCCTACGAGGGGAGGTCTGAATATGATTTGGGTTATTGTTGACCGACTCACCAAGGTGGCCCGATTCATTCCGATGGACACTTGGAAAGTGGTGAAGCTAGCAGAGCTCTTCTACCGAGAGATTGTAAGACATCATGGGGTACCGAAAATGATTGTGTCTGACAGGGATACCAGATTCCTCTCCAGGTACTGGAAATCCACACGGGAAGCGCTTGGTACCGAACTGACACTAGTAGAAAAAATGTTTTTAATGACGGCGTTTAAACCACGGTTAAGTGGAAAACCGTGGTTTAAAGTTTATAAACCACAGTTTTAATAGAAACCGTCGTTTAAGGTGCATTCCAGAGCGCATATACCACGGTTTTTCCGGAACCGTCATATATAGATTAGTTATATACCACGGTTTTCAGGGGAACCGTGGTATATAGTACATGCCGGAGTGAATATACCACGGTTCTTCAAGAACCATCGTATATAAGGTACCTATATACCACGGTTCCTAGGCAACCGTCATTTATATTGCACATTGCTATATTAAACCACGGATTTTTGATCAACCGTGGTATAAATCTAGGCGGGAATTTTAATTTTCGGCCGAAATTTAACGCGGCGCTTTCTCTCTATTCTCATATATGTCGACGCACTCTTCTTCTTCATTCTCTTCACGGTAATTTTGGAACCCAAACCGACGAGCTCTGCAACTCTTCTTCATTCTCTTCAACATCACGATAATTTTGGAACCCAAACCGACGAACATGCTCTACAACTATTCTTCAGTCTCTTCAACTAGCTCGCGGTAATTTTTGCAATCCTAAACCGCGAACAAGGAACATGCTCTTCCTCACTCATTCTCTTGTTTTTCGGTAATTTTTGTAGCTTACACTTGCGAACAAGGAACATGCTCGTCCTCACTCACTCATTCTCACTGTAATTTTCGCAACATAACCGGCGAACAAGGTACATGACCTACGCCTCCGTTCTTCATTCTCTTCAACTTCACGGTAATTTTGCAACCCACCGCGAACAAGGAACATACTACGCCATTCTTCACTCGTTATTTTGCAACCCTAAATCGCAAACAAGGAACACACATGTTCTAGCATCTCATTCTCTTCTGTGATGTGTTTGATATCTGCGAAGCGGCGCTTCTGAATCGCCGGCGATTTTGAAAAAATTTCATAGACTATAAACCACGGTTATATGTATAACCATGGTTTATTCATTGATTTTATAGATAATAAACCACGGTTTTGACCTTTAACCGTCATATAAAAGGGCTTTATACCACGGTTCTCTCCTTAACCGTCGTTTAAAATCGTTGAGGACCGCATCCAAAAATGGTCTTAAACGACGGTTAAGGAGAGAACCATGGTATATAGTCTACTTTTATACCACGGTTATCAACCGTGGTATATAGACAATTTTCTATATGCGACGGGAGCATAAACCACGATTCCTAACCGTGGTATATAAGCAAAATAACCGTGGTTTAAAACATTTTTTCCACTAGTGTGAAGTTGAGTACAGCGTTCCACCTACAGACAGATGATCAGAGTGAGCGCACCATCCAGACGCTAGAGGATATGTTACGTGCATGTGCACTTGACTTTCAGACCAGCTGGATTGATAAGTTACATCTGATTGAGTTTAGCTACAACAACAGTTACCATGCTTCGATCAAGATGTCTCCCTTCCAGGCTTTGTACGGTAGACCATGCCGTACGCCATTATGCTGGGATGAGTCGAGGGAGACGGTCATTATAGGACCTGAGTATTTAGAGTAAGTACAATCAGAAGTACGCCAGATCCGGGTTAACATGAAAGCAGCTCAGGATAGGCAGAAATCGTACGCCGATGTGCGCAGACGTGACCTGGAGTTCGCCGTGGGCGACCAGGTATTTCTTAGAGTATCCCCCATGAAGGGAGTGTTTCATTTTGGCCAGAAAGGCAAGTTGAGCCCGAAATATGTGGGGCCTTATGTTGTGACGGAGCGGATAGGACCGGTAGCTTACAGGCTTGATTTACCTGCTGAGCTGGGCAAGGTACATGATGTATTTCATGTGTCCCAGTTGAAGAAATATATGCCTCATCCATCTCATGTACTTCAGCCTGAAAGGCTAACCTTTGAGCCGACCATACGAACAGTGGAGACTCCCGTACTGATTCTGGACACAAAGACTCGACACACTCGCCATAAGCCTGTGAGACTGGTGAAGGTCCTCTGGTCTAACCAGGACGTCGAGGAGGCCACCTGGGAGCTGGAAAATAAGATGAAGGCGAAGTACCCGTCGTTATTTACTCCTTAGTGTTTGTATATATAGGGTACGGGGCATACCCCTATTTTAAGGGGGTAGAGCCGTTTCGGTTATGTATGTACGACATGTATTATAATACATTGTCTATGTTATGTTGTTATCTTACAGACCGTTGTGTCTGAATGATGTTATGTTGCTTGGACCTTGAGTCCGATGTTATGTAAAGTATGTTTGTTATGGAAGTGTTGTTTTATAAGTATCCCCGTGTTCTAATATCAAAAGATACGAGGGAAGTGTGAACTTTGGGGCCAAAGTTCTATTAAGGGGGGTAGATTGAAATACCCCAAACCTTTATATGTTGTTTAAATACTAAAATATGGTATAATAAGGCTAAAAAGTGCCTTAGAAACATTAGTGAAAAATTTAAACTATAGTAAACACAATTAAATACCTTAAAGTCAATATGGGCGAAAATGTGCTCTAAGCTTGGGATGATCCAGGTTAAGACTTGATAAGCTTACCAAGACCTTATTTACATGTTAATGAACGTATTAAACCAATTACTAATGAAAACCAAGCTTGAAAACAAGTTAAAACACAAAATGTGCTTTAAGGAGTCTTAAAGCACATTTTTGAAAAATTGTCTTGTAAATGGGTTTTGAATGGCTAAATGTCCATCATTACTCTTTAATTAACATGTGTACTACTTAGTATCACATTAGGAAGTCTAAATCAATGGGAAATCAAAAATTTCACAATTATGTGCCTTGTTTAGTGAATAGTAACCAAATTGTGCTAGTTTATGACCTAAGTCAATATAAGTCTATAAAATGGTCAACAAGCCATATAATCAGCCTAATATAAAGGTGGGGGCCGATTTTTATAAGGGTGAGTCTTCCCCCCCTTGCTAGTTAAATAAGTAAGTAAAGTAATAAAGCAAGTTACATTTTACTTTTTTACTTAAATATCTAAAACTAGCTAGTTACCTTCATTATCTTCATTCTCATTTGCTTTCCCACCGTCGCCAACCCTTATTCTTCCTTTCTCCATCGGCTAGCTACAGCTCACACACCATTTTCCATCTTTGAACCCTTGTAATTCCTAGCTAGCTCCATATACCAAATCAAATTCTAAGACCACCACTCTTCTAGTCTCATCCAGCTCTTCAACCTTGTCTTCTCAAATCTTCAAGACCACCATTTCGGTGCCATGGGGATCCACCATTGAAGGAGCTTGATTATATTTTTATGCCTTGTTGATCACCTTTGCTTCAAGGTAAGGAAAAACCAAGAAAAACAACATTTCTTCTTATGTTTGTTTTGATTGAAAACTACCTCTTCATGGTGTTTTCTTTTGCTTTGTTTTAGCTTCGTTCTAATCTTCAAAGGGCTTGGTGGAGTCCTCTCTTGCTATGTATTCAAACTCTCTTCCATTTCCAAGGTAAAACAACCATCTTAATGTTTTAAGACAATATGTAAATTAGGGTTATAAATGAGCTTAAGCATGAAGCTTGAATGCTCATTGCGTTGCTTGTATATTGATTAGAAGGTTGACAAGAAATCAAAGCCTTCTCAATTTTTAATCAAGCAAGAGAAACGGAAAAAAAACAAGTGTGGAAGTTGGGAAGGAAAAGAGGTAAATGAGCTATCTCAAGGTAGTATAAATGCCTTAGGAAAAATGAGCTTGATTTGCTTAATAAAATACCTAAGGAGCCAATGGTAAATGAGCTAGTAAATTATCCTCAAGGAGATTATTAAAGGACATATATGATGTTGAGTGTAATTGCAGGTCAAAGGCAATATATTTATGTGGAAATTCAGTGTTTAAGGTTTATGCAATTTAAGGGCCTAAGAGCCATGTTATTTAAGGGCCCAAGTGCCAAGCTATTTAAATTATGCACCATATTGTGATGAAGTGTAAAATGGGTGAAGTTTTGTGTATAAGAATATTCTTGATGGATTTAAGTGTTCTTGGATGTTTAATGGTGAAAACTATGTGTTTGGTGTAACAATGTGCTACGGAAACCCATGACAAAATTTAGATAATGTAAAAGAGATTCTAGGTGTTTTATATGAATGTGGTGAACTAGGAAGGATTGAGTGTTTTACTTGAGGAAGAAACATGTATTAAGGTGCTCTAGAATGTAAATAGGACATAGGCATTATCTTGGAGGATTTAGAAATTACTTCAAGGTCATGGTGAGATTGTGTTTAGGATTTATACAAGTTTTGTTAAACAATGAGGAAATAAGGTGTTGTAAGGAAGAGGTGTAAACTTGTGGAGAAATTTCAAGGAGTGGCATAAAAGAGTTTTGGTTTGTGAGAAAAGGTGCTTGGGAGATAATGTTATGGTGGTGAGAAAACACTTTGGGCTAGTTGTTATCATAGGTGTGAAACACCACTTAGAAACTTAAAGGAAAATATTTTAAGTGTTGGTGAATTTTGTAAGAAATTGAGTAACAAGTTGGACAAGGAACTAGGTGAGTTTAAGGTGTTATTTTGACATTGGAATATGCCTGAGAACTTTTGGGAAGCTTATATACATAATGGATGTGGAGAACCATTGCAACAAGACTTAGAAATTGTAAAAATGCAAAATCTGTAGCAGTGGTCCGGGACCTAGGTCTGGGGTAAAGTCCCGGACCATGCATAAATAAAGGCCGAGAGTACATTCACTACCTTGGTCCGGGACTTAGGTCTTGTACTAAGACCCAGACCACCCCTATTAAACCAGCCGAGGATTTCAACTCAGACCTGATCCGGGACTTAGGGTCTGGACAAGGACCTGGACCAGAGTCTGAAAATACCCGAGAGTTAAGCCATGAATAGGTCCGGGACTTTAGATAAGGACCAAGTCCCGGACCACTTAATAAACTTGGTTTAAGGTTAGATGATGATGTCGTATGATGGGGATTAGTTAGTAATAATGTTATAAGGTTGTTTAAGACATGTTGGGTGTGTTATAATGACAATTAAAAAGGTGAAAAGTTATAACAAAGTGTAAAAATAAAATAAACTAGATATGTGAAGTAATAAGTTAACAACGGACTAGTACATTAATTAACCGACGTTACTAAATGTGTATAGGATTCTTCAACGGTGGAAAACAATCACAGCAGGGACCAAGGTATGGTTTTCTTGCAGTCTGTTGCCTACCAGTTTACACCGGCTTGTGTGTTGTTTGTTGTTATGTGTGTTTACGACTTTATAAGATTAAACCATGAAATGATTTTACAGTCATTGTGTAATTGTGGCATGTGCGTACCGATACCGGTAACCTCGAAATGCGTATAATTTCAAGCTAACCAGTGTTCAGGCAACACACGAGAACGGTATATGGTTGTAACGTCTCCCACCTAAGGAACGTTCTAACCACAGCTATGCATGAACTGGATGTGGTTTGTATTAACGACTTATATCTCATTCCCCGTATGTGTCTAACTAGACCTATATTCCTATCGTGAATTGTTGTGTCAAGTCCCGACAATGGGACTTCTGACAAGTGTACTGGGTGTGAGGAATCTGGTTGTCCGGTCGCGCGTGTATGCACAAGAGTAGATATCTGCATCAGATTCAACTCTCCTAATGTTATGGTTGTTCTCCTTCTTGGCGTATGATCTCCCGCTAGCTTCCTCCAAAGCTTACCTATTCTGACTGATGATCGGTCTAGGGGGAAATATGTGTGGTGTGTTCGGGTCACTATATCCGATCCATCTTTGAGTTAAGTTACTCGTTCAACTAACAGAACGGTAACGAGTTTGTGTAACAAGCTTAACATGAGGGTGAAACCATTCTCTAGGCTTATAATGTTGACTAATCATCTTGTTTCGTTTTCTAATTGAAATGTTTTCACTATGTATGTGTTGTTGTGCTATGCAATATTTCTTGCTATGCTATATATATGTTGTATGTTAAAAATCAATGCCATGTTATCATGACAAATAGTTGTGCGTATCCCAGTAGCCGATGGGCTGCGCGTTAACCATACCAGCCATGGGTTGCTGACCCCCCTTTGGGGGCTCCATATTTACTTGCAGGATGATGATCGAAGAAGCGGAATGGCTTTAGACCTTAGGCTAGGAAATACTTTGGGTACATTTGGATATTGGGCCCGGGATGCGCCTGTGCTCCCGTGGCGTTATATTTTGGTTCTGATGTTGTTATAGTGGCGGTATATTGACAGTGGCAGTTTACAGTGGCGGTTGTAGTGATGGCTTGTAATTAAATACTCGGTAATGTTAATTATGTATTAATGGTTATTAGTTCTATGCTCGGGAGTCTGATCATCAGACCGGTACAAATTTGTATGTATTCTACCTAGTTAGCCACGTGGGTGGCTAACGGCGTGTAACACCAACCCGTTTAGTTATTGTTTAGTTGTTTAATTCTGTTGCGATTTTGGTTATTTGTTAAGTATGTAGTAGGGGTGTTACAGTGAGAGTTCGTTTCAGAGCTTGAAGGACTCACTGACCACTGCACTGGTTCTGACCATTCCAGACGGTACGGAGGGCTTTGAGGTTTATTGTGACGCATTCGGCAGAGGGCTGGGTTGCGTGCTCATGCAGTATGGCAAGGTGGTGGCTTATGCCTTACGCCAGCTGAAGAAACATGAGGAGAACTACCCCACTCATGACTTAGAATCAGGAGCAGTGGTATTTGCCTTGAAGATTTGGCGCCACAACTTATATGGGGTTAGTGTGACGATCTACACCGATCACAAGAGCTTGAAATATATATTCACTCAGAAGGAGTTGAATCTTCGACAGAGGAGATGGTTAGAATTTCTGAAAGACTACGACATTGACCTCCAATACAAAGAAGGGAAAGCCAATGCTGTAGCTGACGCCCTGAGTCGTCGAGCACACTCACTCCATTCGCTAGTTTCTTTCTCCAGCTTGGTTGATGAGGTGCGAGAGGCTCAGAGGACAAATGAGTATATGAGGGAAGTTAGACAGAAGCTGACAGAGGGTACCTTTGAGAGTCAGAAATATGACTTCGGGCTTTATGATAATGATCTGATCAGACTTAAGGGCCGGTTATGCATACCACGATGCAGCACAGATTTGAAAGACCGTATACTTAGAGAATCACACTGTTCTGCAGTTTCCATCCATGCGGGAGCCTCTAAGATGTATGAAGACATGAAGAGATACTTTTGGTGGTCGGGGATGAAGATAGATGTTACCGAGTTCGTCTTGAGGTGTCTCACATACCACAAGGTAAAATTTGAGCACCGACGACCGGGCGGAATGGTACAGTCGATGCTAGTTCCGGAGTGGAAGTTTCATGATATCTCCATGGAGTTCGTTGTCGGACTCTCACCTGCTAGGGGAGGTCTGAACATGATATGGGTGGTGATGGATTGCCTTACCAAAGTAGCCCGATTCATACTGATGAAGGATACTTGGAGGGTAACTAAGTTAGCAGAGTTATTTGAGAAGGAAATTATGAGACATCACGGGATACCGAAGACCATAGTGTCAGATAGAGATACCAGATTCCTTTTGAGGTACTGGAGAGCTACCAGAGAAGCGTTGGGTACAGAACTGAAGTTGAGTACCACGTTTCATCCTCAGACAGATGGTCAGACGGAGCGTACGATTCAGATGCTCGAGGACATGCTGAGGGCATGTGCCTTAGACTTCCAGGGCAGTTGGATTGACAAGTTGCATCTGATTGAGTTCTCTTACAACAACAGCTATCATGCTTCGATCAAGATGGCGCCTTTTCAAGCGTTGTACGGCAGACCATGTTGTACACCGCTCTGCTGGGATGAGTCGAGTGAGACGGTCATTATAGGACCAGAATACTTAGACCAAGTTAAGGTTGAAGTTCAGCAGATCAGGGAGAACATGAAAGCTGCTCAAGATAGGCAGAAGTCGTATGCTGATGTTCGACGACGAGACCTGGAGTTCGCAGTGGGCGACTGGGTATTTCTGCGAGTTTCACCGATGAAGGGTGTATTTAGGTTTGGTCAGAAGGGCAAATTGAGCCCGAAGTTTCTTCGTCCTTATGAGATTACGGAGCGGGTGGGCCTAGTTGCTTACAGGTTGAATTTATCTGCTGAGCTGGGTAAAGTGCATGATGTTTTCCATGTTTCACAGCTAAAGAAATACATGCACCACCTCTCCCATGTGTTAGAGCCTGAGAGGTTGACGTTAGAACCGAATGAGATTAGTGGAGGTTCCTTAGAGGATCTTGGATAGTAAGACTAGGGACACTCACCATAAGTCAGTGCGACTGGTGAAGGTCCTCTGGTTTAACCAGGATGTCGAAGAGGCCACATGGGAATTAGAGGATAAGATGAGATCGAAGTACCCTTCGTTATTTACTGACTAGATCATCTATACAGGGTACGGGGCGTACCCCTTTTTAAGGGGGGTAGAGCTTCCTCGCTTTTGAGTTAGTAAACGAACATGTTTGTCGTTTTGTTGGTTGGTGTAAGATGTGGTTTTGTGTAAGTTGTTAGACGTGTGGTAATTTTAAGATATGTATGGTACCTGTGTATTGTACTTGTGGCAGACCTTTGAGTCTTGTGATGTGTGAATGTGAGTATAAGACATGGTATTAAGATTAAGGAAATTGAGTATCTTGAATGGTTAAGCATATATGTGAACTTTGAGGACAACGTTCTTTTAAGGGGGGTAGATTGAAATACCCCAAACCTAGGTATGGTGCTTAGATGATAAAATAAAATGTAAGAAGGCAAAATAATGCCTTAGAAATATTAGGAAACAATTTAAATTGAAGAAAACACAAGAAAACACCACAAGAGCAATTTAAGCAAAAATGTGCTCTAAGCTTGGAGTAACTTGGGTGAGCACCCAAATATCATTCTTAGACCTTATTAATATCCTAATGGTCATGTTAAATCACTTACCAAAGAAAACCAAGCTCAAAAACAAGTTAAACACAAATTGTGCTTTAAGGACTCTTAAAGCGCATTTTTGAAAAATTGTCTTAGAAAGGGGTTTTAAGTGGCTAAATGCCCATGATTACTCCTTAATCAACTTGTGTACTACTTAGTATCACATTATGAAGTCTAAATCAATGGGAAATCAAAAATTTCACAAATATGTGAACTAGTTTGTGAATAGTAACCAAGTAGTGCGTAGTTTAGTCTTTAGTCAACTAAGTCTAATTAAATGGTCAAACAAGACCATGACTAGTGTAACACCCCTACCGCTAATACCGTCATTACCGTCCGATCTCCTTATACAATCTAGATTCACGCAACGGATACTTACATACTCAACGGTGGGTGATACACTGCCGTTAGTCACCCACGTGACTAACAAGGCTACTACTACTACATACAGCATCGGTCTGATGGACCGGAATCCCAAGTACTACACATCTACAATACATACTCCATTTATCAATCGAATACTGCAATGTTCCATTCAACACTTTACTCCTTCATAAATCATACAATACAAAATACGTAACCGAGTTTACTAGGTTCCCAATACAAATACAATGCTTCTTCCAAGTTCATAGGTACTCCTTAAGAGTCTACATCTACCCATTCCTCACAACTACTTACTTCCTAAGTACAAGGGTGTGCCATTTAGCACACCTCTACATTCTACTTCTAGCTATCCAAGTGTAGCCACCGGTCTCTTACCTTGACCATAGCTGCTTCGGGTACTTGCACACTAAAAACGTTCCCCCTAGGGGGTCAGCTTTCACTGCAAATGATAACCGCATACCCCGCGTACTAGTGAGGGTACGCCGACCACTTGGTCGAATACATGCGATTGATTTCATTCAAACGTACATGCATACATGCTCTTATACATAATATTACAATACATTACGCAAGGAATACATACATACACTTCAAGACATACTCTTCAATACATACATGGTAAATCATACACGCCATCAAATATATACTTACCTTTCCGAACTTCACGATGCAATACATG
This sequence comes from Limonium bicolor, assembly GCA_023374045.1. Lineage (NCBI taxonomy): Eukaryota > Viridiplantae > Streptophyta > Magnoliopsida > Caryophyllales > Plumbaginaceae > Limonium > Limonium bicolor. Next base: position 527,380,960 of record CM041776.1, read on the forward strand.
TACAATACATACGCAATACATACACAATCCACCATACTTGTTAGCTCATGTTGGTCCACCCGGGTTAATCGGGTGGAGATTACTCTTTTACTCGTTCCACAGTACTTACGCATACATACTCATACTCATACATACTTACTTACTTACACTTACTCATGTTAAGTCGTCGGGACCTCCGGCCCGGGGACTACTCCATCCCACCACCAGGATTTACTTGACTCACCAATCCGGGATGCTACCCATTTAAGGGGTTTGGGCCGCGGATCAGTTTAAGAGTCAGGAATCAGATCCAACCTCTTGTGTCTCCTCATCCTCACGTGTGGCCGAAGCTATATCGGACTTCTACTCATTCCAATTTACTCACACTTAAGTTAGGAGTTAGGTAGTTAGGTATTAGTAGAAGTCAACATCCAAGCCACATACACATTACATTGTTCATATACACATCCATACACAATACAATACAATACACAAATACAATACAGGGTACAATTACACTTCATCATCATTCATATATTTCATGAATTATACAAACTAGTGTTCAAGACAATAAACATCGAGAATAGCATAAGTCAAGCACATGAAGTGCAATATAGTCCGATTCATGCATTAATCTTATTTAGGTGATCAAAAAGCACACAAATCGGGGTAACCAGATTAGGATACAGGGCATGAAGAAATCATACCTTTCACCGTTGACTTTGGACTCACCGACTCCCTTCGGCGTTCAACTATTTGAATCCTATCACATACATACAGTTGGGTGGTTAATTATCCATAATTAACCTTACCTATTACCTTGCTAAAGGTTCCCAGTGTTTACTTTCCAATTCCTTATTATTCAAATACGTTTACTTATGTTACTTACTTAGAATTATTCTCTAGGCTTGTTCATGGCCTTAATGACCTTTAAACATCATTAATCATGTCTTAATCATCTTATACAATCATTACCCATCCTTACCCTACCTTAGAATAGCTTTAAAACACCTTCTGGAAGAATTTTAGTAGTGTCCGGGTTAGTGTTCGGGTTTACAAACCCAGACCACTACTTTGCAAAAGTCCTCGGGTGTGAAAAACTACTGGTCCGGGTTTGTGTCCCTATCTGCAAACCCGGACCACCTGTTATTATAAGTTACGGTTGTCTTTTTTGCACGGTCCGGGTTTGTGTACTCCTTTGCAAACCCGGACCACTTGTTCTGGTAACTTACGGGTGTGTTTTTGGGGTGGTCCGGGTTAGTGTCTTGGTTTGTAAACCCGGACCATCCCTTTGTAAAACTTTCTGTTGAGTTTTCATGCTAGTCCGGGTATGTGTGCTGGTTTGCAAACCCGGACTAGTTATAGTATTGTAATTTATATAAGTTTCTCCACTTGTTTCAATTCCAAACTTCTACCAATCTCTTCCCTAATATTCCTCCATATAATCTAGGGTGTTTTGACCCTAATTAGGCAATCAAAACTAACCTAATCCATCTCCATACCAATCTGTTACAAAACACACTCCACTGTCACATTTTTCTCCACTGTTACAACTTTCTTTCTTCTACAATTGTTACAGATTTTTCCTTTCCTCTTTACAATTCAATACTCCCTCTACTAATGCTACTCCTAACATCCTAAATGCATTGCCTCAATCCTAGTTCCATCCCATTACTTAAATCCTCATCTAAATCCGTTACAAAGTACTAAACTACTCACTTAAACTCTCCAAATACACTTAGTTACCACATACGTTATCCCTTCCTCTTCCTCATCTAAGTCCTCCAATTTCCATAAAAATTTGGGCAGAGGTTCCCCTATATTTTTAACATTGCCCACATACATTTTCAGCTCACACATTCATTCTACACAATATACCACAATATTTTTCCTGCACATACACATACATTACCCAATGTTTACCCAAGCTTTTAACCCTCTTTTAAAGCCTCAAAACTTTTTCATTCTTTTCTTCATCATACCACAATATACTTATTACGCATTCCCATATACACTACTCAATTCCAATACTCAAAACTGTTACAATATACCATACAAACCTAACTCAAGGTAAGGCATTTACCTTGTGATTTTTGTTCCTCTTTCTTTCTCTTCTCTTCCTTTCTTCTTCCTTTTCCTTCCTTTCCTTCTTGTTCTCGGTTCCAAATGTAGTCCACACTCCAATGCTACAGCCCATACCAACACACAACTCTAACTCATCATTCATTCACAACTAACCCTAAAATTTAGTTATTTTTAGGGTTTAGAAAGAACATTACCTTACCACCAATGATTGGGGTCCTAGGTTAGCAAGAGAGTGAAGTTTCTAGCCCATGGAAGAAGCCAAAGTCGGCTGGAATACAAAGAACAAGGCAAGGGTTCAACATAAATTTCGTTTTGCCAACAAGGGCTAGAAAAGGTTGGGTTTTCAGGATTATTTTTACCTTAAAACATCAAGAAGAAGGAGGAGCTTCAAATGGTGGTCTCAAACCTTCAAATGAGGAATACCCACGGAGGTGAAGTTCTTCCTTTTCGAATTTTGAAAAGATAGAATTGTAGAGGATGTTGAGGGGAGTTCAAATATGTAATTTGTTTTTGATTTGGAGCTTTAATAAAGCTTGGGCAAGCTTGAGAAGGTGAGCTGCCATGGTTGTTTTCTTTGGGGTTTCAAAATCGTCTACAGAGGGAGAAGGAGAAAGAGAATCGGCTGGGATAGAAGAGAACCCACGCGAGAGAGAGGAGAAAATGAGAGGATGGGAGGTGAGAGAAAAGGTATGTACCCTTTTTCACTTTATTTACTTTTTGCTTTTTGACTCATTGTTTATTTAGCTAGTTACATGTGTGTGTGTGGGGTTATTTTACTTAATAAAAATCGGTCCCCCTACTGTATTACTAGTTGGAGCGTTTTTCGTCTTTTACAGGAAACGCTCGTTAGTTTACCCAGTTTCGGTACTATTCACTAACCGGGCCCGTTTTCCGGAATTTCTCGTTTATTTAATTTTTTTGGTTATTAAGCTTCCATAAATGCTTAATCATTGTTATTTAATGATTTATAATTCTTACGGGTTCGTTTGACCACTTAAAGTCACGTTTTTGGGTTTTCTCGAAAAACGTGCATTAAAGCTCCATTAACGTTTTAATGCATTATTTGGATCCATTTTCTTCGGGAGTTGTTCCCATATATTATTTAGGCCTTATCAAGGCTTTAGAATCCCTATAACATGCTAACCGAGGTCTCGTACCTCTTATGGTTATTTAACGCTTATTTAGCGTTTTTTGCTTTTTAAGCATTTCTTTATTTCTTTTGGATTTATTTTTCCTTACCATTATCACTTAGGCGTCATTAGGCCCTTAAATGCATATTAGATTAATTTTAATCCCTACATTTAAGTTCGGGGTATTTCAACTAGCCTTAATTAGATAAGGGGGCCAGTTTTCTAAGGGGATGAGTCCCCACCCGAATAAGCTAGTTTATAAAATAAAGAGGGAATGGTAAGATAGTTACTATTTGCTTTTAGAAACAAATATCCTTTTATTACTTACCTCTCTCCAACTTTCTTCATTCTTCTTCTTCCTCACCAATTTCTCCTGCTCTCTTTCTTCTTCATTCACGTAGAAGACAGATCCATGCTAGCTCCACCTTTACTTGCTTGCCAAACATTCATCTTAGCTCCAAAATCAAAACCAAGCACATATTCTTCTTAGTTAGCTCAAGCTCTTTCTTTCTATCCTTTCAAATCTCCAAGAGCTTTATTTTGGTGCCAAGCCAAACCGCCATTAGAGGAGGAATCACAAGCTTGAGGAGTCCATTAGCTTCTCCATTCTCTTAAGGTAAGGAATATGTAAGAAAAACTAGGTTTCCATCATTCCTTCTCCATTACCGAAAATTCCTACTCATGGGGCTTCATTTTTATGCCTTGTTCTAGCTTGTTTTCTATACTCCAAGGGCTAGAGGAGGTCCTTATTGATTCATATCCAAGCCTACCTTAAGACTCCAAGGTAAAATATTCATTTTAATACCTTAAAACATATTTTTAACCTAGGTTTTGCTCCTTAAGGGTGGTGTATTATCTAGCACACATTGGGGTCATTGGATATTGAATAGAACATTGGCAAGGAGAATTTGGTTGGTGACCGAGATTGTGCAAGGAAAAGCCTAAGTAAGAAAGTTTGTGAAGCTTGTAAAAGAACAAGGTAAATGTCTAACCTTAATGTGTTTTAATGCATTAAGGAATGGGATTTAGTTATATGATAAGCTTAGCTTAGAGTGTACATTAGGAAAGGGGTATATGAACCTAGGAGAAACAATGATTATATTTGAGAACTTGTGATTAAAGAGCAAATGGGAAATGAGATAGTTGGACATTTAAAAGGTGAATTACAAGAGCGTTTATATTTCAATGGGAGCCTTGTTGTGTGTATCTGCAGGTCAAAGGCTAATATATGTGGAAATTCAGTGGTTAAGCTTTATGTCATTTAAGGGCCTAAGTGCCAAGCATTTTATGTTTATGCACTATATGATGATGTGGAGTAGTTTTGGTGTAATTGAGTGTTAAGAATGTGTGGAAAAAATTGTGGGCGTTAAAGATTGTTGAATGGTAAAACCAAGTGTTTGGATGTAGAAATATACTAGGGAACCCATGTCAAAATTTGGTGGGAAAAAAAGGAGTTTAAGATGTATAAATGAAGTTTGATGACCTAGAAGGTACTAGGAACTCTTAGGGCTTAAATTGGTGAAAGAAAGTGAACTAGAGTGTTCTTGGGTGTTTTATGGACTTAGGAGTTGTCTTGAAGGAATTAGAGTTCAAATGAGTGAGTGTGATGCTCTAGGGATATGGTGAGAGTGTGATTAAGTCTTGTGCAAGTTTTAGTAAAGAAAGGATGAATAATGCCTTGTGAGAATCTAAGTGTAAGCTAGAGGAAAATAGAAGGAGTTTATGTAATGGAGGTGTTGTTGAACAATAATGCTTAGGAGTGGTGGTGATGGATGTGAGATAACAATTTGGTTAGTTTGAGTTGTAGGTATGATATACCACTTAGAAAAGTTAAGGAAAATATTACAAGTGTTAAGAGATTATGTGAGAAATTGGGTTATAAGGTTAGAGAAGGAATTAGACAAGTTTAAGATGTTATTTTGGTATTAGAATATGCATAAGATTATGTGTAAAGTTTGGGTGATTTATGGATGAAGAGAACAAGTGTAACAAGACTTAGAATAATGCAAAATGTAAAAATCTGTAGCTGGTCCGGGACTTATGTCCAGGGTGAAGTCCTGGACCAACCTAAAAATATGGCCGAGAGTTGCTTCAACCTTATGGTCCGGGACATAAGTCTTGTAAGAAGACCCGGACCACCCCTTGAATATCACCCGAGAGTTTTCAGCTTGTAATGGTTTGGGACTTAGGTCCTGTATGAAGTCTCGGACCACCACATTAAATCAGCCGAGAGATTGAACCAAGTATTGGTCCGGGACTTAAGGTAACGACAAAATCCCGGACCACCATAAAAATGTTAATTAAGCTTGGAAAATGTTAGGAAATGATGGGGATGGTTAGATATTGATGTTATAAAGTTATTAAGGGCAAGTTTGGAGGGTGTAATGGCTACTAAGTGGGTGAACAAATGTAATATATAATGAGAGAACGATGCACCTGAAAGTTTACGTTAAAACCATAAGGACTTAGTGGATAACAATGGGTAAATATTAGTGCCTAGGGAAGTTAATTAAATTGTGTTAAGTTGAGCTAAATAATAACCTAAAACTGAATGAATGTTTTAGGACTTGTGAATTAGGACTTGAAGTGAGATAAACCAAACAATCGCCGACGGTGAACGGTACAGTCTTTCTTGTGACCTGCTTGCTAACGAGGTGTCCCTCGGTTTGCGTGCTACCTGCTTATTTGCTATGACTAAGACAAGAGAAAGCATGCAACCTGTTTTTATTGCTCTCGTTGTGTGTGTGTTTCCTTTACACTAACCCACGAGACTCTAGACTAGCTACAAACTAAGTTTAGTATTTGTCGAATTGAGATGAGAAACTATATTTCGGTGACTGTTGGTTAATACCCGTTAAGGTTTAACTAACACATGAATTGTAAGACTTTCACTAACGGTAACTTGGGGTGGGAGTGAGGAATCCGGAATGGTACCGGCACATGTGTATTGGGGGAGGTCTGTATCTGAATCAGATCCGACTTCAAAATTAGACTTGTCCTCGGACTCGTCGCCTAGAGTCAACAAACCGACTCAGCCACCCGGACTACTGTTTGAGGTGGGAGGCACATTAAGGATGGCGTGGGGTATCTAGCCTACATCCCCAACAAATTAAGAAATGTTGCTTATTGCGGGTAAGTGTACTGCTGCCGGCTAGGGTTAACCAAGCCCTACAAAAATAAGCAACAAACTAAGGGCTAACCAGTCTAATAGTCGAACGGTTGGCAAATATGAGAATAAGGAGAATGTGGACCTAAGGGGTTAAAAATCTAACTCACTTACCTAAGGGAGGCTTCTAAGCCATGTATTGTGTTTGGAATGGTATTGTTCACTTGTGGATTGTCGTTTTACTGCACTTCATATTATGATTGTGTATCTAATCAATTTCCATGCTATCGACAATTAGTCGTCGTAGCCCCGTTAGCGTGGGGGCCACGAGAGGATAGTACCAGCATTCTTGCTGACCCCCTTTGGGGGCTGTTTTTATTTTGCAGGTAAGCTTCCCATGAAGAGTCACCCTGAGAGTAGGGGCGGTTAGACTTAGGTGGAGCTTTTATTTTGAGAACGGGTTGCGCCTATGCTCCCGTCTGTTGATATTAAGACTGGTGGAAGTTATGTTGTTAATGGAGATACTATGAACTCGGCTGGTGGATGTTTTGGATAGATTGTATATTCCTTTTGGATAAGCGTTGTAATACTTAAGGTTCGGTATATTCTATTGATCAGATCGTGGCAAGGTCCAGGTGTTAGTTTATTCCGCTGCGATGTTTGTGATTAAGATGTTAAGTCTACGATAACCACGATTGGCTTAGGACGGGGTGTTACACAAAGGGCCCGACCAAACCTTAACATAATGTTAAAAACCCAAATGATCTCATCTTGCAGACCCACATCCATTTTTCTTCTCTACGTCGTTGTTCATGTCTATGTCACTCTTCATCTCTACCAAGGTTTGTTTTACTAATTCTCACTGTCCTAGTTGTTCTTGAGAACATATGTATGTTTAAATTATCTAGAAGGGTGAAAAAAGTAGGCGATATGTATTTTTTATAAGTATGATCTTGATTATAGACCTCTTAGTGAATTTTGAAGCTAACAATGCGGATAACATGCTGCATAAAAGTTCCTCAACTGTTGGCAACGATTAAGTGATTGTGATTATACTTTTCTCAGACATGAGCACTCAATTAAACAAGTGTAATTATTTTAAAACTATCAGTCATAGTTTGAGACTTTGAGCTCTCATTTTATAAATTATTTCTAACTTAGAAGATTTGTTTTCAGTATATTTCTCTAATGCATAGTGAAGATTTTCCTTTTCATTCCCCTTTTGTATTAAGGGCACTAGGATCATGTGCATATCTAGATAGGATTCCTCCCCAACAGGGTTAGAGCTTTAGGCTCAAATTGATAAATATAAACTTATGGAAAAAATATGTGTTATTCTATTCATGGAAAATTGGTGCAGTACTTTTACATTCTTTGCATAACATAGAATTCATTTAAAGTTGGGTCCATCAAGCAAGATTAATTTTATTCCTTTTGTTTCATCCTAATTAGTGTGCCATCTAGCACCGGATGTTTTTGGATTTATAATTAATTTTCGACTCCTAATCCATCTAAATTATTGTATGGGTAAAAAATGGGTTGGGTAGGTTGGGTTAGGGTTGAAGGATATTAAATGGGTTAGATTAGGGCCATGATTTTCTAACCCATACATTTTTGAGTTGGGTTGGGTTGATGATATTTTAAATGGTCTAGGTTAGGGTTGATATCAACACGACTCAGCGACCCAAATAGCCATGTCTATATTCCAGTATACTGAGCAACTGGGTTAGATGAATTACGCACTATCTATTATTTATATAAATCTTTTCAATTACTTTTTATCCTTTATATAAGAAAATATCCTCTTAAAAAAAGAATCGCAGAAGATAAGTTACCTTTAAAAAATTTAATTTATCAATGACATATTTATTTACCATTTTATTTAATGTAGATATAATATAACTACTATTTCTTTCGCATTTTAGACTGCACATAATCTAACATAATAACTGCCAAAAAATTTACCGGATATTTTTAGAGAGATGTTATTTGCGTCATAGTTACACAACTTTCCTAATTGAAATTAATCATTTATTTCATGAAATAATCGTTTTGTCTTATAATTTAAATAGCTATCAGTGTAATTATGGTTCATTGTTGTTTATATTTTGTTTTCATAGCATAATTGTTTATATCGTATTGGTGTACTCGTGTGTTGATTAGCATGCTATTGAAATTCAGTATGCCATTCAAATTTATACTTATGATGTTTAGGATCATAAATTGGCATCAAAATGAGGAAGCTCCCAGCAATTTAAATGAGTTTTACAAAAACATACTAGTAGAATATATAGTTGTTAGAAATATATAGATTAGGGTACCTACCTCTTGAGCGCAGCTGAATTATATGGATCGTTCTTTTTGTTCGTTGTCAACCGGATCATCTTCCTTTGACAACAACTGTTGAATCCTTCGCGTCTACCAGGTGGAGGAGGCCACTGCAGTACTCCCCACGCTATCCATGACCTAAGAACCCTAACACGACTCTCTCTCTGTGTATTCTGTGGGAACTAGAGATTATGAATATCGTGTATATTCGCACACCTAGAAACTAATTCCATACCTCTATATATAATAATAACAAAAGGAGATAAGAATAACAAATATTCTTATCAATATTATTTGACGTTGGTTGTAACTAATATTTAACAAATAAATATTATTTTTTATTTATTACTAAAATAAAATAACCAACATCTCCCACTCAACCAATGGTCAAATACTCGAGAGCTTTCGTGTTTCATACAGGCAAATAGGCCGTGCGACCTGGCAACACACCTGCAATGTGGATAACTTCAAACCAAACCTCTCAGGCCAGAATGAAGCATCCTAAAAAAAGGTTGTCTGCACCTCTAGTCCAATTTCTGTTCGACTAATCCAAACTCAACCCAGATCCTTCAACATATGAATGAGCAGGATACTGTGACCAATCACTATAACTACTAAAGTTACTGGCGCCAGCAATTGTCACTTCAGTCTGAACTACTCTTGTAAACTTTTCCTTTTACATGGCATCGTATCTTAATGGCAATAACCGCTTTCCCAGAAGGTTACACTAAAACCGTAAAAATCATGGAATCTTGGTAATCCTTTCAAAGTAGCAGCATCACTACCACTATTACAACCCAAGTCAAAAGGTCAAAAGGTGCAAATAACAAACATTGACTCACACAACGAAGGAGCAAGGATCAATCCATACGCTTCAATGAGGTCGGTAGCACGTACCGTATGAAAGTACGTTGTGGCTAGTTCTCTTACATATATAGAGGATGTCAACTCCCACCCACACGAGTCTAAAAGGTTTACATAGACACCTCCCACTCGGCTAAAAATGAACTTACATGGGTACAGGAACCTTTATTAAATATCCCATGTGGATTAACCAATAACCCTTTTAATATATACTACAAAAGTATCCCACTAACTTTGAGTCACTTAGACAAAGTTAGCATTACTTCATGATAACATATATCCAATGAAGTTGGCAACTTGTGTGAAAAAGTATGCCTTATAGTTCATTGACATCAATACACAACATGATATTTTGACAAACAAAATATTGAAGAGAATAAGCATTCTTATATCCAACAAGGTTAAAATTACCGTGGCCATAACATAACACATAGTTTGCTGTGCTCTAAAGGTAAACAAAACTTTTGACAACTTCCCGTGTTCAGGACCTGGACTTGTACGGAAGCGAATAACAATTCCAACTGCATAGCAAATATCCAGCCTGGTGTACAACATAGCATACGTTAAGTTATCAACATCACTGAAATATGGTACATTATTCATATAGGCTACTTCTTTTTAAGTTAAGGTCCATACCCGCAATAAGCATAGAATCTTTTTGGTTAGAAGAGTCATTGGGTATACAATCACTAAGATGGTATATTTTCAAAATATTATTAAGGTAAGATAATTTTCTTGAGACAAACTCAAGATCATTATCTTCCTATTATTTAATATTGTGACTCCCAGTGCATAACTGGCTTCACCCTTATCCTTCATGTCAAACTTGGATGTCAAACTAGCTTTCGTAGAAGAAACTAGATCCAAGTTGTCACTGGCTATTAGGATGTCATCTACATACAAAGTTGGAATGACAAATCGTTTTATGTATAACTTATATACATTCAATGGTCTTCATTTATAATGGAAAACTTGTCCTGGACCATTACCTCATGGAATCTACTATTCCATTGTCTAGATGCCTGCTTAAGACCATAGATGGATCTATAAAGACGGCATACCTTCTTCTCTTGACCCTTAACTTCAAACCCATGAGGCTGGTTCATATATATCTCCTCCTCAAGATTTCCATTGAGGAAAGCAGTCTTTACATCCATCTGATGTAATTCTAAGTCCAGACGGGCAGCAATAGCCAAAAATAGTCGGATGGACCCAAATCTCACTGCAAGTGAGAATGTCTCATCATTATCGACTCATTCCTTTTGAGTATAACCTCTTACCAAATAAAAGATCACCCAAGTTCCAAACTTGGTTATTGTTCTTGGACACTAACTCTTCTTCCATTGCTTTGATCCATTCAGATTCATAAAACCTGAGACAACGTCTCTAAAAGTCATAGGCTCATGTCAATTGCGTTCCTCCTCCCGAACTTGAGGTGTAACACCCCAACCGTTAAGCTCGTCATTACCTCTTAAACTGTCACTAAATGCTCTTACTCACGCAGCGGAACTCTAATTACAACGAGGGGTGAAACAACGCCGTTAGCCACCCATATGGCTAACCAGGCCTTTCTTACATACCGTAACGGTCTGATGAACTGGAACAACCGAGTACACAATACAAATACAATACCCAAATCATTTCTTTACTATACCGAGTCTACAATATACGGATGCCGATAACATATTCGGTCTTACACCTCAATCAATGCATAAGTAATTAAAGACTAACGACCCATGCTAACCACCGACCCAGTCCTACTCTCAAACGGTTTCGTCTTCGGTGTACTTGCGAATAAAAACGTTGCCCCTTGGGGCTCAGCTTAAAGCTACATATGAAATTCTCATACCCCGAGCGCTAACCGGGGTACGCCGACTACTTTTGTCGGATATACATGGAGTTCATTTTACTCAAACAACATGCATCATAGCAATACAATATATATGTGTATTACTCAAGGAATCTACATCCAATCACGGAACACAATTCCTAACTAACATAACAAGGTTGTTAGTTGTATCAGTTTACTCTTAGGCCTTGAGGGTTATACCACACTATGCCTTGTTTACTCATTCAACATCTCACCCACTCTCTCGGGTTACTTATTCATATACACACCCATTCTCTTGGGCTACTCATTTTATACTCACCCATTCTCTCGGGTTACTTATACACATTATCTCACCCACACTCTTGGGTTATTCATACTCGTTATCTCACCCACACTCTTGGGTTATTTATAATCAAGCTATTGTAGATTCTTGAGACACTACAGGTCTCCTACGTCACGCTTGTTACTCTTAATACATTCTCAGGCCAAAACTCATGGCTCTCAGGCATAGTCTTACTTCCCCGGTTTCGACCCTACTCTGGTCTAGCATGGTGGGAAGGTTCAACTAGCTCACGGAACTCTCTCTTAGTTCCTAACTCTTTTACATAGGTCCGACTACTCTCGGACTACTCTCATTCCCCATACACTCCTCTCCTGGAGTTATATTAATATTATGTGTTTTAGTCTAGAAGCATCACTCTCGATGTTTCTAATGACTTTGGGAACAATACACAAGTTCGGTTAATCTTAAGTTTTAAGAGTTACCCATACGTTTCATATACTCATACATTCGGTTATTTTCTTATACCGGGTAAAATCCTCATATAGGAGGTCGACCATGTCTCAAGGGAGCTACTAATTCCTTAGGTCTCTTTTACCTTCTTTACTAGTTCACATCTTCGAACTATCTTTAATCCTCTTGAAGGAGGTTCACTTATCTTTCCACTCTCATTTGTTTCGTGGATTGTGTCAATATGGTTTACAAACCGTTATCGGGTAATTACTCAACCTACACATCTCCTCACATTCTAGGGAGTTCATATGTTTGCGTTATCGTTATACTTTAACGGATAGTTTGTGTGTTTGCACGTTTTCGTTATCAAAAGCATCGACCCGATCTATGGGTCTCTATCCAACGTTACTCACTATGAGACGGTCTTTACTCTATGTTAGACCACACCGGCATACAAGTATGTTAGCTCATTCAACATACAACAAGACATACATAATCAAACAATGGATTATTTTCATGCTTTAGTCTTGATTAAGCCGGCAAAACACACAAATCAACGTAACTCGGTTAGCACGCGTAGTATGAGAAAATCATACCTTTCACCGGGGTTTTTACTTTTACCGTTTCATCTCACCATGCTCGGTTCACACATGATCCTCTGATTACATTCTTATGCTTATATTAACATTAAAGCGTTACGGTAAGTAAAACTAATACTCCCGTACTAAACCCCGTTATCCTGTTATTCCTAGTTTAGTTCAAGTGCTCTTAAACTCACAACTTTCTCATTCACTTCTCAAACTTGTTTACACTTCTTAGGACCTTGACTAGTCACCAAAAAAGGCCTAAACATCATCTAAAACCATTACCATTCACTTCCCCATCATTAGGGCACTTAAAAACACTCTCTGGTACATTTTTACACTGGTCCGGGTTTGTGTCCGGGGTTACAAACCCGGACCAGACACGGTTTAAACTCTCTGGACAATTTTACATGTGGTCCGGGTTTACAAACCCGGACCAATACTCCTGGTCACTCTCGGGTGCAAATAATGACTGGTCCAGGTATACATGCTAGTTTACAAACCCGGACCCTTAATTCAAAAACCTCTCGGGTGCATTTTAGGGGTGGTCCGGGTTTGTGTCCTGGTTTGTAAACCTAGACCACTCCTCTGTTACAACATTCTGTCGTGTTTTAGCCCTGGTCCGGGTTTCTGTACTTGTTTACAGACCCGGACCACTTGCAGAAATGAAATTCCTCCTTGTTCTTGATTATGTTACCACTCCAACTTATACCAACTTCTTCCCCACTCATTCTACACATATTCTAGGATGTTTTGACATTGATTAGGCATTCAAAACTAACCTAATCCCACCTATATATTCATCTGTTAACTTACCCATTTCCATTGTAATTTTCTTCTCTGTTACAGATTCCTAGTTCTTGTTTATGTTGCAGTTTCCAATCCTTTCTTCCCTTCCATTCCAACTCCACGTATTAACACACTCAAGCCCATAGTTTCCTAGGCAAAATTTGACATAGCTTGTCTACTTTCCTAAGTATTCTCACTACACTACAACAACTCACAAAACCTGTTTTCATCCCTGTTATATAAGCATAAAAATCCTTACAGTAGCACATTAAATTCTCCTCTGTTATCACATAATTCCAACTCAGTTTCTCAGTTTTTTTTTGCACACCCAAACCCATTAAAACTTCCTCATTCAACAAACACTATTGTAGTATCAAAACTACACTAATTCAAGGTCATTTATTTGCATTCAAAAATATGTTTACAGAGACAAAACCAACCCATGGTAAGTTCATTACCTTGCTAGTTTTTTTTTTCTCTTCTCTTCTTCATCCTTCTCTTGTTCTTTCTTTCTCTTGTTGTTTCCCACCAAACAGAGGGTATAGATTGCTATCTACAATCATATCCCTAAACCCCACATAACTAGCTAGTTTAATTCTCACGTACCTCACAAAACTAATATTTCAAGAACTAGTTTTAGGGCTTTAACACTAAGGAGTTACCTTGTTCTCTTGAGTGCCATCTTTGAACAGCAAGGCTAGGAAAATCTCACCCCTCTGTCAAAGAACAAAACTGGCTGAAAAATGAAGCCAAGTTCAACGTGGGCATTTTTTTTATTTAGCTAGAATAAGCTAGAAAGATGGAAGACTTGAGCTTATTTTTACCTTGGAGTATTTAGGAAATGAAGGAGACTCAAAGCACCTCTTCAAGCTTCAACATAATCTATAGTCATGGAAATGAAAATGAGGGTTTTAAGTTTTTGAAGGGTGGAAAAAGTTGCCCTGGACAAGAGGAATCCAACGGTACAAATTTTGTGTGATTTGGTGTAGAAATGAGCAAGCTAATGGAGGAAGAAGGTGGTGGCTGTTTGCTCTCTGATGGAATTGCCATCGTAATACAGAGGGAGAAGGAGTTTAGTCTGAGAGGGAGGGAAATCGTGAATCAGAAGGAGAAGGGAGGTGAGAGGGTACTAATACCTCTTTTACTATTCCCCCCTTTTAATTTATTTCCCTTGTCATCTTGTGACTTAATAAGCTAACAAGCAAATTAAATGTGCATGTATACTAATTAAAACCGGCCACATATTGTTAGTAGCCCGGGTCATTTTTCATCTTTTCGAATTAAACGCGTTTTGTCTTCCGGTTTCGACACTATCCACTTACCGGGTCCGTTTTCCAGAATTTTCTCGTTTCTTTATTTTTAATGGTTATTAAGCTTCCATTAATATTTGTTTATAGTTATTTAATCAACTATAATTTTTATGGGTCTGTTTGACCACTTAAAGTAACGTTTTCTGGTTTACTCGAATAACGTGCTTTTAAACTCCGTTAGTATTTTTTAATCCATTATTTGGATCCGTTTTCTTCGAGAATCGCTCCCGTATACTAATTAGGCCTAACTAAGCCTCAGGAATCCATCTCGGACCCTACAAGATCATGTATCTCCTTTATTCATTTAATGCGCGTTTTAACGTTTTTCGCGCTTTATGCATTTTCTCTTTTCTTTTGGTTTTATTCTCTTTACCAATACTATCTAGGCACTATTAGGTCTTTAATAATAGTATTAGAATAATTTAGTCACCACTTTTAGGTCCAGGGTATTAAAATCTACCCCCCTTAAGAACTTTGTCCACAAAGTTGGTGAATCCTATGTTGTTACTCTCATGGGCACGCTATGCCAAGGTTATAATACATGTATAACCTCACAGACTCCACAAGTCAGTCTCATTTCACACTACACATACCACACACATATCACAACATGTATAGCAATCAAAAATACTCTTTGTGCTCTCTCCATGGAATCGGTCCGAAGACAAGAAGGCACTACAGTCCTCGAATCCATATTAAGTAATATACTACTGATCCCTCAGGTACCGGTCACGTTGGACACTTACACTCTCTGGTCCACGGCCATTTCATGACAAATGGGCACTCACTTTCTCTGGCCCACGGTCCCTTCGGTTTCGATCAAAACGTTACACATATACAAATCCTTAGGCACTCTGGTTGACTCACTCAACACAGGAACGTCTCAGGGTACTCTCCCCGTCCCGCTGCCTTTAGAAAAATCACACACTGACACAGCCGCCACCCAACCGCACTTAGGACGCCGCACGTACGGTGCAATGGTTTCAAAACTAATACACGCCCACCGTTCTACCGGTCATCAAGACTTAAGGCCGTAGCCATCGGCGGGTGATAGCGGTTTCAAAACCAGTTTTCATTTCCATCTTCATACTTGAAGAAAATCCTTTTTCAAAACCTGTTTGAAAACTCTTTTAAAACATCACACAACTCCAAGTCAAATTTATGGTAGCTGTATCTTTCTTAGCGTGATTACTTGTGACCACTTATAGGGAGCTTTAAGAATCATCCAACCCTGACGTGATCAGCATCAGTGTTGAACTATCCTTCCACCCCAATTTGTGTTCAGTTTCCCTTGATCGCTAGCAGACCTAGTTCCACCTCTCACGTCAGTTTCAAATAATCAGATAGTCAAACATTTTCGTTTTCTATCTTTTACTCTTTCTAGTCATATTCATGAAACAATTCGTTTCAATTAATCTCTAGTTCCTAGTACTTAGGTCATTTGTCATTCTCATTGCTTCACTACTTTACCTAGGTATTCCATACATATGGCCTATTTTCCTCAAATTGTTACTCAATTTAAAACATATAACATACAACTCCAAAGGATGGATCTCACTCCATCAATCATTCTCAAATAAAAATTACCTAGGGAAACTCACTTCCTATAAGGTTATACACCGGTTTCATACCGATTCATACTCATAATATCTCATGTCTAATCTCAATAGACATACACTATAGGGATTCTCTTTCCCTAGGAGTTTCTCTACTCCTCTTTTCATATTATTATATACACAATACTCGCAACTCTCATGCACAATCCATACTTACACGATGAATGGGTACACATGTTTATGTAACATGAGGTCCAATCATCAAAATAATTCTTTTTGTGCTATGCACATAGTAGTTTACGCACCTATACGTAAAACATACTCTAAGCGGTTTCTCGCCCTAGCCCCCTTAAAAGGGGTTACGCCCGCGTAACAGACCATATGTTATCACTGAACATTGGTTCACTAATTCAGGTATCATGAATTGTTTTAACTTCAATACGGTTAACTAACTCATAACCGGGTTCAATTCTAGCCTCTAAGGCTTCAAGGCGTTTAGGATTAGCTATTTACTCAGATTGTCAGGTAGACCTAACCTTGAATTATGGCCCGCAAGCTTCTGCTGCGTGAGTAGATAACTAGAGCTTAACTCGCCCTTTGGTATTCTCAATGTATTATCTACTCCCTTTCATCCCTTTTTGACTTGGGAATAAAGGTTTCTCAATCGTCGCGTGGTATCTCTTACCGTATGCGAATTCGATGAGTTATAGATTTTCTCTCCAGTTCTCTAGAAATCTATTTCGTATATCACTGTATACCTTCGTGATTATTCACTTACTTTTCCCGACTTATTGTCGGTTGAGGTCGAGCTACTACTCAGTATGTAGTGCTTCGTCGTTTAACTTTTATGTTCGTTTACTTGTTTCTGTACCAGAGTTCTTCATTCATACTACTCTGCATTTACCATCCATCGATCCTGGGACCTGTGGGTTACAGCCCACATTCTTCGTGCATCTTTGGCCGACAGCCACATGGTTATCTCTCTAGATTCTCACTCAACAGGCTTCGTAGACATCTCTCAATTCCCATCTCTCCCACTCGATCATTACCACACAAGTGCAATACCAAAACACTCAGTCATATAGAGTGCAGAAGCGTAAACCCTTGGCAGTAAATCTCTTATGAGATAGGAATGAATACGTCTCCTTTACTATCTTTTCTCATCAGCTTCATTTCATTATCTGATTACACTTTTACAATGGTCGCTCACTGCGTACTGTTATACCCAAAATTTTGACCCCCTGGGTTAGGGTCTACGGGGTGCTGGTGTTGTGAGAGGCATTTTAATCAAGTAGTGAGGGATTTCGGCTCGATCGGCGCGTTCCATGGCATGGGGAACAGCTTCGTCATTTTCAGGAGCGATTTGGTAATCTTTAAAGGCTCCTGAGACCTCCTATAAGCTTTCTCTCTCCTCCAAAGGATGCCAAAATCAGCTTGAAATGCTTTGATATTTTAACCCATGATAGAGGATGACATTCTAAGCATAATGGCGTTGGAATTTTGATTTTTCGAGTTTCCAATAATTTTCTAGTAATTTCTGACTGAATCTGACAAGAAATTCAATTTAAAAATATTTCAACATTTAAAAAATTCGGTTCCACCTCAGAAAATTCATAATATCCATCCTTGACATGTGGTTAAAATTTCACAGCAAAATTCCTTTGGGAAGTCTTTTAATTAAAATACCAAAAAAATCTTACTTTTACTAGATTTTCTTTATCCTTAAGAAAGTCTATATAAGGGGATAGGTTTTTGGATAAAGGAGAACCTCATATGCTCAAGAACCCTAGAGAGTCAGAAAACACAGCCTCCTCTCTCTCTCTCACGTTTTCCAACACCCGGCCACCCAAATCATACCGAAAATCCCCCGAAATCACCATCTAAACACGTTTTCCAATCCCCAAAGCACCAATAGTCATCAAAACCCCACAAAAACACCACCAAAACGTGAAGAACAGCAAGAACAACCAACAACCAGAAGCTTGGTTCGAAATCCTTTCGGGTCTGCCATCAACGAAGCACTCGACGAATCCCGGTGTGAAGAATCATCTTGAATTCGAAGGTAAAACAGGTTACAACTCTACTTTTCTATTCCCCGCGACCTTATTAGCTCTCTGTTAAATTTTGGGTTCAAACTAACCTTCGTACGCTTCTATATTGCTGTTTGTTTAAGCTTCTGTCCAATAACTTGTTTACCAAGTTTCGTGCTTAATTCGAATTCAAATTGAAAACTTTCAATCACTTACGTCTTGTACATCTTTCAGGCTACACGCCCATAAAATTTGAGCCAAAAACACATTCGGGAACAGCCTCAACGCCGCCGTCCGAGGGCGGTCCGCACCCACGGACGTCATGTCCGGGGTCCCGGACTCCCTGTCCGTAAGCTCGGACGCCCACGGACGGCGGCAGGATTTTTAAATTTTAAAAATTTAGGTTTTCTAATAATGTCCGGGCCCACGGACAGCCTGTCTGTGGCCCCGGACTTTACAATTTTCTGTTTTCTGTTTAATTCGACTTTTATTTTCATATAGGTTAACTGGGGTCCGTGGTCTTGGACATTAGGTCCGTGGCTACGGACGGAAACAAAATTTGACCCAATTCTGCCTCCGAAACCCTAGTTTAGGTAATTTTAATTTCCACTTTAATTTTCTGTCAAAAAACATTAAAAAAAAAATCAGAAGCGCGCACCTAGGTTAAAAACAACTTCGTAGAAAGCCGTAATTGAACCAAGTAGAGGAAAAACGACCTAGGAAGGGTAATAAAAGTAATTTGAACCCTAATTAAGTCGAATATCAAGCCCCCGAACCCGAACTCTCCTTTCCTAATTTGATCTAGGTTAAAATTAGGTGGCGACTCATGATAGGTTCCAGTGAGCTAGCTTAGGTTTTAATAATTATTGTTATATGACATAGTTATTAATCTTAGGCTATAGGTGGACCTAAAACCCGATTAGATCCCAATCAAGTTAATCCATATAGGATAGGGTTTAAAATCGGGGCTCACAGACTGGCGACTCTGCTGGGGACAAATTTTTAATTTAAACTTGTTTAATTTTAAGAAGGAGGGCTTAAATCGAAAAATTGTTTATTTATAGCTTTATTACTTTGTTTGTTTACTTTCGTGCGCACTTTAAATTTTTGCACCCTTGCATCATATGAGAGCGAGGGTCCACGCAAACCAACTCCACCCCGGGACCCATTTTGAGGGTCCCCTGCCAGGGACTCACACCTTTTAGGTGATGTGAATAAGTGGGGGAAAAGAGGAGGGTGTCGTCTAACCACACCCCCTTAATACCTGGGCTTTAGCCCCAAGCATTTTCCCGGCAAGTACCCTTACCTAGCCCATTGTTTGGTCAGTCAAAGACCCGACCGTAGACGCACGCCTTTAGGTGATGTGAAAAAAGTGGGGAAGCCTAAAGAGAATAGCGTGCAAGCCCTATTCCTTTGTGGTGGCCTGGGCTAGCGCCCCAAGCACCTCTCCGGATCGATCTGTACCCATTGGACTGAGTTATTTCGTGAGAACATTTGCACCACCTCCTTAGGTAGAATTTCTGTGTATGTACTCCTTTTCTCCTGGGCCTCAGGCCCAATGTCTAAATCCATCCATCTCTTCTAGCCCAAATAAGACATTTTAAGGGTTTTCGTAGTCCAAATACTTCGACCACCCTAGAGCACAAAAAAAATCCTTTTAAGCTAATTCTTGTTACAAGCCAGATTCTTGCAATGTCCACTCGTAAGACCAACAAATCTTGTAACCCAAAAGTGCAGTCCAAAGCAGACCCTCCCAAATTTTGGAGTCCGGCATTCATTACAGCACACTAATCTTCGGCCTGAGTTCCTAGTCTCACTCCCGCAATGCTGACTTATCTTTTTGCTTAAAACAGGCGGCACCGCTCGCAGCTAGGATGTCGTCTGGAGTTAACGATCGGAGTGCTCAGCTCGCTGAGCTTGCGGATTTGACGAGGAAATTAGCTGAGTTAGAATTTGTCCACAGGAGTGCTTTGCAAGAGCTAAGCTCAGGATTTGTGTCGGCTGCGAGAGAAGCGAGAGCTCTCATTCATGCTCTCAGGGAGGCCATCCCTTTAGATCTGTCCCCCAATAAGGACGGGATCGAGTCACCAGAGAACCAGGGACCATAGCAAGAGCAGGCCGCACAGGTGCCCATTGTAGATCTGCAGCAGCCACAAAGTCGGATTCTGGGAGTACTTCTAGGGCGGGGGTTAGTCCAACTTAAAGCCCCGCGGTTTCGCGGGCGGCATCTGGGGGCGTGTCCCGAACAGTTCTGTCGTTTCCACCTACTCCCTGGCCACTCCACGGATAATTGTCGTAATTTAAGGTCTAAAATTCTGTTATTGGCCCAAGAAGGAAAAATCCAGTTTGCAACCCCGGTACCGGAGCCTCCCCGCAAAGCCGAAAGGGAATTCACACCCATTGGTTGTCCTTTAAGCCAGGCCTTTGAGGAGCTGCAGGACGAGGGGCTAATACGGCCGCTCATTCCTTGCCATGGAGAGACGCGAAGGGGAAGTAGACTTAGTCAATTTTGCAGGTACCATCAGCTAGCAGGACATGCTACCAATGATTGCAAAGTGCTGAGACATCGGATCCAGGACCTCATCGATCAGGGATATCTGCGTTTGGATGACCTCGAGACGTCAGAATCCGAAGTTCAGTGTGCTGCCTTTACTGTTTTCTGGGATGACAAAAAGCCAACACGAGGGGCAGGACGGAAGCCCACATCCGCGGTCAGCTTTGTCCCAGCAAATGCCCACGTTACTCGGTCAGGCAAGCATTACGGATCACCTGAAAAGCCATCGCAAGGGGAAGAGCGAATGTCGTCTCCCCTAGTGGCTGAAGAGATTCCAGGTGAGCGAGAACTGCTTCAAAAGTTGAAGGCAACAACCATCCCCATGGCCATCTGGTCTTTGCTTACAATCTCGCCAGAGCACCGACAGGCCATTGCCAAACACTTGGGCGGGCCAGAGGAAAGTTTAGCCCCGGAAAGGATGGTCGCGGCTCTTTGGCAAAAGCAGGAGGAGGAGATCAGTTTTCACGATAGCGAGATCTCCGAGCACTCGGGAAAAGCATTGTATATTACTGTTTGGTGCGGGGCCTTCAAGGTGCCAAAGGTCCTCATTGACACAGGAGCAGACGTTAGCATCTGTCCTCTGAAAGTGGCAGAGGGTATGGGTTACGACAAGTTTGAGTCGTGCCAAATAGTGTTACGAGGGTATGATGATAACCCAAGACATGTCTTCGGCCTATTAGATCTTCCACTCAAGTTCGGGACGGTTGTTCATCCAATGAAGTTCTTGGTTCTGCAAATTCCCCATTCTTTCAACCTGATTCTGGGACGGGATTTCCTTCAAGATTTGAAGGCCGTCCCCTATACGGTGCATCAATGCTTGAAGTTCAAAAGGGATGGGAAGGTTCATATCGTTAGAGGTGAACCGCATCAGAAGGAGCTGCCTGTCTGCATGGTTGAAGAGGAGGGTTCGTCCCATCTGAGCAGGTTCAGTGTTGTACCAGAGCAGTCCGATCCAACTTCTCTTCAGAAACTTAAGGTTGGACCGGGGAAGGTTATCATGGAGAAGTACGGTTGTCAAGAGGGTAAGGGCCTCGGCAGGGATCTCCAAGGAATCCCTGACGTTCTATCTCTGGCAGCGAATCCTGGTCGTCAAGGACTTGGTGCGTTAGCCGACCCAACTTTCATTTCAGCAATTGAACTATCATCTTTATTCATGTGTTCATGTTCCTCATGTTTACAGGGTACGGTAAGAGCAGCGAAGGAGGAAGCGATGCCTGATTGGATGTTCCTCGAAGAGTAGATCGTAGATTAGGGGAAGTTAGTCATTTACTTCCGCTTTGGGATCATTAGGAGTCATTATTATTTTCCTTTGGCTGTTCTACATAGCCTTTTTCTTTCCGTAGTTAGTTTAGTTGTCTCTCCCATTTAGTTGGTACTCAATGTCGTTGTTACTTCTTTTGGTTATCAATAAAATTTCTTCTTTGATTCGTGTTCTAATGAGTATATTTCTGTTCATGTGCTGAAAAAAAGAAAAAAAAACTCTCTCTTAAAGCATGTCTGCAAACATATAAGAGTAAGAACCTTCATTTTTCACGAAACCCCCTGTACAAAACCGCCTTCCTATCCACACACTCGCCACCTCCCCCACAGCCATCCCACATGTCACAGCGTTCCGTCATTTCTACCATTTCACCAAAAACAAAGCTGCCGCCGCCAAAGCAAAAAATCACCCAACAATCACTCCATCACCACTCACCAATACACATATAGCCACCACCCTCCACAAGTAATTTGGGCATTCTAAGGTTCGTTAAGTAAACCCCACAACAATACTGGGGGCAATCTGAGTTAAGGAACGATAACGTTTATTTCGTGCAAGCAAGTCTCTAAGTGAACGTTTCGCGAGAGTGCCTTGAGCGGTAAGACCAAGAGCGGAAGAGCGTGTCATTTTACACGACTCCAGAGAGGCTACATTCAAAGGTGAGGTAAACGGTATGACTCCAACCGAAGGAGATATATTGTAAATTTACGCTTAAACCTATGAAAAGTAACAAAGAACGGATACACAACTATTAGGGATGACGAAGCACCTAGGTATAGCACCACACAGCCAAAAAGCTTGTGAACCCTGACATTACACCCTAGGCACCCCCACTGAGATTTTCATATATGACCTCTTTTACAACACTACAAGCTCCACAAATAAGCCAGCCAGTGATGAATAACCGACCCGGTGACCAAAGGAAGCAAGGAGCCCAACTTCCGAATAACAACTTCACAAGTCCAAAGAAGCAAAATTGCTACCAGCATGACGAAGCGATCCGTAAATGGTCCCAAAGTGACACAGGATCCAAACGAGCTAACATCAAAAACAGCTCTCAAAGTTCAAAACCGGGAAACACAAGAACCCCGAAGGAAAGGAGATTCAAAGGAAGGCAAACCTGAAAAGCCTCAAAGAAACCCAGAATCGGAAAAAAGAAAGAAGATGCAAGGAACAATCCAAAAGTTCCAAGCCCCAAGTTCACAAGCGAAGTCATCACGAGGTAGCCAAACGACTTCAAGGCAAAGAAGACAAGTCCGAGAGACGGTGCAAGTTGCATATTTGGTCACCCTTATAGCTCCACATATCCTAAACATTCCTCCATTGTCCTGTTATCATTCATCACACCCCATAGCCACGTTATAAGCTTAAAAGACTTCCGACTTAGTAGTTGTGTATCCAATTGAGTGAAAGTAACAGGTTGAACACGTAAATCTAACAAATGTCAAATTCAATGGTTGAGAAGTTGTGACCGTAAGTGAGAAACGAGTGCGAGCACCAAACACGTCGAGTGTAGGTTAGGAAGCACCACATCAAAACATAAGCCTTGACCCTGTGATGACAAGACTTGTTCGCATGTTTAGCCAAAGAAAATACTAGGGGCAATCGATCGTTCCAATTGATCGCCGTGAACTCTAACTCAGATTGCCTTAAGAAAGAATACTGGGGGCAATTGTTGGTTCCAACAATTGCAACAACGACACCGATTGAGGCCCAAAAGTCCAGAACCCGAAGGTTCAAACCATCCAAACATCCCACAGGCCCGTCCTAAGCCCTTCCTCCACATCAAATTCCCACAGGCCCGTCCTAAGCCCTACCTTCACACCCAAACATCCGTAGGCCCATCTTGAGCCCTACCATCTCCAAATTTGACATAAACCCTAATCCTTCTACATCCATTTAGACCCATCATACATTTTACTCACTTTCACTTAGATCCAACCCTTAGGCTCGTCATAAGACCTAGATCCATCCTTTAAGGTCGTCATAAGACCTAGATCCATCCTTTAGGCTCGTCATAAGACCAAGATTCATCCTTAGGCTCGTAGTAAGACCTAGTCGCATTCCCTTAGGCTCATAGTAAGACCTAGTTGCACCCCTTTAGGCTCGTCATAAGACCTAGATCCATCCTTAGGCTCGTCATAAGACCTAGATCCATCCTTAGGCTCGTCATAAGACCTAGGTCCAGTCTTTAGGCTCGTCATAAGACCTAGAACCATCATTTTGGCTCGTCATAAGACCTAGTTGCATTCCCTTAGGCTCGTAGTAAGACCTAGCATTACCCTTTAGCTTACCCGCTCTTATCAAACACATTGAATTCATCACATTCATATAGGCTCGTCATAAGACCTAGTTGCATTATCCAGGCGCGTCACAAGACCTGGCGACAGAAGAGTTGGCGAGGTGATGGCAATTAATCCTCCTTTTGCGATGTCAACTTATTTTCGGGATCAACGAATGGTGGGCAAAGGCAATAAGTCCCCAAGGTTTTTACCAGGAGTTATCCCTGCATACCGGCTTGGGGGGCGATGGCAATAAGTCCACATTGGGTCCAGCCAGGAGCATTGGCACGGGTTTCGGTCCCCAGAAGCATCCGAGCATCATCAACATCATCAACATCATCAGCATCATCAACATCATCAGCATCATTAGCATCATCAACATTTCAGCATTCTTGCATTTGCATACTACCCAGTTATCATCATTATAGGTAGTCAACGCCTTAAAATCGCTTGACATTATCTCATTTCCACATTTTAGTTAGTCAACGCCTTAGAATAGCTTGACATTACTTCATTTTACTTATAGGTAGTCAACGCCTTAGAATCGCTTGGCATCGCATCATTTTATGTATTATAGGTAGTCAACGCCTTAGAACCGCTTGACATTATTCCGTTTTCATCACCTAGGTAGTCAGCGCCTTAGAATAGCTTGACACATTTTCACTTATAGGTGGTCAGCACCTTAGAATAGCTCGACAGCGTTTTTGTTGCTTAGGTAGTCAGCGCCTCTGAATAGCTGCACGCAATCAACGCGGTTTCGCACAAAATGGAGAATTTCATGAAGTCCAAAATTTTGGGGCATCACTCAAGCATCAACCAGACTTTTCACATCCACTACAAAGTCTAGTTGACGGGGGGCAATCTGTTATACCCAAAATTTTGACCCCCTGGGTTTGGGTCTACGGGGTGCTGGTGTTGTAAGAGGCATTTTAATCAAGTAGTGAGGGATTCCGGCTCGATCGGCGCGTTCCATGGCATGGGGAACAGCTTCGTCATTTTCAGGAGCGTTTTGGTAATCTTTAAAGGCTCCTAAGACCTCCTATAAGCTTTCTCTCTCCTCCAAAGGATCCCTAAATCAGCTTGAAATGCTTTGATATTTTGACCCATGATAGAGGATGACATTCTAAGCATAATGGCGTTGGAATTTTGATTTTTTGAGTTTCCAATAATTTTCTAGCAATTTCTGACTGAATCTGACAAGAAATTCAATTTAAAAATATTCCAACATTTAAAAAATTCGGTTCCACCTCAGAAAATTCATAATATCCATCCTTGACATGTGGTTAAAATTTCACAGCCAAATTCCTTTGGGAAGTCTTTTAATTAAAATACCAAAAAAATCTTACTTTTACTAGATTTTCTTTATCTTTAAGAAAGTCTATATAAGGGGATAGGTTTTTGGATAAAGGAGAACCTCATATGCTCAAGAACCCTAGAGAGTCAGAAAACACAGCCTCCTCTCTCTCTCTCACGTTTTCCAACACCCGGCCACCCAAATCATACCGAAAATCCCCCGAAATCACCATCTAAACACGTTTTCCAATCCCCAAAGCACCAATAGTCATCAAAACCCCACAAAACACCACCAAAACGTGAAGAACAGCAAGAACAACCAACAACCAGAAGCTTGGTTCGAAATCCTTTCGGGTCTGCCATCAACGAAGCACTCGACGAATCCCGGTGTGAAGAATCATCTTGAATTCGAAGGTAAAACAGGTTACAACTCTACTTTTCAAATTCCCCACGACCTTATTAGCTCTCTGTCAAAGTTTGGGTTCAAACTAACCTTCGTACGCTTCTGTATTGTTGTTTGTTTAAGCTTCTGTCCAATAACTTGTTTACCAAGTTTCGTGCTTAATTCGAATTCAAATTGAAAACTTTCAATCACTAACGTCTTGTACATCTTTCAGGCTACACACCCATAAAATTTGAGCCAAAAACACCTTCGGGAACAGCCTCAACGCCGCCGTCCGAGGGCGGTCCGCACCCACGGACGCATGTCCGGGGTCCCGGACTCCCTGTCCGTAAGCTCGGACGCCCACGGACGGCGGCGGGATTTTTATATTTTAAAAATTTAGGTTTTCTAATAATGTCCGGGCCCACGGACAGCCTGTCCGTGGCCCCGGACTTTACAATTTTCTGTTTTCTGTTTAATTCGACTTTTATTTTCATATAGGTTAACTGGGGTCCGTGGTCTCGGACATTAGGTCCGTGGCTACGGACGGAAACAAAATTTGACCCAATTCTGCCTCCGAAACCCTAGTTTAGGTAATTTTAATTTCCACTTTAATTTTTTGTCAAAAAACGTTAAAAAATAAAAAAAAACAGAAGTGCGCACCTAGGTTAAAAACAACTTCGTAGAAAGCCGTAATTGAACCAAGTAGAGGAAAAACGACCTAGGAAGGGTAATGAAAGTAATTTGAACCCTAATTAAGTCGAATATCAAGCCCCCGAACCCGAACTCTCCTTTCCTAATTTGATCTAGGTTAAAATTAGGTGGCGACTCATGATAGGTTCCAGTGAGCTAGCTTAGGTTTTAATAATTATTGTTATATGACATAGTTATTAATCTTAGGCTATAGGT
The DNA here is from genome assembly GCA_023374045.1 of Limonium bicolor. Classification (NCBI taxonomy): domain Eukaryota; kingdom Viridiplantae; phylum Streptophyta; class Magnoliopsida; order Caryophyllales; family Plumbaginaceae; genus Limonium; species Limonium bicolor. The sequence continues at coordinate 527,407,966 of CM041776.1, forward strand.
GGACCTAAAACCCGATTAGATCCCAATCAAATTAATCCATATAGGATAGGGTTTAAAATCGGGGCTCACACGTACCATGCTCTTATTCATTAACAATATTCGCTTATATGGCATTAGCTACTACTTTAGCTTCCGCTCTTATACTCCTGCCATTTATACTATGACTTGCCATTCACTTGGCTCAATAGAATATATTACTCTAAACTCTCTACGCTTACTGCGCATCATTTACTCTGCAATTCATACTGCACACATACAGTGTTTACTACTAATCCGATTACTCTCTCGGTTTCCTTCCACTGCGATCAACGCCTTTCTATGCCCTATCTCTGTTCGACTTACTCCTTGGCAATTAAAACATGCTCAAGTTTCATTGCACCGCTCTAGCGGTTTCACATTACATTCATGGGTGGTAGCCTTTCTCTGGAAGATTCACGCAATTACCGCTCCATAGGCTCCACAATAACAAGTGGTGTCCCCACTCTAAGGTAGTGGTTCGTGCTCCATAATAACTCTTATGCCTTTATGCATATGTTTTACAACGTTTGGAGCTACGAATTGTAGTTGGTTCTATCGGCTTACAAGCCACCTTGCCTCGAGTCATGCTCCATGCGGGCTGTTTATATAGGTTTCTTCTTCTCCGTATGCCATTAAATGGTGAGGAGGTATTTCTGGGCTCTTTGATATGGTTGTCTCATCACACTTCCGTACATGGAAGGCCCTTTTGTATTTTAATATAAGTCTATGCCCCTAAAGTATCTTGACATTAATTCAGGCCTTCTGGCAATCTAGGGTACCCCGTGTTACGTGGGATCCCTTCGGGTTCTACCCGAGTGTTCGCTTTAACACTTGTGTTCTCAGCACGATATCTCGATCAACTGCTGTTGATTCCGGCACCCTTCACGAATTGCTCCTGGGTGTTATTGAGTTATGCCATCACATCTGGCCTGAATATGGGTGTGTTTAGTTCTTTACACCATCTTGCGGTTATACACTTGACTATCCCGTTTAGGGTTGTAATGTCTCCCGTTATTGGGTAGATTATTAGTACTTTTCCTTTACCTACTTAGTCAGGTCGTTATTCTCTTTAGTGAGATATATTGTGGGAATTCTATCCCGTTTATCAAACATTGATACGATCATTTAGGCATTCGCCGCATTGCTTACGCTGGTATACATTCCAGTTATTAGGTATTTCCTGAGACATATCCAATGTCTGTACTTAATACTCTGTGCTTCCCGCACTTATTAACGCTATATCCTTAGGTCTGTCACCTTACTGTGTTCTAGACTCCTTTAGCTTGGTAAGCTTCTTTGTGTTCTTCGGTCATTGAAGGTGTCCAACTGTCTTGGTTTGTATTGGCTCTTTGGTCCGTAGTATGGAGTGGGCTACTTCCCGTGTTCCGTACTCTACTTGTATACATACATGGGGTATCTTATTGATACGTTACCACTTACCCGACTAACTCATAACTGGTCTGTCAGGCCCGCAAGCTCCTTCGGAGTGCGGTCGTTCCATGTCTCATTTTTGTACACTGTAGTGTCGGTCACACATCTAGGTGAAGTATTCTGTTGCCAACTCCTCTTGTATCATACTATGATAACTTATTGCGGTTCTCTGGTTTGGCTTTAAAATTTGGGGGTTTTTGGAAAATTTTGGGTTTGAAAGAAAATTTAAGTTTGAAAATAAAATTCTTCACGGCAATTCGATGCCGGTTGCTTCTTACCAGATTTAGCTTGTCACCGACTGGTATTCTCCTTGATACAGTGGTCAGGCTGTTAGGCCTTTCCAAGGTTTCGTTTCAAAATTCATAAGGTTTGTGGTGCTATATCGGCTTCTCTCGCCATCTTGGTACTTACTAAGTACTGGTTACTTGTTAAAAATCCTCTTGGTACTCCCGTCCTTACTGCACTTGCCGTGGCAAGTGCGCGGTACAGGCGGTTTTTAAGTTAACTCATACCGGTTGCGGTATCGTTCACGTTATATTTGGTAGCCTTGTCGGCTCTTCCTTGACCTTTTAGTTGGATAACTACTCCTTAGAGCTGCTTCTCATTCATCTTGACATAATTGTCATTCATTTAGGTGCTTCTCCACTCTCAGAGTTCCTTAATCACTTAGTTCCTCGTTGCTCGTTCCCACGTCTTCACTGTGGTTACCGAGGTTTAAGTCATTTAGGCACTACTTCTGTAGTCCTATTTTGGTATATCCCGTAGTTTGCTTGTAGCTGTCTAAGCTATATCAGTTAAGTATTTCAACTTCTTCGGGTGTGGCAGGGTGGGTGCACCTACTCTCAACTAGCCGTTAGTGGTATTACATAGCCATGGCGGTCCGTAGACATGTGTCCTGGTTCTCGTTATTTCTTATGAGTCCGTCTTGTCGCACGATTGGTGCTTTCTTCTTGCTGCCGCTCGGCCAGTTAGGTTCTCGCGACTGCAAAGCATGTCGCCCCAAGCTGCCACAGATTCTGGTCTCCTTGGATTAGGATTTCTCGACCTCACGCCATTGAGTGCGGTTATTATCGTTCTAGCGGGATCCGTCTCCGGGTTTCCGGTTCTCAGGATCTACCGCATGACAGGTTCTGGTTCATATTGAAATATTTAATAACTGCCAGATCGGGTTTCCCCGTCTCTCTGGCGTTCTTTCCCGAGCTTTTAATACGGGGGTTGTGGAGGGCGGGTTTGGTATTGTAGGTATCCAGATCATACTGGAAGTTCCTAACTAGCGCATCTCTCACGCTACCACTCAACCCATAGCCCTAAGTCTCTGATTCCTAACTCGGTATTTCCTAAGCTCGGTATTTCCAGTCATCAAAGCGATACTTCGCTCTGATACCATTTTTGTAACACCCCAACCATTAAGCTCATCATTACCTCTTAAACTGTCACTAAATGCTCTTACTCACGCAGCGGAACTCTAATTACAACGAGGGGTGAAACAACGCCGTTAGCCACCCATATGGCTAACCAGGCCTTTCTTACATACCGTAACGGTCTGATGAACTGGAACAACCGAGTACACTATACAAATACAATACCCAAATCATTTCTTTACTATACCGAGTCTACAATATACGGATGCCGATAACATATTCGGTCTTACACCTCAATCAATGCATTAGTAATTAAAGACTAACGACCCATGCTAACCACTGACCCCGTCCTACTCTCGAACGGTTTCGTCTTCGGTGTACCTACGAATAAAAACGTTGCCCCTAGGGGCTCAGCTTAAAGCTGCATATGAAATTCGCATACCCCAAGTGCTAACCGGGGTACGCCGACTACTTTTGTCGGATATACATGGAGTTCATTTTAGTCAAACAACATGCATCATAGCAATACAATATATATGTGTATTACTCAAGGAATCTACGTCCAATCACGGAACACAATTCCTAACTAACATAACAAGGTTGTTAGTTGCATCAGTTTACTCTTAGGCCTTGAGGGTTATACCTCACTATGCCATGTTTACTCATTCAACATCTCACCCACTCTCTCGGGTTACTTATTCATATACACACCCATTCTCTTGGGCTACTCATTTTATACTCACCCATTCTCTCAGGTTACTTATACATATTATCTCACCCAGACTCTTGGGTTATTCATACTCGCTATCTCACCCACACTCTTGGGTTATTTATACTCAAGCTATTGTAGATTCTCGAGACACTACAGGTCTCCTACGTCACGCTTGTTACTCTTAATACATTCTCAGGCCAAAACTCATGGCTCTCGGGCATAGTCTTACTTCCCCGGTTTCGACCCTACTCTGGTCTAGCATGGTGGGAAGGTTCAACTAGCTCACAGAACTCTCTCTTAGTTCCTAACTCTTTTACATAGGTCCGACTACTCTCGGACTACTCTCATTCCCCATACACTCCTCTCCCGGATTTATAATAATATTATGTGTTTTAGTCTAGAAGCATCACTCTCGATGTTTCTAATGACTTTGGGAACAATACACAAGTTCGGTTAATCTTAGGTTTTAAGAGTTACCCATACATTTCATTTACTCATACATTCGGTTATTTTCTTATACCGGGTAAAATCCTCATATAGGAGGTCGACCATGTCTCAAGGGAGCTACTAATTCCTTAGGTCTCTTTTACCTTCTTTACTAGTTCACATCTTCGAACTATCTTTAATCCTCTTGAAGGAGGTTCACTTATCTTTCCACTCTCATTTGTTTCGTGGATTGTGTCAATATGGTTTACAAACCGTTATCGGGTAATTACTCAACCCGCACATCTCTTCACATTCTAGGGAGTTCATATGTTTGTGTTATCGTTATACTTTAACGGATAGTTTGTGTGTTTGCACGTTTTCGTTATCAAAAGCATCGACCCGATCTATGGGTCTCTAGCCAACGTTACTCACTATGAGACGGTTTTTACTCTATGTTAGACCACACCGGCATACAAGTATGTTAGCTCATTCAACATACAACAAGACATACATAATCAAACAATGGATTATTTTCATGCTTTAGTCTTGATTAAGCCAGCACACAAACACACAAATCAACGTAACTCGGTTAGCACGCGGAGTATGAGAAAATCATACCTTTCACCGGGGTTTTTACTTTTACCGTGTCATCTCCCCATGCTCGGTTCACACACGATCCTCTGATAACATTCAAATGCTTATATTAACATTAAAGCGTTATGGTAAGTAAAACTAATACTCCCGTACTAAACCCCGTTATCCCATTATTCCTAGTTTAGTTCAAGTGCTCTTAAACTCACAACTTTCTCATTCACTTCTCAAACTTGTTTACACTTCTTAGGACCTTGACTAGTCACCAAACAAGGCCTAAACATCATCTAAAACCATTACCATTCACTTCCCCATCATTAGGGCGCTTAAAATCACTCTCTGGTACATTTTTACACTGGTCCGGGTTTGTGTCCGGAGTTAAAACCCCGACCAGACACGGTTTAAACTCTCTGGACAATTTTACATGTGGTCCGGGTTTGTGTCCGGGTTTACAAACCCGGACCAATACTCTTGGTCACTCTCGGGTGCAAATAATGACTGGTCCGGGTATACATGCTAGTTTACGAACCCGGACCCTTAATTCAGAAACCTCTTGGGTGCATTTTAGGGGTGGTCCGGGTTTGTGTCCTGGTTTGTAAACCCGGACCACTCCTCTGTTACAACATTCTGCCGTGTTTTAGCCCTGGTCCGGGTTTCTGTACTTGTTTACAGACCCGGACCACTTGCATAAATGAAATTCCTCCTTGTTCTTGATTATGTTACCACTCCAAACTTATACCAACTTCTTCCCCACTCATTCTACACATATTCTAGGATGTTTTGACATTGATTAGGCATTCAAAACTAACCTAATCCCACCTATATATTCGTCTGTTAACTTACCAATTTCCATTGTAATTTTCTTCTCTGTTACAGATTCCTAGTTCTTGTTTCTGTTGCAGTTTCCAATCCTTTCTTCCCTTCCATTCCAACTCCACGTATTAACACACTCAAGCCCATAGTTTCCTAGGCAAAATTTGACATATCTTGTCTACTTTCCTAAGTATTCTCACCACACTACAACAGCTCACAAAACCTGTTTTCATCCCTGTTATATAAGCATAAAAATCCTTACAGTAGCACATTAAATTCTCCTCTGTTATCATATAATTCCAACTCAGTTTCTATGTTTGTTTTGCACACCCAAACCCATTAAAACTTCCTCATTCAACAAACACTATTGTAGTATCAAAACTACACTAATTCAAGGTCATTTATTTGCATTCAAAAATCTGTTTACAGAGACAAAACCAACCCATGGTAAGTTCATTACCTTGCTAGTTTTTTTTGTTTTCTCTTCTCTTCTTCCTCCTTCTCTTGTTCTCTCTTTCTCTTGTTATTTCCCACCAAACAGAGGGTATAGATTGCTATCTACAATCATATCCCTAAACCCCACATAACAAGCTAGTTTAATTCTCACGTACCTCACTAAACTAATATTTCAAGAACTAGTTTTAGGGCTTTAACACTAAGGAGTTACCTTGTTCTCTTGAGTGCCATCTTTGAACAGCAAGGCTAGGAAAATCTCACCCCTCTGTCGAAGAAAAAAACCGGCTGAAAAATGAAGCCAAGTTCGACGTGGGCATTTTTTTTTATTTAGCTAGAATAAGCTAGAAAGATGGAAGACTTGAGCTTATTTTTACGTTGGAGTATTTAGGAGATGAAGGACACTCAAAACACCTCTTCAAGCTTCAACATAAGCTACAGTCATGGAAATGAAAATGAGGGTTTTAAGTTTTTGAAGGGTGGAAAAAGTTGCCCTGGACAAGAGGAATCCAACGGTACAAATTTTGTGTGATTTGGTGTAGAAATGAGCAAGCTAATGGAGGAAGAAGGTGGTGGTTGTTTGCTCTCTGATGGAATCGCCATCGTAATACAGAGGGAGAAGGAGTTTAGTCTGAGAGGGAGGGAAATTTGAATCAGAAGGAGAAGGGAGGTGAGAGGGTACTAATACCTCTTTTACTATTCCCCCCTTTTTACTTTATTTCCCTTGTCATCTTGTGACTTAATAAGCTAACAAGATAATTAAATGTGTATGTATACTAATTAAAACCGGCCACATACTGTTAGTAGCCCGGGTCGTTTTTCATCTTTTCGAATTAAACGCGTTTCATCTTCCGGTTTCGACACAATCCACTTACCGGGTCCGTTTTCCAGAATTTTCTCGTTTCTTTATTTTTAATGGTTATTAAGCTTGCATTAATATTTGTTTATAGTTATTTAATCAACTATAATTTTTATGGGTCTATTTGACCACTTAAAGTCACGTTTTCGGGTTTACTCGAAAAACGTGCTTTTAAACTCCGTTAGTATTTTTTAATCCATTATTTGGATCCGTTTCCTTCGGGAATCACTCCCGTATACTAATTAGGCCTAACTAAGCCTTAGGAATCCATCTCGGACCCTACAAGATCATGTATCTCCTTTAATCATTTAATGCGCGTTTTAACATTTTTCGCGCTTTATGCATTTTCTCTTTTCTTTTGGTTTTATTCTCTTTACCAATACTCTCTAGGCACTATTAGGCCTTTAATAATAGTATTAGAATAATTTAGTCACCACTTTTAGGTCTGGGGTATTAAATGAGGATTCAAAAGAACATCTTCAACAACTATATCAAGTCAAACCACCATTAGAGGAGGAAATTCAAGTTTGGAGACTCCATTGGCATCTCCATTCTCTTAAGGTAAAGAAAGTGTAAAAAATCTAGGTTTCCACCATTTTCTTCACTTGACCGAAAATATATACTCATGGGACTCCATGTTTATGCCTTGTTCTAGCTTGTTTCAACTTTTCAAAGAGAGAGGAGGTCCTTCTTGCTTCACATCCAAGTTGTCTTGAGAACCAAGGTAAAACAATCACATTAATACCTTAAACATATTTTTAAACCTAGGGTTGTTCCTTAGGGTTAATATTATCTAGTACTCATTGGAGTCATTGGATATTGGTTAGAACATTGGCAAGGAGAAATCACATTGGTGACCGAGATGAACAAAGGAAACCTAAGGAGAAAAGCTTTTAAGCTTGTGAGAAACAAGGTAAATTACTTACCTTAAGGTGTCTTGTTGTTTAAGGAAATGAGATGTGGATATATGATTGAGTTTAGTGTAGAGTTTATATTGGGAAGGTGCTATAAAACCTAGGAGAAATAATGACTTTACTTGTGAACTTGTGACTAATGAGCAAATGAGAAAAGAGATAGTTTAAGAATATAAAGGTGAAGTACAAGAAGCATTTTATTTCAATGGGAGCCTTGTTGAGTGTATTCGCAGGTTGAAGGCAAATATATGTGGAAATTCAGTGGTTAAGATTATGTCATTTAAGGGCCTAAGTGCCAAGCATTTTAAGTTTAAGCATTATATGATGATGTGGTGAAGTTTTAGTGTAGATTTGGGTGTTAAGCTATTGTGATGAGAATTTGTGTGGTATTGGTTGTTTGATGGAGAAAAACCATGTGTTAGGAAGTACTATATACTAGCGAACCCATGGCAAAATTTAAGGAGAGTTTAAGTGTTTAAGATCCTAAGGGAATTTAATGACTAAGAAGTACTAGGAATGTTCTATGGGTTGTCTTGATGAAAAAGGGTGAAGTTAAGATGTTTAAATGACTTATGATGACTTAGGTATCACCATGGAATATTAGGAATCAAAAGAATGTATTTGGGTATTTAGGACTTAAGCAAATGTTGGTGCACATCTAGGAAGGAAATAATGTGATGTGATGGAAGTTGGAACTTGTTAAGGAACTTTAAGTGAATGCTTAAAAGAGTTTATATAAGTGAGAGATGCTTGGGATGATGTTATAGTGGTGAAGAAAACATTGGCATAGTGGTTACTTTAGGTATGAACCACCACCTAGAAACCTAGAGGAAAACATTACAAGTGTTAGCATTATTGCAAGGAAAATGCATAATGACTAAGGTGAATCTTGGTGTGATTTAAGGTATTTTAAGGAGGGCTTAAGGTGTATTGAGGTGCCCAAATGAGGTAACATATTAAGATATATGAGGAAAGTTTGGAGTTGAAAAGAATTTAGAAACAAGTTTTTGGAGCCGACCGGCCTTAGGACCGGACTTGCAAGGTCGGTCGGGCTCTGTTACACTACCGGAAAATTTTTCTGGAATCGACCGACTTGGGGGACCGGACTTACCCGGTCGGCTTGTTTTGTGAGAGGAAATGTTTCTGGAATGGACCGGACCTGGGACCGGACTTGTCAAGTCCGGTCGGCATGAATTTTGTACGGAATAAGTCTCTGGAATCGACCGGACATAGGACCGGACATTAAGTCCGGTCGGAGTGAATTTTCTAACGGTAAAAGGGTACTGGAATGGACGGCGGACTTGGCAAGTCCGGTCGGTAAGTCCGGTCGAGCCTAAAAATAAAAAAAAAAAGAAATTTCAAATTCTAAGAATGGTAATGGGTAATGAGGTATGCCCTTGGTAGGGTAGTAATGATTGGGACCCTAAGAACTTAAGGAATTAAGTTAAGATTATAAGTTTTATGTTTAAAGTAAAGTTTGTAAGACTAAGTGATAAAGACTGAGAGGTTATTGAATGGAAGTCCTTAGAGACTAAGTGAGTTAAGTAAGGTGCAAATAACTAATAACCTAAAAATGAATGAATGTTAGGTTGTGAGTTGGGACCCCGAAGAAGATTATCAAACAACGATCGACGGTGAACGGTACAATCCTTCTTGTGACCTGCTTGCTAACGAGGTGTCCCTCGCTTTGGTGCTATCTGTTTATTTGCTATGACTAAAACAAGATAAAAGCATGCAACCGGTTATATTGTTCTCGTTGTGATTGTGTTATATTTACACTAACCCACGAGACTTAGATTACTACTAACCAAGTTAGTACTTACTGAGTTAAGGTTAAGAACTAAGTATCGGTGATTGTTGGTTTTACCCGTCAAGGTTTAACTAACACTTGGTAATTAAGGCTTTCACTAACCATAACTTGGGGTGGGAGTGAGGAATCCGGAATGGTACCGGCACATGTGTATTGGGGGAGGTCGGTATCTGAATCAGATCCGACTTCCAAATAAGACTGGTCATTAGACTCGTCGCCTAGGGTCAACATCGACCCACCACCCGGGGCTACTGTTGAGGTGGGAGGCACATTAAGGAAGGCGTGGGGGGATCAAGCCTACATCCCCAATGAATTAAGAAAGGTGGCTTATCGTCGGATAGTGCACTGCTACCGGCTAGGGTTAACCAAGCCCTACAAAGATAAGCAACCAATTAAGGGCTAACCAATCTAATAGTGGAGAGGTTGCAAGATAAGATTGAGATTGAGATTAAGATTAAGGTAAGGTGAGGACTGAGATTAAGAAAGAGAACTAAGGAGGGGGTTACTAACCCACTTGTTAAGGGAACGCTTGAGTCGTTCATTACTTGTGAACTTATATGTTCATCGTGGTATTGGTTTGCACTTCATATTATGTTGGTATGTAATCAATTTCCATGCTATCGACAATTAGTCGTCGTAGCCCCGTTAGCTTGGGGGCCATGAGAGGGTTACCAGCATTCGTGTTGACCCCCTCGGGGGGCTATTTTTACACTTGCAGGTAAGAGGCCCATGAGGACGCACTACGAGAGTAGGCGGTTAGACTTAGGAGGGACATTTATTTGAATTCGGGTTGCGCCTGTGCACCCGACAGTTTATATTAAATTGTTGTAAGTTTGGATACGTTTGAGATACTAGTACTCGGTGGGTCGTGGGATTGTGGATGTTAATGTTTTTGAGCTGGATAATATTTTGGTTAAGTATTGTATATTTAAGCCGGTATATTCTAATGATCAGACTGTGGCAAGGTCCAGGTGTTGTTTATTTCCGCTACGACATTTTCGATTAAGTTTCAGATTGCGATAACCACGATAGGCTTTGGATGGGGTTTACAAAAAAGTGGTATCAGAGTAGTTACGCTCTGATCAAGAAATACCGGATATAAGTAACCACCGAGTTAGGATACAAGTTAAGGAATAAGTGTTGGGTTAGGGTGTGAGAAGTTAGAGTGAGTAGAGTCAGATGACCACTATAAGGTGGATTTCTTTACCGCTACGGACGTTATAAATTTACTAACCAAGCAGTGGTGAATGTGAATTTAATGTAACTTACTTGTTCAGATGGCAGGACGCCCTAGGAGGACCGAGGTCGCGGCCGGGGTGAGGACATTCCAGGATACTGGAGGCAGACGATCGAGAGATCGTAGCTGCCGCTTTGGGCACATGGGCTATCAGCCTGGTGTGGGTGCACCACCTCCACCGCCACAACCTAGGAACCAAACTGGGTGAAGAGTCTAGCAGACCTTCGACCGCGCTCATTTCAAGGGGGAGACCGATCCCGCCAAGCTTGAGGCGTACATCTCCCGAGCTGGGAGACCGCCTTCGAGACCCTTGATGTCCCTGCTGGATCAAGGTGCGCTTAGCTGCTTTCTACCTAAAGGGGGCGGCGGGCGATTGGTGGAAGCTGGTGAGGGCGAGCATGTGCCAATCCAGAGTTCCTGAGCATACACCGCCTTGCTACGGGCAAAGTACTACCCGCCCATGTCCAGACGAAGAAGCGCTTTCAGTTAGATGCGCTTAGGCAGTCGGACAAGATGACAGTGGACTAGTACTCAAGTTCACTGCCTTGCTCCGTCTTCTGCCAGGTCTAGGGTATTCTGACCAGATCTTGGTGGACCGCTTCTATGGCGGGCTTAGCCATCGACCTCCGCTACGGCATGGGGCCGACGAGTTCCACTACCTTGCAGGTAATAAGAACAATTGAATTCGAGTAAGTGATGAATAAGCTTTAGATTATGAGAAAAAGTGAGAACTACTATGGAAAAGCAGAGTGCTATCATGCCGCTGCTAAGGTTGAGATTCCGTCCAGCTGAGGGACGAGGAGAATGAAAGCGAAAGAGTGCTTGGAAAAGCTCAGAGAGTCAAGGGCAAGGAGGTACAAGAAACAAAAGTACCAGCCCAAGCCTAGAAAAATCAAACCGAAGGGGAAGGAGGGAAAGGAGAAGGCTCCAAGACCATTGAAGCTGCATATCTTCGCACTACACCCCTGCTCTAAGGCGCCGAAGGGTAGGATTGGTATTACATAAGTTAAGAAACAACTAGTAACCATTTGGAATGTGTCAATATTGACATTGTGATGGTCAGGATCTGAGACTGAGAAAGGAGCCGGTGGTGGCTACCATCGACGCTTCATCTGTAGTAGTGTCACAAGGACCACCCCGGGCTCGACTGTAAGGGGAACAAAGTAGAGTGCAACTTCTGCGGAGTACTTGGACACCGACATATGAGTGCTACGGGAATCCGGAGAGTAAGAATTTCATACCCAGTTTTAAGGTTAGGCCAAGGCTGTCAGGGTCTGGATCTGATGGATGGGGAGGGGGCACCAGCTGCAGACAAGAACCCAAGGGCGACCCAGAAGACGGGCCCACTCTACACATGGTGGACCGGGACGAAGAGCCTGAGCCCTCATCGAGGCCAGGTACCACTATAACACATTTAGTAATAAACTACCTGCTTACCGCATTATCATGCATGTTTTGTGAAATATATGAGTTAATAAAAATAAGATGAGATTAGAACCTACAGTAAGATATAACCTACTACCACTTTAGGAAGATTCAACATCTGGTACCCCATACCATCTACCTAACCCGGAGCACACCGACATCGAAACCACACTTTCCAACCGAACAATGTCCGGTTATCGCCCCAGGTATGATTTTATTAAGGGATACCTGACACCCGACGCACAATAGCCATCATCAGGAGATGCAATCAGCTAGGAATGGACCGGGGTTTTTACACACCGGAGTTACCCAGGGGGATCCAAGATGAAATTAAAGATGAGAGCTTGGGCAAGGATTGGAATCCGTATGCCAAGAATTCCAAACCACAAGGGGCAATATGGAGCTCACCACCGGGAATACCCGAAGAGTTCCACAGTATTACACAAGTCGTGGAATCGCTCAGCAGTTGGAGGCTGAACCGATTCAGACATCCAGCCAGACATTTGCATTGTAAACTTCTACGAAAAAGATGGGAAACTGGGACTACACCAGGATAAGGACGAGACAACGGAGTCTCTCGAAAGAGGGATACCCGTAGTGTCTTGGTCCATTGGAGATGATGCGGAGTTTTTATACGGCGAGCAGAAGCGTGCGGACCGTGCAGATAAGATAGTACTTAAGTCAGGTGATGTATTAATTTTGGGAGGAGAATCAAGGATGTTGTACCATGGGATTAAGAGAATCAAGCTGAATACAGCACCGTCAGCAGTAATCAATGCGACGCATATGAGACCAGGAAGATTAAACCTAACCTTTAGACAATATTAGCCATGTAATGTTAGAATGAGATGAGAAATGAGATGTAAGATTGAAGCACATGTTGTAAACAGGATGGTCATGAATAAAATAACAGTGTTGTTCATATAAATTGTTACGACTCTTGTTATACCATCAATACTCATGGAGCTTGTGAACACAATTAGGTTATGGACTCGGTACGGAAGGTGCACTAAGCATACTCACAGAGGCACAGGCCGACGCTAGCGGTACTATCCTCACCGGCACCTTTCCGATCAATGGGATTGAGGCATCAGTTCTCTTCGACTCAGGGGCCTCGCATACCTTTGTCTCTGCATCATTTGCGAGCAGGTTGGGGCTAGACGCTGAGGAGCTACCCGACTTCACGGTTACGCTCCCGTCTAAGGAGAAGGTTCGTTGCACTCGTTACTACCGAGGAGCCACCATCAGAATTAAGGGGGAAGACTTCCCAGTCAGTTTCATTGAGTTCAGTAAGCTAGGATTTGATGTTATCTTCGGGATGAACTGGTTGGAGCGGCACAAGGGACGTATCCTCTGCGCCGAGCATAGATTGCTGCTCAGGAGTCCGTCTGGGGTAACAATATCATACCGCCAGAGGCCCAGGAGCCTTCGACTAAGATCATCACCGCCATGGCAATGCAAAGAATTAAGGAGAAAGGAAGAAGTATACCTCTGCTATGTACAGGACATAGAGAGAGACCCTGAGTTCGACCCCGACTTACCGGTAGTGTCGGAGTTCCCCGACTTATTTCCACGGGAACTGCCCGGCATGCCACCCACTCGGGAGGTAGAGTTCACCATTGAGCTGCTACCTGGTACCGGACCGATAGCCAAAGCACCATACCGTATGGCTCCGGCAGAAATGACTGAGTTAAAAGAACAACTGAAAGATTTGTTGGATAAGGATTCATTAGACCAAGTGTGTCACCATGGGGAGCGCCAGTCCTCTTCGTGAAGAAGAAGGATGGTAGTCTCCGCCTCTGCATCGACTACAGAGAGCTGAATGCAGTGACAGTGAAGAATAAGTACCCACTACCCCGCATTGACGATCTGTTCGATCAGTTGAAGGGAGCATCTGTGTTTTCCAAGATTGATCTCAGATCGGGGTATCATCAGATAGCCATTAAGGAGGGAGACATTGAGAAGACGGCATTCCGGACACGATACGGCCACTACGAGTTTACAGTGATGCCGTTCGGTTTGTCGAACGCGCCAGCGAAGTTTATGGATCTGATGAACCGCTTGTTCCGGGAGCAGCTGGACAAGTCGGTGTGGTTTTTATTGATGATATTTGATATATTCAAAGTCTAAGGTTGAGCATGAGGAACATTTGAGGAGGGTGTTGGAAATATTAAGGGAGAACCAGCTATATGCTAAGTTCTCCAAGTGTGAGTTTTGGCTTGACCAGGTCTCTTTCCTAGGTCATGTCATCTCAGATGCTGGGATCGCAGTGGATCCAGCAAAGATTGATGCCGTACGTACCTGGCCAAGGCCGAAGACTGTTACCGACATCAGGAGCTTTCTCGGTCTGGCAGGTTACTACAGGAGTTTGTTAGAGATTTCAGCAAGGTCGCGAAGCCGATGACCAGTCTGATGAAGAAAGATGCACCATTTCTATGGACAGTGACTGTGAGAGATCATTTCAGCGCTTGAAGGACTCACTGACCACTGCACCGGTACTGACATTCCAGACGGTACAGAGGGCTTTGAGGTTTATTGTGATGCATCCGGCAGAGGGCTGGGTTGCGTGCTCATGCAACATGGCAAGGTGGTGGCATATGCCTCACGCCAGTTGAAGAAACATGAGGAGAACTACCCCACACATGATTTAGAGCTGGGAGCTGTAGTCTTCGCTTTGAAGATATGGCGCCACTACTTATATGGGGTTAGTGTCACGATCTACACCGATCACAAAAGTTTGAAATACATATTCACTCAGAAGGAGTTAAATCTTCGACAGAGGAGATGGTTAGAATTTCTGAAAGACTATGACATTGACCTCCAATACAAAGAAGGGAAGGCCAATGTTGTAGCAGATGCCCTGAGCCGTCGAGCACACTCACTCCATTCGCTAGTTTCTTTCTCCAGCTTGGTTGATGAGGTGCGAGAGGCTCAGAGGACTGATGAGTATATGAGAGAGGTCAGACAGAAGCTGACAGATGGTACCTTTGAGAGTCAGAAATACGACTTCAGACTTCATGATGATGATCTGATCAGACTTAAGGGCCGATTAT
Organism: Limonium bicolor; assembly: GCA_023374045.1. Lineage (NCBI taxonomy): Eukaryota > Viridiplantae > Streptophyta > Magnoliopsida > Caryophyllales > Plumbaginaceae > Limonium > Limonium bicolor. The sequence goes on from CM041776.1 coordinate 527,423,069, forward strand.
GCATACCACGAGGTAACACGGATCTGAAAGACCGTATACTTAGAGAATCACACTGTTCTTCAGTTTCCATCCATCCGGGAGCCTCTAAAATGTATAAAGACATGAAGAGATACTTCTGGTGGTCGGGAATGAAGACAGATGTTACCGAGTTCGTCTTGAGGTGTCTCACATGCCAGAAGGTGAAATTCGAGCACAGACGACCGGGCGGAATGGTACAGTCGATGCCAGTTCCGGAGTGGAAGTTCCATGATATCTCCATGGACTTCGTAGTTGGGCTTCCACCTGCTAGGGGAGGTCTCAACATGATATGGGTGGTGGTGGATCGCCTTACCAAAGTAGCCCGATTCATACCGATGAAGGATACTTGGAAGGTGACCAAATTAGCTGAGTTATTTGAGAAAGAAATCATGAGGCATCACGGCATACCAAAGACCATAGTGTCAGATAGAGATACCAGATTCCTTTCGAGGTACTGGAGAGCTACCAGAGAAGCGTTGGGTACAGAACTCAAACTGAGTACCGCGTTCCATCCTCAGACAGATGGTCAGACTGAGCGTACTATTCAGACACTCGAGGACATGCTGAGAGCATGTGCCTTAGACTTCCAGGGCAGTTGGATTGACAGATTGCATCTGATCGAGTTTTCATACAACAACAGCTATCACGCTTCGATCAAGATGGCACCTTTTCAAGCGTTGTACGGTAGACCATGTCGTACACCGCTCTGCTGGGATGAGTCGAGTGAGACGGTCATTATAGGACCAGAGTACTTAGAACAAGTTAAGGCTGAAGTTCAGCAAATCAGGGAGAACATGAAAGCTGCTCAAGATAGGCAGAAGTCGTATGCTGATGTTCGACGACGGACCTGGAGTTCGCAGTGGGCGACCAGGTATTTCTGCGAGTATCACCGATGAAGGGTGTATTCAGGTTTGGGCAGAAGGGCAAGTTAAGCCCGAAATTTGTTGGTCCTTATGAGATTACGGAGCGGGTGGGCCCGGTTGCTTACAGGTTGAATTTACCTGCTGAGCTGGGTAAAGTGCATGATGTTTTTCATGTTTCACAGCTAAAGAAATACATGCACCACCCCTCCCATGTGTTAGAACCTGAGAGGTTGACTTTAGAACCAAATATGAGATCCGTGGAGACTCCTCAGAGAATCTTGGACAGTAAGACTAGGGACACTCGCCACAAGTCAGTGCGACTGGTGAAGGTTCTCTGGTCTAACCAGGATGTCGAAGAGGCCACGTGGGAATTAGAGGATAAGATGAGGGCGAAGTACCCTTCTTTATTTACTGACTAGATCGTCTGTATAGGGTACGGGGCGTACCCCTTTTTAAGGGGGGTAGAGCTTCCTCGCTTTTGAGTTAGGAAACGATCATGTTTGTCGTTTGTTTGGTTGTTTAAGATGTGGATTTGTGTAAGTTGCTACACTTCGGTGTAAGTTTGAGTTATGTATGATACTTATGTATTGTATTTGAGATTGACCTTTGAGTCTTGAGATGTATGAATGTGAATATAAGATGTGGTATTAAGATTAAGAGAACTGTGTACCGTGAATGGTTAAACACATGTGTGAACTTTGAGGACAAAGTTCTTTTAAGGGGGGTAGATTGAAATACCCCAAACTTAGATATGGTGTTTAAATGATAAACTAAGATATAAGGAGGCTAAATAATGCCTTAGAAACATTAAGAAACATTTCTAATCAAAGAAAATATAAGGAAACACCAAAAGAGCAGTTTAAGCAAAAACGTGCTCTAAGCTTGGAGAGACATGGGAGAGTACCCAAATATTGTTCTAAGACCTTAGTAATATCCTAATGGTCATTTTAAGTCAATTACCAAAGAAAACCAAGCTTGAAAACAAGTTAAAACACAAAATGTGCTTTAAGGAGTCTTAAAGCACGTTTTTGAAAAATTGTCTTGTAAATGAGTTTTGAATGGCTAAATGTCCATCATTACTCTTTAATTAATATGTGTACTATATAGTATCACATTTGGAGGTCTATATCAATGGGAAATCAAAAATTTCACAACAATGTGCCTTGTTTTTGATGAATAGTGAATTATTAAGCTAGTTTATAACATAAGTCTATATAAGTGAGACATTTGGTCAACAAAGACTAAACTACCCTCATTCACTAAAGGGGGCCGGTTTCTTAAGTGTGACTCACCACATATCTAAGAAAAAGAGAGCAAATAAGAGTTATAAAGAAAACACTATTCACCTTTTAAGATATCACTTTATTTCTCTCTCCTCACTTCTTCATTCTCCTTGTTCCCACGTTCTTGCTCTCTTTCTTCTCCATTCACGTAGAGCTCACCTCCATGAAAGCTCCACCTTCCTTGCACACATCTTGCTCATTTAGCTCCAAATCCAAAACAAAATACATATTCTTCTTAGTTAGCTCAAGCTCCTCCTTTCTATCTTTTCAAAACTTCAAGAGCTTCATTTTGGTGCCAAGTCAAACCACCATTAGAGGAGGAAATTCAAGTTTGGAGACTCCATTGGCATCTCCATTCTCTTAAGGTAAAGAAAGTGTAAGAAAATCTAGGTTTCCACCATTTTCTTCACTTGACCGAAAATATATACTCATGGGACTCCATGTTTATGCCTTGTTCTAGCTTGTTTCTACTCTTCAAAGGAGAGAGGAGGTCCTTCTTGCTTCACATTCAAGTTGTCTTGAGAAACCAAGGTAAAACAATCACATTAATACCTTAAAACATATTTTTAAACCTAGGGTTTGTTCCTTAGGGTTAATGTGTTATCTAGTACTCATTGGAGTCATTGGATATTGGTTAGAACATTGGCAAGGAGAATCACATTGGTGACCGAGATTGAACAAAGAAAACCTAAGGAGAAAAGCTTTTAAGCTTGTGAGAAAACAAGGTAAATTACTTACCTTAAGGTGTCTTGTTGTTTAAGGGAATGAGATGTGGTATATGATGAGTTTAGTGTAGAGTTTATATTGGGAAGGTGCTATAAAACCTAGGAGAAACAATGACTTTACTTGTGAACTTGTGACTAAGGAGCAAATGAGAAAAGAGATAGTGTAAGAATATAAAGGTGAAGTACAAGAAGCATCTTGTTTCAATGGGAGCCTTGTTGAGTGTATTCGCAGGTTGAAGGCATATATGTGGAAATTCAGTGGTTAAGATTATTGTCATTTAAGGGCCTAAGTGCCAAGCATTTTAAGTTTAAGCATTATATGATGATGTGGTGAAGTTTTAGTATAAATTGGGTGTTAAGGTATTGTGATGAGAATTTGTGTGGTATTGGTTGTTTGATGGAGAAAAACCATGTGTTAGGAAGTACTATATACTAGAGAACCCATGGCAAAATTTAAAGGGGAGTTTAAGTGTTTAAGATATCCTAAGGGAATTTAATGACTAAGGAAGTACTAGGAATGTTCTATGGGTTGTCTTGATGAAAAAGGGTGAAGTTAAGATGTTTTAATGACTTATGATGACTTAGGTATCACCATGGAATATTTAGGAATCAAAGAATGTATTTGGGTATTTAGGACTTAGGCAAATGTTGGTGCACACTAGGAAGGAAATAATGTGATGATGATGGAAGTTTAACTTGTTAAGGAACTTAAGTGAATGCTTAAAAGAGTTTAGATAGTGAGAGATGCTTGGGAGATGATGTTATAGTGGTGAAGAAACATTTGGCATAGTGGTTACTAGGTATGAACCACCACCTAGAAACCTAGAGGAAAACATTACAAGTGTTAGCATTATTGCAAGGAAAATGCATAATGACTAAGGTGATCTTGGTGGATGATTTAAGGTATTTTAAGGAGGGCTTAAGGTGTATTTGAGGTGCCCAAATGAGGTTATAACATATTAGGATATATGAGGAGAAGTTTGGAGTTGAAAAGAATTTAGAAACAAGTTTTTGGAGCCGACCGGCCTTAGGACCGGACTTGCAAGGTCGGTCGGGCTCTGTTACACTACCGGAAAATGTTTCTGGAATCGACCGGACTTGGGGACCGGACTTACAAGTCCGGTCGGGCTTGTTTTGTGAGAGGGAAAATGTTTCTGGAATGGACCGGACATGGGACCGGACTTGTCAAGTCCGGTCGGCATGAATTTTGTACGGATTATAAGTCTCTGGAATCGACCGGACATAGGACCGGACATGTAAGTCCGGTCGGAGTGAATTTTCCAACGGTAAAAGGTACTGGAATGGACCGGACTTGGCAAGTCCGGTCGGTAAGTCCGGTCGAGCCTAAAAAAAAAAAAAAAGAAATTTCAATTCTAAGAATGGTAATGGGTAATGAGGTATGCCCTTGGTAGGGTAGTAATGATTGGGACCCTAAGAACTTAAGGAATTAAGTTAAGATTAAGTATAAGTTTTAATGTTTAAAGTTAAGTTTGTAAGACTAAGTGATAAAGACTTGAGAGGTTATTGAATGGAAGTCCTTAGGGACTAAGTGAGTTAAGTAAGGTGCAAATAACTAATAACCTAAAAATGAATGAATGTTTTAGGTTTGTGAATTGGGACCCCGAAGAAGGTTAACAAACAACGATCGACGGTGAACGGTACAATCCTTCTTGTGACCTGCTTGCTAACGAGGTGTCCCTCGGCTTGTGTGCTATCTGTTTATTTGCTATGACTAAAACAAGATAAAGCATGCAACCGGTTATATGTTCTCGTTGTGATTGTGTTATATTTACACTAACCGCGAGACTTGAGATTACTACTAACCAAGTTTAGTACTTACTGAGTTAAGGTTAAGAACTAAGTATCGGTGATTGTTGGTTTTACCCGTCAAGGTTTAACTAACACTTGGTAATTAAGGCTTTCACTAACCATAACTTGGGGTGGGAGTGAGGAATCCGGAATGGTACCGGCACATGTGTATTGGGGGAGGTCGGTATCTGAATCAGATCCGACTTCCAAATAAGACTGGTCATTAGACTCGTCGCCTAGGGTCAACAAATCGACCCGACCACCCGGGCTACTGTTTGAGGTGGGAGGCACATTAAGGAAGGCGTGGGGGGATCAAGCCTACATCCCCAATAATTAAGAAAGGTAGCTTATCGTCGGATAGTGCACTGCTACCGGCTAGGGTTAACCAAGCCCTACAAAGATAAGCAACCAATTAAGGGCTAACCAATCTAATAGTGGAGAGGTTGGCAAGTATAAGATTGAGATTGAGATTAAGATTAAGGTAAGGTAAGGAACTGAGATTAAGGAAATGAGACTAAGGAGGGGGTTACTAACCCACTTGTTAAGGGAACGCTTGAGTCGTTCATTACTTGTGAACTATATAGTTCATCTGTGGTTATTGTTGTTGCACTTCATATTATGTTTGTGTATGTAATCAATTTCCATGCTATCGACAATTAGTCGTCGTAGCCCCGTTAGCTTGGGGGCCATGAGAGGGTGTACCAGCATTCGTGCTGACCCCCTCGGGGGCTATTTTTACACTTGCAGGTAAGAGGCCCATGAGGACGCACTACGAGAGTAGGAGCGGTTAGACTTAGGAGGGGACATTTATTTTGAATTCGGGTTGCGCCTGTGCACCCGACTGTTTATATTAAATTGTTGTAAGTTTGAGATTACGTTTGAGATACTAGTACTCGGTTGGTGTGGGATTGTGGATGTTAATGTTTTGAGTTGGATAAGTATTTGGTTAAGTATTGTATATTTAAGCCGGTATATTCTAACGATCAGACCGTGGCAAGGTCCAGGTGTTGTTTATTTCCGCTGCGACGTTTCGATTAAGTGTTCAGATTGCGATAACCACGATAGGCTTTGAGTGTAAACGCACCAGCAATAGCTTTGGAGTTCCACCAAGGAGCCCTTCTCTTGCTAGTCTATTCATTCGGTCAATTCCAATATGACCGAGTCTAGATGCCAAAGTTCTGAATCAGACACTGAACTACATAAGCTGAAGAAATGTGATTGTTTGAACCAACGTTGGCATTTAATACTATGAAACCATCCAATAAAGAGCCAGTACCAAAAAAAAATACCATTATGAAACAACTCTAAAGTTGATCCTTCAAAAACAAATTTGAAGCCTGTCTTATGAAGAGACCGAATGGACACTAAATTTCACCTTATTTCAGGGGCATACAAGACATTTTGTAAACACAGAGATTGACCACCATGAAAAACTAATCTGCATGTCCCAATCCCGTGCACATCTATGCTGGTATCATTCCCCAAAAAAATCTTTTGGCTTCCTCTAGGAATTCGGCGAAACTCTACAAAAGATGTCTGATCCCAGGTCACGTGCTCTGTTGCTACTGAGTCTACAGTCCACGTAGAACTTGTATTGGTTAACATATAACATGAAGCAACACAACATGAGCTTAAAGCATGACTTTTCTTCATAGATAATATTTCTTCCTTGTTAAGATCCGCTACAATTCTCTTCGATTTGACATCCATCTTACAAAAAAATAATGTCATTAGCAGTTGTGTATTACACGTGTACCTAACACCACTCGTTTATAGTATTATTAAAATATTTATCTTAAGTATAAGAAACAAAAATATGCTCCGCGCATACAATCAATTTCAGTACATAGACTTACAAATTAACACACCATAAACACACAACAAATGCACTTATAATTTCAAAACAAATTTGAAATTTTAGCGGTTCCCATTATCAATGAAAAATCAATTTTCAGTATTATTGTTCCATTAATAAATTCCTACAAAAGAATCATTTAAATTAATAATGTCTACTAAAGATAATCTAGACAAACTAAATGATCGTATTATATGAACAACTAAGTTCAAATGATTAAATTATTTGATGTCTACTAAAGACGCTAGACTTGTACACCCCTACATCATACTTCACAACTAATGAAATCGCAGCGGAAATAAAAAACTAAACATTAACTAACGCTTCGGTGTACAACGCCGTCAACTACCCACGTGGTTAACACAGGCAGAATAAATACAAGTGTACCGGTCTGATGATCAGACTCCCCGAGCATAGACCTAAAACCATAAATACGTCTATACAATACACAGTATTTAATTATTCCTTCACTGTAAACTGCCAATATACCGCCACAGTAGATCAACGGAATCAAAATATAATGCCCGGGAGCACAGGCGCATCCCGGGCTCAACATCCCAAAATAACCAAAAATACATCTACAGCCTAGAATCTACAACCCACTCTACTTCCTCGACTCTCCTGCAGTAAAATATGGAGCCCCCGAGGGGGTCAGCAACCCTTGGCTGGTATGGTTAACGCGCAGCCCAGGCCAACGGGATACGCGCACTAATAGTCATGGTGACATGGCATTCATTTACACATAACATAACATAACATATGGCATAGCAACATCATGCATAGCCAAACATCACATACACAGTGGATACTCTTTCCACATAACCAACCAAGAAGGTTAACAACATAGAGCCTAGAGAATGGTTCACTCTCATGTTAAGCTCGTTACACACATCATTTACCGTTCTGTTATTCGAACGAGTACTTAAGTCACAGATGGTTCGGATATAGTGACCCGAAACACACCACACAAAACACATGTTCCCTAAACCGATCATAAGTCAGAATAGGTAGCTTTGGAGGAAGCTAGCGGGAGATCGAACGCCAAATAAAGGAGAACATCTTAACAACATAAGAGTCGAATCTGATTCAGATATCTACTCTTAAACTTACATGCATGACCGGACAACCGATTCCTCACTTCCCAGTTAGCACTTGTTAGAAGTTCAACGGTGGAACTTAACAAACAATTCACAACAAGTGGTAAGTCTTGTTAGACACACACAAGGGAAATGAGTCACGTCATAACATTACAATAATATGAACAACTGTAAACTCATTACATGATTAGTCTTATAACGTCATAAACACACAGAAAAAACAACAACACACAAGCCGGTGTAAACCGGTAGGCAACAGACTGCAAGAAACCATACTTGGTCCTTGCTTCGGTTGATTTCCACCGTAGGGAACTCCTATACATGTTTAAGAATGTCGGTTAATTACTTACTTAACTTCAAGTTTACTAAGTGTTTAACATATTATTCGACATGTTTTAATGCCTAACTTAACCCTTGATTACCTTACATACACTCCCTAAGGTTTATTACTTAGCCATACTTGTTTGTTTTTTTTTTTACAAGTTTAGGTCCGACCGAACTTACCGACCGACCTTACACAAGGTCGGTCCATCCAGAACATATTATCGTCATAATTTTCTACTCCGATCGACCTGTAAGTTCGGTCCACATGTTCGGTCAATTCCCGAGAGTTTCTTCCCTTTGAAAATTCAGGCCCGACCGATCTTGGCAAGTCCGGTCACAAGATCGGTCGATTCCCGAGAACTTACTCACGTACAAAAATTTAGGCATGACCAACTTGTAAGTCCGGTCCCAAGTTTGGTCTATTCCAGAGACTCAATCCGTACTAAAAATCCATGCCCGACCGACCTTGCAAGTCCGGTCCCCAAGGTCGGTCCATTCAGAAACCATTTCTTGCAGGGTAAACTAGGCTCGACCGATCTTGGCAAGTTCGGTCGCAAGATCGGTCTGCTCCAGACCTTATTTTCCATTGCCCATTTAACTCCAAACTTCACCTCATATATCCTAGTATGTCCTAACCTTGTTTGGGCACTTCAAATACACCTTAAGACCTCCTTTAAACTCCTTAAATCATTCACTAAAATCCTCCTCAAACATTCACATAAATTCTTATACAAAGGTTTACACTTATAATGTTTTTCACTAAGTTTCTTTGTGGTGTTTCATACCTATAAACTCCCACTATTCCCAATGTTTTTCTCACCACTACAACATCATCTCCCAAGCATCTTTTCTTTCTAAACAACTCCTTGACACCTTTACAAGTTTATAGCTCCCCATGCAACAAATCACTTCATCCTTATTCACAACATTGCAAGTCCTAAATACAATCTCACCATGATCTTGAAATGTCCCAAACATTCTTTTGCATTCTAAATCCTCTAGACATTGCTTAAGCCCTTTTTACATCTTAAAACACCTTAATGCATGTTTCTTTCACTAGTAAAGCACTTACCATTCTAAACACTTCCTAATTTACCAACAACTCATTTTAAAACCTAAAGCTCCTTATACATTATCTAAATTTCGACATAGGTTCTCCTAGAACATTACCAAGCCAAAACACATTTTTTCACCATTAAACAATCAAGGACACTAAACCTTGAACACATTCTTATACACAACTTCACACATTTAGCACTACATCACAATATAGTGCGTAATTTAAATTGCATGGCACTTAGGCCCTTAAATAACATGGCTCTTAGGCCCTTAAGATGCATAAATCATAAACACTGAATTTCCCACATATATTTGCCTTTGACCTGCAAATACACTTAACGACACATATGCCTTTTACTAAGCCTTTGAGAACTTTTACTAAGTCATTCACCATTTGCTCATTAGATCATTTTAATAAGCAACATAAGCTCATTCCTCCTAACAATTTAAACCACATTAGGTTAGCACATTTACCTTTTTTCCTCACAACTTCTTTCTTGTTTCCTTGTCTAAACCGGCAAGGCTTTTAGTTGCTTGTCAACTTCTAAACATTATACAAATGATAAAATGAGTATACAAGCTTTAGCTTCATCTCATTGTAAACCCTATTATACATGTTTAAAAACATTAAGATAGTTGTTTTACCTTAGAACTTGAAGAGAGTTTGAATATATCCAAGAGAGGACTCCACCTAGTCCATGAAAGGTGGAATGAAGCTAGAACAAAGCAACATAAGGACACCATTAAGGGTGATTTTTGGATAACACAAAAACGTGAAGGAAACATCATTTTCTTTGAGTTTCCTTACCTTGAAGCAAAGGAGAATAATAATATGTGAAAAGATGAGCTCAAGCTCCTCCCACGGTGATTCCTCTTGGCACTGAAATGGAGCTCTTGAGATTTTGAAAGGATAGAATTGAAGAGCTTGATGAGAGGAAGAGAATGGTGGTCTTAGAATTTGATTTGGCAAAATGAGCTAGGAGATACAAGTGGTCAAAGATGGAAAATGATGGTGGTGTTGGTGTTGCTGTAGCAAACCATGAATGAGAGCAAGAAGAAGATAGAAGAGAGGTTGAAGACGTGTGAAATGGGAGAAATGAGAGAATGAAGATTGGTTTTGCTTTTTAGAAGATATTTATACCTTAAAGTAAATAGTAACCATTAGTCATCATTTGTTACTTAATAAAATAACATGAGTGGTGACTCATTACCATAAAAACCGGCCCCCTTAATGTTACTAAGGGTATTTTAGTCTTTGTTGGCCCATTTAATTACTTATACAAACATATGTTACAAACTAGCTTATTTTAGTTACTATTCACTAAAACAAGGCACATAGATGTGAAATTTTTGATTTCCCATTGATATAGACTTCCAAATGTGATACTATATAGTACACATGTTAATTAAAGAGTAATGATGGACATTTAGCCATTCAAAACTCATTTACAAGACAATTTTTCAAAAATGTGCTTTAAGACTCCTTAAAGCACATTTTGTGTTTTAACTTGTTTCCAAGCTTGGTTTTCTTTGGTAATTGGTTTAATATGTTCATTAGTATATAAATATGGTCTTGGTAAGCTCGTTAGGTCTTACCCAAGCTTAGAACACATTTTAGCCCTAATTGACTCTAAGGCATTTATTTGTGTTTTCTATGGTTTAAATTGTTTACTAATGTTTCTAAGACTCTTTTTAGTCTTAATATACCATATTTTAATGTTTAAACAACATACAAAGGTTTGGGGTATTTCAATCTACCCCCGTTAAAAGAACTTTGTCCTCAAAGTTCACACTTCCACATATCCTAAATATTAGAACACGGGAATACATATAAACAATATTTCCATAACAACATTGACAACACACTTACATAACATCGGACACAAGGTCCATACAACAACGTCATTCAAATACAACGGTCATACTTACATAACATCGGACACAAGGTCCATACAACAACATCAACATCATTCAGACACAACGGTCTGTAACATAACAACATAACATAGACGATGTATTTAAATACACGTCGTACACACATAACCGAAACGGCTCTACCCCCCTTAAAAGGGGTACACCCCGTACCCTATACACATAAACACTAAGAAGTAAACAATGACGGGTACTTCGCCTTCATCTTATCTTCCAGCTCCCAAGTGGCCTCCTCGACGTCCTGGTTAGACCAAAGAACCTTCACCAGTCTCACTGACTTATGGCGAGTGTCTCGAGTCTTAGTATCCAGAATCCGTACCGGAGTCTCCACTGATCGCGTGGTCGGCTCTGAGGTTAGCCTTTCAGGCTGAAGCACATGAGACGGATGAGACATATATTTCTTCAACTGGGACACATGAAATACATCATGTACCTTGCCCAGCTCAGCGGGTAGATCAAGTCTGAAAGCTACCGGGCCGATCCGCTCCGTCACAACATAAGGCCCCACATATTTTGGGCTCAACTTGCCTTTCTAGCCAAAACGAAATACTCCCTTCATGGGGGATACCCTGAGAAATACCTGATCGCCCACGGCGAACTCCAGGTCACGTCTGCGCACATCTGCATACGACTTCTGTCTATCCTGAGCTGCCTTCATGTTAGCCCGGATCTGGCGAACTTCTGCCTGAACTTGTTCCAGATACTCTGGTCCTATAATGACCATCTCACTCTACTAATCCCAGCATAATGGCGTGCGGCATGGTCTACCGTACAAAGCCTGGAAGGGAGACATCTTGATCGAAGCATGGTAACTGTTGTTGTAACTAAACTCGATCAGATGTAACTTATCAATCCAGCTGGTCTGAAAATCAAGTGCACATGCACGTAACATATCCTCAAGTGTCTGGATGGTGCGCTCACTCTGACCATCTGTCTTTGGGTGGAACGCTGTACTTAGCTTCAGCTCGGTACCAAGCGCTTCCCGTGTGGATTTCCAATACCTTGAGAGGAATCTGGTATCCCTGTCAGACACAATTGTTTTCGGTACCCCATGATGTCTTACAATCTCTCTGTCGAAGACTTCTGCTAGTTTTGCCACTTTCCAGGTGTCCTTCATCGGTATGAATCGAGCCACCTTGGTCAGTCGGTTAACAACAACCCAAATCATATTCAGACCTCCCCTTGTAGGCGGAAGCCCTACTACGAAGTCCATAGAAATGTCATGGAACTTCCACTCCGGCACTGGCATTGGCTGTACCATACCACCAGGCCGTCGGTGCTCAAACTTGACCTTTTGACAAGTGAGACACCTCAATACATAATCAGTAACATCCTTTTTCATGCCAGTCCACCAAAAATAACGTTTCATACCCTTATACATCTTTGAAGCTCTAAGGTGAATCGAAGTCGTAGAATAGTGGGATTCACTCAGTATGCGCTCCTTCAGTTCAGCGCTACTCCTCGGAATACACAGTCGGCCATTGAGCCAAATCAGGTCATCATCGTGGAGTCGGAAGTCGTACTTCTGACCCTCGAATGTGCCATCAATAAGCTTCTGCCTGATCTCCAACATATACTGATCCGTCATCTGAGCACTCCGCACCTCTTCAACCAAGCCAGTATGAGAGACTAGCGAATGGAGAGAGTGTGCTCGGCGACTCAATGCGTCAGCTACCACATTTGCCTTACCCTCTTTGTACTGTAGATTAATGTCGTAGTCGTTTAGAAACTCAACCCACCTTCTTTGGCTCATGTTCAACTCCTTCTGAGTGAACAAGTACTTTAAACTTTTGTGGTCAGAATAAATTGTCACACTTACCCCATACAAATAATGTCGCCATATCTTCAATGCGAAGACAATGGCTCCCAGTTCTAAATCGTGGGTAGGGTAGTTCTCTTCATGCTTCTTCAGCTGCCGGGAGGCGTAAGCTACGACCTTCCCGTGTTGCATCAACACACAACCCATACCTCTACCTGATGCGTCGCAATAGACCTCAAAACCATCTGGACCGTCTGGTATAGTCAGGACTGGTGCAGATGTCAGAGCATCCTTGAGACTCTGGAAAGAACTCTCACAGTCGACTGTCCACTCGAATGGTGCATCCTTTTTCATCAAGGAAGTCATCGGCTTCGAGACACTGGAGAAGTCCTTCACAACCTCCTATAATAACCTGCCAGACCGAGGAAGCTCCTGATATCGGTAACTGTCTTCGGCCTAGGCCAGGTGCGCACTGTATCAATCTTTGCCGGATCAACAGCGATCCTGGCCTCAGAAATCACATGACCAAGAAAGGATACTTGGTTCAGCCAAAACTCACTCTTTGAAAACTTAGCATATAACTGATTCTTTCTCAATGTTTGTAACACATTTCTCAGGTGGCTTTCATGCTCACCTCTCGATTTCGAGTACACAAGGATATCGTCGATGAAGACTACCACTGACTTGTCCAACTGATTATGGAACAAGCGGTTCATTAAGTCCATGAACTTAGCTGGTGCATTGGATAATCCAAACGGTATAACAGTAAACTCATAATGTCCATACCTTGTTCTGAATGCTGTCTTCTCAATATCACTGTCACGAATAGCAATCTGATGGTATCCGGATCGTAGATCTATCTTGGAGAATACTGATGCTCCCCTCAACTGATCAAACAAGTCGTCGATGCGTGGTAAAGGGTAACGGTTCTTCACCGTAACTGCATTCAGTTCTCGATAGTCAATACACAGGCGGAGACTACCGTCCTTCTTATTCACGAAGAGGACCGGTGCTCCCCATGGTGAAACACTAGGGCGAATAAACCCCTTGTCGAGTAGGTCTCTCAGCTGCTCCTTGAGCTCTGTCATTTCTGCTGGAGCCATACGATATGGCGCCTTCGCAATTGGTCCGGTGCCCGGAACCAAATCAATTTCGAACTCAACTTCCCGTGCTGGCGGCATGCCCGACAGTTCCTTAGGAAATACATCAGGAAACTCCGACACTACCGGCACATCTGGGCTAAACTCTGGGTCTCTCTCTATGTCCTGGACATAGCAGAGGTATACATCATTCCCTCGTCGTAGTTCACGATACATAGCCATGGCGGTGATGATCTGAGTCGAAGGCTCCCTGGGCCTTTGGCGGTAAGATATGGTAACCCCAGACGGACTCCGAAGAAGCAGACGATGCTCGGCACACAGGATTCTGCCCTTGTACCGCTCCAACCAGTTCTATCACAGTCGATCGGAAACTCTTCACCTCTGATTCGTACAACAATATCTCGGTGGTAGCGGGTACATCTGATCCGCTCTTTCGACGGGAGAGTGACTAGAAAATCTGGCATCTCATCACCGTCTAACCCCAGCCTCTTCGCAAAAGATAGCGAAATAAATGTGTGTGAGGCTCCGGAGTCGAACAAAATCGAAGCGTCCACGCCATTGACTAGAAAGGTACCGGTGAGGATCGTGCCGCTCTCGCCGGCTTCTGCCTCACTGTAGACACTCAGTGTACCTCCCGTTCCTAGTGTACAGCCTAATTCATTGGCAAACTAATAAGTATTGGGTAACAACACGGTTGATATACTTCAAGAACTCCACTTTATTTATTAACACACTTTTCTTACAACATTTGTTGGTTTACACTGTTGACATAACTAACACATATATAACATCCTTAACATACACTGGCTTAACACATTACATAATTATACAAGGCTTTAAAACTGTCTGAAGGTCAAATTCAAACGTCCGGGTTTCATGTGTGTGGCGTTGATCACTGCCGACGGTGCGGTATTCAGTTTGATCTTCTTGATGCCATGATATAGCATCCTTGACTGCCCACCCATGATTAGCACATCTCCTGATTTCAACACTAACTTCTTTGCGAGATCAGCACGCTTCTGCTCGCCATAAATAAACACTGGGGTATCACCAATGGACCAAGACACCACGGGTACTCCTTTACTTAGAGACTCGGGTGACTCGTCCTTATCTTGGTGTAAACCCAACCGTCCACCTTTCTGGTAGAAGTTCACAATGCACAAATCTACTTTAACACTTGGAATTGAATCCGCTTCAATTTGCTGAGCAATTCCCACAGCGTGGTTAACGACCGCAAGGAACTCCTCAGGTATACTTGGTACAATTGCTCCGTCTTCAGCTCGCACTTCTTGATATGTCTTGGTGTAAGGATTCCAGTCCTTACCCATGCACGTCATCTTCAATTTCATTCTTGATCCGTTCAGGTATTCAGGTGTGTAGAAACCTCCGGGTGTTGCTCCAAGTTCATTGCATCGTCTGATGATGTGGATTTGTGCTTCCGGTGTCAGGTATCCATTTAAGAGTATCATTCCTGGCTGGATAACCTGACATTGCTCCATTGGGAAGTCGGTGATGTTGATGGTGGTTTCTTCAGGGTTTGGTGTGGGTGGGATTGGATAACATATATTGAAGGCTCCTTTAAGTTTAGAATTATCTAATTAGGTGACTTTCACATTATACTTTACTTCTTTACTCACATGATAATACACTTGGACTCACTAACACACACATGCATGAAATGCTTTATGCAATCACTTATTTCACTCAATAGTTTAGGCGTTACCTGGTCTAGTAGAGGGCCTTGGCACTTCAGACCGGTCCACCACATGCAGGGTGGCCTTGCTAGGTCCCGACCCCTTCCCCTTCTGGGAATCAGTGCTCCTCTGATCTGTGGGTGGCTGGTTAGCCGTCTTCGGGCCATCAATAGTCGTTGTGGCCTTACCCTTCCACTGCCCCTTGGGCTTATTGACTCTGCTGTTGCGGTTCCGGTAACACTCGTAGTCATGGTGACCCCACTTCTCGCAGTAACAACACTGCACGTCGTTTCCTTTGCAGTCCTTGCCAGGGTGGTCTCCGTTACACCACTTACAGTAGTAGTGGCGCTCCGGTCCAGAACCCTTGCTAGCTGCTATCACAGTACACAATCAATACTTACTTCATAACTTAACAACATACACTTCAACTTGACACACATGATTAAACAATTACCCTTAGGCGGGTAAGAGCGTAGGTGTTTCGCCGCGTATGCATATGTGAGCTTCAGTGGCTCCTCAGCTATGGTGGTTTGGGCTTGGCCCTTGTCACCCTGGTGCTGACTCTTCTGGGGCTGGGGATAAGGCTTCTTCTTCTTCTTTCCTCCCCCGTACCCCTGCGGACTCTGGCACTCGCTCGTGGCCTTGCGCTTGTGCGCATTCTCCTCGTCCCTTAGACGGACGGTAATCTCTACCTTAGCAGCAGCATGATAGCACTCCTGAATTTAGGATGTCAGTCAAGCCCCGCAAAACATACTCACAAACTCACATTAATATTCACTTATGGACTATACTTATTCACATCACACTATATTCTAATTACCTGCAAGGTAGTATACTCAGCTGGCCCCATCCCATAGCAAAGATAGTGGCTGAGACCGTTGTAGAAACGGTTTACCAGCACCCGGTTCGAGTATCCCCGGTCCGGTAACAGGTGGATAAGACTGGTGAATGCAGTGTAGTACTCATCGACCGACATCTTGTCCCCCTGCCTCAGACTATCCTGCTCCAGGCCCTTAGCCTCTTGAACATGCACAGGGTAATACTTGGCTCGCAGCAGAGCCGTGTACTCCCTCCAACCAAACTGAGGATCTGTCATCCGGTCCTCTCTCACAAGCTTCCACCAACTTTGTGCCGATCCCTTCAGGTAGTAAGCGGCAAGACGGACCTTGGCCCCAGCAGGCACATCCAAGGTCTCGTAGGCGGTCTCCAACTCGGAGATGTACGCCTCCAGCTTACGTGGGTCGGTCTCCCCATGAAACGACGGGGGTCTCAAGTCTGCCAATGCCTTGACCCAGTTGGTCTCTCGTGGCGGTGGCGGTGGTGGTTGAACTTCGGGTTGTTGCCCCTGTTGAATTGCAGCAAAGAGTTGTGGGACCATTTGGGCTACGACGGCCGCTACAGCTTTGGCCATGGCTTGTGCCGTAGGGTTCTCTACTTGGTTCCCAATATCACCAATACCGCTTCCGCGGCCTCGACCTCGCGGTCTACCTGACATCTGAATTCACACGAACACTTATTAACATTATGCTTACACAGTTATCGGTTCCAACGGTTGTAACGTTTCCCGACAATAAGGTATCTCCACACTTAGTTAGTGGTTAACTTTTACATATCTGCTCACTTAGGTAACTGTGGCTAGGTTTCCTAACTCGGTATATTCCTAAGCTCGGTATTCTAGTCATCAAAGCGATACTTCGCTCTGATACCACTTTTTGTAACACCCCTACATCGTACATCACAACTAATTGAAATTGCAGCGGAAATAAACAACTAAACATTAACTAAATGCTTCGGTGCTACAACGCCGTCAACCACCCACGTGGTTATCAAGGCAGAATAAATACAAGTGTACCGGTCTGATGATCAGACTCCCGAGCATAGAACTAAAACCATAAATACGTCATATACAATACCGAGTATTTAATTACATTCCTTCACTGTAAACTGCCAATATACCACCACAGTAGTATCAACGGAATCAAAATATAATGCCTCGGGAGCACAGGCGCATCCCGGGCTCAACATCCCAAAATAACCAAAAATACATCTGCAGCCTAGAATCTACAGCCACTCTGATTCCTCGATCCTTATCCTGCAGTAAAAATATGGAGCCCCCGAGGGGGTCAGCAACCCTTGGTTGGTATGGTTAACGCGCAGCCCATCGGCTACCGGGATATGCGCAACTAATTGTCATGATGACATGGCATTCATTTAAACATAACATAACATATGGCATAGCAACATCATTGTATAGCACAACATCACATACACAGTGGATACTCTTTCCACAATAACAAACCAAGAAGGTTAAACAACATAAGAGCCTAGAGAATGGTTCACTCTCATGTTAAGCTCGTTACACACACTCATTACCGTTCTATTATTCGAACGAGTAACTTAAGTCACATATGGTTTGGATATAGTGACCCGAACACACCACACAAACACATGTTCCCACTAAACCGATCATAAGTCAGAATAGGTAAGCTTTGGAGGAAGGTAGCGGGAGATCGAAGGCCAAATAAAGGAGAACAATCTTAACAACATAAGGGTCGAATCTGATTCAGATATCTACTCTTAAACTTACATGCATGACCGGAAAACCGGATTCCTCACTTCCCAGTTAGCACTTGTTAGAAGTTCAACGGTGGAACTTGACAAACAATTCACAACAAGTGGTAAGTCATGTTAGACACACACATGGGAAATGAGTCACGTCATAACATCACAATAATATGAACAACTGTAAACTGATTACATGATTAAGTCTTATAACGTCATAAACACACAGAAAAACAAACAACACACAAGCCGGTGTAAACCGGTAGGCAACAGACTGCAAGAAAACCATACCTTGGTCCTTGCTTCGGTTGATTTCCACCGTAGGTCACTCCTATACATGTTTAAGAATGTCGGTTAATTACTTACTTAACTTCAAGTTTACTAAGTGTTTAACATGATTATTCGACATGTTTTAATGCCTAAACTTACCCTTGATTACTTACATTACACTCCCTAAGGTTTATTACTTAAGCCATACTTGTTTGTTTTTTTTTTTACAAGTTTAGGTCCGACCGACCTTACACAAGGTCGGTCCATTCCAGAACATATTACCGTCAAAATTTTCTACTCCGATCGACCTTGTAAGTTCGGTCACATGTTCGGTCAATTCCCGAGAGTTTCTTCCCTTTGAAAATTCAGGCCCGACCGATCTTGGCAAGTCCGGTCACAAGATCGGTCGATTCCCGAGACTTACTCACGTACAAAAATTTAGGCATGACCGAACTTGTAAGTCCGGTCCCAAGTTCGGTCTATTCCAGAGACTCAATCTGTACTAAAAATCCATGCCCGACCGACCTTGCAAGTCCGGTCCCCAAGGTCGGTCCATTCCTGAAACCATTTCTCGCAGGGTAAACTAGGCTCGACAGATCTTGGCAAGTTCGGTCGCAAGATCGGTCTGCTCCAGACCCTTATTTTCCATTGCCCATTTAACTCCAAACTTCACCTCATATATCCTAGTATGTCCTAACCTTGTTTAGGCACTTCAAATACACCTTAAGACCTCTTTTAAACTCCTTAAATCATTCACTAAAATCCTCCTCAAACATTCACATAAATTCTTATACAAAGGTTTACACTTATAATGTTTTTCACTAAGTTTCTATGTGGTGTTTCATACCTATAACTCCCACTATTCCCAAATGTTTTCTCACCACTACAACATCATCTCCCAAGCATCTTTTCTTTCTAAACAACTCCTTGAACACCTTTACAAGTTTATAGCTCCCCATGCAACAAATCACTTCATCCTTATTCACCAACATTGCACAAGTCCTAAATACAATCTCACCATGATCTTGAAATGTCCCAAAACATTCTTTTGCATTCTAAATCCTCTAGAACATTGCTTAAGCCCTTTTTACATCTTAAAACACCTTAATGCATGTTTCTTTCACTAGTAAAGCACTTAACCATTCTAAACACTTCCTAACTTACCAAAACTCATTTTAAACACCTAAAGCTTCTTATACATTATCTAAATTTTGACATAGGTTCTCCCAGAACATTACCATGCCAAAACACATTATTTTCACCATTAAACAATCAAGGACACTAAATCCATCAAACACATTCTTATACACAACTTCACACATTTAGCACTACATCACAATATAGTGCGTAATTTAAATTGCATGGCACTTAGGCCCTTAAATAACATGGCTCTTAGGCCCTTAAGATGCATAAATCATAAACACTGAATTCCCACATATATTTGCCTTTGACTTGCAAATACACTCAACAACACATATGCCTTTTACTAAGCCTTTGAGAACATTTTACTAAGTCATTCACCAATGGCTCCTTAGATCATTTTAATAAGCAACATAAGCTCATTCCTCCTAAGACTTTAAACCACATTAGGTTAGCACATTTACCTTTTTTTTCCTCACAACTTCTTTCTTGTTTCCTTGTCTAAACCGGCAAGGCTTTTAGTTGCTTGTCAACTTCTAAACATTATACAAATGATAAAATGAGTATACAAGCTTTATGCTTCATCTCATTGTAAACCCTAGATTATACATTGTTTTAAAAACATTAAGATAGTTGTTTTACCTTAGAACTTGAAGAGAGTTTGAATATATACCAAGGGAGGACTCCACCAAGTCCATGAAAGGTTGGAATGAAGCTAGAACAAAGCAACATAAGGACACCATTATGGGTGATTTTCGGACAACACAAAAACATGAAGGAAACATCATTTTTCTTTGAGTTTCCTTACCTTGAAGCAAAGGAGAACAATAATATGTGAAAAGATGAGCTCAAGCTCCTCCCATGGTGATTCCTCTTGGCACCGAAATGGAGCTCTTGAGATTTTGAAAGGATAGAATTGAAGAGCTTGATGAGAGGAAGAGAATGGTGGTCTTAGAATTTGATTTGGCAAAATGAGCTAGGAGATACAAGTGGTCAAAGATGGAAAATGATGGTGGTGTTGGTGTTGCTGTAGCAAACCATGAATGAGAGCAAGAAGAAGATAGAAGAGAGGTTGAAGACGTGTGAAATGGGAGAAATGAGAGAATGAAGATTGGTTTTGCTTTTTAGAAGATATTTATACCTTAAAGTAAATAGTAACCATTGGTCATCATTTGTTACTTAATAAACTAACATGAATTGTGACTCATTACCATAAAAACCAGCCCCCTTAATGTTACTAAGGGTATTTTAGTCTTTGTTGGCCAATTTAATTACTTATACAAACATATGTTACAAACTAGCTTATTTTAGTTACTATTCACTAAAACAAGGCACATAGATGTGAAATTTTTGATTTCCCATTGATATAGACTTCCAAATGTGATACTATATAGTACACATGTTAATTAAAGAGCAATGATGGACATTTAGCCATTCAAAACTCATTTACAAGACAATTTTTCAAAAGTGTGCTTTAAGACTCCTTAAAGCACATTTTGTGTTTTAACTTGTTTCCAAGCTTGGTTTTCTTTGGTAATTGGTTTAATATGTTCATTAGTATATAAATAAGGTCTTGGTAAGCTCGTTAGGTCTTACCCAAGCTTATCCCAAGCTTAGAACACATTTTAGCCCTAATTGACTCTAAGGCATCTATTTGTGTTTTCTATGGTTTAAATTGTTTACTAATGTTTCTAAGACTCTTTTTAGTCTTAATATACCATATTTAAATGTTTAAACAACATACCAAGGTTTGGGGTATTTCAAGACCAGCTAGATTAATTTAAACTATTTTGAACAACTTATGTTCAATTCTAATTAATAAAATTATTATTCATAAAATAATAGAATAACAATTTCTAAAAATATGGAACAATAATATTCGTCACAAAAACGAACAATAATATTAATATTACAACTGTAAGAATTAAATGTTACAAAAACATTTTTCACAACCTTTATATGTTACGAAAACATATATTTATGGTATATTATAAAAATTATTATGTAAGTTATACATATCCGGTTCGATATATTTACACGTTAGAATTTAACCAAATATATGCCATTTAAATCGCTCACAAAGAGAATAAATATGTCATGTAACTAATGACCTAATGACCATAATATTGATCTACAAATATTATAGATAATTCTCTGAATATAAGAACAAATCCAATTTTTGAGAGACAAAGGAAACAAATTCCCATCTTTTATTCCAGTTCTATTATGTAAAACAAATTTACCCAATATAATAGAGTTATAAAGAACCACTATCTCAAAAGCAATTATGTTCTCCCAAACTAAAAACATCAACGCATCTTTTATCTTTGTTCAATTTCAGAAAAGTAACTATCTCTATGAGAATACATGATAGCAGTAAGCAGTAACCACTAATCTCTTAAAAAATTTGCTTTAATCACAACATCAGTGGCAGTTTGCTAGACACAATTACTATCATGACGGCACTGACAAGAAACAGCACAGATAATACATGCTGGCAAGCTAAACAACAGAATTAAACCTGCCAATTTTATTCACGCATACTAGATGAAATTGATTTTGTGAATCGATTTGACAATTGTTGGCAATGCAATTAGCAAAAAAAACTTTAAATCTGGCAAGCAAATGAGAATATTTTTTTTTTCACACATTGTGGCTGATGGTATATTGATTACTCTTTTTCATTCTATTCGACAAACAAACACTCAGTAGTGAAACAATACAGATGACCGTCGTATTTGATGAACACATCATCGATTAATAAGTTCAGAAACGTATAAGGAACCACATCAAATAATCTATTCACATCAAAATTAGACCTTTACAGAAGAAGATAGCTTCTGAATCGCAATTAACCTCTTTTGAAAGTTAGGGATTCGACGGAAAGAGAATAACATATTCGGCAACAAACGAATTAAAAGGAACAAATCCGGCTCTGATACCACTATTAGAAATATATAGATTAAGGTACCTACCTCTTGAGCGCAGCAGAATTATATGGATCATCTTCCTTTGACAGCAACTGTTGAATCCTTCGCGTCTACCAGGCGGAGGAGGCCACTCCAGTACTCCCCACGCTATCCACGACCTAAGAACCCTAACACGGCTCTCTCTCTGTGTATTCTGTGGGAACTAGAGATTCTGAATATTGTGTATATTCGCACACCTGGAAACTAATTTTATACCTCTATATATAATAATAACAAAAGGAGATAAGAATAACAACTATTCTTATCAATATTATTTGACGTTGGTTGTAACTAATATTTAACAAATAAATATTATTTTTTATTTATTACTAAAATAAAATAACCAACAATTTAAATGAGTTTTACAAAAACATACTAGTAGAATATATAGTTGTTGTATGTAAATAAAGGATTCATAAGAAAATGTTTAATCTTATATATTAAACAAGTTTTTAAAAAAGATTGAATTAAGTTTATACTAAAAAAACAAAATTATAACCAAGTAACACGAACGCAACAAAAAATAAAAGGCATAAAACATTAACGAAATGCAAACGAAACCAAGTAAAAGTATACCGATAAAACAATTCCTATGGAAGTAGAACTTCACACTTACTAACAAAAAAGTTGATGTGGATATACTAAAATAAAACTTATCCATATCGAATTCCCAATCCACCAATATCATACTAGAATATTGTTTCGGGGAGAGATAAAATTCGCCATCAAAAATATGAAGTGATTGTTATTAAAACAATTTATTGCACATGAATGCATAACAAAAAAAATCCATAAGGACTTTTACTTGTAGAATCATTAAATACTAATGAAAATTGTCATCACATAAGAAGGTCTTTGGTGACAAATATAATCATTATGAAAGAATTTTTTTCTAAAGCTAGCAATTTTCATCGACACTAATACATTTACATATAAACCATTGATCTCATTTCCTAACAAATCAAACAAGCTCATAAACACAACCAAATTGGTAAGCGATCGAATTAAAAAGAAATCAAGTAAATTGCAATAACCATTTCAAGCAAAATCATTTACATTGTCGTTAAAGCCAAATATTTTTTTTCGTATAACCTATACAGTGAGCTAAATTTCATCAGCTTATATAACGCCATCCATTCAATTCAACAACAAATCATCTTTCAAAAAAAAATTCAACAACAGATTATAACTTTATAATATACACGTAGGAACAAATACAAACCCACTTGTAACACCCCGTCCTAAGCCAATCATGGTTATCGCAACTTAACAAATAATACATAAACGTCGCAGCGGAAATAAACTATCACCAGGACCTTGCCACGGTCTAATCAACAAGAAATACCGTTACTTAAATATTTACAGCCGTATATCCATAATACATACACCAACCGAGTTTTAAGTATCTCCAAAACCACACAATGTTTCTCAAGTTCAACTATCAACAGACGGGTGCACAGGCGCTACCCGTACTCAAAATAAAGTCCCACCTAGG
Source organism: Limonium bicolor (assembly GCA_023374045.1). Taxonomy (NCBI): domain Eukaryota; kingdom Viridiplantae; phylum Streptophyta; class Magnoliopsida; order Caryophyllales; family Plumbaginaceae; genus Limonium; species Limonium bicolor. The sequence continues at coordinate 527,447,023 of CM041776.1, forward strand.
GCTACCCGCTCCTACTCTCGTGGTGTGACTTCATGGGCCGCTTACCTGCAAGTGTAAAAACAGCCCCCAAAGGGGGTCAGCACAAATGCTGGTACGACCCTCCCGTGGCCCCCAAGCTAACGGGGCTACAACGACTAATTGTCGATAGCATGAAATTTGATTAGCATCACAATCATAATATGAAATGCGATAAAACAACAAACCACAATGAACATAAATAGCTCATATGCAAATGAACGACTCGGGCGTTCCCTTAATAAGTGAGTTAGTTCTTAACTCCTTAGATCCACAATCTCCTTAACCTCATAATTGCCAACCGTTCCACTATTAGATTGGTTAGCCCTTAATTGGGTGCTTATTTTTGTAGGGCTTGGTTAACCCTAGCCAGTAGCAGTGCACTATCCAGCAATAAGCAACCTTTCTTAATTTGTTGGGGATGTAGGCTTGATCCCCCCACGCCATCCTTAATGTGCCTCCCACCTCAAACAGTAGTCCGGGTGAAATACCCCAAACCTTAGTATGTTGTTTAAACATTAAAATATGGTATATTAAGACTAAAAAGAGTCTTAGAAACATTAGTAAACAATTTAAACCATAGAAAACACGAATAAATACCTTAAAGTCAATAAGGGCCAAAATGTGCTCTAAGCTTGGGATAAGCTTGGTTAAGACCTAATGAGCTTACCAAGACCTTATTTATATATTAATGAACATATTAAACCAATTACCAAAGAAAACCAAGCTTGAAAACAAGTTAAAACACAAAATGTGCTTTAAGGAGTCCTAAAGCACATTTTTGAAAAATTGTCTTGTAAATGAGTTTTGAATGGCTAAATGTCCATCATTACTCTTTAATTAATATGTGTACTACTTAGTATCACATTAGGATGTCTAAATCAATGGGAAATCCAAAATTTCACAACTATGTGCCTTGTTTTTATGAATAGTAACCAAATTAACCAAGTTTATAACATATGTCAATATAAGTGTGACAATTGGTCAACAAAGACTAAAATACCCCTTAGTATAAGATGGGGGCCAGTTTTCTTGATGACTCACCAAATCTAAACAACAAAATAAGCTAAGTGAAGTAGTAAAGTAGAAAGTACTATTTGCTTTACTACTTAAATATCCAAAACTTGCAAACTTATCTTCATTCTCTCATTTCTCTTGTTTTCCCACGCCTCCAACCTCTCTTCTTCCTTCCTCCATTGGTTTTGCTATAGTACCACACACAACTCCACCTTCCATTTCCATTATCTCCTAGCTCACTTTGCCAATCAAAAACAAAGACCACCATTCTTCTAGTCTCATCAAGCCCTTCAATCCTATCTTCTCAAAATTCCAAGAGCTCCATTTCGGTGCCAAGAGGAATCTCCATGGGAGGAGCTTGAGCTCATCTTTTCAAATATTATTGTTCTCCTTTGCTTCTAGGTAAGGAAACTCAAAGAAAAATAACATTTCCTTCATGTTTGTATGTTGTCCGAAAAACACCATTAATGGTGCCCTTACCTTGCTTGTTCTAGCTTCATTTGAATCTTGCAAGGGCTTGGTGAAGTCCTCTCTTGCTACATATCCAAACTCTCTTTCATATCCAAGGTAAAACAATCATCTAAATGTTATAAGACAATATATGTATCTAGGGTTTACAATGAGATGAAGCATAAAGCTTGTATACTCATTTTATTAATTGTATATGGTTTAGAAGTTGACAAGCAATCAAACATCCTTACCGATTTTAATCAAGGAAACAAGAAAGAAGTTTGTGAGGAAAAGAGGTAAATATGCTAACCTAATGTAGTTTAATGTCTTAGGAGAAATGATCTTATATTGCTTATTAAAAACTACCTAAGGAGCCAATGGTGAATGACTTAGTAAAATGTTCTCAAGGAGACTATTAAAGGACATATGTATTGTTGTGTGTATTTACAGGTCAAAGGCAAATATAATGTGGGAAATTCAGTGTTTATGGTTTATGCACTTTAAGGGCCTAAGAGCCATGTTATTTAAGGGCCTAAGTGCCAAGCAATTTAAATAATGCACTATATTATGATGTAGTGTAGTTTGGGTGAAATTTATGTATAAGAATGTTGTTGATGGATTTTAAGTGTTCTTGGATGTTTAATGGTGAAAACTATGTGGTTTGGTGTGACAAGATGTTAGTAGAACCCATGTCAAAAATTAGGTAATAGATAAGAAGTTTTAAGCGTCTAAATGAGTTTAGGTGAACTAGGAAGTGTTAGAAGTGACTAGGTATATTACTAGGGAAAGAAGGTGTATTAAGGTGTTATTAGAGTGCAAGAAGAACTTGGGCATTATCTTAGAGATTGTAGGAATCAAAGGAGTGTTTTGGAATACACCAAAGTCATTTTGGAGTGTGTTGAGACTTATGCAAACTTTGGTAAACTAGGAGAAAGTATGAACTTGTAAAGGGATTTCAAGAATGACATAAGGAAATGTGGTTTGTAAGAAAACATGCTTGAAAGATGATGTTTAATGGAGAGGAAAATACTTTGGCATAATGGTTATTATAGGCATGAAACACCACTTGGAAATCTAAGGAGAAAACATTATAAGTGTTAGGAGTTTTAGTAAGAAATGAACAAGTGTTTAAGAGTGTAGAAAATGAACTTTCCTAAACGTCCGAACTTCCGTCCGAATTTGGAAGTCCGGACGTGCCCTGTTGCGTTAAGCTTTCTGAGTCTCGGCCACTATCCGAACTTTTGTCCGACCCTTGAAGTTCGGACACGGCATCTCTTTTCTCTGATTTTCCCTCGAACTATGTCCGAACTTAGGAAGATCGGACACAAGTTCGGACATACGTCTGGGCTTACCGTTTGAGTCTCGACTTGCGTCCGAACTTGGGAAGCTCGGACACAAGTTCGGACAGGCCACTATGTTGGCCAAAAATGTTATTTAAGACTAGAAAACGTAGTCTAAAAATGGTGATTAGTTAGTAATGATGATGTGAGGTTGTCTAAGACATGTTAGGTCAGTTATAATGACAATGAAAAGGGTGAAAAGTTATAACAAGTGTGAAAATAAAATAACTAGTTATGTGAAGTAATAAGTTAACAACAAACTAGTGCGTTAATTAACCGACGTTACTAAATGTGTATAGGATTCTCTAACGGTGGAAACCAGTCGAAGCAAGGACCAAGGTATGGTTTTCTTGCAGTCTGTTGCCTACCGGTTTACACCGGCTTGTGTGTTGTTTGTTTTTCTGTGTGTTTATGACCTTGTAAGACTTAAGTCATGTAACGAGTTTACAGTTGTTAAATATTATTGTATTGTTAAGTGTGACTCTCTCTTCCCTTATGTGTGTCTAACAAGACTTAACCAATTGTTTTTGATTTGTATATTGAGTTCAATGTTGAACTTCTAACAAGTGCTAACGGGAGAAGTGAGCAGTCCGGTCTGTTCCAGCCACGCGTGTGAGTATGGGAGTCGATGTCATAACCGGTTCGATTCTCTCTGTATGTTATGGTTGTTTTTCCAATTTGGTTTCCAACCTTCCCTTTAGCTTAACCAAGGCCATTTTACTGACTCACATCGGGCCACAGGGGCATACTATGTTTTGTTCGGTGTGCTTGGATCACTATATCCGAGGCACCTTGTGTTAAGTTATTCGTTCAATCTAACAGGACGGTAACGAGTTAAGTAACGAGCTTAGCATGAGTTTGGCAACATTCTCTAGGCTCTCCATGGGAACTAATTGTGTTGGTGCGTTTCCTAAAGGGATTCGTTCTTGTATGTTATGTGTGATGTTGTTATGCAATAATCTTGCTATGATATATATGTTGTATGTTAAAATGTATGCCATGTCATCATGACAATTAGTTGCGCATATCCCGGTAGCCGATGGGCTGCGCGTTAACCATACCAGCCAAGGGTTGCTGACCCCCTCGGGGGCTCCATATTTTTACTGCAGGATGAGGATCGAGGAAGCGGAAAGGCTATAGATTCTAGGTTGCAGGAATACTTTTGGTTATTTTGGGTGTTGTGCCCGGGATGCGCCTGTGCTCCCGTGGCGTTATATTTTGGTACCGTTTGTATTACAGTGACGGTTGTTTACAGTTGACAGTGGAGTTCAGGTGTACAGTTTACAGTGACAGTTTGTATCAGATACTCGGTATGTTGGTAATGTATATATGTATGGATGTTAGTACCTAATGCTCGGGAGTCTGATCATCAGACCGGTACGCTTGTATTTATTCTGCCTTGTTAACCACGTGTGTGGTTAACGGCGTTGTAGCACCGAACCGTTTAGCTATTGTTTAGTTATTAATTCCTCTGCGATTTCGATTATTGTTAAGTGCGTAGTAGGGGTGTTACACCGGGTGGTCGGGTCGGTTTGTTGACCCTAGGTGACGAGTCCGAGGACAAGTCTTATTCAGAAGTTGGATCTGATTCAGATACCGACCTCCCCCAATACACATGTGCCGGTACCATTCCGGATTCCTCACTCCCACCCCAAGTTACGGTTAGTGAAAGTCTTAAATACCATGTGTTAGTTAAACCTTGACGTGTATTAAACAACAATCACCAATGTACAAATACTCTCCTTAACTCAATAAGTATCAAGCTTAGTTAGTAGCTATCCTTAAGCCTCGTGGGTTAGTGTAAAGAAAACACATACACAACGAGAACATTAATATCCGGTTGCATGCTTTATCTTGTCTTAGTCATATCAAACAAATAGGTAGCACACAAGCCGAGGGACACCTCGTTAGCAAGCAGGTCACAAGAAAGACTGTACCGTTCACCGTCGACGATCGTTTGGTTTATCTCCTTCCAAGTCCCAATTCACAAGTCCTACAACATTCATTCAGTTTTAGGTTATTATTCAATTCAACTTAATACAATTACTTAACCTTCCTAGACACCAACTTTTACCCATTGCTTTTCACTAAGCCTTATGGTTTTTAACTTAAATTCTAAGTGCATCATTTCTTCATTATCTATTACATTTGTTCACCCACTTAATAACTACTACATCCTGCAAACGTGCCCTTAATAACTTTATAACATCAATATCTATCAATCCCCACCATTAGATATCATTTCCCAACCTTAAACAAAGTTTTTGGTCAAAACAGCACCGCGTCCGAACTTGTGTCCGTGCTTCCCAAGTTCGGACGCAAGTCGAGACTCAAAAGGGTGCAACCAGACGTGTGTCCGAACATGTGTCCGAGCTTCCCTAAGTTCGGACATAGGTCAAGGAAAAATCGAAAGAAAAGTTTCAAGTGTCCGAAATTAGAAGGCCGGACAGAAGTCCGGACACTAGCCGAGACTCAGAAAATTTAATTGCAACAGGGCATGTCCGAGCTTCCAAATTCGGACGGAAGTTCGGACAGGCCAAAATACTCATCTTCTATATCCTTAAACACTTATCTCATTTCTTAGTATGTTCAAACCTCGTTTGGGCACTTAAAATACACCTTAAGCCCTCCACTAAACTCCTTAAATCACTCATCAATATCCATCTTAGTCATTATGCATTTTCCTTGCAATAATTTCAACACTTGTAAAGTTTCTCACTAGGCTTCTAAGTGGTGGTTCATACCTATTATAACCACTATGCCAAAATGCTTCCTCACCACTATAACATCATCTCCCAAGCATCTTTCCCATCTAAGTTCCTTTATGTAACTACATGAAGTCTCTTCACACAAGTTTGTTCCTTCTCCACTAACACATCATTTACTCTTCTCCTAACAAGATTGCATATTTCCTAAACACATTCTCAAACTGCCTTTGGTGTATACCAAAACATTCTTTTGATTCCTAAATCCTCCATAGTGATGCCTAAGTCATTCTAACTCACAAGGACACCTTAAACTCACTCTTTTTCATCAAAACAACCCCTAAAACTTCCTAGCACTACCTTAGTCATAAACTTTCCTTAGACATCCTAAACACTAAGTTTCTCCATCAAATTTTGACATGGGTTCTCTAGTATATTGTTACACCTAAACACTTGGTTTTTCACCATCAAACAACCTAGATCACTCAAATTCTCACTACATCATCTTAACACACAATTTACACCAAAACTACACCACATCATCATATAGTGTAATAACTTAAAATGCTTGGCACTTAGGCCCTTAAATGACAATAATCTTAACCACTGAATTTCCATATATATTTGCCTTTGACCTGCGAAAAACACAACAAGGCTCCCATTGAAATAAAATGCTTCTTGTAATTCATCTCAACATTGTTCAACTATCTCTTTTCTCATTGGCTCCTTAGTCACAAGTTCTCAAACATAGTCATTGTTTCTCCTAGGTTAAATATAGCCCCTTTCTAACGTAAACCCTAAGCCACACTCATCATATACCCAAATCCCATCCCTTAATGCATTAAAAACCTTAACGTAAGACATTTACCTTATTTTTTTTCAAGCTTCACAAACTTTCTTCCTTAGGTTTTTCCTTGCTCAATCTCGGTCACCAAGTCAATTTCTCCTTGCCAATGTTCTAACCAATATTCAATGACTCCAATGAGTACTAAACAACACACTAACCTTAAGGAATAAAACCTAGGTTAAAAATGTGTTTTAAGGTATTAAATTGATTGTTTTACCTTGGTTTCTCAAGACAAGCTTGGATATGAATCAAGAAGGACCTCCTCTTGCCCTTGAAGGATAGGAAACAAGCTAGAACAAGGCATAAAAATGGAACCCCATGAGTATAGATTTTTGGTTATGGAGAGAAAATGATGGAAACCTAGATTTTCTTACATATTCTTTACCTTAAGAGAATGGAGAAGCTAATGGAGTCTCCAAGCTTGAGTTTCCCCCTCTAATGGCGGTTTGCCTTGGCACCAAAATGGAGCTCTTGAAGTTTTGGAAAGATAGAAAGGAAGAGCTTGAGCTAACTAAGAAGAATATGTAATTTGTTTTGGTTTTGGAGCTAAAATGAGTAAGTAGTAATCAAAGGAAGATGAAGCTAGCATGGAGGTTGTTCTTCACGTTGGAGAAGAAGAGAGGATCAGCACAAAACCGGTGGGAACAAGAGAGAATGAAGAGGTGAGGAGAGAGGTAAGTAAAGGTGGGATATTTATGTTAAAGCAAATAGTACTTTTACTTTATCTCTTATTTTCTTTTCTTATTTGCTCATATGGTGAATCATCACCTTAAAAACCAGCCAACCCCTTCTTATTAAGCTAGTCATGGTCTTGTTTGACCAACTAACTAAACTAAATTGACTTAAGACTAAACTATTTGGTTACTATTCACAAACTAGTGCACATAATTGTGAAATTTTTGATTTCCCATTGATTTAGACTTCCTAATGTGATACTAATTAGTACACATGCTAATTATAGAGTAATGATGGACATTTAGCCACTCAAAACCCATTTACAAGACAATTTTTCAAAAATGTGCTTTAAGACTCCTTAAAGCACATTTTGTGTTTTAACTTGTTTTCAAGCTTGGTTTTCTTTGGTAATTGGTTTAAAATGACCATTAGGATATTACTAAGGTCTAAGAATGATATTTGGGTGCTCACCCAAGAATCTCTAAGCTTAGAGCACGTTTTTGCTTAAACTGCTCTTTTGGTGTTTCATTATGTTTTCTTTGATTAAAATGGTTTCTTAATGTTTCTAAGGCATTATTTAGCCTTCTTATAACTTAGTTTATAACTTAAAAACCATATCTAAGTTTGGGGTATTTCACCACTGACTTGGTAAGTTTGAGAAATTGAATCTCAACAAAAACATAACGTATACCTATGTACTTACAACACCAAAGTAGATTAGAGTACTACAATAACCTTGAAACTAAATCAACCACTTCATGTGCTATACAAAAAAATATGAAACATATGCAACCCTAGAACATGATACATTTGTAGAATACCAGAATCTATAACAGAAGGTGTGGAAAAATAAAATTACAGTGAGACTAACAATCACCCATCAACATGAGAAGAAGCACAATTCCGGTTGATGCTCAAAGTTAGACATTAATAGTCTAGAGGTTTAGTTATCTTGAAATTCATATCCTCTGCTAAAGTCTATGATTTCCTCATATCTTTCTGAAGTAAATGAAATTCAATTAGAAAAACAATGATGATACTATATGATAGTATAAATGAACACAAAAAACATCAAAGTAATTATCAGAACATTAGATGCCCACAAGTGAAATAAAAGTACAAAAATTTAGATGGTTGTGATGATATTAACTCGATCAAGTTAATCAGATGTATTTCTTCCTTTGACACCAAAATATGAGGGAAAAAGGATACACCACCATAAGACATATATTATGAATTGGTTTTTTAAGGAGGCTTCTATAATCATACACATCAGACCAAAGAATAACGATATTCAAATTCCCATTTTTATTAGAACTTCCTCCTTTACTTATTTTTTCTAAAATTAATCATTTTTTCATAAAGTTTTTCTATTATTGAAATTACTTCTATTCTACGCCCATGATGTTTAAAATTAAAAGAAGTCGACTACCAATTTTCCAATTTTTCTTTTCCCTAGAATTTATTGATGAATTACTTTAACTCTTACCCTGACACTTCCTTCTCAATCCTCCACCATCACACAGGAGGCGGTTGAATGGATGGTTCCTCGTTCTCAATCCTCACAGTTTATCTTGCTGTCAATTACTTTGACAAGTTTCTATACTGTATGTTTTAGCATCCACAATGATAAACACTTGAGTGAAGGATGAGTTCAGTCACCACCGATTGAAGTTGGAGAAATTAAGTATGTGTTTGAAGCAAAGACGATTCAAACGATGAAGATTTTAGTGCTGTCAACACTTGAGTGGAGGATAAGTTCAGTCACCACCGATCGAACGCCACAAAAAAAACCATCTCAATCACATCATGTTAGAATTTATATAGATAATGGTACCTACCTGTAACACCCCATCCAACATTAACATACTTACAACAAACTGCAGCGGAAGAACAACCTCATCACATTACTTAACTTGTTGGTGTTACACGCCGTTAGCCACCCACGTGGCTAACAAGGCTAATACATACACAATGTACCGGTCTGATGGGTAAATTCCCGAGCAACTATACATTAGTATCCTATTCCATTAACAACAACAACATACACCTTATCACTATACCGAGTTTATAAACTGGTGCCGACAACAATCGGTCTTACTACACCTACTGTGTACATACACTTAAAAGTTTACCCACTACACGACTACCCCGTTCCTACTCTCGAACGGCTTCCAGCACTTCGTACCTGAAATAGGAAAAGAAGAGAAAGGGGTGGCCCCAAGTGTAACACCCCACTCGTTAATCTCGTAATAATCACTCTCGTATAATCACTCACGTAGCATAATTAGAGACGTCTCACAGCGGAAGTTAAACTACATTAATCCTCACTTGGGTGTCACATGCCATTACTCGCCCATGCGAGTAAAGAAGCATAACCGTAATCTAACGATGAACAACAACAACTAACCGCAGTGATGAACGAGATATTTATAACATTATCCTATATACAAACCAATACCTATGACAAGTGAGCATTTAAAGAGTTCCCAGAAATTCACGTGCTAACCGATTTAATATTAAACATGCGATAAATAAATCGAGGTCGTCTACCCATATTCCCGCACTCCGGCTTCACGTCCCGATCCACAACCTGAAATGTGTGGCCCCAAAAGGGGCTCAGCAAACTATATGCTGGTATGCTAAAGTGTAATCCTAGACCCTTTAGGTCACTTAGGTCAATTAGCCGTCTGAACATGAGGTTGATTACATGCTGGTTCATTTTACGGTTTATATGACAGCAGTAAATAACATGCATAAGCATACAGAAAGCCATCAAGTGACAACCCATACATTACATACAATCCACAACATACCAGGTACCATGTGTTATAAAAGATCATACAATGTACTGTAAACATTAATACAACGCGTAGATACTTCCATCGAGATGTTAGTAATTTTTCCTTAAAATTATGTTAGCCACCATTAAATCTTAACCTCAATATCCATGGGTGTCGTGTTGGGACAACCCGTAAATAACCTCACTGGACAGTAGTCCTCCCGTACACACGAAGTGCTCATTGCCAAGGATCATTCAATCCCGGAACTTCCACTTGCCTAATAAAGGCGTCCATGAATGGCCGAAGCCGTGTGCCAAAGTCGGCACCCTGGTCCAACAGTCTATCTAGGCCCGTCGGAATATAGAGGGAGTCGGTCCGATACGGACGTTATACTCCGGTGATCACCAATGCGCAACCAACTAGTCGAGACTAATTGGATTCCTATACCATGTACCATAACCAACACTCTCCAGTATGTGATTAATCCTTAACCAACTACCCTAAGTAAATTCTTAGGTCTAGGAGAAGTCTTTACCATGTATTACCTTTGAAGTCCTATGTACTTCCCTAGAAATAATCTAGGTTATACCATGTTCGAATATCAAGCTCTAGAGACTGAGGATCCCGAGTCTCGTTCTTAAGTGTTTTACTTAGGTCAGTTAGGGATAAAGTTCCCGAATATTAGTATTCCAACAACATAAACAATCATAATGATATTGTCCGAAGACGTCACGCACAGTAACAATCGCTTACCAACCTTATAAATAATCCACACAGTCATGCATAGCAAACATATCGCTCTTGTCACATATTCAACCAATACCCGAACCGAGGCCTCCTCAGAGGTTCAGATCACACAATAAACATACCTTACACCGTTGAGCGCTCGTGTAAAACCCCGTGTCGTCTCTACCGCTCACAATGCTTGTGTCTACCAACTCGTACCTCTGGTACATGTGTTGTTCTAATATCAGTATATATATAATTTGCACTCGCTTAATCATCATAGGCCAAACTCTAACTTCCATCCCGTAGCTAACCCCTTAGTTGATTTCTTGTTCAACTTGATGTTCGTTAATCTTAAGGGTTTACATTTCAGTTACTTGTTATTCTTTACGAGTGTGTAATTGTTGTTACGATATAATACTTGTCACGTGGAAGCTTCGTTCACAATTTGTTTATGCATTGTCGGGTTGCATGCACGCAGAGATAATGTCACGTGCGTGCATGTATGAAGTCTAAACAATACGTTATTCGAAATAGTTTACGTAGTTGGTTTACGCACATACGCGGACATTTATATACATAAGTACGCATGTTTTATAGTTGAGTTATGCGTTGTCGTTCACGCACCCTTGTACACACACGTAATGCTATACACTCGTATATGCGTGTAACTTTATTGTCGGTACATTCGTGTTTTACATGTAATCGTATAATCCTGTATGTAACCCATTATTTATATTACCTCATGCCATGTTATAAATTCGCATTATATAATTATAGAGTCCTTCTTGTATTAAGATTCCAACCATACCATATACTTCCAAAATTCACCAACTTAACCCATCATCTTATGTAAATACCTATAATGTATATATATTCCTTAATAATCCCCTTATAATATATTCCTTCATAACTTAATATAATGTCACATCATATCACCCAAAACTTTATAATATACACCTTAATTATTTTAAATACCAAAACTAACCCAATATTTTTCCTCAATTCCAAACAGTCCCTCTGTTCGATTTAATGCACCTTAACCTTTATCTTTCATTATTTACATTTTGGCCATATTTATTTTATAGCTTAACAATTAATCTCACAACTTTATATTATACACATTGGTTTATTTAATTCCAAAAGCCAACCAATAGTTTCCCAATTTCCGAGCAGCCCTAAAGGTTGTTCTAATTCCCATTTCCACCCAACTTTCGGTTATTCACCGTGTAGCCCATAAGTTTCATAAGATGTTACATGTTAATACTTATACTATATGTTATACTCCTTGATTAATTAATCCATCAAAACTAGCCCAAAATTACTTTTAATTTCCAAACAGACCTCTAGGGTCTTAATATTTATTTTCCAACACCCATAATTTTTGTTAATTATATAAACATCCCTTTTCCTTTCATAAATGTTATTTTGACTTAACATCTCTTTAAATACCCAAAATAGTTATTTTCATCATCTTAATTTGGTCACGCTCACATGTGGTCAAGGTTGACCACCTAGATTATCCCTTTGACCAAGTTTATTTTTAGTTATGAAAATACCCCAATTAATTCTCTATTTTTATATTTAATCCCGATCTCACAAATCCATACCTTACATTTGGAAACTTCCTAAAATCATCCCTCTCGGCTTCTATTACACCTTTACACCCTATATTTCATTTAAGTATATTTTGACCCCCATATATAATTCATTTATTTACTAAATATTTATAAGGTTTTGAATTCATTTAAACCATTCTATAAGCTTGTAAATATACCAATATTTTCCTAATATATTCTAAGTGTACTAGTATATAATATTTTGCACTACAACCCTTTTAAATCAACTTATAAATTTAATAATGATTATTTAAGGCTCAAAATTTCCATAATAACATAGCCTAATTACATGGCTTAAAAATAACATAATAATAACTTTTAAGTGTCATTTAAATGTCCTTAAAATTGTATTAGTCACGATTAACACCAGAATTTATGATTAACTCCTCCAAACCATTTTCTTCCATTTTCTTCCATTATTCACTAACAAAATAGTCTTAAAAAACCATCAACACTTAGCCTCCCTAATTAATCATTTATCTATTCATTTTCTACACCTTTTTAGGATCTAAATAGCACATATATATACACTCATCCTCACGGCTGTATACAGTTTTGTGTATTAGCTTCTAAAAATCATCTGTTTTATTTTTAACGCATAAATCTGACTTTAAACAACTCATTAACCTTTGGTTCCATAAACAAATACTTAATCCCCTAAATTTCTCCATGGATTAGGACTGTACAGCACATATACAACATATAGTCTCGGTTCTTAATTAAACTACAAACTAGCAACATTAAAGTATGAAAATGAGTATTAGTACTCTTACCTCAATATAACCACCAAGAAAATCTCACCAGCCAATAACACTCTCCTCGGCTGTGTATGTATACACATAGCAAGTTATATATATATTTTTTTGTAAATTTCCTTAAACCTTAACATTGTTCTTAAGGCTTTTAAGAGCATAAAGTACCTTTTTAACTTGATTTTTCTCCCTTGAAATCTCCTCTACAGCTCACGGTTCCTCTTGGAGTATATACTTCACTCGGCATCATTATACAGAAAAACAAGTTGGTTTAGTTACTCTTCTACCTGGCTAGTTAAGAGAGGTTTTTGTACATGATTTTAACGTAGAAAGAAGGGTGGTCACCTTGCTGTTTTGCAGGGGTTTATGTGCCCTCTCGGCTAACTGAAAACAAGGAAAGTTTCAGTATATTTTTTTCTGGGAAATGAAGGAGGAGGAACGCTTAAACAGCCATGATATTTGCAGATTTTTACCTTGTTCTTCCACCCCTTTCATGGTGTGTTTTGGTGCCGGTTTTGACTCAACAAAAAGGCTGGAATGAGGCTTCAAACGTGAGCATCAGAAGCAGAAAAGGAAGTGTCCAAGAAGCAGCACTTTCGGACCTCAGCAAGACAAGGATGAGATGGTGTTTTAATGGGGTTCTCTTACCTTTAAAATGCAACGACTACCTCTGTGGCTTGGTCCCTCTTTCAGCAGGGTTATTGGAGTCTCCAATGGTGTATTTTAAGCCTTGAAAACATGGGGGAACTGATAAGGGAAGGGACTGTTTCCCATGCCCAGAAAAACGTGAGTAAAACAAATGGAGAAGATGGTTGTTTACCTTGGTCTGGTGTAGTTTTCTTTTGCTTCTGTTTTACCGAGGAGGAAGAGTGTGCTCTAGGCACTTGATACTACTATAAAGAGAGGAAACAGAGCCAGTATTGATGTTGGGTAGTGCAGCACTGGTAGCTAGAACGTGAAGAAAAAAAAGAAAGAAGAAGCAGCGCATTACCTTCCCTTGCTACCCACTGCCCTCTGTTGTGTTGTACCGAGAGTGTGCTAATGGAGTTTTCTTTTTTTTTTGTTGTTGTTACTGCCAAAGGGAAGGATGGAAGATGGAGAAGAAGTCTTGGTCAGTAAAAGCTTGAGGAAAGGCATGAAGGAGAAAAGAAAAGAGAGGCTGCTGCAGTTGCTGTCGATGTTCTCTTTTTCTCTTCTTCTCTTCTGTTGCTGTTACAGATTGGGGATGGCGAGGGGAAAGGCTTGCTGGTTTTGGGAGAAAGGAACTGGCGTAGGGGAGAAAACAGCGGCTGAAGTGACTGAGGTAAGGAAGGGGGAGATATGTATAGAGGGGAATGGGCTGTCGTGAAGCATGGGGAAGTGGAAATGGGTGTACTTGTTAGTACTTATACCAATACTTTACTTAGCCTAATAATGGTTCTATTGTCTTTGTTGTGCAGGTGCAGCCGGCTGGGAACAATTGGAGGGAGTTTTAAATTTTTGTCATTATCTAATATTATGGAGTTATTTGTACACATATATGTATATGTATTAGTATGGTTATTTGTAGCTAGTAACTTGTCACGTTTTTTTTTTATTTATTGAGGTGTATATATAAGTATGTGGTGTGTCAATAACTGTGTATGGTATATAAAATATTTATACCATTTATTACGGTATTCTAATGGTAATTAACACATGTAATAATGTTTTACATATGGTATAATTTAGGACATGTAATAATATTTTTTTTTTACTATCTATCAATCCATATGTTATCTTAGATCATCTCCCAACTTCCCCTTAAATCACATCCAAAAACTCGCAACTTTAGCGTGTCCGGGGGCCACGGACGCAGGTGTCCAGGACACGGACGCCTGTTTTGTTTTTTTATTTAGAAACTTATTATATGGTACTTAAATCTTTTAGGGGTTATATGTATCCCTAATATCTTTAAGTCCTTTAAATTTCATTTTACGGGATTATCTCCCTTAATCAACTATTATAATATTAGGGGTATTTCATTCTACCCCCTTAACGGACTTCGTCCCGAAGTCGTTCAAATCGGATATTACATCACTCCCAATAAATCTTGAGGTTCTAATCAGTTTTATCAGTTCTAAAGTTTCCATGTAATCCATTCCATTCAACTAGCAATTTCAAATCCCAACCAATACATAATCATTATATGTCGTAAGTCCCGAAGGACATCCATACAACAGTAGTCAAGTGCTCTAGCACGTACACATCACAATACATCTCAAGTGCTTAAAGCAATACACAATCAGCATACATCACGAGTGCCTAAGCACATACACAACAAACTCATCCAAGTGCTTAAAGCGCATCCACCTACTCAAATACATCTCAAGTGCTTAACGCACAATACAACACAACCATCTACAAGTCTTAGGGCACATACATACCACAAAAACAACATAAAATGGCTAAGTATGCCAAGGGCTCTACCCCCCCTTAAAAAGGGTTACGCCCCGTGACCCCCCAGTATCACACAGTCGCTATAAGGAAAGCGCTGATACTTGGGCTCTCATGGAGTTCTCCAACCCCATGTGGTTTTGCCTCATGGTTCGACCAATGGATTTTGACCCTTTTAATGTCTGTTCCTGGTCTCCCTCATTTCCGTATTGAACTTTGGAGGGAGTCCCTCTCATATCTGAGAGGTAGGTCGATCTTCGTCACTCGGCTCTAAAGAAATCTATGCAAAGGGTGAGGCGCATACTCTATTGGGCCCACTCGCTCCGTAATGGGGTGCAGACCCATGTACATAGGGCTTGGTTTGCCCTTTTGTTTCTAAAGATATATCGTAGATGATTTGTTCACATAAAGTTATTGCTATCCTCGTTCCAATATGACGTGTCATTCACGGTCCTCTCTAATTTGGGAACGGAGGTATCTTAATCGGTGCGGTATCGTTAATTGTAGATGCACATGATTAGGTCTAAGTCATGTCCAGACGTCTGGTTGACTAGTGCGGAATATATTTTGAATTGTTATTATATTCACTCATTGGTTTCTAGTTGAGGTGTGGTATGACGTCGACTATGGTTTGTCATTACGCTCCTTGCACTATTCTCTGAAGTTTGAATGTATTAGCTTATAAATCCATGAGGTAGCTCTTGTCGATCCGTGTCTCTAGGTTGTTTGTTTCGGAGTACATGTATTAGTTGTAATCTTTGTTATATACTTCGCGATGTTATATATTGTATTTATCATATTGTTCTTACGTCAATACTTGTATTGTTCGCCCTGCTTTTTCTAGGGAATTCATTGATGTGTTTATATTAAGCCTTGCATCTTTTACATCCCGTATGGGTATGTTTCTTGGCAATTGAGACATTTTTCCTCTGGTATGTTTTATACCCTTTCTTTTTCCATGTCATTTAACAAAAGTTGTTGTACAATTATGAGTTCCTGTGTGGTTATAACGTTGAGCGTCATATATATCTTGGAATGTGTGCTTTACAGCCTAGGCTGTTTGTATGGCCTGCCCACGATTTGTTTTTCATCATTCGAGTTCTAGGCGAGTTCCGCTCGTTTGGTCTTGTCAATGCATTCATGCTAAAGGTTGTTTGTAATGGTTGCTTCTTCGCGCACCATGTTTTTAGTCGTTTCGACGGTTAAGTATTGTGACATTTGTTTAATAACTTAGGACATCTGCTAGTGTGCTAGCTTTCCTGTCTTTTGTTGGTGTATTGGTGTACATATGTTCAGCCTTTTGTGGGTGAGGACGTATCGTTGCCCTTTATTTGGCATACAAGATTGTTATCTCATTTGTGTTGTTTGTGTTCTCTGTTGGAGAGCAATTCTCTTTATGTCCTCTTGTGGGTAGCGATGGTTACCACTGCATACGTTCCTTTGGATGTTAAGAGTTGTGTTAGTGTAAGTGTTTAATGAAATATAAGAGTTTTAGTTATGCCTATTCGCCCATTTAATGGGTTTCATGGCTGTCATAAGGTTGACTATCAATTCTCTCCTCTTTCGCGAGGCTTCCATTTTATGTTTTGTGTATCCACCATTCTTTTCGGGGTTACGACTTAGTCGTGTTTATTCAAGGTTTTGGTACTTCTAATCTCGTTGGTCCAATTGGAACTCTCTTCGTAATGTACCTTACGTAATTGGTTGTACTGGTCTTGGTTTGCGTCACTAACCATGGTGTGGAGTTGACTACTTCTTGCGTTTCCTACACTACTTGTCTACATGTATGGGGTACCCTACTGATACATTGCTACTTACTTGACTAAATCATAAATAAGTCTGTCAAGTCCACAAGCTCCCATGGAGTGCGGTCGTCCCATATCTCGTTTTATATACTTATAGTGTCGCCATGCGTTCGTGAAGTATTCTGTTGTCAATCTCCCCTTTTTTAATGTCGGGGCATCCCGAGGGAATTTCTTTTCAGTTTCCTGGGTTCCCAGCCAATGGTGTGATTATGTACCTTCGTTCAACAGGTGTTTGCGACATCTCGCCCTAACGGTAAAGTTTACTTTAGAGTAGTACAAGATGGTCTTTCTCCTTGTCATTGGCTTCGTTATTGACATGAGTTCGCGTTGTTTTAAATGAATTTATGACTCCTCGTATTGGTAGGTTATTGTTGTTTTATGTTTAGTAAGTTCTTTGTTGGAGTTACTTATGTGTTGATTCAAACTACTTTAGTTGATTGAACACATGCGCGGTTTGGCGCTTATTCGTTGTTCTTGCTCTTATTTATAAGTTAGCAGGTTTATACACGTTATTTACGGTGCATATTATAGTTCTTATCACTTTACCCTATCACTTGGGTTATACATTTGGTGTATTTTCTGACTTTATAGGCAAGGTTCGTGTTCTCTCCTTTTAGGAAGTCCCTTATTGCGGTCTGGTTATAACTAGTTTCCATTACTTGTCATGTTATTTTAGATGTTATTGTTCAATTGGTATACATTGAGAGGTAGTCGGAGGCGATACTTGCGCTCTCCTGGACTTATGCCCTTTTACAGCTACATTGAGTACTTCCATTAAATTGTGGTTTATAACATTTAGTCTTGTTATCTCGTATTGATGTTTAGGCTGTATGCCATTGTTTAACTCATATAGTCATTTCCTGACAGTCGTCATGTTAATAGATGACATGTCTTAAACACGCATTCTTCTTGGCACCCATTGTTTGGCGGGACGCAATGGCGGTAGCCG
This sequence comes from Limonium bicolor, assembly GCA_023374045.1. Classification (NCBI taxonomy): domain Eukaryota; kingdom Viridiplantae; phylum Streptophyta; class Magnoliopsida; order Caryophyllales; family Plumbaginaceae; genus Limonium; species Limonium bicolor. Next base: position 527,465,121 of record CM041776.1, read on the forward strand.
TTCTCCTTTTATTCAGTATGATTATATAAATTGACAATGTGTAATTGTCATTTGACATATGTTCGTCCCTTGTTGGTTATGTCATTCCTTGTTATGGTTATGCCTTGGGTGGTAATTATTTAAGTGTTCTACTCCGATTCGCGTTTATGGTTGCGATCGGTTCGATATAATATATTCAATTATGATTCTTATGATAACTAACATGTTCTTTTCTTCTTCCAATATTTATCACGTATTGGCATATGCCATTATAGCATAGCATTGTCCTATTTGTCACGTGATTATTTCACCATCACTCTTTATGTAAATGTATTCAGGGGTGAACTGTATTTACAAACATTCGGGTTTGGTGCTTACCTGTTAGGTTGTATGAGTTTTAGCTGCTTGCAGCTGGCATACTTCAGTTCCTCATTTATTCCTAATGTGATTAATTGTGGCCATTTGAAGAGAGTTTCAGGAATCATCCGACCCTGATGTGATCAGTATCAGTGTCGAACTATCCTTCCACTTCAATTTGTGTTCAGCTTCCCTTGACCTGTACCGGATCAAGTTCCACTTCCCACGTCAATTTCAAACCATTAGATGATTACCAAGTATGTCATGATGTTTGTCTCATAGGCCGATGTTATGATTGATTATCGTTTAATGGTTGTAGTTTGTTATGGGCTGAAGTATGCCCTTTAGTTGTAATGTTCGGACTCGTCGGGTCCTCCCATGGTTGCAGTTTTCGTATTCTAAGGGCTTTGTGACCCAATGGTGACAAGTTGTAGTTATAGAATTTGTACTATAATTGTATGAATATTTAGGGATTACCGGTAGTCATGACCTACGCGGTCTTGTAGAATCCAATCCTAACTGCCCTTATTCTTGCAGTTACAGTTGCGATCATAGTTGCAGTAATAGTTATAATTGCAGTTGTAGTAGTGGTTGCAGTTACGAGATTCGTACTGAAGTTGTATGAAGGTTTGGTGATTACTGGTGGACAAGGCGTTGCACCTATGGCCTACACGGTCTGTAAAATTCAGTTGTATTTGTCGTTATAGTTATAGTTGTGATTGTCGTCATAATTATAGCCATAATTGTAACCATAATTGTAGCCATCATTGTAGCACTTGCTGCAGCAAGTGCGCGAGGTAGACGGAATTGTGAGTATAGTATTGGCTATAGCGCTTGCTGTAGAAAGCGCGCCATACAGGTTGAGTCATCGGTTTCCGGAATTGTTTGTTTCACTGACGCTTCGATCGTTTGAGTATGGTTTAAGTTATTTGTCTTTGAAAGGGTAGTATTGGGAGTTATTTCGGTTTGTTAAGGTATGACACGTTTTCTAAGGTAATTCTATTTCTGGGTTTTCTGAGTTAGGCTCTTTCTGAGTTTTGGTTTAAACTCCTTCATGGTAGGAGGAGGTTTCTGACACATGTTCATGCAGTCAATCCATTAAGTTAAGGGTGTGCGATTACCTAGATCGCGCTGCGTACTAGTACCAGCGCCTAAGGTTCCCACAAAATTCGTGGTATTTTGCCCCTGGTTATTCCTTTCCCCTTCTAGTAGCTCATATCGGCTGGGGTCTGCTCCGCGTGGCTACCTCGTGGTGCCTCGGGTCCTGCAGATGGAGTACTCTAGTTTTCCTTGGTACGACATTCCTCTTCTTGAGCGTTGTGTTATAGCAATTTTAGGGGTTTAGCTCGTGGGCTCATATGGTTATTGTAATTGTGGGTGAGGTTTTTCTGGGACTTCTAGGTTGTATCCAGTTGAAGCTATCCCTTATCTGGGAGAGACTTCCATGCAGTCCTTGGTTCCGCATGTTATGCATTTTGATAGTCGTCTAAAATCCGTCCTCCTATCTTTCTATTTTTAGGTGCACCTGTGCATGCTTTCCTCGGGTTAACTGGTCAAGGTTTCGGTGTCTAATTATAAGCCGACCCGATTGTCCTATGGATCCCTATCCCCCTTCACAGTAAGATTTATTGTATAATCTTCACTGCGTGTAAGTACGCTCCTAGATAGTATGTAGCTATCGGAACCCCCTGTCCTTAATGACTCATCGTATCACAAGCTCTTCTGTTGTCTTGATGCACAATGACTATAGCAACCACATCGGTCTTCCGAATGGGAGGAATTCTTCTGCCTCCTTGGCGTCATCCATTACATTGTCTCCATGGGTGTTACTCGAGATGTGGGCAGCGGCGGGTGGGGTACCACTGCTGTTTCCCGGGATGTTCTTCCATCAAGCTAGTGCAGCGACTGCCGTCTCAACGCTATTCGGGGTTAAAGGACCTCCATCACCCCCGACATGCCTCTTCTCGACACCCGTAACACGCTATGTCGTATCAGTACTCGGTAGTTTACCATATAGAAATGAATAACACAATTATGCCATTAAGGCTAATATTGTTACGCATTTAACGTTGCTAATACACTGGTTTGTCTCGTACCTCACAAACGTTTCCCATATTTCCCAAGTCCTATACTCACTGTCTTAATCCTAATATCTCGTCATCAGAGCGGTACTCCGCTCTGATACCACTTTTGTAACACCCCACTCGTTAATCTCGTAATAATCACTCTCGTATAATCACTCACGTAGCATAATTAGAGACGTCTCACAGCGGAAGTTAAACTACATTAATCCTCACTTGGGTGTCACATGCCATTACTCGCCCATGCGAGTAAAGAAGCATAACCGTAATCTAACGATGAACAACAACAACTAACCGCAGTGATGAACGAGATATTTATAACATTATCCTATATACAAACCAATACCTATGACAAGTGAGCATTTAAAGAGTTCCCAGAAATTCACGTGCTAACCGATTTAATATTAAACATGCGATAAATAAAAGTCGAGGTCGTCTACCCATATTCCCGCACTCCGGCTTCACGTCCCGATCCACAACCTGAAATGTGTGGCCCCAAAAGGGGCTCAGCAAACTATATGCTGGTATGCTAAAGTGTAATCCTAGACCCTTTAGGTCACTTAGGTCAATTAGCCGTCTGAACATGAGGTTGATTACATGCTGGTTCATTTTACGGTTTATATGACAGCAGTAAATAACATGCATAAGCATACAGAAAGCCATCAAGTGACAACCCATACATTACATACAATCCACAACATACCAGGTACCATGTGTTATAAAAGATCATACAATGTACTGTAAACATTAATACAAACGCGTAGATACTTCCATCGAGATGTTAGTAATTTTTCCTTAAAATTATGTTAGCCACCATTAAATCTTAACCTCAATATCCATGGGTGTCGTGTTGGGACAACCCGTAAATAACCTCACTGGACAGTAGTCCTCCCGTACACACGAAGTGCTCATTGCCAAGGATCATTCAATCCCGGAACTTCCACTTGCCTAATAAAGGCGTCCATGAATGGCCGAAGCCGTGTGCCAAAGTCGGCACCCTGGTCCAACAGTCTATCTAGGCCCGTCGGAATATAGAGGGAGTCGGTCCGATACGGACGTTATACTCCGGTGATCACCAATGCGCAACCAACTAGTCGAGACTAATTGGATTCCTATACCATGTACCATAACCAACACTCTCCAGTATGTGATTAATCCTTAACCAACTACCCTAAGTAAATTCTTAGGTCTAGGAGAAGTCTTTACCATGTATTACCTTTGAAGTCCTATGTACTTCCCTAGAAATAATCTAGGTTATAACCATGTTCGAATATCAAGCTCTAGAGACTGAGGATCCCGAGTCTCGTTCTTAAGTGTTTTACTTAGGTCAGTTAGGGATAAAGTTCCCGAATATTAGTATTCCAACAACATAAACAATCATAATGATATTGTCCGAAGACGTCACGCACAGTAACAATCGCTTACCAACCTTATAAATAATCCACACAGTCATGCATAGCAAACATATCGCTCTTGTCACATATTCAACCAATACCCGAACCGAGGCCTCCCTCAGAGGTTCAGATCACACAATAAACATACCTTACACCGTTGAGCGCTCGTGTAAAACCCCCGTGTCGTCTCTACCGCTCACAATGCTTGTGTCTACCAACTCGTACCTCTGGTACATGTGTTGTTCTAATATCAGTATATATAATTTGCACTCGCTTAATCATCATAGGCCAAACTCTAACTTCCATCCCGTAGCTAACCCCTTAGTTGATTTCTTGTTCAACTTGATGTTCGTTAATCTTAAGGGTTTACATTTCAGTTACTTGTTATTCTTTACGAGTGTGTAATTGTTGTTACGATAGTAATACTTGTCACGTGGAAGCTTCGTTCACAATTTGTTTATGCATTGTCGGGTTGCATGCACGCAGAGATAATGTCACGTGCGTGCATGTATGAAGTCTAAACAATACGTTATTCGAAATAGTTTACGTAGTTGGTTTACGCACATACGCGGACATTTATATATACATAAGTACGCATGTTTTATAGTTGGAGTTATGCGTTGTCGTTCACGCACCCTTGTACACACACGTAAGATGCTATACACTCGTATATGCGTGTAACTTTATTGTCGGTACATTCGTGTTTTACATGTAATCGTATAATCCCGTATGTAACCCATTATTTATATTATATCCTCATGCCATGTTATAAATTCGCATTATATAAATTATAGAGTCCTTCTTGTATTAAGATTCCAACCATACCATATACTTCCAAAATTCACCAACTTAACCCATCATCTTATGTAAATACCTATAATGTATATATTTCCTTAATAATCCCCTTATAATATATTCCTTCATAACTTAATATAATGTCACATCATATCACCCAAAACTTTATAATACACCTTAATTATTTTAAATACCAAAACTAACCCAATATTTTTCCTCAATTCCAAACAGTCCCCTCTGTTCGATTTAATGCACCTTAACCTTTATCTTTCATTATTTACATTTTGGCCCATATTTATTTTATAAGCTTACAATTTAATCTCACAACTTTATATTATACACATTGGTTTATTTAATTCCAAAAGCCAACCAATAGTTTCCCAATTTCCGAGCAGCCCTAAAGGTTGTTCTAATTCCCATTTCCACCCAACTTTCGGTTATTCACCGTGTAGCCCATAAGTTTCATAAGATGTTACATGTTAATACTTATACTATATGTTATACTCCTTATTAATTAATCCATCAAAACTAGCCCAAAAATTACTTTTAATTTCCAAACAGACCTCTAGGGTCTTAATATTTATTTTCCAACACCCATAATTTTTGTTAATTATATAAACATCCCTTTTCCTTTCATAAATGTTATTTTGACTTAATATCTCTTTAAATACCCAAAATAGTTATTTTCATCATCTTAATTTGGTCAACGCTCACATGTGGTCAAGGTTGACCACCTAGATTATCCCTTTGACCAAGTTTATTTTTAGTTATGAAAATACCCCAATTAATTCTCTATTTTTATATTTAATCCCGATCTCACAAATCCATACCTTACATTTGGAAACTTCCTAAAATCATCCCTCTCGGCTTCTATTACACCTTTACACCCTATATTTCATTTAAGTATATTTTGACCCCATATATAATTCATTTATTTACTAAAATATTTATAAGGTTTTGAATTCATTTAAACCATTCTATAAGCTTGTAAATATACCAATATTTTCCTAATATATTCTAAGTGTACTAGTATAATTTTTGCACTACAACCCTTTTAAATCAACTTATAAATTTAATAATGATTATTTAAGGCTCAAAATTTCCATAATAACATAGCCTAATTACATGGCTTAAAAAAACATAATAATAACTTTTAAGTGTCATTTAAATGTCCTTAAAATTGTATTAGTCACGATTAACACCAGAATTTATGATTAACTCCTCCAAACCATTTTCTTCCATTTTCTTCCATTATTCACTAACAAAATAGTCTTAAATAAACCATCAACACTTAGCCTCCCTAATTAATCATTTATCTATTCATTTTCTACACCTTTTTAGGATCTAAATAGCACATATATATACACTCATCCTCACGGCTGTATACAGTTTTGTGTATTAGCTTCTAAAATCATCTTTGTTTATTTTTAACGCATAAATCTGACTTTAAACAACTCATTAACCTTTGGTTCCATAAACAAATACTTAATCCCCTAAATTTCTCCATGGATTAGGACTGTACAGCACATATACAACATATAGTCTCGGTTCTTAATTAAACTACAAACTAGCAACATTAAAGTATGAAAATGAGTATTAGTACTCTTACCTCAATATAACCACCAAGAAAATCTCACCAGCCAATAACACTCTCCTCGGCTGTGTATGTATACACATAGCAAGTTATATATATATTTTTTTGTAAATTTCCTTAAACCTTAACATTGTTCTTAAGGCTTTTAAGAGCATAAAGTACCTTTTTAACTTGATTTTTCTCCCTTGAAATCTCCTCTACAGCTCACGGTTCCTCTTGGAGTATATACTTCACTCGGCATCATTATACAGAGAAAACAAGTTGGTTTAGTTACTCTTCTACCTGGCTAGTTAAGAGAGGTTTTTGTACATGATTTTAACGTAGAAAGAAGGGTGGTCACCTTGCTGTTTTGCAGGGGTTTATGTGCCCTCTCGGCTAACTGAAAACAAGGAAAGTTTCAGTATATTTTTTTCTGGGAAATGAAGGAGGAGGAACGCTTAAACAGCCATGATATTTGCAGATTTTTACCTTGTTCTTCCACCCCTTTCATGGTGTGTTTTGGTGCCGGTTTTGACTCAACAAAAAGGCTGGAATGAGGCTTCAAACGTGAGCATCAGAAGCAGAAAAGGAAGTGTCCAAGAAGCAGCACTTTCGGACCTCAGCAAGACAAGGATGAGATGGTGTTTTAATGGGGTTCTCTTACCTTTAAAATGCAACGACTACCTCTGTGGCTTGGTCCCTCTTTCAGCAGGGTTATTGGAGTCTCCAATGGTGTATTTTAAGCCTTGAAAACATGGGGGAACTGATAAGGGAAGGGACTGTTTCCCATGCCCAGAAAAACGTGAGTAAAACAAATGGAGAAGATGGTTGTTTACCTTGGTCTGGTGTAGTTTTCTTTTGCTTCTGTTTTACCGAGGAGGAAGAGTGTGCTCTAGGCACTTGATACTACTATAAAGAGAGGAAACAGAGCCAGTATTGATGTTGGGTAGTGCAGCACTGGTAGCTAGAACGTGAAGAAAAAAAAAGAAAGAAGAAGCAGCGCATTACCTTCCCTTGCTACCCACTGCCCTCTGTTGTGTTGTACCGAGAGTGTGCTAATGGAGTTTTCTTTTTTTTTTTTGTTGTTACTGCCAAAGGGAAGGATGGAAGATGGAGAAGAAGTCTTGGTCAGTAAAAGCTTGAGGAAAGGCATGAAGGAGAAAAGAAAAGAGAGGCTGCTGCAGTTGCTGTCGATGTTCTCTTTTTCTCTTCTTCTCTTCTGTTGCTGTTACAGATTGGGGATGGCGAGGGGAAAGGCTTGCTGGTTTTGGGAGAAAGGAACTGGCGTAGGGGAGAAAACAGCGGCTGAAGTGACTGAGGTAAGGAAGGGGGAGATATGTATAGAGGGGAATGGGCTGTCGTGAAGCATGGGGAAGTGGAAATGGGTGTACTTGTTAGTACTTATACCAATACTTTACTTAGCCTAATAATGGTTCTATTGTCTTTGTTGTGCAGGTGCAGCCGGCTGGGAACAATTGGAGGGAGTTTTAAATTTTTGTCATTATCTAATATTATGGAGTTATTTGTACACATATATGTATATGTATATAGCTATGTTATTTGTTAGCTAGTAACTTGTCACGTTTTTTTTTTATTTATTTGAGGTGTATATATAAGTATGTGGTTGTGTCAATAATTTGTTTATGGTATATAAAATATTTATACCATTTATTACGGTATTCTAATGGTAATTAACACATGTAATAATGTTTTACATATGGTATTAAATTTAGGACATGTAATAATATTTTTTTTTTTTACTATCTCAATCCATATGTCTATCTTAGATCATCTCCCAACTTCCCCTTAAATCACATCCAAAAACTCGCAACTTTTAGCGTGTCCGGGGCCACGGACGCAGGTGTCCAGGACCACGGACGCCTTGTTTTTTTTTTTTAATTTAGAAACTTATTATATGGTACTTAAATCTTTTAGGGGTTATATGTATCCCTAATTATCTTTAAGTCCTTTAATTTCATTTACGGGATTATCTCCCTTAATCAACTATTATACTATTATGGGTATTTCACCAGGGGCTCAGCACCCTTTGCTGGTATGTGTAATCCCGCAGCCCACATGCTATCGGGCCACGCACAACTGACTTGTCGTCTTAACATGCGGTTGATTCTATTTAATCATGCATGTAACAATAAACACACATCACGTAACATTTCGCCTCAATGGGCTCAACACGGATAATATGTCCTTATCTTAATAAGTCACTCTTGGTATTCATTATCCCTAGAGTGTTTCTTCTCCAACGGAGCTACTTCCTTATAGACTACACATACCCTTAAATCGGGTTATCCTTAAACGCCTCTTATCACAACGGGAGTCATATCCATGATCCACCACACTTCACATTTTACAACATATAAAAATACTATAACAACACTTGACACACACTTTGCACGTTTCCTGTGCACAACATAACACCGCAAATAGATATTGCATCACAACAAAGATACATCACATAACAGGTAATGGTCTCTCAGGAACCGACCCAACATCACTAACACACTGGGAGCCTAGAGATTGTTGCCAGTCTCATGATAACCGATACTTACATAACTCGTTCCGTCTCGTTAAATGAACGTTAACTTAACACAAGGTGTCTCGGATATAGTGATCCAACAACACGCGAAACAAACCAACAATAGTATGCCCCTGTGCCCGACGGAGTCGTAATAGCCTTGGTTAAGCTAAAGTGGAAGGTTGGGAACAAATTGGAAAACAACCATAACATACAGAGAGGATCGAACCTGCTATGACAACGACCCCCATACTCACACGCGTGGCCGGAACAGACCGGACTCCTCATTCCCCCCGTTAGCACTTATTAGAAGTTCATCTTTGAACTTTATTAAACAATCACAAACATTGAGTTAAGTCTTGTCAGACATACACAAGGGAAAAGAGAGTCATACATTCACATACAAACATCACACAAACATCACATATCCAACTCACGCATAGCCGTGGTTAGAACGTTCCTTAGGTCGGAAACGTTATTACCGGATACCGTTCTCTTACGTTACCTAATAGTGGTTAACTAGCCCTTCAAGCGCATTAGAGGTTACCGGTATTGGCACGTAAACTACAATAACAATAATGACTGTAAACTCGTTTCATGATTTATATCATAACGTGGCAAACATACAGAAAAACACATTGGCATACAAGCCGGTGTAATCCGGTAGGACACAGGTTGCAAGAAAACCATACCTGTCACCGGAGTCCACTTATCCTGTCCATTTATGTTCCTCGAGCAATTCTCGAACAACTGTTAACATCACACGTGTTTTCATTAACATCGGGGTTTGCTTGATCATTTGATGTCAATGCTTAATTTTTCCCCGTTAACCCCGTTAACTTAGTTACATAACTTAACATTTTTAACTTGTTTTACTCTCACATTTTAATACTACTTTTAACCCACTTAGGTGTCATTAAAACTCACCTAACATGTCCTTAACATCCTTATAACATCATTACCTACCAATCCCCATCATCACATATTTTCATAACCTTAAACCATGTTTTTGGTCCGACCGACCCACCGACCGACCCACAGCTGGGTCGGTCCATTACAGGACCCTTTACTTCCTTATAATCGTGCCCGTCCGACCCACGTCCGACCCACCATTCTGGTCGGTCCATGTGCGAACATTTTCCTTCCTTTGAACTTGACCGACCGACCCATGTCCGACCCACCCTTTTGGGTCGGACCATCACCGAACATTTTCCCAACATTTTACAGAGGCTCGACCGACCCAAAAACTGGGTCGGCCCCTGGGTCGGTCGCCTCCTAAACTTACCCAAACTTTGTCAATTCTTCACCAAACTTCTCCTAAGACCTCTTAATGTGTTCTAACATCATTTGGCACTTCAAACACACCCTTAAGATATTCTTAAACACTCACAAAACTATTTTTCCTAATTCCTTAAACCTTTACTTATCTCCACAAAATTCCTAACACTTACAATGTTTTCTCCTTATGATTTCTAGGTGGCATTTCACCTATAATGACCACAATACCAAGGTGTTTCCTCTACACCTTATCATCACCTCTCAACTTCTTTTCTTACTAACTAAATCCCCTTTTTCACATCATACCTAAACATCACTTGTTCCTTGAACACCAACCTTACCTAAACCTTAAACAACTTCTCCATAACTTTAACACATTCACAAAACACCCATTGAATTCCTAGAACTTCCAAGACAACACCTAAACCCTTGCATCACTCTTAATCACTTTAATACATGTTTCCCTCTCAAGTAAACATTCATTCACCTTTAATCCTTCCTAGTTCACCAAGACCATTTAAAACACTTAGAACTTCTTACACATTTTCCCAAATTTGGCCATAGCTTCTCTTGTATATACTCACATCCAACCACTTAGGTTTTACCTTATTTCATTCAAAACACCTAAAATCCATCAAACACATTCTTATACACAAACTTCACACATTAAGCACTACATCACAATATAGTGCATAACAAATTGCTTGGCACTTAGGCCCTTACACAACATGGCTCTTAGGCCCTTAAATGGTATAAACCTTAAACACTGAATTTCCCACATATAATGCCTTTGACCTGCAAATACATACACCATACATATGTTCTTTTACTAGTCTCCTTGAGAACACTTTACTAGCTCATTTACCATTTGCTCTTTAGGTAGTTTTAACAAGCATTATAAGCTTATTTCTCCTAAGGCATAAAACCACATTGAGATAGCTTGTTTACCTCTTTTTCCTCACAAATTTCTTTCTTGTTTCCTTGTAAAACCGGTAGGGCATTTGGTTCCTTGCCAACTACCAAACATTGTACAAAAATATAGAATGAGTATTCAAGCATTAGCTTCATCTCATTATAAACCCTAGTTACACATATTGTTTTAACACATTAAGGTAATTGTTTTACCTTGGAATTGGAAGAGAACTTGAATAAGTATCAAGAGAGGACTCCTCCTAGCCCTTGGAAGATTCAAATGAAGCTAAAACAAGCAATATAAATACACCATTGTGAGGTGAATTTTCGGACAACATGAAAACATGGAGGAAACATGGATTTTCTTTGAGTTTCCTTACCTTGAAGCAAAGGAGAACATGAATATGTAAAAAGGTGAGCTCAAGCTCCTCCCCTGGTGGTTTCTCTTGGCACCGAAATGGAGGTTTTGAAGTTTTGAAGAGACAAGATTGTAGAGCTTGGCTTAACTAAGAGAATGGTGGTGTTTGTTTTTTATTTGGTTAAGTGAGCTAGGTTTTACATGTGGTCAAAGATGGACTTCCATGGTTGTAGTGATATATTACCGAGAGAGAACAAGAAGAAGAGAGGGAGAAGGAGTTGGAACCGTGTGAAATGGAGGAAAGGAAGGGAGAATGAAGATAGAACTTACTTTTGAAGATATTTAAGTCTTAAAGCAAATAGTAACTATGAGTCACATTTATTTACTTAACAAGTTAACATACTTGGTGACTCCTCACTACAAAAACCGGCCACCATTATGCCTAGGAGGGTGTTTTGGTCTTTGTTGACCAATTTAATTACTTATAACATTATATGTTACAAACTAGCTTATAAAAGTTACTATTCACAAACTAAGGCACATAGAAGTGAAATTTTTGATTTCCCACTAATATGGCCACCCAAATGTGATACTATATAGTACACATGTTAATTAAAGAGTAATGATGGACATTTAGCCATTCAAAACTCATTTACAAGACAATTTTTCAAAAACGTGCTTTAAGACTCCTTAAAGCACATTTGTGTTTTAACTTGTTTTCAAGCTTGGTTTTTCTTTAGTAATTGATTTAATATGTTCATTAAAATATAATTAAGGTATGGGTATGACCATTAGGCCTTATACACATTTATCCCAAGCTTAGAGCACATTTTTGCTCATATTGACTTTAATGTATTACCTTGTGTTTTGTTTGGTTTCATTGTCTACCAAAGTTTCCTAAGGACTTATTTAGCCTTATTAAATCATAATTAATGTTATCAAGTCTTGGTAGGCTCTTTGGGTCCTAACCAAGTTCGCTCATAATTAGAGCATGTTTTTGCTCAAACTGTGTCTTAATGCTTTATTGCATTCTTATGGTTTAAATTGTTCACTGATGTTACTAAGGCACTTTTTAGCCTTTACATACCATAATTTGATATTTAAACCACATATCAAGGTTTGGGGTATTTCAATCTACCCCCTTAAAGAACTTCGTCCTCGAAGTTCACACTTTTCACATATCATTAGATTAGAACACAGTAATCACTTGGAAATAAACTTCCTTAACCAAACACACTTTACATCACAACCTCGGACTTGATGGTCCGGGCAACACATTCACATCCACACATAACATAACATATTCACATGATAACCTCGGACTCTATGGTCCGGGTATCTTAACAACATTTACACATACATAACAACCCCTTGAACTCACTGGTCTCAGGTAACATCACAACATTTGGACACATAGGTCCCCATAACATACAGTCTTTAACAAGCCGAAAACAAAAAATTAAGGTGTCCCCCTATGTAACACCACCATTTAGACTCATAGGCCTTGATAGTATACACTTTAGGAAATTCAAATCAAAACAACATTCATTACACATACCACACAACATGTCAGAGCATGTATAGCAACCAAAATAGCCTGGATATACACTATGATCCCGCAGAACCCGTCGCGATGGACAACCTCCGTCCCCGTGCCTTTAGGAGTTTAAAACAATCACTTAAATTTAAATTTCTTTGTGAGGTTAAGTAAGAGAACTTTAATTATGTAAAGTACCCATCAACGCTTTATAATAACAATTTAAAATCCTTTGAAAACACACACAACAATCCAGTCCAACTTAAGCTCTTTGCTTCTTTTATTAGCGTTGGTTATTCGTGACCACTTATAGGGAGTTTCAAGAGTCATCCAACCCTGATGTGATCAGCATCAGTGTTGAACTATCCTTCCACACTCCAATTTGTGTTCGGCTTCCCTTGATCGCATGCAATCAAGGTTCCACCTCCCCTTCATTTTCAAGCATCAAGTAAATCACTCATTTCCAATTTTCTATCTTTTGAATCATTCTAGTCATGATCACAACATCTCCAAAGGACAACTCCGTCTATCAGTTACCTCCATTCACTTTAATCCTGTTGCCTAGGAATCTATTCTCACTAGGTTCTATGTCGGTATCATGCCCTTCATGCATCACTATTAAGTATACATATATTATATATATACATATATTTTATCAAAATACAACACCTGGTTTTACATTTATACACTGTCGGGGTTTTGTTCCCCCGGGAGTTTATCTACTCCCCACACTTGTACAATCACGCACAACTATTAACAAACACACACACTTATCACAATGGTATTCGCATCATCTGTCGCAATTACCACAATTAATCCATGAATGAATGTGTAGTTTACGTAACCACACACACCAATCATCAAACAACAATAATTTTGTGCTATCACAATATGAGTCACATACACTACGTACACTTGTACGGTAATATACACCAGTGGTTTGCGCTCTACCCCCCCTTAAAAGGGATTACGCCCACGTAATCAATCACTAAACATTGGCTTAAATGTTCTGCCGTCGTGAAGTGTTTTAACTTCCATGCGGTCTATTACACAATGGATTCTGATTAGGGGATCTTAACCATATTGGCGGTTTAGTCCCTAAACCAAGAATTCGCATTGGAGTTGTAACTCATAACCGGTTTCGGTCCTGGCCTGTGAGGCTTTTAGGCATTAATAATTAGCCATTCACTGATATTCACCATGTACATTCAACACTTGAATCACTAGCTCACTGGTTTCTGCTGCGAAGCTCAAACTATAGAGCTTAATTGCTCCATTTGTTATTCTTACTGTATTGTACATCCCCAATTATCACCTTTATCTTGGTGACAATGGTTTCTCAACCGACGCGTGGTATCTTTTACCGTTAGCGAATTCGGTGAGTTATAAACTTTCTATCTACTCCCATAATGATTTACTGTGTATACAGCTATTATTCACATGATTGACTTGTTCCCTTCCGACTTACTGTCGGTCGAGATTGAGCTACTACCTAGTGTGTAGTGCTCTCTCAGCTATTTACAACATTTAGGGTATATTCCATACCGATATTTGGCAGCTAGTGCTACTGTAGTCACTTACTGTTAATCATGTCTCCACATTTGGTTTTGTACAAGCACTCTTTATTGGTGCGGCCTTGCATTTCCTATGCATCGGCCATTATACATTATTGCTCCACAATTAACATGTTTCCAATTCCTAGCTATCTCATTCGTTCATTACTACGCCAAGTGCAATACCAAAACACTCAGTCATACAGAGTGCAAGGCGTAAACTCTTGACAGTAAATCCCTTATGCGATTTGCCATGGATTCACACTGTCCTTCACGAGACTCTTATCTCGTAACTGGTTCGACCTACCATATTATCATTCAACAACACTTATACAACGTCGCTTACTGCGCACCGTGCTCTCACTTATTGTATAACACTAACTCACATAGTATTTACTGTCACATTAACTTCCACACATAAATTTACATTATTCATTTTATGGTTCATCACTCATTTGGATGACTACTGAATGCTCCTTGAGCATCGATCATTCGAGTCACAAGCCGGCATTATTCAGCCAGGTACTTCACTTTATACACACATAGTACTAAGCTAATTGCTCTCTTTCACTAATGACATCGTCCATCCTTAACATATTTCTTGAACTTGATTCACATAACTACCGCTCCTGCGGTGTCACAATATCGAGAGGTATCCCCACTCTTAATGCAGTGGTTCGTTTACCACTCCATTCACTTATACAACATAAACTTCTACAATCAATTGAATGTATATAACATATCTTGCTTATGGCTTATGAGCCTTGTTTGCCTTGAGGTAGGCTCATTGTAGGCTGTCCACACATATGTACTTCTCTGTACTACATTACATGGTTTGGATATTATATTGGGCTCCATGACAAGGTCGTTGCATTCCGTTTCCCTTCATGGGATGCCCCTTAGGGTTGTCAGTCCGTCTCCTGACAACTTATGTCTAAACTGTGTGTTAGTTTCAACCCTTGTGCTTCTGTCATGCATTTCATTCAACAATTGTTGATGTGAACACCCTTCAGGGATTGCTCCTGGGTGTTGTTAAGTTATCATTTACATCTAGTTCGCACTTATTGGTACATTCCGTTAGCTACGCCTTTCGCGTTCTTTACTGGTTATTATCTTCTTCTGTGAAGATTAACATTTCCTGGTAGTGTAGGTACTCATTATGGGAATTTCATCCCGTTCATTGCACATTAATGTGTCCCCATTAGGCATCTGCTTGCCATGTACAGGCTGGGTCACCATTCCAGCTATAATGTTTATCCCTAAGGATCCTTAAGACATATGTGGTGTCTTTACATAACAGTTTGTGCCCATCGCACTTCCTAACTCTTAAACATTTCCTTGAAAGGAGTTCACTAATCCTTTTAGTCTTGCCAACTTAACTGAATTCCTTAACTTCAACTATTCCTTGTAATCCTTAGCTCTCGTTTGATTTATACTGCTGACCGTAGACGGAATCGACTACTTCCCGTGTTTCGGACTCTACTCGTATACATATATGGGGTATCATACTGATACATTACTACTTACCCAACTAACCCATAAGTAGGTCTGTCAGGCCCACAAGCTCCGATCGGAGTGCGGTCGTCCCACAACACAGTTGGTACACTTGTAGTGTCCGTCACACGCCTAGGTGAAGCATTCTGTTGTCAACTCCCTTATATTGTCCCGTGACAATATTCATTCCTTACTTCCCGAACTTAATCGAGGGAAAGCTTATCCATTGTTGTATCCTTGTCAACTGTCCTTGGTTTTACTGGTTTGGTTTAAACGAAGGTTGGAAAGAAGTGTTGGTTTGAAAGAAAATCTGGTTTGAAAAGAAAAGGGTTTGTGAAAATCTGGGTTTAAAGAAAAATTCTCATGGTTCCACAACATCTTCTTACCTTAACCAAGTCTAGCTTCTTGCTGACTGGTGTATTTCCAACTACAAAGGTCAGGCTGTTAAGCCCTTCCATGGTTATAATGTTCACACTTAACTTCGTGGTACTTTACTAAGTACTTGTAGTGGTTATAAATTTCTCGAACAGCCCTGTTATAGCAGCACTTGCTATGGCAAGTGCGCCATGCTAGCTGGCTATCAGTTTAACACATACCGGTTGTGGTATTGCTTTTACCCGCACTGTCATCAGTGGCCTTGTTGGCCCTCACTGATCTTACTGTCTTGATAATAACTTGTCTAGGTGAATTCCCACTGTATTCACATAATAATCATTAACTAGGGTATTTCCCATTCCGGGAGACCCCCTTTTTCTTAGTATTATATTCTCTTTATAGCCCGTTCCACGCACTTGTCGTGGTTACTGAGACTTATCTCTTGTTGGGCACTACGTTGTAGTTCCTTTGTCGATTGGTATACCGTTGGTGTTTTACTTTTCAACTGTGGTTCCGTAGACACTTGTCTCGGTTTTACTAATCCACTTCTTGCCTGTTGCACGGTTGGTGCGTCGCAAGTTGGTTATTCTCGACTGCTTAGCATGTCGACCCAGGTTGCCGGAAATTCTATTCTCCAATACACAAGATCCTTCATTCATTGCTATGAAATGCGGTTAACATTATTCAGATGGAGACCGTCTCCGGGATTCCCAGTTTTCGGGATCTACCGTATGACAGGTTCTCCGTACCCTAAAGGTATTTAATAACAGCCAGATCGGGTATCCCCGAGTATGAGAGTGGACTTCCATCTCTCTGGAGTTGTTTCCCCAAGTTATATACAGGGATTGTGGAGGGTGGGATGGAGATTGTAGGTTTCCAGTACACACTGGTAATTCCTATCTAGCGTATCTCTCACGCTATCACTCAACCCTTAACCCAAAGTACTTAAATCCTTACTCGGTACTTCCTAAGCTCGGTAATTCAGTCATCAGAGCGATACTTCGCTCTGATACCACTTTTTGTAACACCCCATCCAACATTAACATACTTACAACAAACTGCAGCGGAAGAACAACCTCATCACATTACTTAACTTGTTGGTGTTACACGCCGTTAGCCACCCACGTGGCTAACAAGGCTAATACATACACAATGTACCGGTCTGATGGGCTAAATTCCCGAGCAACTATACATTAGTATCCCTTTCCATTAACAACAACAACAACATACACCTTATCAACTATACCGAGTATTATAAACTGGTGCCGACAACAATATCGGTCTTACTACACCTACTGTGTACATACACTTAAAAGTTTACCCACGTACAACGACTACCCGTCCTACTCTCGAACGGCTTCCAGCACTTCGTACCTGAAATAGGAAAAGAAGAGAAAGGGGTGGCCCCAAGGGGCTCAGCACCTTTGCTGGTATGGTAATCCCGCAGCCCACATGCTATCGGGCCACGCACAACTACTTGTCGTCTTAACATGCGGTTGATTATATTTAAATCATGCATGTAACAATAAACACACATCACGTAACATTTCGCCTCAATGGGCTCAACAACGGATAATATGTCCTTACTTAATAAGTCACTCTTGGTATTCATTATCCCTAGAGTGTTTCTTCTCCAACGGAGCTACTTCCTTAATAGACGACACATACCCTTAAATCGGGTTATCCTTAAACGCCTCTTATCACAAACTGGGAGTCATATCCATGATCCACACACTTCACATTTTACAACATATAACATACACTACATAACAACACTTGACAACACTTTGCACGTTTCCCTGTGCACAACATAACACCGCAAATAGATATTGCATCACAACAAAGATACATAACATAACGGGAATGGTCCTCTCAGGAACCGACCCAAACATCACTAACACACTGGTGAGCCTAGAGATTGTTGCCAGTCTCATGATAAGCTCGTTACATAACTCGTTACCGTCTCGTTAAATGAACGGTTAACTTAACACAAGGTGTCTCGGATATAGTGATCCAAGCACACCGAAACAAACATAACAATAGTATGCCCCTGTGGCCCGACGTGAGTCAGTAATAGCCTTGGTTAAGCTAAAGGGAAGGTTGGGAACCAAATTGGAAAACAACCATAACATACAGAGAGGATCGAACCTGCTATGACAACGACCCCCATACTCACACCGTGGCCGGAACAGACCGGACTCCTCATTCCCCCCGTTAGCACTTATTAGAAGTTCATCTTTGAACTTTATTAAACAATCACAAACATTGAGTTAAGTCTTGTCAGACATACACAAGGGAAAAGAGAGTCATACATTCACATACAAACATCACACACAACATCACATATCCAACTCACGCATAGCCGTGGTTAGAACGTTCCTTAGGTCGGAAACGTTATTACCGGATACCGTTCTCTTACGTTTACCTAATAGTGGTTAACTAGCCCTTCAAGCGCATTAGAGGTTACCGGTATTGGCACGTAAACATACAATAACAATAATGACTGTAAACTCGTTTCATGATTTATATCATAACGTGGCAAACATACAGAAAAACACATTGGCATACAAGCCGGTGTAATCCGGTAGGACACAGGTTGCAAGAAAACCATACCTGTCACCGGAGTCCACTTATCCTGTCCATTTATGTTCCTCGAGCAATTCTCGAACAACTGTTAACATCACACGTGTTTTCATTAACATCGGGGTTTGCTTGATCATTTGATGTCAATGCTTAATTTTTCCCCGTTAACCCCGTTAACTTAGTTACATAACTTAACATTTTTAACTTGTTTTACTCTCACATTTTAATACTACTTTTAACCCACTTAGGTGTCATTAAAACTCACCTAACATGTCCTTAACATCCTTATAACATCATTACCTACCAATCCCCATCATCACATATCATTTCATAACCTTAAACCATGTTTTTGGTCCGACCGACCCACCGACCGACCCACAGCTGGGTCGGTCCATTACAGGACCCTTTTACTTCCTTATAATCGTGCCCGTCCGACCCACGTCCGACCCACCATTCTGGGTCGGTCCATGTGCGAACATTTTCCTTCCTTTGAACTTGACCGACCGACCCATGTCCGACCCACCCTTTTGGGTCGGACCATCACCGAACATTTTCCCAACATTTTACAGAGGCTCGACCGACCCAAAAACTGGGTCGGCCCCTGGGTCGGTCGCCTCCTAAACTTACCCAAACTTTGTCAATTCTTCACCAAACTTCTCCTAAGACCTCTTAATGTGTTCTAACATCATTTGGCACTTCAAACACACCCTTAAGATATTCTTAAACACTCACAAAACTATTTTTCCTAATTCCTTAAACCTTTACTTATATCTCCACAAAATTCCTAACACTTACAATGTTTTCTCCTTATGATTTCTAGGTGGCATTTCACCTATAATGACCACAATACCAAGGTGTTTCCTCTACACCTTATCACCTCTCAACTTCTTTTCTTACTAACTAAATCCCCTTTTTCACATCATACCTAAACATCACTTGTTCCTTGAACACCAACCTTACCTAAACCTTAAACAACTTCTCCATAACTTTAACACATTCACAAAACACCCATTGAATTCCTAGAACTTCCAAGACAACACCTAAACCCTTGCATCACTCTTAATCACTTTAATACATGTTTCCCTCTCAAGTAAACATTCATTCACCTTTAATCCTTCCTAGTTCACCAAGACCATTTAAAACACTTAGAACTTCTTACACATTTTCCCAAATTTGGCCATAGCTTCTCTTGTATATACTCACATCCAACCACTTAGGTTTTACCTTATTTCATTCAAAACACCTAAAATCCATCAAACACATTCTTATACACAAACTTCACACATTAAGCACTACATCACAATATAGTGCATAACTTAAATTGCTTGGCACTTAGGCCCTTACACAACATGGCTCTTAGGCCCTTAAATGGTATAAACCTTAAACACTGAATTTCCCACATAATAATGCCTTTGACCTGCAAATACATACACCAATACATATGTTCTTTTACTAGTCTCCTTGAGAACACTTTACTAGCTCATTTACCATTTGCTCTTTAGGTAGTTTTAACAAGCATTATAAGCTTATTTCTCCTAAGGCATAAAACCACATTGAGATAGCTTGTTTACCTCTTTTTCCTCACAAATTTCTTTCTTGTTTCCTTGTAAAACCGGTAGGGCATTTGGTTCCTTGCCAACTACCAAACATTGTACAAATAATAGAATGAGTATTCAAGCATTATGCTTCATCTCATTATAAACCCTAGTTACACATATTGTTTTAACACATTAAGGTAATTGTTTTACCTTGGAATTGGAAGAGAACTTGAATAAGTATCAAGAGAGGACTCCTCCTAGCCCTTGGAAGATTCAAATGAAGCTAAAACAAGCAAGATAAATACACCATTGTGAGGTGAATTTTCGGACAACATGAAAACATGGAGGAAACATGGATTTTCTTTGAGTTTCCTTACCTTGAAGCAAAGGAGAACATGAATATGTAAAAAGGTGAGCTCAAGCTCCTCCCCTGGTGGTTTCTCTTGGCACCGAAATGGAGGTTTTGAAGTTTTGAAGAGACAAGATTGTAGAGCTTGGCTTAACTAAGAGAATGGTGGTGTTTGTTTTTTATTTGGTTAAGTGAGCTAGGTTTTACATGTGGTCAAAGATGGACTTCCATGGTTGTAGTGATATATTACCGAGAGAGAACAAGAAGAAGAGAGGGAGAAGGAGTTGGAACCGTGTGAAATGGAGGAAAGGAAGGGAGAATGAAGATAGAACTTACTTTTGAAGATATTTAAGTCTTAAAGCAAAGTAACTATGAGTCACATTTATTTACTTAACAAGTTAACATACTTGGTGACTCCTCACTACAAAAACCGGCCACCATTATGCCTAGGAGGGTGTTTTGGTCTTTGTTGACCAATTTAATTACTTATAACATTATATGTTACAAACTAGCTTATAAAAGTTACTATTCACAAACTAAGGCACATAGAAGTGAAATTTTTGATTTCCCACTAATATGGCCACCCAAATGTGATACTATATAGTACACATGTTAATTAAAGAGTAATGATGGACATTTAGCCATTCAAAACTCATTTACAAGACAATTTTTCAAAAACGTGCTTTAAGACTCCTTAAAGCACATTTTGTGTTTTAACTTGTTTTCAAGCTTGGTTTTCTTTAGTAATTGATTTAATATGTTCATTAACATATAGATAAGGTATGGGTATGACCATTAGGCCTTATACACATTTATCCCAAGCTTAGAGCACATTTTTGCTCATATTGACTTTAAGGTATTACCTTGTGTTTTGTTTGGTTTCATTGTCTACCAAAGTTTCCTAAGGACTTATTTAGCCTTATTAAATCATAATTAAATGTTATCAAGTCTTGGTAGGCTCTTTGGGTCCTAACCAAGTTCGCTCATAGATTAGAGCATGTTTTTGCTCAAACTGTGTCTTAATGCTTTATTGCATTTCTTATGGTTTAAATTGTTCACTGATGTTACTAAGGCACTTTTTAGCCTTTACATACCATAATTTGATATTTAAACCACATATCAAGGTTTGGGGTATTTCACTACCTCTTAAGCACAGTGGAATAACTAGAATTGTTCTTTCTTTTCATTGTCAACCGAATCGTCCTTCCCTTATTGTCAGTTGATGAAGCCTTCACATCTACTAGGTGGAGGAGGCCACAACAACACTCCCCGCATTGTCCACAGCCTAAAAACCGTAACATGACTCTCTTTGTGTATTATATGGTAGTTAGGATTTCTGAAGGTTTCACACTAAGGAAACTAATTCCAGAGTGTCAATTTATAATAATAATAATAATAGAAGTAGATAAGAATAACAAATATTCTTATCAATACTTATTTGACGTTGGTTGTAACCATGTATAACAAATAAATATTGTCTTTTATTTGTTACTAAAATAAAATAACCAACATCTCCCACTCAACCGATGGTCAAATACTCGAGAGCTTTCGTGTTTCATATAGGAAAATAGGTCGTGCGACCTGAAAATACACCTCTAATGTGGATAACTCCAAACCAAACCTCCCAGGCCAGAATGAAGCATCCAAAAAAAAGCTGTCTGCACCTCAAGTCCAATTTTTGTTTGAGTAATCCAAACTCAACCCAGATCCTTCAACATATGGATGAGCAGGATACCGTGACCAATCACTATAACTACTAAAGTTACTGGCACCAGCAATAGTCACTTCCGTCTGAACTACTCTTGTAAACATTCCCTTTTACTTGGCATCATATCCTAATAATAATAATTGTTTTCCTAGAAGGTAACACTAAAATCATAAAAGTCATGGAATCTTGGTAATCCTTCCAAAGTAGCAACATCATTACCACTATTACAACCCAATTCTAAAGCTCAAAAGGAGCAGGGATCAATCCATATGCTTTAATAAGGTCACTAGTAGGTACCGTATGAAAGTACGTTGTGGGAAGTTCTCTTACAGAGAGGATGTTTATTCCACCCACACGAGTTTAAAAGGTTCACATAGACACATCCCACTCGGCTAAAAATGAACTTACATAGGTATAGGAATCTTTATTAAATATCTCATGTGGATTAACAAATAACCCTTTTGATATGGACTATAAAAGTCTTCCACTAACTTTGAGTCACTTAGAAAAAGTTAGCATTACTTCTTGATAACATATATCCAATGAAGTTGGCTACTTGTGTGAGAAAGTATGCCTTATAATTCATTGACATCAACACATAACATATTGACAAACAAAATATCAAAGAGAATAAGCATTCTTATATCCCACAAGGGTAAAGTTACCGTGGTCATAGCATAACACATAGTTCGCTGTGCCCTGAAGGTAATGAAAAAAACTCTTGACCGCTTTCTAGTGTTCAGGACTTGGATTTGTATGGAAATGACTAACAAGTCAAAATGCATAGTAGATATCCAGTCTAGTGTACAACATAGCATACATTAAACTACCAACATCGATCACTGAAATATTATACATTATTCATATAGACTACTTCTTTTGAGCTAGGTCCATACTCGCACTAAGCATAGAATCTTTTTGGTTAGGAGAGTCAATGGGTATACAATCGCTAAGATGGTATATTTTCAAAATATTATTAAGGTAAGGTAGTTTTTTTGAGACAAACCCAAGATCTTTATCTTCTTATTTCATAATATTTTGACTCCCAGTACATAAATGACTTCACCCTTAGTCAGATGGACCCAAATCTCACTGCAGGTGAGAATGTCTCACCATTATCAACTCAATCCTTTTAAGTGTAGCCACTTACAAAATAGACAATCACCCAAGTCCCAAACTTGGTTATTGTTCTTGTATGCTAACTCTTCTTCAATTACTTTTATCCATTCAGATCCATAGGACCTGAGACAGCGTCTCTAAAAGTCATAGGCTCATGTCAATTGCGTCCCTCCCGTTGAACTTAAGGATTCAAAAGAACAACTTCAATAGCCATATCATTCTGACTACTTAAATCAGGTTGTTGATTAGAATCATTTAGTTCATTGGACTCTTGATCCATAGTTGCTCCATAAATAGATGATAATCATTTACCAAGAATGTGGCATCACGAGAATCAGTCTCAGTTCTTCTCCCACTTAACTTTGAGAGTTAATTGATTCTCTACCTCATTCACATACTTTAGGAAGCAATTATAAGCTTCTAATATATTTGAAATGAGATACACGTATCAAATTCGTGTGAAGTTATCAATGAATGTGATAAAACATTGAGCATCAAGCTTGCCAATCACACATTAGGCCACAAATAACTAAATGAATTAGCTGTAATGGTTGAGTAGTCCTTTCTTTTTTAGAAAATGGTTTCCTAGTAGATTTTCCAGTTAAACAAGGTTCACACTTAGCGAGTTATAGCTTTTTGAGTTCTACCAAGGAGCTCTTATCTTGCTAGTGTATTCATTTGATCAATACCAATATGACCAAGTCTAGCATGCCAAAGTTCTTAATCATCAGAATTAATAATATAAATTGAATGAACATGATTACTTAAACCAAAATTGGCATTTAATACTATGAAACCATTCAATAAAGAGTTAGTACCGAAAAATGTACCAATATTAAACAACTCTAAAGTCGATCCTTCAAAACAAATTTGAAGTCTAACTTAAGAAGAGATGGAAAGGAAACTAATTTTTGCCTTAATCAGGGGCATACAAGTCATTATGTAAATACAAAGATTGACCATTAAGTAAAACTAATATGCAGATTCCAATCTTGTGCACATCAATGCTAGTATCATTCCCCATGTAAATATTTTGGCTTCCTCTAGAAATCTGGCTAAACTCTTCGAAAGATGTTCGATCTTAAGTTACGTGCTCTGTTAATGCTGTGTCTACAGTCCACATAGAACATGTATTGTATTAGTTAACACATAACATGAAACAACAATACAAAAGGAAAGGTATGAACACCAAGTAAATACCTCAAGCTCTAGGCAATTTTTAATAAAGTGCCCTGATTTTCTACAATTATAGCAAACACCTTTAGGCTTACCTCTAGCACCCCAGCTTTTGGCTGGTTCTTTGGATCTTTACCACCATCGGTCTTGCCTCCCTTCCTTTTCTTCCACTGCCCTTTCTTAAAGTCATTTTTACTATTATTCTCTCTTATATGCCTATGATTCTTATGACCTCTATTGCCATAATCAATAGCATACATCTCATTAGCTGGTTTTTCACAAAGTAACCTATCCTCTTCCGACTCAAGACGATGAGCAACATCATCAAAGGTGTAGATGTTATCATCATGGGTTAAATTTTACTTCATAGAATCCTATTCAACACTCCGACAGAGAGATCTGATCATAGCTTGAACTTACTGCTCATCAGACAATTCATGTCCTGTAGCCTTAAGCTCATTAACCATGTTAGACATGGTAGTAATATGTTCAGCCATATGCTTATCAGATCTCTTTTTATAGCTATCAAGACGCATTTGCAGTTGTCTTCTATGAGTAATAGTGCTTCCTCCAAAGTTCCGCTTGACTGCTTCCCACACTCCATTAGCAGTTCAATGGGTTTCGAAAAGCAGCATCAAGTCACTTCTCATACTACTTAAAAGTATGATCCGGGTAGTGCGACTCTCTTCTTCCAGGCATTATAGGTATCTAGCTCCCTATGTGCCTGGGCGGAGTTTCACTCAGCAGAGGAAACCTCCATGACTTGTATGGTTACATCCAAAAGTTCTTGGTCTTCCAAGACATATTTAACTTTACAACTCCACGTGTCATAATTTCATTCAATTACTTTTTCACCCTTGTTAAGATCTACTACTATACTCTTTGATACAACATCCATCTTACAAAAAAATGACGTCATTAACTGTTGTGTATTACATGTGTACATAACACTACTCGTTTATAGTATTATTGAAATATATTTTTAAGTATAAGAAACAAAAATAAGCTCCGCGCATACAATCAGTTTCAGTAATTAGACTTACAAATTAACATACCATAAACATGTAACACATGCACTTATAATTTCAAGAAAAATTGAAATTATATTGGTTCCCATTATTAATGAAAAATAAAATTTCAGCATTATTGTTCCACAAACAAATTCCTATGAAAAAAATATTAAATTAATTAGTGTCTACTAAAGACAAACTAGATTAATTACTATTATTTGAACAAATTACGTTCAAAAGATTGAATTGTTTAATGACTACTAAAGACAGTATAGACAAACTAGATTAATTAAAAATATTGGAACAACTTATGTTTTATTTTAATTAACAAAATTATTATTCATAAAATAATAGAATAACAATTGCTAAATTATGGAATAATAATATTCGTTACAAAACTAAAAAAATATTAATCTTACAACTATAAGAATTGAATGTTACCAAAACATTATAAAAACCTTTATATGTTACAACAACATGTATTTATGTTACTGCATAAATATTATTATGTAACTTATACATATCCGATTCGAAAAAATTACGCGTTAGAATTTAACCGTATATATAACACATAATTCGCCACAAAGATAGTATATCATGTAATTGATAACCATAATATCGATCTACAAATATTATAGATAATAATTCTCATAATATAGGAACAAATCCAACCTTGAAAAACCAGGAAACAAATTCCTAACTTTTAATTTAGTTCTTTTATGTAAAACAAATTTACCCTAACGAATATCTCAAAACAATTATATTCTTCATCAACTAATGGAAATATATCCACACAAAACTTATCTCGGGAAAAAATTAGGAACAAATCCCACCATAATAAAATCCTTAATTTTTTAAAGATATCTAAACTTACTCATATCATGAAAAAAAAGCAGCACCTAAAAACTTACCTAATCAAAATTACTCAATATTATCCACAATATTAGAAACCACAACAATCGATATACAATCGAGTGCGATTAATACATATAATTTATTACTTTAATCACTCCACTACCCCGCAGTATGTTGCAGTCACATATTGAACAAAAAACACACTTAGGATGAAACTAATGTATTAAATAGGCAACACATTTACATCAGATGAACAAAAAATATGCACCGTGAGTACTCAACAATGAGTATTCGCCCTTCTTTTAATTACACCTGCTAGAACGCGCTGAACTGATAAACTCAACCTTGCTTACTTCTTATTCAACCAAAGTTGGTCGACAAAGATTTCAACTTCCTATTTTTAAAACCAAAAAAGTTAACTAAACATTAGGGTGTGGACTACCTCAAAATCACACAAAATTTGAGTAAGAACCTACTTTCATAAATTATTATTTTAATAGTGATAATAATCACAATCTGATGTACGGATTGAAGAACTTAATTATTCATGATGAGCCGGAATCGAATTACGAGATTTCATTGTTTTATATTTACTAACCAAGATACACCGCACACGAATGATACCCCTCGGCAACAAACAAAACAAGAAGAATAAATCTGGCTCCGATACCACTGTAAGAATTTATATAGATTATACCTCTTGACCGTAGCGGAATAACTAGAATCGTTTTTCCTGTCCGTTTTTAACCGAATCTTCCTTTCCTTGTTATCAGTTGATAAAGCCTTCGCATCTACCAGGTTGTAACACCCCATCCAAACAACATACACACTTAACAACAAACTGCAGCGGAAAACAAACTTCAGCACATTACTTAACTTTTTGGTGTTACACGCCGTTAACCACCCACGTGGCTAACAAGGCTAATACATATACATTGTACCGGTCTGATGGGCTAAATTCCCGAGCGACTACACATTACTATCCCTTTCCATTAACAACAACTACAACATATACCTTTCAACTATACCGAGTATTTATAAACTGATGCCGATAACAATTTCGGTCTTACTACACCTACTGTATATATACACTTAAATGATTACCCATGTACAATGTCTACCCCGTCCTACTCTCGAACGGCTTCCAGCTCTCTGTACCTGAAATAGGAAAAGAAGAGAAAGGGTGGCCCCCAAGGGGCTCAGCACCTTTGCTGGTATGGTAATCCCGCAGCCCACATGCTACCGGGCCACGCACAACTAATTGTCGTCTTAGCATGCGATTGATTATATTTAAATCATGCATGCAACTGTAAACACACAACACATAACATTTCGCCTCAATGGGCTCAACAAACGGATAATACATCCTTACTTGATATGTCACTCATGGTATTCATTATCCCTAGAGTGTTCTCCTCCTCTAATGGAGCTACTTCCTTAATAGACGACACTTACCCTTAAATCGGGTTATCCTTAAACGCCTCTTATCACAAACTGGGATTCATTTCCATGATCCACACACTCCATATCTTACAACATATAACATTCCTCACATAACAAAACATAACAACACTTTCACGTTTCGTCGTGCACATGATAACATCGCAATAAGAATTGCATTACAATAACATCACATAACATAACGGGAACGGTCCTCTTAGGAACCGACCCAAACATAGTTAATTCACTGGTGAGCCTAGAGAATGGTGTCACCCTCATGGTAAGCTCGTTACACAACAACAACAACACTCATTACCGTCCTAATAGTCGGACGAGTAACTTAAGTTAAGATGGTTCGGGTTTGGAGGCCCGAACACACCACACACACATGTTCCCCCTAAACCGATCATAAGTCAGAATAGCTAAGCTTTGGAATAAGCTAATGGGAGATCTAAACCCGTGAGGGAAAAACCATAACAGAGAGAAGGGTAAGGCTAAGAAGGATACCCATTCCCAAACAACGCGCGACCGGCCAAACCGGATTCCTCACCACTGTTAGTAATACTACCTTTAGACATTAGTTAGAACCCCATTATGGAGTCTATCACATCTACACACCATACAGTATTACAACTGAGTTAAACATACAAGGGAGATCCCTACATTCACACACGCATATCACACAATTAACACACGCATAGCCGTGGTTAGAACGTCCCATGGTTCGGGTCGTTTACTCCGAATACCGAACTCTCATGTGATCCTAGACTCAGTTAACTAAGGTTAACACTCTGAGGTTAAATGGTATCGGAGTTGAACACGCCACATAAATGAATTACTGTAAACTCATTACATGTTTATATCTTACAACGTGGCAAACACACAGAAAAACACATTGACATACAAGCCGGTGTAATCCGGTAGGACACAGGTTGCAAGAAAACCATACCTTTCACCACGGTCCACTATTTGTGTCCTCCTAGTTTCCTCGAACAAATCCCGTACAACTGGTAACATCACAATTACTTTCATTAACATTGGAGTAACATGCTTGTCTAACGTCTAATGCGCCCATAGTTACCCCGTCATCCCGTATATTTAATTTTACACTTGTGATCTTAAGTTCACAAACTCTCACATCAAACCTAACATTTGTTTACACACTTTAAGACCTTTACATGTCACCAAACAAGGCCTAAACATCATTAAAACCATCACCATTCAATCCCCCATCATTAGGAGCCTTAAACAAATTTTTTTCTTCATCTCTGGTCTAGACCGCCCCTCTGGGGCGGTCCCAGGGGCGGTCCACAACAGATGCTAACACGTTTTTTTTTTCACTTCTCTGCACTGGACCTCCGCACAGGGGCGGTCCACTGCAGAACCAATTTTCTAATGTGTTTTTCTCCTCTTTCTGAACTCCAAATTCATCCCAATTTTTTCCTATGCTTTACACATGTTCTCCCACATGTTTTAACATCTTTTGGGCCCACTTAAACCCTCTCGAAACATCCCAAAAATTCCTTAAACTTTTACTCAACTTTTACTAAGTCCTTAACACTTAGAACATTTTTTTCCTTACACTTGTAACTTGTATTCTTGCCTAAAACTTCACCTAACCAAAGTAATCCCTCACTACCATATAACCACCCTTTTAAACATCATTTGCACTACACTCATCCCCTTTACACACACTCCTCATGTCTTTCCCACTAGTTCATAATTAAACCTTCACAAGGCGTTACACTTCCATTGTTCACCAAACTTTGCACAAGACTTTACGACACCTCCACCATCACCTTGGTGTATCAAGAAATCATCCATTAGTTCCCTAAATCTCCAAGACTATGCCTAAGGCATCTTAACACCTAAGAACACAATAATTCACTTTCTTTCACCATCTTAACACTTAAAAATTCCTAGTACCTTATAGGTCATAAAATCTCATTACAACACATAAACTCTTTTATTTATCAACTAAATTTCGCCATAGCTTCTCTTGTATCACCGTACACCAAAACACATTGTTTTTCACCTTTAGACAATCAAGAACATTCAATCTCTTGATACACACTCTTATACACAAACATATGGTTTTTCATCCTTTAACCATCAAACACATTCACCTTCACAAGAGATGTTCTTTACACACAACTAAACCTTTAAACTACACTACATCATAATATAGTGCATAAACTTAAATTGCTTGGCACTTAGGCCCTTAAATAACATGGCTCTTAGGCCCTTAAATTGTATTAAACTTAAACACTGAATCTCCACATTTAATGCCTTCAACCTGCGAATACACACAACAATGCTCCCATGTCTTTTTAGTCCACCTTGTGGATAGTTTTCTAGCTCATTTCCATTGGCTCTTTAGGTTAATTATTAAGCAAGTATAGCTCAATTTCCTAGTACATAAAACTACATTAAGAGAGGTCATTTACCTCTTTGTTTTCCAAGTTTTCTCACTTGTTTTCTCTTGTCCTTTCTTGATTGAAAATCGGCAAGGAGCTTTTATCACTTGTCAATCTTTTAACCATTACACATATAAGGGTAATGAGAATTAAGTTTAATACCCAAACTCATAGTCAAACCCTAGGTTTGCATATGTGTCTTAAAATACCAAAATTTGATGCTTACCATTGGAATTCGAAAGAGAGCTTGGTTAAGTAGCAAGATAGGACTCCTCCTAGTCCTTTGAAGTTTGAATTAAGCTATTAAGAGAGCAAGAAAAAGCACCATTGTGAGGTGAATTTTTGGACACATACAAAAATGAGAGGAAACTTAGATTTTCTTTGGTTTTTGTTACCTTGAAACAAAGGAGAATGACAATATGGAAGAAGATGAGATTTTCCCCCTTCAATGGAGAATCTCCATGGCACCGAAATGAAGCTTTTGATGATTTGAAAAGATAGAAGTGAAGAGCTTGGTCTAACTAAGACAAATATGGTCTTAGAATTTGATTTGGAGCATTAATGAACATTTGGTGAGCAATTGAAGTTAGAGAAGAGATGGGCTGTAGCAAGCTCAGTTCTGGTTGGGAGAATAGAGGAAGAGCACGGTGGGAAGGCAAGGAAATGAAGAGGAGAGGTGAGAGGTCTCACTTTTGCAAGATATTTAAGCTTAAAAGCAAATAGTAACTTTACTTTATTTTTTCTTTTCTTTAGTTGGATGACTAGGTTTGTGACTCCCCACCTTAAAAACCGTGGCCCCTTCAATATATAACATATATATGGCCTTTGTTGACCAATTAAACAACTTATGTTGACTTATAACTTAAACTAGCACTATTTAAGCACTATTCACAAAACAAGGCACATATTTGTGATATTTTTGATTTCCCATTGATTTAGACTTCCTAATGTGATACTAAGTAGTACACATATTAATTAAAGAGTAATGATGGTCATTTAGCAACTCAAAACTCATTTACAAGACAATTTTTCAAAAACGTGCTTTAAGGCTCCTTAAAGCACATTTTGTGTTTTAACTTGTTTTCAAGCTTGGTTTTCTTTAGTAATTGATTTAATATGTTCATTAACATATAAATAAGGTCTTGGTAAGGTTATTAGGTCTTAACCAAACTTATCCCAAGCTTAGAGCACATTTTCGCCAATATTGGCTTTAAGGTATTTATTTGTGTTTTGTTTGGTTTAATTGTCTACCAAAGTTTCCTAAGGACTTAATTATCCTTATTAAATCATAATTGAATATTACTAAGTCTTGGTAGGCTCTTTGGGTCCCAACCAAGTTCACTCCAAGCTTAGAGCATGTTTTTGGTCAAGCTGTGTCTTAGTGCTTTATTGTGTTTTACTATGGTTTAAGTTGTACACTAACGTTTCTAAGGCACTTTGTAGCCTTTACATACCATAGTTTAAATGTTTAACAACATATCAAGGTTTGGGGTATTTCAATAAACGAGGCCACAACAGCAGTCCCCACATTGTCCACAGCTTAGGAACCCTAACACATTTCTTTTTGGGTATTTTGTGATAGTTAGGATTTCTTAACGTTTCACACCAAGGAAACTAATTCCAGAGTCTCTATTTATAATAATAATAGAAGTAGATAAGAATAACAAATATTTTTACTAAAATAAAATAAAAAAATATTGTCTTTACTACAATAAAATAACCAACACATTATCGTAATAGGAGCAACAAATATGATCAATTTGTATGGATTTCAAAAAAAGCATACAGAAGTTCACGAAATATAGAACATCTTCCACGAAAGCTGCAATTTCACTATGATCCTAGTTTCCTCACCATCTGATGCATGTTTACAAGATTTTATTATATTTGATGATGGATCTGCTCCACAATTGAAATATCTTGATGTATATGCTTCACAGTTAGAAATATCTTTCTAGAGCTTTGCTCTTGCTCTTACATCTTCTTCCTTGCATACATGGGTCTTCCATGATGCCTTCTTCACCTCTATCAAATAGGTATCACATATGTTTGATTTCTCCATTGTTACACTTTGTAGACACAAAAACAGATTTAGTTTGGAATTAATTACGCTGAAAAGAGAGGCAACACAGCCGTATATATAGTGCGGGCCGAGGCAGCACTGCCGTGTTCTAACAAAAAGGTAAATAAATTAAATTAATTGAAATTTCCATTTTTTTAAAAAAATGATAATAGACAAACACTTGTGACGGTAGCCCAAGTAATGCGTTCGTGGTTCACTTCCGATTATCACAAGGCCATTATAATGGTGTATTCACTTCTTTTGTTTAGTAATTTACCGCAAATCAGTTCTGGCACAGTGTGCATCAGTCGATACATTTGTCACAAGTAGTCTTAACAACGACATCAAGAAGAAAAATATAACATTAGCAGAGGTGGGGTAGCAAGTTGTATGAATAGATGAATGTGTGCAATGGTACAGAACTAGTAATGTGCTTCAATTTCATCCAGTCCTCAACATCTCTTTTGATTGTTGAGGCAGAGTGGAAAACAATCTGATGGAGCAGAGTAACCGAAGATTTTTTTGTTTCTCTATTCCCAAATCTTCCACAAGGTATGAATGAGGGTAGAGGTCAAAGTCTTCATCAACTTTTTGTGCAAGGATAATGATGACCAATGTTCGAACATGAGTAATCATGAATTAGGAAAGATGATGGGTATATTTCTCCAGGGGTGGATGGAGGCCTATAATGTTCTTGTGTGGGAGTAGTGAAGAAAGATGTGATTAGTAGTTTCTAAGTTGTTGACAAGACTGTCGCCATTCACCTCAACGACAACACAAGCCCCTTCTGCCCCCAACAAGTGCTACTTATTACTTTAATCACCCACACACCCCGCAGTATGTTGCAATCACATTTTGAACAAAAAACACACTTAGGATGAGACTAATGTATTCAATAGCCAACACATTTACATCAGATGAACAAAAAATATGCACCGTGAGCACTCAACAATGAGTATTCGCCCTTTTTTTAATTACACCTGCTAGAACGCGCTAAACTGATAAACTCGACCTTTCTTACTTTTTATTCAACCATAATAGGTCGACAAAGATTTCAACTTCCTTTTTTTAAAACCAGAAAAAGTTAACCAAACATTAGGGCGTGGACTGCCTCAAAATCACACAAAATTTAAGAACCTACTTTCATAAATTATTATTTTAATAGTGATAATCATCACAATCTGATGCATGAATTGAAGAACTTAATTTTTTTATGATCCGGAATCGAATTACGAGACTTTATTGTTTTATATATAATTAGAAAGATACACCGCACACGAATGATACCCCTCGGCAACAAACAAAACAAGAAGAATAAATCTGGCTTCGATACCACTGTAAGAATTTATATAGATTATGGTATCTGCCTCTTGACCATAGCGGAATAACTAGGATTGTTTTTCCTGTTCATTTTTAACCGAATCTTCCTTTTCTTGTTATCAGTATATGAAGCCTTCGCATCTACCAGGTGGACGAGGCCACAACAGCAGTCTCCACATTGTCCACAGCTTAAGAACCCTAACACATTTCTTTTTGGGTATTTTGTGGTATTTAGGATTTCTTAACGTTTCAAACTAAGGAAACTAATTCTAAAGTCTCTATTTATAATAAAAATAATAATAATAATAAAAATAATAATAATAATAATAATAATAATAATAATAATAATAATAGAAGTAGATAAGAATAACAAATATTTTTACAAAAATAAAATAAAAAAATATTGTCTTTACTACAATAAAATAACAAACACATTATCGTAATAGGAGCAATAGATATGATCAATTTGTATGGATTTCAACAAAAACATATAGAAGTTCACGAAATATAGAACAACTTCCGCGAAAGCCAAAAATTCACTATGATCCTAGTTTCCTCACCATCCGATGCATGTTTACAAGTTTTTATTATATTTGATGATGGATCAGCTCACAGTTGAAATATCTTGATGAATATGCTTCACAGTTAGAAATATCTTTCTAAAGGTTTGCTCTTGCTCTTACATCTTCTTCCTTGCATACATGGGTCTTCCATGCTGCCTTCTCACCTCTACCAAAAAGGTATTATAGAGTTAATGTGTTCTCATATGCTTCAAAACATAAAGTGTTTCCACATTTTTTAGCTTTACCTCCTTTGGAGGATTGCAGCCGTCACATATCTTTGAGTTCTCCTGTAACACCCCAACTACCACCGTACACATAACATCAAACTGCAGCGGAAAATTCAACTCATCACATTACTTATTTCAATGGTGTTACACGCCGTTAACCACCCACGTGGCTAACAAGGCTAATTCATGTACTTTGAATCGGTCTGATGGACTAGATTCCCGAGCAACTACACGTTACATTTGCTTCCCTTAACAACAACCCATATACTTTATACTTTCCAACCGTACCGAGTATTTACAAACTAATGCCGATAACAATTTCGGTCTTACTACGCCTACAATACTTACGCCATTTAAGTGGCTACCCATGTATAAACATCTACCCCGTCCTACTCTCGAACGGCTTCCAGCCCTGTACCTGAAATAGAAAAGGAAGAAAAGGGTGGCCCCCAAGGGGCTCAGCACCTTTGCTGGTATGGTAATCCCGCAGCCCGCATGCTACCGGGCCACACACGACTAATTGTCGTCTTAGCATGCAGTTGATTATATTTAAATCATGCATGCAAACCATAAACACACATCACATAGCATATATCCAACAATAGGGCACCACAAGCATCCAACGCATCCACACTTAGCAAAACACTCATTGTTTCCTTTAACCCTAGAGTGGCTCTCCCCTAAAAGGAGCTACTTCCCTAGTAGACGACACTTACCCTTTAATCGGGTTATCCTTAAACGCTCCTTATTATAAACCGGAATTCGCATCCATAATCCATAACAAACAGCACATAACACCACAAGTACGGTTCTCATTAGGAACCTTCCACCATAGGTAGTAAACACAGTGAGCCTAGAGATTGTTGCCAACCCCATGCTAAGCTCGTTACATATCTCGTTACCGTCCTGTTAATTTGAACGGTTAACATATCACCAAGGTGCGTCGGATATAGTAATCCCAAGCACACCGAAACAACATTTGTATGCCCATGTGGCCCGACATGAGTCAGTAAACTAGCTTTGGATAAGCTATGGGAAGGTTGAAACCAAATTGGAATACAACCCATACATACACCAAGAGAGTCGAACCGGACATGACATCGACTCCCGTCCTCACACGCGTGGCCGGAACATGACCGGACTCCTCACCCCCCGTTAGTACATATATACTTATAAATAAGTAGTTAGAGTTCCACTATGGAACTTATCACATCCACAACCATACGGTATTACGACCGAGTTAAACACGCAAGGGAGGGTCACGCACTTGCACACAACAACAATACACAACTAACTCACGCATAGCCGTGGTTAGAACGTTCCCAAGGTTTGGGTCGTTAACTCCGAATACCGATCTCTCATGTGCTCCTAGTTCTAGTTAGCTAAGGTTTAACACTTATTTGAGGTTAAACGGTATCGGAGACCAGACGCGCCACATAAATGAATTACTTTAAACTCATTACATGTTTTAATCTTACAAGGTGGCAAACACTCAGAAAAACACATTGGCATACAAGCCGGTGTAATCCGGTAGGATACAGGTTGCAAGAAAACCATACCTATCACCGGAGTCCACTTTATCATGTCCACTTATGTTCCTCGAGCAATTCTCGAACAACTGGTAATATTACAATTACTTTCATTAACATCGGGGTAACATGATTGTTTAAAGTCTAAAGCTCATAGTTAAACCTGTTAACTAGTTAAATAACTTCACATTTTAAACTTGTTTTACTTTCACATTTTTTTCCAACTTTCCACCTACTTAATTGTCCTTATATCTCACCTAACATGTCTTAAACAACCTTATAACATCATTACTAATCGATCTCCATCATTACATATCATTTATAACCTTAACATTTAAATCATCTACTTAACTTAATCTCTCAAGTCCATAATTTATCTTTCTAACCATCAATACTCTCTTAAGGCATACCACTAATACCACTTAACATTCTTAAAATAATTTTTTTTTTAAGGTCCGACCGACCCACCGACGACCCACCCCTGGTAGGTCGGCTGCAGAGAACATCCAAATTCACAGTTTCAACCCGACCGACCCAGACTGGGGTCGGTCCCCTGGGTAGGTCGGCTGCAGAAACTTCCCTTTCATTGTTAAACTTTCTCCAAATTTTTCCTCAAGCCTCCTAATGTGTTCTAACATCATTTGGCACATCAAACACACCTTTAGCCATGTACTAAACTCTTTAAATCACACACCAAAACCATCTTATCATTCACAATTTCTTACAAAATTCTTAGCACTTGGAATGTTTCTCCTTAAGATTTCTAAGTGGTATTTCACAAATAATGACCACTATACCAAGGTGTTTCCTCTACACCTTAACATCATCTCTCAAACTTCTTTTCTTACTAATTAAATCTCCTTTTTCACATCTTCCTAAACATCATTTCCTCCTTGTACATCAACATTCCTAAACCTTAAACAAACTTCTCCAAGACTTTAATACATTCTCAAAAACACATATTGAATTCCTAGAACTTCCAAGACAATACCTAAATCCTTGTATCACTCTAAATCACCTTAATACATGTTTTCTTCCCTAGTAAAACACTTGTTCACCTTTAACACTTCCTAGTTCACCAAAACTTGTTTAAACCACTTAGAACTTCTTACACATTTTCCAAATTTTGCCATAGCTTCTCTTGTATATTCTCACATCCAAACACTTAGGTTTTTACCTTATTTCATTCAAGAACACCTAAATCCACCAAGAATTTTCTCACACACAAACTTCACCAAATTTACACTACATCACAATATAGTGCATAAACTTAATTGCTTGGCACTTAGGCCCTTAAATAACATGGCTCTTAGGCCCTTAAATTGCATAAACCTTAAACACTGAATTTCCACAATATATAAGCCTTTGACCTGCAAATACACACAACAAGACATATGTCCTTTACTAGTCTCCTTGAGAACATTTTCCTACGTCATGTACCATTAGCTCTTTAGGTAGTTTTAACAAGCATTATAAGCTCATTTCTACTAAGGCATTAAACCACATTGAGATAGCATATTTACCTCTTTTCCTCACAAACTTCTTTCTTGTTCCCTTGTTTAAAAATCGGCTAAGCTTAGTTGCTTGTCAACTTCTAAACATTACACAAACAATGTGATGAGTATTCAAGCTCCAAGCTTAATCTCATTATAAACCCTAGGTTTTACATTGTTTCAAAGAGCATTAAGATAGTTGTTTTACCTTGGTCTTTGAAGGGAATTGGAATATCTATCAAGAGAGGACTCCACCAAGTCCTTGAAAGATTCAAATGGAGCTAGAACAAAGCAACACAATGAGCACCATTAATGGTGATTTTCGGACATGAAATACCCCAAACTTAAATATGGTGATTATATTATTCTAATATAGTATTTAAGGGCCTAATAGTGCCTAAGTAATTTTTGGTAAAGGAAATAAATCCAAAGAAATAAGGAAAACGCTTAGAAAGCGGAAAACGCTAAAATGAGCGTTAAATAACCATAGGAGGTACGAGACCTCGGTTACAGTATTGTAAGGATTCCTAAGGCTTGTTTATGCCTAACGAGTATACGGGAATGATTCCCGAAGAAAATGGATCCAAATAATGTATTAAAACGCTAATAGAGCATTAGCGCACGTTTTTCGAGAAAACCCGAAAACGTGATCTTAAGTGGTCAAACAGACCCGTAAAAATTATAATTCATCAAATAATAATTATTAAGCATTCATGGAAGCTTAATAACCAATAAAAATAAAGAAACGAGAAAATTCCGGAAAACGGGCCCGGTTAGTGAATAGTACCAAAACCGGGTAAAATAACGAGCGTTTTCTGTAAAAGACGAAAAACGCTCCAGCTAGTATAATAGAGGGGGGCCGATTTTTATTAGTGTAAACAGCTCTCTCTCACACACATGTAACTAGTTAAATTAATGTGGAGTCAAAAAGCAAAAAGTAGGACAAAAGGACAAAAGACACTTACCTTTCCTCTCTCCCCCTCATTTCTCTCTTCTCTCTCCTTCCCTCCTTTCTTCCCCATCGAGCTGCTCTCCCTCTCTCTGCTGGGTGGCGATTTTGAAGCCCCAAGGAAGAAGCAATGGCTTCCTCTTCTTTCTCCCCTTGCTCCATCCACATGTGAGCTCCAAATCAAAAACAAAATACATATTTGAACTCCCCTCATCCTCCTCTACATTTCTATCTTTTCAAAATTCGAAAAGGATGAGTTTCATTCGTATGGGTTTTCCCCATTTGAAGAGAAAAGCACACCATTGTGAAGCTTGGAGTCTCCTCTTCTCCTAAGGTAAAAAGTTTCAAGAAAAATCCATCTTTCCTTCATTTTCTATGGTGGCCGATTTGCCCTCCTTATAATGCCTTGTTTTTCCTCTTGTTTGGAGCTTTGCTTCAACCCTCCAATGGTGGTGAGAACACCTTCTTGAACCAAGGGCTAAAACCCCTCCTAAAGCACTCCAAAGGTAAACCCTAGAAATTTGTATTTTGAACACTTCAATGAACTAGCATAAATCTAAGGGCTAGTGTATTAATAATACTTGTTTGATGTGCTTTGGGTGATGGGAATGGAGTTTGGCAACTCCATTCCCCAAACGATCGATTTTTGCAAGAAAGAGGGAAGAAGAAATGGAAAAGAAAGAATGAAGTATAAGCTCAAGGTAAGAGCTCCTTCCTAATGTAAATTTATTGAATTAGAGTAATGGGAATGGGTAAAATATTTAATGAACCCAAAACCTTGTACTAGTAGTAAGAATTGTGAAGTTTGAGTAATGGTGAGCAAATAGATGAATTTGTAGACCTTAGAGCCAAAAGAATGGTATATGTGTATTAGTATTGTTATTTGAGTAAGTAATGATGTATTGGCATTGTAAGTGAAAATATT
The DNA here is from genome assembly GCA_023374045.1 of Limonium bicolor. NCBI lineage: Eukaryota > Viridiplantae > Streptophyta > Magnoliopsida > Caryophyllales > Plumbaginaceae > Limonium > Limonium bicolor. The sequence goes on from CM041776.1 coordinate 527,504,603, forward strand.
GGTATTGTGATTGAAGGAGTATTGTTGTGTTGGGATTGTATATGTGTGCTGGTAGAACCCTTGTGGTTTGGCTAGAATAGGGATGAATTTGATGAGAAAAGATGTGTGTGGTTAAGTAAGGAAAGTAGGTGAGCTATGGCAAAATTTGGTGGAAATTGTGCATTTAAGAATGACTTGGTGAATGGGAAAAACCAAGGTATGTATTGGGGATTAGTAGAGAGGTTAAGTAGCTATGGGATGGTAATTGTAGTATGAGAAGTGAGAAGTGCAAAATCTGTAGCAAAGTATATAAGAATACATTGGAGAAGTTAGGAGAATTAATGTGCAGGATTTTGTAAGATGAGTGTTGGAACTTGGGTATAGGTAGTGCAATGGTTTGGAAATAAATTGGTATGGTGAGGAGGAGTATGTAGAATGCTTGGAATGACATTGGTTGAGAGAGTATTGGATGTGAAGATTGGGATGGTAAAAATCTGTAGCATGAGTGTAACAAAAACTGTTACAGGTGTTGGAAAAGAAGTGAGGAAATTGTGTAAGTGAATTGAAGGATTTAGTAATGGATTTGGTGGATGGATTAAGGTATATTAGGGGGCCTAAATGGCACTAAAACATGTGGGATTACATGTAGGAAGATTGGGGAAACAATGGGTAAAAGAGAGGACTGAAAACAAATTTTAAAACTGAATTAGGTTGGACCGGACTTGCGACCGGACTTGCATGTCCGGTCGGCCAGAAAAATTTCCCCGTCTGCAACCTACTGGAATGGACCGGACTTGCGACCGGACTTGCAAGTCCGGTCGGCCAGAAAAATTTCCCCGTCTGCAACCTACTAGAATGGACGGACTTGCGACCGGACTTGCAAGTCCGGTCGGCCAGAAAAATTCCGCGACAGTAAGCTACTGGAATCGACCGGACTTGCGACCGGACTTGCAGTCCGGTCGAGACAGAAACTTTCCGTAACTTGAGCTACTGGAATGGACCGGACTTGCAAGGTCGGTCGCAAGTCCGGTCCAGTCAAAAAAAAAAAAAAAAATGTTTTTAGTTATATGATTATAGTAATCATATATATACATATATATATGCCTATATACATAGGTGCAAATATATGTAGTAATACACCATTAATGAAATAGTAATGGTAAGAAAGTAAGTAAATGAGTAAGGAAAAAAGTTGAGGAAGTTGTGAGTATAAGGACATTAATTACACCGGGATAACGGGGTAAGTAAGGGAGTGGTTAATGTTTGTATATGGTACGAGTATAGTATTAATGATAACGTTGAAAACATTATCAGTGGAACAAGTGTGAACCAAGGAACAAGGGAACACACGGTAGAGCTAACTCCGGTGAAAGGTATGATTTCCTCATGCCCGTATGCTAACCGAGTTACATTGATTTGTATGCTGTATGCCGGCTAATCAAGACTAAAGCATGAAAACGGTTTATTGCCTTTCGTTGTTTGTCTTGTTGTATGTTGCGTGAGCTAACCCTTCTTGAATTGATTGCGTGGCTTTACTTGGTGCGTAGATCGACTCACAGGTGAGTCTTGTTTGTAGCGACTCGTAGTAAGAGTCTTATTGCAAACTAATGGAACAATAACAACGCACTAAGCTATCGAAACGATAAACGAAAACGTAACCCAATGAGCTCGCTAGAATGCGAGAGAGTGTACGGGAGTAATAACCTCCCGATAACGGTAGAAGAATCGTAACGAATAACCCACGAACAATAAGTAGTGGAAGTATATAAGTAACCCATATTAAAGGAATTTTCTTGGTGCAAAATATGAACCATGAGAGTAGTAAAGAATGGCGAGGGACTTCCAAACCCCTTAGCAATTAGCCGACCCATTATGAGAGGACCCGACTGATGTAAGTATGTCCCGAACATGAGAGTATCCGATACGTTGGGGAAACCCTTAAACCTGAGGATACCAGGCGGTAGCAGTTCCCTAAGCCAGTAGAGGTTATCGAGAGAGATACTTCTAGGCTAATCCATGAGATTGTATTATGCTCCGAGAGAAGAGTGCTGGGAATTTGAGTAGTCCGGTAGTACGGACATTGAGTATTTGAGGAGCTAATCGTATAGCCCTCGTATTGTAGGTCCCGTGGCGAGTCTTGTGTAGGACTCCGCCCAGAGGCCAAAGTATGGAGTAATGAGTATTGCGTACGTATGAGTAAAGTAATGAGTAATGAGTAAGAAGCGAGTATGAGTATGTAGCGAGTATCAAGTATTGAGTATGTAAGAGCAAGTAAGGAGTATTGAGTAATGAGTATGTATAAGTGTAGTAACGAGTATGGAGTAAGATATGTGTACGAGTAAGGTATCGAACATGGAGTGTTGAGTATGTAAGAGTAAGGAGTAGGTACGAGTGGAGTAGTGAATAACAAATGTAGCACTAGGAGTAAAGAATGAATAACAATTACGAATGGTTGACCATCGAACTGTCTTCCTTAGTAGTATCGAATTTGTATGTGCATGTAAGTATTGTCATCGTGTTGTTGTAGCATGAGTATGTATGTAAGCATGTAAATGAACTCCATGTATATTCGACCCAAAGTAGTCGATGTACCGCGGTTAGCACGCGGTATATGCGGAAGTCATGTTCAGCGTAAGCTGACCCCCTCGGGGGACCCTTTTTAGTGTGCAGGTACCGAAGCTGATCACCGTTCGAGAGAGAGTAGGACGGGGACCGCTACGTAAGCATGGGTAGTTGTATAGTAGAGATTGGCACTTGTATTGAAATGCGAAGTTGGAAGTTCAAACTGTATCAGTAATTTAAGGATCGTAGTATACTCGGTATAGTATCGTGTTGGAGTTGTATATGTATTATGGTTGAGTATGCAAAGGAATTTGTTGTATTGTGTAGAGCACTCGGTATGTCCATATTCATCAGACCGATAGTATGTAGTATTGTAACTCGCCTTGTTAGTCACGTGGGTGACTAACGGCATTGTACACCCGCCGTCGAGTAAGTATACCGCTGCGAAGGTAAGTATTTGTACAGTAATGACGGTATTAGCGGTAGGGGTGTTACAAAAAGTGGTATCAGAGCGAAGTATCGCTCTGATGGATGAAATACCGAGTTTAGGTAAATACCGAGTTAGGAAGTAGAGACTTAGGGCTATGGGTTGAGTGCTAATGTGTAAGGACGCTAGATAGGAACTTCCAGTGTGATCTGGATACCTACAGTAACCATACCCGCCCTCCGCGTCCCCCGTTGTAAGTTGGGACAAGAACGCCAGAGAGATGGAAAGACCTCTCACACTCGGGTAACACCCGATCTGGCAGTTGCAAGTAAACCTTATTAGAAAAGGACCTGTCATACGGTTGAGTCCAAGAACTGGAAGTTCCGAAGACGGTGCCCGTTTGATGACGATGACCGCACTTAATGGCGGAATGATGAAGATCATAAACACAAGGATGATGAAATTTATGGCACCATGGGGCGACATGCTTCGCAGTCGCGAGAAACATGTGTAGCCAGTAAGAAGAGAAGCACAGTCATGCAATGAAGCAAGGAAATTGGAGTAACAAGCCGAGACAAGAGAGTCTACGGACCGTAATCCTTGACGCTACCAACAACGGTATACGAACCGACTAAGGAATTAGTCGAGGTTGGATTAACACCAAACCTACATGCCAAGAGGCTGCAATAACCGAACAACATAGTTCAGACAACTATGAAAGAAATCATAACACATACACCTATAGGACCACAACCTGGTTCCTAAGGATAAGTCAAGTCTCGTTAACCACACTGAAGGTGTGAGCCACCCGGATGGACGACAATCACGTCAAGTATACTGAGAAGCGACTCAGGAGATCGATCACCAAGATCAAAAGATCAAAGAAAGATCATAAACCACCAATATGGATGGAACGATACCGTAACTGGTATACGTTAACTGAAAAACAACCTACCCGCGCACTTGCCCAGGGCAAGTGCAGCAACAACAGAACGGTTGGAAGACTTTAACAACCCACAAATACTTACTAAAGTACCGCCATGACGAATGGAGCAAATATAGGATCACCAATCCTAAGAGATTGAAACAATGAACCTTGGAAGGCCTAACGGCCCGACCATTGTATTAAGAACATACCAGTCAGCGAGAAGCTGTACTTGGTCAAGACCTCAGACATGGAAGCGCCATGAGAAACTTCTTTTCACACCGAACTATTATTTCAAACCCAATTTTCTTCAAGTCACAACTTTTCTTTAAACCTTGGATTTTTAAAACCAAACAGACGGAATCACGGTGAGTATCATAGAATGATACAAGAGGAGTGACAATAGAATACTTCACCTAGGCGTGTGACGAACACTACTAGTGTACCCAAATACGGGATGTGGGACGACCGCACTCCGAAGGAGCTTGTGGGCCTGACAGATAGTTAGGTAAGTGGTAATGTGCCAACAAGGTACCCCACGTATGTATACAGGTGGTGTACGACACACGGGAAGTAGTCAACTCCGCTCTACGGACCATAAGTAAATTCGAAACGGAACAGCTGGTTACCTCAACCGAACAAAGGAAGCTCAGATAAGCTACAAGCTAAGGAGTTGGGAACTCAATTCAGGAGAACCATTAAGAGTTGAAAGTGCAAGAAGCACAACAACGGGATAAGACATGGACATGTCTCGAATATATCTAAGTAAAGCATAATAACTGGAAGGAACACCCAGTCTAAGCACAGCAAGGCAAACGCCTAACATTAACACAACAATGTTCAACGAACGGGATAGAATTCCCTGAACAACTACCACAAACACACAGGGTGATGTTAAGGTACAGAAATACCATCCATCACCGAAAGGGATATCAAATCCGTTATAACACAAGGAAAAACACCAATGGTCTACCCTAAGAACGGGAGACGTTACAACCCCTAACGGGATAATTCAGATCCAGACCCGCAAGGTAGGACAATAACTGAACACACTCATGAGTGTCAAGATGCTACCGCAAAATCGGTAATACCCAGGAGCAATCCATAAAGGGTAGCAAGTCAACACAGTTGAACGAGATGTCGTGGTAAAAACACCTCAATCGGAACGAGCAACCGGTTAGAACACCGACGGGATCCCACTTAAGAGGGAATACCCCAAATTAATAAATGGTATCAACCCATACCAAGATACAAAAGGGCCTCCGATGAACGGAAGCGTGATGCGACGACCTTATCATGGAGCCCAGTACCACCTCCAACGCAGCAATAGCTTATGGAGAAATGATCACTCGGAAACAACCTATGATGAGCCGAGCTTTAGGCAATATGGCTAGTAGGCCATGAAACTGTTACCACACAACCCAATGGTTGCAAAACCAAGGTGAACTATGTGAAAAGTGGTCAAGAATGACACCGATAAAGAGTAACAACCAATAATGGAGAACTTCCTCATAAATGCGAGACCGCAAGAGCGGTGAAAGCGTGGATCCCAAGAAGGGGATACCACCAGCAACTGTCGGGAAATATACCCTTTTCGGAACTACTAAAGTAGTCAAGCTTGAGCACACAATTATTGCCAAGCATTGTGAAATAAGCTTCAACAGCAATTGATGACAACCAAAGAGTAACCGGTTATAAAACCAATGATGCTCTGGGAGCTCAGAACAAAAAAAAAGGAATACCATATTCGGTATTGCCAAATACATGGGAAACCATGGTATAAATGCATGAGCTGAAACTAGCAACAGTGGATGCCATGTAAACCAATACGGTGGAATCAGTAAGAACATGGTGCGCAGCAGGCGACCAATGTATGCGAATAATCACCCAGTACTATGAAGTTTGTAATACAAATGGTAGACAGACCGGGCAACAAGCCAGAAGTCTGCACCAAATGATGAAGTACCACCTGAGGGAGTAATAATCAGTCCTATTGCGATCTCATAAGAGAGTTACTGTCAAGTGCTTACGCCTCTGCACTCTGTAGGACTGAGTGTTTTGGTATTGCATTTGGGCAGCAATGATCGAGTGGGATAGCTAGGAATATGAGGAAATGTAAATCGTGGAAAATCCTTCCTTTCACCAGTAAACAGGGCATGAGCCAGCCAAGCGAAAGCTTAGAAACAAACCGTGCGGCCTAAGGCTAAGGAGCACGAAGAGTGTCAAACACCCCGACAATCACAAGACGTGAATCCCATTGGGATAAAAGTGAAAGGAGACTTAAGAAAGTCACAAGGACCGGCGCATCGAAAATGCAAGGTCATACAAGTAAAGAACACCTGTAATAAACCAGAGAAACTGGTATAATTCAGAAGCTACCAACAATAGAGGAAGCACTACAACTAAGTAGTGGCTTAACCTCAACCGACAATAAGTCGGAGGAATCAAGTGAATGATCACTACAAAACACAACAGTATGTATATAGATTGCCAGAGAGCTGGTTACAAATCTAGAACTCATCCAGTTCGAACATGGAAAAAAATACCACACTTGGTTAATAAACCTTGTTCCCACAACAAGAGGGATAGAAAGGTGATGTGTAACACGTTAAGGATAACGAGAAGGGCGAATAACCCAAGTTATCAGGGTCGCGCAGCAGAAGCTAGTGGGCCCAAGATTCTAAGTAAATACACCTAGAACCAAACCCGGTTAAGAGTTAAATAAACTCCGATGAAAATTCTTGACGCAGGGACTTACCGGTAATACGGTTAAGACCCATTGATCAAGGAACATTGTATAATAGACCGCATGGAAGCTGAACCACTCCATGACGGCTGAATGCCTTCGACCGATGTCCAATGTTGACATATGGTAGATTACGTGGGCGTAATCCCTTTTAAGGGGGGTAGAGCGAAAACCGCGAAATGCATGCTTTACGAGATAAGTGCGTAAACTACAATGCGCATAGCGCAAAAGTATTTGTTTAATGATTGATACTTATGTTACATAAACATTTGTATTCACTCATTGTGTAATTGTGGTAAGTGGAGAAATGAGTATAGGAAAAGGAGTAGAGAAACTCCAGGGTAATGAGAAACCCGATTGGTAATAGTATGAAGAATGAGTATGTATGGGAGACTTGAGGAGTATAAATCGGTACGGAACCGATGTATGTAATGAGTATAAATCGGTATACCACCGATGTATGTAATGAGTATGAATCGGTGTACAACCGACATATTTTATGAGTATAAGTTGGAGTATAGCAAATTAATGGGATGGTATACCCACGAATTTCTTAAGTATAGTAGTTGGAGAAGAGGTAGTAATAATGGATGAAATGATTAGTAAGTAAGTAAGTGAATCATATGAATTGGAAAATGTATGTGTATGATTATGAGTAGCAAGATTAAAAAGATAGAAAACGAAATAATGTTTGACGAGCTGTCTGTTTGTATTGAGGTGGGAAGTGGAACTTGATTTGCTAGTGATCAAGGGAAGCCGAACACAAATTGGGGTGGAAGGATAATTCAACACCAATGCTGATCACATTGTGGTTGAAGGACTCTGGAAGCTCCCCTAAGTGGCCACAATAATAACACTAGTAATAGGAATAATCATCATAACTTGAAATTGGGAGATGTATGCAAGGTTTTCAAAATGAAATTCCAAAACTAATTTGATACACTGGTTTTCTTCAAAATTGAGAATGAGGATCGGTTTTGAAACCGCTCCCACGGGCGCTAGTGGATCTTCCATGCCTAGGCACGGGTATCCGGTCGAAACCATAGGAGGAGAAGCTAGTTTTGAGTCGGTGGGAGTGTTGATTAGTTTTTGAAACCACTACCGATGGTACGGTAACAGTGTGTGTTTTGTATTTTTCCAAAGGCACTGGGGCGGTGTAGTCCCGAGTAAGTATGAGTAAGTATGAGTAAAGTATGAGTAAGTAAGTATGAGTAAGTGCCTGAGGATCTCTATATGTGCAAATGAATTTGATCTGAACCGAAGGACCGTGGCCAGAAAGCGTAAGTGCCATTAGTCATGACGGCCGTGAACCAGAAAGCGTAAGTGTTCAAACGTGACCGGTACCTGAGGGATCGCTTGACATGGGAGAGGATGGTACCTCATTTATCTGCGGACGGACCCCATGGAGAGCTCGCAACGTATATTTTTGATTGCTATGCATGCAGTGACATGCTGCTTGGATGCGTAGTATGCATCATGTCAGACGTTTGGAGTTTGACAAGTGATATGTAGAGGTCATAACCTTAGCATAGAGTATATGTACGAGTAACAGTATTAGATTCACCAACTTTGAGGGCAAAGTTCTTTAAGGGGGGTAGATTGAAATACCCCGAACTTAAATATGGTGATTATATTATTCTAATATAGTATTTAAGGGCCTAATATTGCCTAAGTAATTTTTGGTAAAGGAAATAAATCCAAAGAAATAAGGAAAACGCTTAGAAAGCGGAAAACGCTAAAATGAGCGTTAAATAACCATAGGAGGTACGAGACCTCGGTTACAGTATTGTAAGGATTCCTAAGGCTTGTTTATGCCTAACGAGTATACGGGAATGATTCCCGAAGAAAATGGATCCAAATAATGTATTAAAACGCTAATAGAGCATTAGCGCACGTTTTTCGAGAAAACCCGAAAACGTGATCTTAAGTGGTCAAACAGACCCGTAAAAATTATAATTCATCAAATAATAATTATTAAGCATTCATGGAAGCTTAATAACCAATAAAAATAAAGAAACGAGAAAATTCCGGAAAACGGGCCCGGTTAGTGAATAGTACCAAAACCGGGTAAAATAACGAGCGTTTTCTGTAAAAGACGAAAAACGCTCCAGCTAGTATAATAGAGGGGGGCCGATTTTTATTAGTGTAAACAGCTCTCTCTCACACACATGTAACTAGTTAAATTAATGTGGAGTCAAAAAGCAAAAAGTAGGACAAAAGGACAAAAGACACTTACCTTTCCTCTCTCCCCCTCATTTCTCTCTTCTCTCTCCTTCCCTCCTTTCTTCCCCATCGAGCTGCTCTCCCTCTCTCTCTGCTGGGTGGCGATTTTGAAGCCCCAAAGGAAGCAACAATGGCTTCCTCTTCTTTCTCCCCTTGCTCCATCCACATGTGAGCTCCAAATCAAAAACAAAATACATATTTGAACTCCCCTCATCCTCCTCTACATTTCTATCTTTTCAAAATTCGAAAAGGATGAGTTTCATTCGTATGGGTTTTCCCCATTTGAAGAGAAAAGCACACCATTGTGAAGCTTGGAGTCTCCTCTTCCTCCTAAGGTAAAAAGTTTCAAGAAAAATCCATCTTTCCTTCATTTTCTATGGTGGCCGATTTTGCCCTCCTTATAATGCCTTGTTTTTCCTCTTGTTTTGGAGCTTTGCTTCAACCCTCCAATGGTGGTGAGAACACCTTCTTGAACCAAGGGCTAAAACCCCTCCTAAAGCACTCCAAAGGTAAACCCTAGAAATTTGTATTTTGAACACTTCAATGAACTAGCATAAATCTAAGGGCTAGTGTATTAATAATACTTGTTTGATGTGCTTTGGGTGATGGGAATGGAGTTTGGCAACTCCATTCCCCAAACGATCGATTTTTGCAAGAAAGAGGGAAGAAGAAATGGAAAAGAAAGAATGAAGTATAAGCTCAAGGTAAGAGCTCCTTCCTAATGTAAATTTTATTGAATTAGAGTAATGGGAATGGGTAAAATATTTAATGAACCCAAAACCTTGTACTAGTAGTAAGAATTGTGAAGTTTGAGTAATGGTGAGCAAATAGATGAATTTGTAGACCTTAGAGCCAAAAGAATGGTATATGTGTATTAGTATTGTTATTTGAGTAAGTAATGATGTATTGGCATTGTAAGTGAAGAAATATTGGTATTGTGATTGAAGGAGTATTGTTGTGTTGGGATTGTATATGTGTGCTGGTAGAACCCTTGTGGTTTGGCTAGAATAGGGATGAATTTGATGAGAAAAGATGTGTGTGGTTAAGTAAGGAAAGTAGGTGAGCTATGGCAAAATTTTGGTGGAAATTGTGCATTTAAGAATGACTTGGTGAATGGGAAAAACCAAGGTATGTATTGGGGATTAGTAGAGAGGTTAAGTAGCTATGGGATGGTAATTGTAGTATGAGAAGTGAGAAGTGCAAAATCTGTAGCAAAGTATATAAGAATACATTGGAGAAGTTAGGAGAATTAATGTGCAGGATTTTGTAAGATGAGTGTTGGAACTTGGGTATAGGTAGTGCAATGGTTTGGAAATAAATTGGTATGGTGAGGAGGAGTATGTAGAATGCTTGGAATGACATTGGTTGAGAGAGTATTGGATGTGAAGATTGGGATGGTAAAAATCTGTAGCATGAGTGTAACAAAAACTGTTACAGGTGTTGGAAAAGAAGTGAGGAAATTGTGTAAGTGAATTGAAGGATTTAGTAATGGATTTGGTGGATGGATTAAGGTATATTAGGGGGCCTAAATGGCACTAAAACATGTGGGATTACATGTAGGAAGATTGGGGAAACAATGGGTAAAAGAGAGGACTGAAAACAAATTTTAAAACTGAATTACTGGGTTGGACCGGACTTGCGACCGGACTTGCAAGTCCGGTCGGCCAGAAAAATTTCCCCGTCTGCAACCTACTGGAATGGACCGGACTTGCGACCGGACTTGCAAGTCCGGTCGGCCAGAAAAATTTCCCCGTCTGCAACCTACTAGAATGGACCGGACTTGCGACCGGACTTGCAAGTCCGGTCGGCCAGAAAAATTCCGCGACAGTAAGCTACTGGAATCGACCGGACTTGCGACCGGACTTGCAAGTCCGGTCGAGACAGAAATTTTCCGTAACTTGAGCTACTGGAATGGACCGGACTTGCAAGGTCGGTCGCAAGTCCGGTCCAGTCAAAAAAAAAAAAAAATGTTTTTAGTTATATGATTATAGTAATCATATATATACATATATATATGCCTATATACATAGGTGCAAATATATGTAGTAATACACCATTAATGAAATAGTAATGGTAAGAAAGTAAGTAAATGAGTAAGGAAAAAAGTTGAGGAAGTTGTGAGTATAAGGACATTAATTACACCGGGATAACGGGGTAAGTAAGGGAGTGGTTAATGTTTGTATATGGTACGAGTATAGTATTAATGATAACGTTGAAAACATTATCAGTGGAACAAGTGTGAACCAAGGAACAAGGGAACACACGGTAGAGCTAACTCCGGTGAAAGGTATGATTTCCTCATGCCCCGTATGCTAACCGAGTTACATTGATTTGTATGCTGTATGCCGGCTAATCAAGACTAAAGCATGAAAACGGTTTATTGCCTTTCGTTGTTGTCTTGTTGTATGTTGCGTGAGCTAACCCTTCTTGAATTGATTGCGTGGCTTTACTTGGTGCGTAGATCGACTCACAGGTGAGTCTTGTTTGTAGCGACTCGTAGTAAGAGTCTTATTGCAAACTAATGGAACAATAACAACGCACTAAGCTATCGAAACGATAAACGAAAACGTAACCCAATGAGCTCGCTAGAATGCGAGAGAGTGTACGGGAGTAATAACCTCCCGATAACGGTAGAAGAATCGTAACGAATAACCCACGAACAATAAGTAGTGGAAGTATATAAGTAACCCATATTAAGGAATTTTCTTGGTGCAAAATATGAACCATGAGAGTAGTAAAGAATGGCGAGGGACTTCCAAACCCCTTAGCAATTAGCCGACCCATTATGAGAGGACCCGACTGATGTAAGTATGTCCCGAACATGAGAGTATCCGATACGTTGGGGAAACCCTTAAACCTGAGGATACCAGGCGGTAGCAGTTCCCTAAGCCAGTAGAGGTTATCGAGAGAGATACTTCTAGGCTAATCCATGAGATTGTATTATGCTCCGAGAGAAGAGTGCTGGGAATTTGAGTAGTCCGGTAGTACGGACATTGAGTATTTGAGGAGCTAATCGTATAGCCCTCGTATTGTAGGTCCCGTGGCGAGTCTTGTGTAGGACTCCGCCCAGAGGCCAAAGTATGGAGTAATGAGTATTGCGTACGTATGAGTAAAGTAATGAGTAATGAGTAAGAAGCGAGTATGAGTATGTAGCGAGTATCAAGTATTGAGTATGTAAGAGTAAGAGAGAGTATTGAGTAATGAGTATGTATAAGTGTAGTAACGAGTATGGAGTAAGATATGTGTACGAGTAAGGTATCGAACATGGAGTGTTGAGTATGTAGAGTAAGGAGTAGGTACGAGTGGAGTAGTGAATAACAAATATAGCACGAGAGTAAAGAATGAATAACAATTACGAATGGTTGACCATCGAACTGTCTTCCTTAGTAAGTATCGAATTTGTATGTGCATGTAAGTATTGTCATGTGTTGTTGTAGCATGAGTATGTATGTAAGCATGTAAATGAACTCCATGTATATTCGACCCAAAGTAGTCGATGTACCGCGGTTAGCACGCGGTATATGCGGAAGTCATTTCAGCGTAAGCTGACCCCCTCGGGGGACCTTTTTAGTGTGCAGGTACCGAAGCTGATCACCGTTCGAGAGAGAGTAGGACGGGGACGCTACGTAAGCATGGGTAGTTGTATAGTAGAGATTGGCACTTGTATTGTAATGCGAAATTGGAAGTTCAAACTGTATCAGTAATTTAAGGATCGTAGTATACTCGGTATAGTATCGTGTTGGAGTTGTATATGTATTATGGTTGAGTATGCAAAGGAATTGTTGTATTGTGTAGAGCACTCGGTATGTCATATTCATCAGACCGATAGTATGTAGTATTGTAACTCGCCTTGTTAGTCACGTGGGTGACTAACGGCATTGTACACCCGCCGTCGAGTAAGTAATATCCGCTGCGAAGGTAAGTATTTGTACAGTAATGACGGTATTAGCGGTAGGGGTGTTACAAAAAGTGGTATCAGAGCGAAGTATCGCTCTGATGGATGAAATACCGAGTTTAGGTAAATACCGAGTTAGGAAGTAGAGACTTAGGGCTATGGGTTGAGTGCTAATGTGTAAGGACGCTAGATAGGAACTTCCAGTGTGATCTGGATACCTACAGTAACCATACCCGCCCTCCGCGTCCCCCGTTGTAAGTTGGGACAAGAACGCCAGAGAGATGGAAAGACCTCTCACACTCGGGTAAACCCGATCTGGCAGTTGCAAGTAAACCTTATTAGAAAAGAACCTGTCATACGGTTGAGTCCAAGAACTGGAAGTCCGGAGACGGTTCCCGTTGATGACGATGACCGCACTTAATGGCGGAATAATGAAGATCTAAACACAAGGATGATGAAATTTATGGCACCATGGGGCGACATGCTTCGCAGTCGCGAGAACCATGTGTAGCCAGTAAGAAGAGAAGCACAGTCGTGCAATGAAGCAAGGAAATTGGAGTAACAAGCCGAGACAAGAGAGTCTACGGACCGTAATCTTTGACGATACCAACAACGGTATACGAACCGACTAAGGAATTAGTCGAGGTTGGATTAACACCAAACCTACATGCCAAGAGGCTGCAATAACCGAACAACATAGTTCAGACAACTATGAAAGAAATCATAACACATACACCTATAGGACCACAACCTGGTTCCTAAGGATAAGTCAAGTCTCGTTAACCACACTGAAGGTGTGAGCACCCGGATGGACGACAACCACGTCAAGTATACTGAGAAGCGACTCAGGAGATCGATCACAAGATCAAAAGATCAAAGAAAGATCAAAACACACCAATAGGATGAAACGATACCGTAACGGTATACGTTAACTGAAAAACAACCTACCCGCGCACTTGCCCAGGGCAAGTGCAGCAACAACAGAACGGTTGGAAGACTTTTAACAACCCACAAATACTTACTAAAGTACCGCCATGACGAATGGAGCAAATATAGGATCACCAATCCTAAGAGATTGAAACAATGAAGCCTTGGAAGGGCCTAACGGCCCGACCATTGTATTAAGAACATACCAGTCAGCGAGAAGCTGTACTTGGTCAAGACCTCAGACATGGAAGCGCCATGAAGAACTTCTTTTCACACCGAACTATTATTTCAAACCCAATTTTCTTCAAAGTCACAACTTTTCTTTTAAACCTTGGATTTTTAAAACCAGACAGACGGAATTACGGTGAGTATCATAGAATGATACAAGAGGAGTGACAATAGAATACTTCACCTAGGCGTGTGACGAACACTACTAGTGTACCCAAATACGGGATGTGGGACGACCGCACTCCGAAGGAGCTTGTGGGCCTGACAGATAGTTAGGTAAGTGGTAACGTGCCAACAAGGTACCCCACGTATGTATACATGTAGTGTACGACACACGGGAAGTAGTCAACTCCGCTCTACGGACCATAAGTAAATTCGAAACGGAACAGCTGGTTACCTCAACCGAACAAAGGAAGCTCAGATAAGCTACAAGCTAAGGAGTGGGAACTCAATTCAGGAGAACCATTAAGAGTTGAAAGTGCAAGAAGCACTAACAACGGGATAAGACATTGGACATGTCTCGAATATATCTAAGTAAAGCATGATAACTGGAAGGAATACCCAGTCTAAGCACAGTAAGGCAAACGCCTAACATTAACACAACATGTTCAATGAACGGGATAGAATTCCCAACAACTACCACAAACACACAGGGTGATGTAAGGTACTAGAATACCATTCATCACCGAAGGGATATCAAATCCGTTATAACACAAGGAAAAACACCAATGGTCTACCCTAAGAACGGGAGACGTTACAACCCGAAACGGATAACTCAGGTCCAGAACCGCAAGGCAGGAACAAACTGAAAATACTCATATCAGATGCTACCGCATAATCGGTAATACCCAGGAGCAATCCATAAAGGGTAGCAAGTCAACACAGTTGAACGAGATGTCGTGGTAAAAACACCACAATCGGAACGAGCAACCGGTTAGAACACCGAGGGATCCCACTTGACAGGGATACCCCAAATTAATACATGGTATCAATACCAGGATACAAAAGGGCCTCCATACGGAAGCGTGATACGACGACCTTATCATGGAGCCCAGTATCACCTCCAACGCAGCAATAGCTTATGGAGAAATGATCACTCGGAAACAACCTATGATGAGCCGAGCTTTAGGCAATATGGCTAGTAGGCCATGAAACTGTTACCACACAACCCAATGGTTGCAAAACCAAGGTGAACTATGTGAAAAGTGGTCAAGGATGACACCGATAAAGAGTAACAACCAATAATGGAGAACTTCCTCATAAATGCGAGACCGCAAGAGCGGTGAAAGCGTGGATCCCAAGAAGGGGATACCATCAGCAACTGTCGGGAAATATACCCTTTTCAGAACTATAAAGTAGTCAAGCTTGAGCACAATTATTGCCAAGCATTGTGAAATAAGCTTCAACAGCAATTGATGACAACCAAGAGTAACCGGTTATAAAACCAATGATGCTCTGGGAGCTCAGAAAAAAAAGGAATACCATATTCGGTATTGCCAAATACATGGGAAACCATTGTATAAATGCATGAGCTGAAACTAGCAACAGTGGATGCCATGTAAACCAATACGGTGGAATCAGTAAGAACATGGTGCGCAGCAGGCGACCAATGTATGCGAATAATCACCAGTACTATGAAGTTTGTAATACAAATGGTAGACAGACCGGGCAACAAGCCAGAAGTCTGTACCAAATGATGAAGTACCACCTGAGGAGTAATAATCAGTCCTATTGCGATCTCATAAGAGAGTTACTGTCAAGGCTTACGCCTCTGCACTCTGTAGGACTGAGTGTTTTGGTATTGCATTTGGCAGCAATGATCGAGTGGGATAGCTAGGAATATGAGGAAATGTAAATCGTGGAAAATCCTTCCTTTCACCAGTAAACAGGCATGAGCCAGCCAAGCGAAAGCTTAAAAAACCGTGCGGCCTAAGGCTAAGGAGCACGAAGAGTGTCAAACCCCGACAATCACAAGACGTGAATCCATTGGGATAAAAGTGAAAGGAGACTTAAGAAAGTCACAAGGACCGCGCATCGAAAATGCAAGGTCATACAAGTAAAGAACACCTGTAATAAACCAGAAAACTGGTATAATTCAGAAGCTACCAACAATAGAGGAAGCACTACAACTAAGTAGTGGCTTAACCTCAACCGACAATAAGTCGGAGGAATCAAGTGAATGATCACTACAAACACAACAGTATGTATATAGATTGCCAGAGAGCTGGTTACAAATCTAGAACTCATCCAGTTCGAACATGGAAAAAAATACCACACTTGGTTAATAAACCTTGTTCCCACAACAAGAGGGATAGAAAGGTGATGTGTAACACGTTAAGGATAACGAGAAGGGCGAATAACCCAAGTTATCAGGGTCGCGCAGCAGAAGCTAGTGGGCCCAAGATTCTAAGTAAATACACCTAGAACCAAACCCGGTTAAGAGTTAAATAAACTCCGATGAAAATTCTTGACGCAGGGACTTACGGTAATACGGTTAAGACCCATTGATCAAGGAACATTGTATAATAGACCGCATGGAAGCTGAACCACTCCATGACGGCTGAATGCTTCGACCGATGTCCAATGTTGACATATGGTAGATTACGTGGGCGTAATCCCTTTTAAGGGGGGTAGAGCGAAAACCGCGAAATGCATGCTTTACGAGATAAGTGCGTAAACTACAATGCGCATAGCGCAAAAGTATTTGTTTAATGATTGATACTTATGTTACATAAACATTTGTATTCACTCATTGTGTAATTGTGGTAAGTGGAGAAATGAGTATAGGAAAAGGAGTAGAGAAACTCCAGGGTAATGAGAACCCGATTGGTAATAGTATGAAGAATGAGTATGTATGGGAGACTTGAGGAGTATAAATCGGTACGGAACCGATGTATGTAATGAGTATAAATCGGATACACCGATGTATGTAATGAGTATGAATCGGTGTACAACCGACATATTTTATGAGTATAAGTTGGAGTATAGCAAATTAATGGGATGGTATACCCACGAATTTCTTAAGTATAGTAGTTGGAGAAGAGGTAGTAATAATGGATGAAATGATTAGTAAGTAAGTAAGTGAATCATATGAATTGGAAAATGTATGTGTATGATTATGAGTAGCAAGATTAAAAAGATAGAAAACGAAATAATGTTTGACGAGCTGTCTGTTTGTATTGAGGTGGGAAGTGGAACTTGATTTGCTAGTGATCAAGGGAAGCCGAACACAAATTGGGGTGGAAGGATAATTCAACACCAATGCTGATCACATTGTGGTTGAAGGACTCTGGAAGCTCCCCTAAGTGGCCACAATAATAACACTAGTAATAGGAATAATCATCATAATTGAAATTGGGAGATGTATGCAAGGTTTTCAAAATGAAATTCCAAAACTAATTTGATACACTGGTTTTCTTCAAAATTGAGAATGAGGATCGGTTTTGAAACCGCTCCCACGGGCGCTAGTGGATCTTCCATGCCTAGGCACGGGTATCCGGTCGAAACCATAGGAGGAGAAGCTAGTTTTGAGTCGGTGGGAGTGTTGATTAGTTTTGAAACCACTACACCGATGGTACGGTAACAGTGTGTGTTTTGTATTTTTCCAAAGGCACTGGGCGGTGTAGTCCCGAGTAAGTATGAGTAAGTATGAGTAAAGTATGAGTAAGTAAGTATGAGTAAGTGCCTGAGGATCTCTATATGTGCAAATGAATTTGATCTGAACCGAAGGACCGTGGCCAGAAAGCGTAAGTGCCATTAGTCATGACGGCCGTGAACCAGAAAGCGTAAGTGTTCAAACGTGACCGGTACCTGAGGGATCGCTTGACATGGGAGAGGATGGTACCTCATTTATCTGCGGACGGACCCCATGGAGAGCTCGCAACGTATATTTTTGATTGCTATGCATGCAGTGACATGCTGCTTGGATGCGTAGTATGCATCATGTCAGACTTTGGAGTTTGACAAGTGATATGTAGAGGTCATAACCTTAGCATAGAGTATATGTACGAGTAACAGTATTAGATCACCAACTTTGAGGGCAAAGTTCTTTAAGGGGGTAGATTGAAATACCCCGAACTTAAATATGGTGATTATATTATTCTAATATAGTATTTAAGGGCCTAATATTGCCTAAGTAATTTTGGTAAAGGAAAATAAATCCAAAGAATAAGGAAAACGCTTAGAAAGCGGAAAACGCTAAAATGAGCGTTAAATAACCATAGGAGGTACGAGACCTCGGTTACAGTATTGTAAGGATTCCTAAGGCTGTTTATGCCTAACGAGTATACGGGAATGATTCCCGAAGAAAATGGATCCAAATAATGTATTAAAACGCTAATAGAGCATTAGCGCACGTTTTTCGAGAAAACCGAAAACGTGATCTTAAGTGGTCAAACAGACCCGTAAAAATTATAATTCATCAAATAATAATTATTAAGCATTCATGGAAGCTTAATAACCAATAAAAATAAAGAAACGAGAAAATTCCGGAAAACGGGCCCGGTTAGTGAATAGTACCAAAACCGGGTAAATAACGAGCGTTTTCTGTAAAAGACGAAAAACGCTCCAGCTAGTATAATAGAGGGGGGCCGATTTTTATTAGTGTAAACAGCTCTCTCTCACACACATGTAACTAGTTAAATTAATGTGGAGTCAAAAAGCAAAAAGTAGACAAAAGGACAAAAGACATTACCTTTCCTTCTCCCCCTCATTTCTTCTTCTCTTCCTTCCCTCCTTTCTTCCCCATCGAGCTGCTCCCTCTCTCTTGCTGGGTGGCGATTTTGAAGCCCCAAAGGAAGCAACAATGGCTTCCTCTTCTTCTCCCCTTGCTCCATCCACATGTGAGCTCCAAATCAAAAACAAAATACATATTTGAACTCCCCTCATCCTCCTCTACATTTCTATCTTTTCAAAATTCGAAAAGGATGAGTTCATTCGTATGGGTTTTCCCCATTTGAAGAGAAAGCACACCATTGTGAAGCTTGGAGTCTCCTCTTCCTCCTAAGTAAAAAGTTTCAAGAAAAATCCATCTTTCCTTCATTTTCTATGGTGGCCGATTTTGCCCTCTTATAATGCCTTGTTTTTCCTCTTGTTTTGGAGCTTTGCTTCAACCTCCAATGGTGGTGAGAACACCTTCTTGAACCAAGGGCTAAAACCCCTCCTAAAGCACCAAAGGTAAACCCTAGAAATTTGTATTTTGAACACTTCAATGAACTAGAAATCAAGGGCTAGTGTATTAATAATACTTGTTTGATGTGGGGTGATGGGAATGGAGTTTGGCAACTCCATTCCCCAAACGATCGATTTTTGCGAAGAAAGAGGGAAGAAGAAATGGAAAAGAAAGAATGAAGTATAAGCTCAAGGTAAGAGCTCCTTCCTAATGTAAATTTTATTGAATTAGAGTAATGGGAATGGTAAAATATTTAATGAACCCAAAACCTTGTACTAGTAGTAAGAATTGTGAAGTTTGAGTAATGGTGAGCAAATAGATGAATTTGTAGGACCTTAGAGCCAAAAGAATGGTATATGTGTATTAGTATTGTTATTTGAGTAAGTAATGATGTATTGGCATGTAAGTGAAGAAATATTGGTATTGTGATTGAAGGAGTATTGTTGTGTTGGGATGTATGTGTGCTGGTAGAACCTTGTGGTTTGGCTAGAATAGGGATGAATTTGATGAGAAAAGATGTGTGTGGTTAAGTAGGAAAGTAGGTGAGCTATGGCAAAATTTTGGTGGAAATTGTGCATTTAAGATGACTGGTGAATGGGAAAAACAAGGTATGTATTGGGGATTAGTAGAGAGGTTAAGTAGCTATGGGATGGTAATTGTAGTATGAGAAGTGAGAAGTGCAAAATCTGTAGCAAAGTATATAAGAATACATTGGAGAAGTTAGGAGAATTAATGTGCAGGATTTTGAAGATGAGTGTTGGAACTTGGGTATAGTAGTGCAATGGTTTGGAAATAAATTGGTATGGTGAGGGGAGTATGTAGAATGCTTGGAATGACATTGGTTGAGAGAGTATTGGATGTGAAGATTGGGATGGTAAAAATCGTAGCATGAGTGTAACAAAAACTGTTACAGGTGTTGGAAAAAGTGAGGAAATTGTGTAAGTGAATTGAAGGATTTAGTAATGGATTTGGTGGATGGATTAAGGTATATAGGGGGCCTAAATGGCACTAAAACATGTGGGATTACATGTAGGAAGATTGGGGAAACAATGGGTAAAAGAGAGGACTGAAAACAAATTTTAAAACTGAATTACTGGGTGGACCGGACTTGCGACCGGACTTGCAAGTCCGGTCGGCCAGAAAAATTTCCCCGTCTGCAACCTACTGGAATGGACCGGACTTGCGACCGGACTTGCAAGTCCGGTCGGCCAGAAAAATTCCCGTCTGCAACCTACTAGAATGGACCGGACTTGCGACCGGACTTGCAAGTCCGGTCGGCCAGAAAAATTCCGCGACAGTAAGCTACTGGATCGACCGGACTTGCGACCGGACTTGCAAGTCCGGTCGAGACAGAAACTTTCCTAACTTGAGCTACTGAATGGACCGGACTTGCAAGGTCGGTCGCAAGTCCGGTCCAGTAAAAAAAAAAAAAAAAATGTTTTAGTATATGATTATAGTAATCATATATAAATATATATATGCCTAATTAATAGGTGCAAATATAGTAGTAATACACCATTAATGAAATAGTAATGGTAAGAAAGTAAGTAAATGAGTAAGGAAAAAGTTGAGGAAGTTGTGAGTATAAGGACATTAATTACACCGGGATAACGGGGAAGTAAGGGAGTGGTTAAGTTTGTATATGGTACGAGTATAGTATATGATACGTTGAAAACATTATCAGTGGAACAGTGTGAACCAAGGAACAAGGGAACACACGGTATGAGCTAACTCCGGTGAAAGGTATGATTTCCTCTGCCCGTCTGCTAACCGAGTTCATTGATTTTATGTTGCCGGCTAATCAAGACTAAAGCATGAAAGTTTATTGCCTTCGTTGTTTGTCTTGTTGTATGTTGCGTGAGCTAACCCTTCTGAATTGATGCGTGGCTTTACTTGGGCGTAGATCGACTCACAGGTGAGTCTGTTTGTAGCGACTCGTAGTAAGAGTCTTATTGCAAACTAATGGAACAATAACAACGCACTAGCTATCGAAACGATAAACGAAAACGTAACCCATGAGCTCCGCTAGAATGCGAGAGAGGTACGGGAGTAATAACCTCCGAACGGTAGAAGAATCGTAACGATAACCCACGAACAATAAGTATGGAAGTATATAGTAACCCATATTAAAGGAATTTTCTTGGTAAAATATGACACATGCGAGAGTAAAGAATGCGAGGGACTTCCAAACCCCTTAGCAATTAGCCGACCCATATGAGAGGGACCGACTGATGTAATATGTCCCGAACATGAGAGTATCCAATACGTTGGGGAAAACCCTTAAACTGAGGAGACAGGCGGTAGCAGTTCCCAAGCCAGTAGAGGTTATCGAGAGAGATACTTCTAGGCTAATCCATGAGATGTATTATGCTCCGAGAGAAGAGTGCTGGGAATTTGAGTAGTCCGGTAGTACGGACATTGAGTATTTGAGGAGCTAGTCGTATAGCCCTGATTGTAGGTCCGTGGCGAGTCTTGTGTAGGACTCCGCCCAGAGGCCAAAGTATGGAGTAATGAGTATTGCGTACGTATGAGTAAAGTAATGAGTAATGAGTAAGAAGCGAGTATGAGTATGTAGCGAGTATCAAGTATTGAGTATGTAAGAGCAAGTAAGGAGTATTGAGTAATGAGTATGTATAAGTGTAGTAACGAGTATGGAGTAAGATATGTGTACGAGTAAGGTATCGAACATGGAGTGTTGAGTATGTAAGAGTAAGGAGTAGGTACGAGTGGAGTAGTGAATAACAAATGTAGCACTAGGAGTAAAGAATGAATAACAATTACGAATGGTTGACCATCGAACTGTCTTCCTTAGTAGTATCGAATTTGTATGTGCATGTAAGTATTGTCATCGTGTTGTTGTAGCATGAGTATGTATGTAAGCATGTAAATGAACTCCATGTATATTCGACCCAAAGTAGTCGATGTACCGCGGTTAGCACGCGGTATATGCGGAAGTCATGTTCAGCGTAAGCTGACCCCCTCGGGGGACCCTTTTTAGTGTGCAGGTACCCGAAGCTGATCACCGTTCGAGAGAGAGTAGGACGGGGACCGCTACGTAAGCATGGGTAGTTGTATAGTAGAGATTGGCACTTGTATTGAAATGCGAAGTTGGAAGTTCAAACTGTATCAGTAATTTAAGGATCGTAGTATACTCGGTATAGTATCGTGTTGGAGTTGTATATGTATTATGGTTGAGTATGCAAAGGAATTTGTTGTATTGTGTAGAGCACTCGGTATGTCCATATTCATCAGACCGATAGTATGTAGTATTGTAACTCGCCTTGTTAGTCACGTGGGTGACTAACGGCATTGTACACCCGCCGTCGAGTAAGTAATATCCGCTGCGAAGGTAAGTATTTGTACAGTAATGACGGTATTAGCGGTAGGGGTGTTACAGGACATTACACAAACATGAAGGAAATGTCATTTTTCTTTGAGTTTCCTTACCTTGAAGCAAAGGAGAACAATAATATGTGAAAAGGTGAGCTCAAGCTCCTCCCATGGAGATTCCTCTTGGCACCGAAATGGAGCTCTTGGAATTTTGAAAGGATAGAATTGAAGAGCTTGATGAGAGGAAGAGAATGGTGGTCCTAGAATTTCATTTGGCCAAGTGAGCTAGGAGATACAAGTGGTCAAAGATGGAAAAATGATGGTGGTGTTGGTGTTGCTGTAGCAAACGTGAAAGAGAGGAAGAAGATGGAGTTGGAGACGTGTGAAATGAAAGAAGAATGAAGCTAATGAGGTAAGTTTGCTTTTTGGAAGATATTTGTACTTAAAAAGCAAATAGTACTTAAATTAGTCATTCTTTATTTCCTTAGCATGTTAACAAGGGTGGTGAGTCACCACACCTTAAAAACCGGACCCCAATAGTACCTAGGGGTATTTTAGTCTTTATTTGTCAATTTAATTACTTATGATAACATATGTTACAAACTAGCTTATAAAAATCACTATTCACAAAAACAAGGCACATAGAAGTGAAATTTTTGATTTCCTATTGATATAGACATCCAAATGTGATACTATATAGTACACATGTATATCTAAGAGTAATGATGGACATTTAGCCACTCAAAACTCATTTACAAGACAATTTTTTAAAAATGTGCTTTAAGACTCCTTAAAGCACTTTTTGTGTCTTAACTTGTTTTCAAGCTTGGTTTTCTTTGGTAATTGATTTAATATGTTCATTAACATATTTATAAGATATAGGTATGACCATTAGGTCTTATACAAATTTATCCCAAGCTTAGAGCACATTTTAGCCCATATTGACCTTAAGGTACTTATTAGTATTTTGTTTGGTTTCATTGTCTACCGAGGTTTCCTAAGGACTTAATTAGCCTTATAAAATCATAATTTAATATTATCAAATCTTAGTAGGCTCTTTGGGTCCTAGCCAAGTTCACTCCAAGCTTAGAGCATGTTTTTGCTCAAACCGTGTCTTAGTGTTTTATTGTGTTTTTACTATGGTTTAAACTATACACTGATGTTCCTAAGGCACCTTTTAGCCTTTATATACCATATTTAAACATTTAAACAACATACCAAGGTTTGGGGTATTTCAATCTACCCTTCTTAAAAGAACTTCGTCCTCGAAGTTCACATTTCCACGCATCTTTGGATTAGAATACGGGAATTACTTTCGAAATTAACTTCCATTACCAAACACTCTTTACATCCAACCTCAGACTTGACGGTCCGGGCAACATATCCACATCCATACATAACCACCTCGTAACTTACTTACATGATTACCTCGGACTCAATGGTCCGGGTACCTTAACCGTACTATACTTACATAATAACCCTTAGACCCCCAGGTCTGGATAACATAACAACAGTTAGACTCATAGGTCTAAAATAATG
The DNA here is from genome assembly GCA_023374045.1 of Limonium bicolor. Taxonomy (NCBI): domain Eukaryota; kingdom Viridiplantae; phylum Streptophyta; class Magnoliopsida; order Caryophyllales; family Plumbaginaceae; genus Limonium; species Limonium bicolor. Next base: position 527,528,554 of record CM041776.1, read on the forward strand.
TTTCTTACTCATACCACACAACATGTCTTAGCATGTATAACAAACAGAAATACCTTTTCCATCTCTCCATGGGCTCCAATCCCATGTTGAGTACATATACACTGTGATCCCACAGAACCCAGTCGCGATGGACACCTTCTGGTCCCCGTTTCTTTGGGAGGTCAAAACAATCACATACATTTTTAAAATATACTTCTCATGTCACCGGTCCGAAGACAAAGGCTAATAAGTCCACAGCTCGTGAGCAAGTACTACAAAATATTCTTTACTAGGTTAAGTGTATAAGAGAATCCTTTATTCAAAATATTAATCGACTGTTTTAGAAATACCAATTAAAAAATTCTTTTTGAAAACGCAACACAACTCCAAGTTCAACTTATGCTCTTGTTTCTTTTCTTGGCGTGGTTACTTGTGACCACTTACAGGGAGCTTCAAGAGTCATCCAACCCTGATGTGATCAGCATCAGTGTTGAACTATCTTTCCACCCCAATTTGTGTTCGGCTTCCCTTGATCTCATGAAAATCAAGTTTCACCTCCCACTTCATTTTCAACCAACAACTAATTCAAGCATATCCCATTTTCTATCTTTAAATCCTTCTAGTCATAATCATTACATCTCCAAGGGATAGAACACCGTCTATCAATCATCACCCAAATCCAACTTAATTCAAGTTACCTAGGGAATTTAATTCTCACTAGGTTCTATGTCGGTCCCATACCCCTTCATGAATCACAACACTGTGTATATATACATATTTTTTTATCAAAATACAATACACGGTTTACATTTATACACCGTTGGGGTTTTAGTTCCCCGGGAGTTTCTTTACTCCCTTACACTTGTACCTTCACACACAACTGTTAACAAAATACACACACCTATCACAATGGCATTCGCATCTTTTGTGCGCAATTACCACAATTTAACCATGAATGAATGCGTATGTTTATATAACACACGCGCCAACCATCATAACAAATCATTTTTGTGCTATGCACAACATAGTTCACGTACACTTGTACGGTAAAACACACTAAGTGGCTTGAGCTCTACCCCCCTTAAAAGGGATTACGCCCACGTAATCAATCACTGAACATTGGCTTTAAATGTTCTGCCGTCGTGAAGTGTTTTAACTTCCACGCGGTCTTGTATACAATGCGTTTTGGTTAGAGGATCTTAACCGTATTGGCGGTTTAGTCCCTAAACCAAGAATTATCATTGGAGTCTATCTAACTCATAACCAGTTTCGGTCCTGGCCTGTGAGGCTTCTAGGCATTGATAACTAGTCATTTATTCATATTCACAATGTATATCCGGTATCTGACGCATGGGCTCACTGGCCTCTATTGCGCAACTCTGATAATTATAGAGCTAGTTTGCCCCATTCGTTACTGTTGCTGTATTGTACATCTCCAATGTATTACCCTAATCTTGGTATTAATGGTTTCTCAACCGACGCATGGTATCTCTTACCCTGAGCGAATTCGGTGAGTTCCAAAACTTTCCATCCACTTCTCCAATAACTTACTGCGTAAACTTCTATGTATTTCACAATGATTGACTTGCTTCTACCGACTTACTGTCGGTTGAGATTGAGCTACTACCTAATGTGTAGTGCTCTCTCGGTTATTTCCCACACCTGGGGTATATTTCATACCGACATTTGGTATTTAGTGCCACTGTTATCACTTATTCTTAATCATACCTCCACATTTGGTTTCGTACAAGTACTCTTCCATTGGTATGACCTTGCATTTCCTATGCATCGGTCATTATAGCGTTATAAGTTTCTTTCTACATCCACCACAATTAACATTTCCCAAATCCTAGTTATCCCACTCGATCATTACTACGCAAATGCAATACCAAAACACTCAGTCATACAGAGTGCAGAGGCGTAAACTCTTGACAGTAAATCTCTTATGCGATTGCAATAGGAGTCTACACTGTGCTTTACTGAAATTCTTATCACATAATACTTGTCACCGGCTTACGACTCGGTTCGTTTGCTATCACTCACTGTTGCATCTTTACTGGGTTTAACTTATAACTCTGCTTATTTGTCACACCATCACTTAACAATACTTATACAACGGTCGCTTATTGCACACCGTATTCTCTTTCATTATACAACATCAACTTACACTGCATCCGCTATTATATTAGCTTCAGCCATTACACTGGGTTTGGCCACTTATTTGGCCAATTTTTTTTTTTTGAATACCCTATTTTTCGAGCTTTCATGTTCCTTGAGCGTTGTTCGCTACTCATTTAGCATCACACACCTATGGTGGTCGCTATCAACTTATCTTTCTTCCTTTCTACACAACTGGTATAACACTTCTTTTTGTATTATTGTTATTCAAATCATTCTAGGGTAATAACCACATGCTCCATCCTCATCGTACTTCTTGGACTTGGTTCACTCAACTACCGCTCCTGCGGTCTCACCGTATCGAGAGGTATCCCCACTGTTAATGCAGTGGTTCGTTCTCCGCTCTATTTATTTGTATAACATATACTTCCGCAACCGATCACGTTTTCTTAACACAAGTTATTGTGGCTTATAAGCCTCACCGTTACGATTCCTTCCAAGTTGTCTCTTTGGCAACTTAGGGTCTTATTGTTAAGTGGGTTACCTTCAGTGTCTAATCCGAGTAATTGTTTCAACTCTTGCATTTCTGTTACACTGCTTCATCCAACAATTGTTGATCCAAACACCCCTCAAGGATTGCTCCTGGGTGTTGTCAAGGTATTCCATTACATCTGACTGCACTTTTTGGTATGTTTAGTTAACTACGCCGCTTGCGTTCTTGGCTGGGTTTAGTAGTCTCTTTAGTGAAGATCGATATTTCCCGGGAGTCAAGGTGATCAATCCGGGAGTGTCATCCCGTTCGTTGCACATTAATGTGTCTACACTAGGCTTCTGCCTTACCATGTACAGACTGGGTATTCACCCCAGCTATTATGTTTATCCCTCAGGCCTCTTAAGACATATGTGATGTCTTTACATAACAGTCCGTGCTCTTCACACTTCTTGACTCTTATACATTTCCTTGAAATAAACTTACTAGTTCCTTTAGTCCTTTTTAACTTAACTGAGTTCCTTTACTTCAACCATTCTTGGTAATCCATTGCTTTTGCTTGACTTTTTACTGCTGACCGTAGTATGGAGTGGACTACTTCCCGTGTTCCAGACTCTACTCGTATACATATACGGGGTATCATACTGATACATTACTACTTACCCGACTAACCCATAAGTAGGTTTGTCAGGCCCACATGCTCCTATCGGAGTGCGGTCGTCCCACAATACAGTTGGTACACTCGTAGTGTCCGTCACACGCCTAGGTGAAGTATTCTGTTGTCAACTCCCTTATATTGTCCTGTAACAATATGCATTCCGTGCTTCCCGAAGTTAGTCCAGGGAAAGTCTATCCACCGTTGTATCATTATAAACTCCATCCATTCTCTCGGGTTGCTACCCTTGGGTTTACCGGTTTCCGTCCGGTTATACAAAAGTAAACTGGGTATAACTTAGCTACCGTGTGGCACTGCGGCCGGTGTAGGTCTCCTGGTTTGGTTTAAGAGAGGTTTGAAACAAAATGGGTTTGAAAGAAAATTTTGGTTTTGAAAGAAAAAGAGTTTGAAATAAATCCAAGTTTGAAAGAAAAATTCTCGTGGTTTCACAACGCCTTCTTGCCTTAACCAAGTCTAGCTTCTTGCTGACTGGTGCATTCCCATTTACAAAGGTTAGGCTGTTAAGCCCTCCCACAGTTATGATGATCTCCTTTAACTTCATGGTGCTTTAGTAAGCACTAGTAGTCACTATGAATTTCCCGAACAACCCTGTTATAGCAGCGCTTGCCATGGCAAGTGCGCCATGCTAACTGGCTATCGGTTAACACACACGCCGGTTGTGTCTTTGTTCTTACCCGCACTGTCATCAGTGGCCTTGTTGACTCTTATTTGTTCTTACCGTCTTGACAATAAATCTTCTGAGTACTTTTCGCTGTCTCCACATGATACCCATTAACTGGGGTGTTTCCCATTCTGGGAGTCCCCTTTTGCTTAGCATCGTATTTTCTTCCTATCCCGTTTCTTGCATTTGTCGTGGTTACTGAGACTTGTCTCTTGTTTGGGTACTACGTTGTAGTTCCTTTGTCGGTTAGTATACCGTTGGTGTCATTATTTAACATTTGTAGTCCCGTAGACACTTGTCTCGGGTTTCACTACTTCACTTCTTGCCTGTTGCACTATTGGTGCGTTGCAAACTGGTTGTTCTCGACTGCTCGGCATGTCGACCCAGGTTGCCGGAAATTTCATTCTTCTTCATATAGGACTCTTCAATTCTTCGCTATTAAGTGCGGTTACAGTTGTTCTCATGGGAACCGTCTCCGGGATTCCTAGTTTTCAGGATCTACCGTATGACAGGTTCTCCGTGCTCACAGTAGTACTCAAACATAGCCAGATCGGGTTTTCCCGAGTAAGAGAGGACTTTCTTCTCTCTGGCGTTCTTTCCCTAGTTATAAACAGGGATTGTGGAGGGTGGGAAGGATATTGTAGGTCTCCAGTATTCGCTGGTAGTTCCTATCTAGCGTATCACTCACGCTACCACTCAACCCCTAACCCAAAGTACTGAAATCTTAACTCGGTACCTCCTAAGCTCGGTAATTCAGTCATCAGAGTGATACTTCGCTCTGATACCACTTTTTGTAACACCCCAACTACCACCGTACACATAACATCAAACTGTAGCGGAAAATTCAACTCATCACATTACTTATTTCAATGGTGTTACACGCCGTTAACCACCCACGTGGCTAACAAGGCTAATTCATGTACTTTGTATCGGTCTGATGGACTAGATTCCCGAGCAACTACACGTTACATTTGCTTCCCTTAACAACAACCCATATACTTTATACATTCCAACCGTACCGAGTATTTACAAACTAATGCCGATAACAATTTCGGTCTTACTACGCCTACAATGCTTACACCATTTAAGTGGCTACCCATGTATAAACATCTACCCCGTCCTACTCTCGAACGGCTTCCAGCTCCTTGTACCTGAAATAGTAAAGGAAGAAAAGGGTGGCCCCCAAGGGGCTCAGCACCTTTGCTGGTATGGTAATCCCGCAGCCCGCATGCTACCGGGCCACGCACGACTAATTGTCGTCTTAGCATGCAGTTGATTATATTTAAATCATGCATGCAAACCATAAACACACATCACATAGCATATACCCAACAATAGGGCACCACAAGCATCCAACGCATCCACACTTAGCAAAACACTCATTGTTTCCTTTAACCCTAGAGTGGCTCTCCCCTAAACGGAGCTACTTCCCTAGTAGACGACACTTACCCTTTAATCGGGTTATCCTTAAACGCTCCTTATTATAAACCGGAATTCGCATCCATAATCCATAACAAACAACACATAACACCACAAGTACGGTTCTCATTAGGAACCTTCCACCATAGTTAGTAAACACAGTGAGCCTAGAGATTGTTGCCAACCCCATGCTAAGCTCGTTACATATCTTGTTACCGTCCTGTTAATTTGAACGGTTAACATATCACCAAGGTGCGTCGGATATAGTAATCCCAAGCACACCGAAACAACATTTGTATGCCCCTGTGGCCCGACGTGAGTCAGTAAACTAGCTTTGGATAAGCTAAGGGAAGGTTGAAACCAAATTGGAATACAACCCATACATACACCAAGAGAGTCGAACCGGATATGACATCGACTCCCGTCCTCACACGCGTGGCCGGAACATGACCGGACTCCTCACCCCTCGTTAGTACATATATACTTATAAATAAGTAGTTAGAGTTCCACTATGGATCTTATCACATCCACAACCATACGGTATTACGACCGAGTTAAACACGCAAGGGAGGGTCACGCACTTGCACACAACAACAATACACAACTAACTCACGCATAGCCGTGGTTAGAACGTTCCCAAGGTTTGGGTCGTTAACTCCGAATACCGATCTCTCATGTGCTCCTAGTTCTAGTTAGCTAAGGTTTAACACTTATTTGAGGTTAAACGGTATCGGAGACCAGACGCGCTACATAAATGAATTACTTTAAACTCATTACATGTTTTAATCTTACAAGGTGGCAAACACTCATAAAAACACATTGGCATACAAGCCGGTGTAATCCGGTAGGACACAGGTTGCAAGAAAACCATACCTGTCACCGGAGTCCACTTTATCATGTCCACTTATGTTCCTCGAGCAATTCTCGAACAACTGGTAATATTACAATTACTTTCATTAACATCGGGGTAACATGATTGTTTAAAGTCTAAAGCTCATAGTTAAACCTGTTAACTAGTTAAATAACTTCACATTTTTAACTTGTTTTACTTTCACATTTTTTTCCAACTTTCCACCTACTTAATTGTCCTTATATCTCACCTAACATGTCTTAAACAACCTTATAACATCATTACTAATCGATCCCCATCGTTACATATCATTTATAACCTTAACATTTAAATCATCTTACTTAACTTAATCTCTCAAGTCCATATTATATCTTTCTAACCATCAATACTCTCTTAATGGCATACCACTAATACCACTTAACATTCTTAAATAATTTTTTTTTTTAAGGTCCGACCGACCGACCCACCCCCTGGGTAGGTCGGCTGCAGAGAACATCCAAATTCACAGTTTCAACCCGACCGACCCAGACTGGGGTCAGTCCCCTGGGTAGGTCGGCTGCAGAAACTTCCCTTTCATTGTTAAACTTTCTCCAAATTTTCCTCAAGCCTCCTAATGTGTTCTAACATCATTTGGCACATCAAACACACCTTTAGCCATGTACTAAACTCTTTAAATCACACACCAAAACCATCTTATCATTCACAAATTTCTTACAAAATTCTTAGCACTTGGAATGTTTTCTCCTTAAGATTTCTAAGTGGTATTTCACAAATAATGACCACTATACCAAGGTGTTTCCTCTACACCTTAACATCATCTCTCAAACTTCTTTTCTTACTAATTAAATCTCCTTTTTCACATCTTCCTAAACATCATTTCCTCCTTGTACATCAACATTCCTAAACCTTAAACAAACTTCTCCAAGACTTTAATACATTCTCAAAAACACATATTGAATTCCTAGAACTTCCAAGACAATACCTAAATCCTTGTATCACTCTAAATCACCTTAATACATGTTTTCTTCCCTAGTAAAACACTTGTTCACCTTTAACACTTCCTAGTTCACCAAAACTTGTTTAAACCACTTAGAACTTCTTACACATTTTCCAAATTTTGCCATAGCTTCTCTTGTATATTCTCACATCCAAACACTTAGGTTTTTACCTTATTTCATTCAAGAACACCTAAATCCACCAAGAATTTTCTCACACACAAACTTCACCAAATTTACACTACATCACAATATAGTGCATAAACTTAATTGCTTGGCACTTAGGCCCTTAAATAACATGGCTCTTAGGCCCTTAAATTGCATAAACCTTAAACACTGAATTTCCACAATATATAAGCCTTTGACCTGCAAATACACATAACAAGACATATGTCCTTTACTAGTCTCCTTGAGAACATTTTCCTAAGTCATGTACCATTAGCTCTTTAGGTAGTTTTAACAAGCATTATAAGCTCATTTCTACTAAGGCATTAAACCACATTGAGATAGCATATTTACCTCTTTTCCTCACAAACTTCTTTCTTGTTCCCTTGTTTAAAAATCGGCTAAGCTTAGTTGCTTGTCAACTTCTAAACATTACACAAACAATGTGATGAGTATTCAAGCTCCAAGCTTAATCTCATTATAAACCCTAGGTTTTACATTGTTTCAAAGAGCATTAAGATAGTTGTTTTTACCTTGGTCTTTGAAGGGAATTGGAATATCTATCAAGAGAGGACTCCACCAAGTCCTTGAAAGATTCAAATGGAGCTAGAACAAAGCAACACAATGAGCACCATTAATGGTGATTTTCGGACATTACACAAACATGAAGAAAATGTCATTTTTCTTTGAGTTTCCTTACCTTGAAGCAAAGGAGAACAATAATATGTGAAAAGGTGAGCTCAAGCTCCTCCCATGGAGATTCCTCTTGGCACCGAAATGGAGCTCTTGGAATTTTGAAAGGATAGAATTGAAGAGCTTGATGAGAGGAAGAGAATGGTGGTCTTAGAATTTCATTTGGCCAAGTGAGCTAGGAGATACAAGTGGTCAAAGATGGAAAAATGATGGTGGTGTTGGTGTTGCTGTAGCAAACGTGAAAGAGAGGAAGAAGATGGAGTTGGAGACGTGTGAAATGAAAGAAGAATGAAGCTAATGAGGTAAGTTTGCTTTTTGGAAGATATTTGTACTTAAAAAGCAAATAGTACTTAAATTAGTCATTCTTTATTTCCTTAGCATGTTAACAAGGGTGGTGAGTCACCACACCTTAAAAACCGGCCCCCAATAGTACCTAGGGGTATTTTAGTCTTTATTTGTCAATTTAATTACTTATGATAACATATGTTACAAACTAGCTTATAAAAATCACTATTCACAAAAACAAGGCACATAGAAGTGAAATTTTTGATTTCCTATTGATATAGACATCCAAATGTGATACTATATAGTACACATGTATATCTAAGAGTAATGATGGACATTTAGCCACTCAAAACTCATTTACAAGACAATTTTTCAAAAATGTGCTTTAAGACTCCTTAAAGCACTTTTTGTGTCTTAACTTGTTTTCAAGCTTGGTTTTCTTTGGTAATTGATTTAATATGTTCATTAACATATTTATAAGATATAGGTATGACCATTAGGTCTTATACAAATTTATCCCAAGCTTAGAGCACATTTTAGCCCATATTGACCTTAAGGTACTTATTTGTATTTTGTTTGGTTTCATTGTCTACCGAGGTTTCCTAAGGACTTAATTAGCCTTATAAAATCATAATTTAATATTATCAAATCTTGGTAGGCTCTTTGGGTCCTAGCCAAGTTCACTCCAAGCTTAGAGCATGTTTTTGCTCAAACCGTGTCTTAGTGTTTTATTGTGTTTTTACTATGGTTTAAACTATACACTGACGTTCCTAAGGCACCTTTTAGCCTTTATATACCATATTTAAACATTTAAACAACATACCAAGGTTTGGGGTATTTCATCTCCATTCTCACACTTTGTAGAGACAAAAACAGATTTTGTTTGGAATTAATTACGCTGAAAGGAGAGGCAACACAGCTGTATATATAGTGCGGGCCGAGGCAGCACTGCCGCGTTCTAACAAAAAATTAAATAAATTAAATGAATTGAAATGTCTTTTTTTAAAAAAAATGATAATAGACAAACACTTGTGACGGTAGCCCAAGTATTCCGTTCGTGGTTCACTTCCGATTATCACAAGGCCATTATAATTGTGTATTCACTTTTTTTTTAGTAATTTAACGCAAAGCAGTTCAGGCACAGTGTGCATGAATCGATACACTTGTCACAAGTAGTCTTAACAACGACATCAAGAAGAAAAATATAACATTAGCAGAGGTGGCGTGGGGGTGAGGCAGTAGGGTAGCAAGTAGCAAGTTGTATGAGTAGATGAATGTGTGCATTGGTGTAGAACTAGTAATGTGCTTCAATTTCATCCAGTCCTAAACATCTCTTTTGATTTGAGGCAGAGTGGAAAACAACTGATGGAGCAGAGTAACCGAAGATTTTTGTTTCTCTATCCCAAATCTTCCACAAGTTATGAATGATGGTTGAGGTCTCTAAGTCTCATCAACTTTCTGTGCAAGGATAGATAAAGATGACCAATGTTGAAAGAGTAATCCTGAATAGGAAGATGATGGGTCTATTTCTCCAGGGAGGAGGATGGAGGCTATAGTGTTCGTGTGTGGGAGTAGTGAAGAAAGATGTGATTAGTAGTTTCAAAGTTGTTGAAAGACTGTCGTCATTCACCTCAACGACAACACAAGCCCCTTCTGCCCCAACAAGTGCTATTATTACTTTAATCACTCCACTACCCGTAGTATGTTGCAATCACAATTGAACAAAAGACACATTAGGATGAGACTAATGTATTCAATAGCAACACATTTACATCAGATGAACAAAAATATGCATCGTAAGCACTCAACAATGAGTATTCGCCCTTTTTTAATACACTGCTAGAACGCGACTGAACGGATATACTCAACCTTTGTTTACTTCTTATTCAGCCAAAGTAGGTCGACAAAGATTTCAAACTTCCTTTTTTAAAAAAAAAAAGTTAACCAAACATTAGGGAGTGGACTGCCTCAAAATCACACAAATTTGTAGAAGATAATTATTATGTTTAATAGTGAAATCAACAATCTGAATGCATGGATTGAAGAACTTAATTTTTTTTGATGAGCCGGAATCAAATTACGAGATTTCATTGTTTTATATATAATAACAAAGATACACCGCACACGAATGATACCCTCGGCAACAAACAAAACCGAAGAAGAATAAATCTGGTATGATACCATGTTAAAAATTTATAAGATTATGGACTACTCTTGACCGTTAGCGGAATAACTAGGATCATTTTTCCTGTCCGTTTTTAACTGAATCTTCCTTTCCTTGTTATCAGTTATGAAGCCTTCGCATCTACCAGGTGGACGAGGCCACAACAGCAGTCCCCACATTGTCCACAGCTTAAGAACCCTAACATATTTCTTTTTAGGTATTTTGTGGTAGTTAGGATTTCTTAACGTTTCAAACTAAGGAAACTAATTTTAGAGTCTCTATTTATAATAATAATTATAATAATAATAGAAGTAGATAAGAATAACAAATATTTTTACAAAAAAAAAATATTGTCTTTACCACAATAAAATAACCAACACATTATCGTAATAGGTGCAACAGATATGATCAATTTGTATGGATTTCAACAAAAACATATAGAAGTTCACGAAATATAGAACAACTTCCACGAAAGCCAAAATTTCACTATGATCCTAGTTTCCTCACCATCCGATGCATGTTTACATTTTTTTATTATATTTGATGATGGATCAGCTCCTCAGTTGAAGTGTCTTGATGAATATGCTTCGCAGTTAGAAATATCTTTCTAGAGCTTTGCTCTTGCTCTTACATCTTCTACCTTGCATACATGGGTCTTCCATGCCGCCTTCTCACCTATACCAAACAGGTATCATAGAGTTGATGTGTTCTCATATGCTTCAAAACATAATGTTTTTCCATATTTTATAGCTTTACCTCCTTTGGAGGATTGCAACCATCACATATCTTTGATTTCTTCATTCTCACACTTCGCATAGAGACAAAAACAGATTTAGTTTGGAATTAATTACGCTAAAAGGAGAGGCAACACAACCATATATAGAGTACGGGCCGAGGCAGCACTGCCGCGTTCTAACAAAAAATTAAATAAATTAAATGAATTGAAATGTCTTTTTTTTTAAAAATGATAATAGATAAACACTTGTGACGGTAGCCCAAGTATTCCGTTCGTGGTTCATTTCTGATTATCACAAGGCCATTATAATGGTGTATTTACTTTTTTTGTTTAGTAATTTTCCGCAAAGCAGTTCATGCACAGTATGCATCAATCGATACACTTGTCATAAGTATTCTTAACAACGACATCAAGAATAAAAATATAACATTAGCAGAGGTGGGGTAGCAAGTTGTATGAGTAAATGAATGGGTGCATCGGTGCAGAACTAGTAATGTGCTTCAATTTCATCCAGTCTAAAACATCTCTTTTGATTGTTGAGGCAAAGTGGAAAACAATCTGGTGGAGCAGAGTGACCGAAGATTTTTTTGTTTCTCAATTCCCAAATCTTCCACAAGGTATTGATGAGGGTAGAGGTCCAAGTCTTCATCAACTTTCTATGCAAGGATAAAGACGACCAATGTTCGAACATGAGTAATCCTGAATCAGGAAAGATGATGGGTATATTTCACAAGGGGATGATGGAGGCCTATAATGTTCTTGTGTGGGAGCAGCGGAGAAAGATGTGATTAGTAGTTTATAAGTTGTTGACAAGACTGTCGTTATTCACCACAACGACAACACAAGCCCCTTATGCCCCCAACAAGAGCTATTTATTACTTTAATCACTCCACTACCCCGCAGTATGTTGCAATAACATATTGAACAAAAAACACACTTTGGATGAAACTAATGTATTAAATAGCCAACACATTTACATCAGATGAACAAAAAATATGCACCGTGAGCACTCAACAATGAGTATTCGCCCTTTTTTGAATTACACCTGCTAGAACGCGCTGAACTGATAAACTCAACCTTGCTTACTTCTTATTCAACCAAAGTAGGTCAACAAAGATTTCAACTTCTTTTTTTTTAAAACCAAAATAAGTTAACCAAACATTAGGGTGTGGACTATCTCAAAATCACACAAAATTTAAGTAAGAACCTACTTTCATAAATTATTATTTTAATAGTGATAATCATCACAATCTGATGCACATATTGAAGAACTTAATTTTTCTAGATGAGCCGGAATTGAATTACGAGATTTCATTGTTTTATATATAATAACCAATATACACCGCACACAAATGATACCCCTTGACAACAAACAAAACAAGAAGAATAAATCTGGCTCCGATACCACTGTAAGAATTTATATAGATTATGGTACCTGCCTCTTGACCGTAGCGGAATAACTAAGATCGTTTTCCCAGTCCGTTTTTAACCGAATCTTCCTTTCATTGTTATCAGTTGATGAAGCCTTCGCATCTACCAGGTGGACGAGGCCGCAACAGCAGTCCCCACATTGTCCACAGCTTAAGTGAAATACCCCAAACCTTAAGATGTTAATTAATTATGTATTATGATTTTATAAGGCTAATTAAGTCCTTAAGATCATGGGTGAAGAAATAAAAACCAAAAAGAAAAAGAAATGCGTAAAAGTCACAAAATGTGAAAACGCGTATTTAATTATTGTAGGAGGTATATAACCTTCACTATGGTTTTAAATATATTTTTATACCTTAATTACACACTAAGAACATGTGGGATAAATTCCAGAAGAAAACAGAGCTAAATAATGCGTTAAAACGCTAATGGAGTCTTAAAGCGCGTTTTTCGAGAAAACACGAAAACGCGACTTTAAATAGTCAAACGACTACGTAAAAATTATAGTTGATTATATAACTATAAATAAATATTAGTGGGAGCTTAATAACCATGAAAATAAAAGAAACGAGAAAATTCCAGAAAATGGGCCCGGTCAGTGAATAGTGCTAAACCGGGTAAAATAACGAGCGTTTTCTGTAAAAGACGAGAAACGCCCCAGCTTATATGGCTACAGTGGGGGCCGGTTTTAATATACTAGCCAGCTTCTCACACACTCTCAACTAGCTAATTAATATAATAGTCAAAAAGCAAAAAGTGTAAAGTAACTTATATCCCCTTTTTACTCCCTCTCCTCTCACTTTTCCCATTTCTTTCCCTCTGTCACGGTGGTCTCTTCCCCAAGCCAGCTCTTTTCTCCCTCCTTCAGCTGGTACGAAATGGAGCTCCCCTTCCATGGCTTCTCCAACTTCAATGCCATGCCCAAGCTTCATACAAGCTCCAATCACAAAAATAATCACATATTCTTCTTCCTCTCATCCTCCTCTATCATTACCTCTTTTCAAAATTCAAAAAGGATGAGTTTCATCTCCATGGGTTTTCCCCATTTGAAGAGAAAATGGCTCTAATTGATAGCTTGGAGTCTCCTCTCTCTCCTAAGGTAAAAATATTCATGAAAAACTTATTTTTACTCCTCCTCTTGTGTTGGCCGATTTTGCCCATCCTCATGTCTTGTTTTCTTCATGTTTTGGAGCTTCATTTCAACCCTCCAATGGTGGAATAATCCCCTTCTTGATTCAAGGGTGAGAACCCTTCTTAAAAAGCTCCAAAAAGGTAAACCCTAACCTTGGTGTCCTAATCCTTGCATTGGAATTGTGTTTTCTTAAGGGTTAAAATTTTAATGGTGTGCTTTTTGTGTGATTTGGATGTTGGGATGGAGTTTGGTAACTCCATCACCTAATTGACCGAAATTGGGAAAAAGTGGAGCAAGAGGAGGATTAAGGAGAGACTTGTGAATTAATGTAAGAAATCTACCTTAAGACTTATTTCGAATGCTTTAGGATTGGGATGGGTTAAATTAAAATAATGAACCCAAATTAGGTGAAATAATGTAGTTGGTTGAATTTGAGAGAGATTGTGAACTTGTGTTGATTTAAGGGCCAAGTGCCATTGCATTTGAGTTGTGTTTATATTGTGGTTTATTGAGATTTTGGAGTTATGTTGTTGTTGATGGACTTTGAAGATTTATTATGTGCTGGTAGGACCCTTTTAAGGGTGTGGCTAGATTAGGATTGAAAATGATGTGAATTGATGGTTTGGGAGACGTTAAGTTTATAGGGAGGTTATGGAAAAATTTAGATAGAAAAACAAGTGCTTTAAGGTGACTTAGTGAATTGGGGGACCTAAGTAATGGTAGTGTTGAGTAGAGTGGAGTGGTAGCCTTATAATGGTAGATGGATAATGAGATAAGAGAGTGCAAAATATGTAGCATAATGATGCTTGGTAACTTGGGATTTCAAGAGAAAGAGTTGGTGTTTGTAACTTGTGAAACAAGGAGTGAATGTGGGTTTTAGAAGTGCATTTATGTAGGAATGATCGGTAATGGTCATTGATGGATTTGATAAGTTTGGTAGGAGGTAAGAGCTATCAAAAGGAAATAGAAATGCACAAGTGTGCAAAATGCAAGAATGTGAAAAGTGAGTTTGTTGAATTTGGGCTAGAATTGGGTGGTGGATTAAACCAATTATTTGGAGTGGTTTAGAGCATGTTTTGAGGTGTTTAATTATGTAGGAAACTTGTGGAAAGTTTATGGAAAGATTAGGGGTGGATTAAGGGTTGATTTAGGGTTGAAAAATGACCTTTATAGCAGTTTTTAGCAGGGTCTGGGACCTAGGATATGTACCAAGTCCCGTACCGCATCAAAAAAACATGCCGAGTGTGAATGCAGGAATTGGTCCGGGACTTAAGTCCAGGACCAAGTCCAGGACCAATGTCAAAAATAGGCCGAAAGTGAATTTCAGAGGTTGTCCGGGACCTTGGGTCCGGACCAAGTCCCAGACCAGGGCAAAAATTGCCTAAAATGTGTTTTAAAGTGTTCCAAAGGTGGGGGATTGATGGGTAATGGTTTTAGATGTTGTTAAGGCCTTGTTTGGTGACTTTTAAAGGTACTAAGAAGTATAAACAAGTGTTGGAAGTGATTGAGAAAGTTGTGAGTTTAAGTACACAAAGTTAAACCGAAATAACGGGATAACGGGGTAAGTACGGGAGTAGCAATTATATACCTACCGTAACGCCTTAATATTAATTGAATCATTTGACATGTAAATAGTGGTTCAAGAGTAAGACATGAGGAACAAGTGTGAACCGAGGAACGTGAGAACACCCGGTAAAGTAATTCCCCACGGTGACAGGTATGGTTTTCTTGCAACCTGTGTCCTACCGGGTTACACCGGCTTGTATGCCAACTTGTTTTTCTGTGTGTTTGCCACCTTGCAAGATAAAGCATGAAATGAGTTTATAGTAATTCATTAATGTGGCGTAAATAATTCCGATACCGTTTAACCTTAATTATGTGTTAAACCGTAACTAACCGACTCTAGGATCACATAAGAGTTCAGTATTCGGATTAAACGTCCCAACCCACGGGAACGTACTAACTACGGCTATCCGTGCCTTAGTTGTATATTGTGGTATGTGTGTTGTGTGTGGCTGTAACACCCCTACCGCTAATACCGTCATTACTGTACATATACTTACCTTCGCAGCGGATACTCCTTACACAACGGTGGGTGTACAATGCCGTTAGTCACCCACGTGACTAACAAGGCGATTTACAATACTACATCCTATCGGTCTGATGAACATGAACATACCGAGTACTCTACACAATACAATACTTCCCATTGCATACTCATCCATAATCCAATTACAACTCCAATTCATTACTATACCGAGTATACTACAATCCTTAAGTTACCGATACAGTTTAAACTTTCAAATTCGTATTACAATACAAGTACCAATTCCTACTATACAACTACCCATGCTTACGTAGCAGCCCCCGTCCTACTCTCTCGAACGGGGATCAGCTTCGGGTACCTGCACACTAAAAACGGTCCCCCGAGGGGGTCAGCTTACGCTGCATATGAAATCCGGATATACCGCGTGCTAACCGCGGTACGGCGACTACTTTGGGTCGGATATACATGGAGTTCATTTTGCATGCATACATACATATTCATACTACCCAATACAATCAAAGATACCTACATAAATACACAAGTACAATACTTACTAAGGAAGACAATTCAATAGTCAACCATTCGGATTTGTTATACATTCATTACTCTTCGTACTGTGTTCGATATTCGTTACTCTACTCATACTTACTCCTTACTCTTGCGTACTCATCACTCCATGTTCAATACCTTACTCGTACATGATCCGTACTCTATGCTCGTTACTATACTAGTGAATACTCACTACTCAATTCCCCTTACTTACTCTTACATACTCAATACTCGATACTTACTCATACGTACTCAATACTCGGTACTCACTACATACTCATACTTGCTTCTTACTCGATACTCATTACCTTACTCATACATACGCAATACTCATTACTTTGGCCTCTGGGCGGAGTCATACTCAAGACTCGCCACCGGACCTACAATACGAGGGCTATACGCTTAGCTCCTCAAATACTCAAATGTCCGTTCTACCGGACTACACGAATTCCCAACACTCTTCTCTCAGAGCACAATGCAATCTTATGGATTAGCCTAGAAGTATCTCTCTTGATAACCTCCACCAGCTTAGGGAATTACCACCGACTAGTATCCTCAGATTTAAGGGGTTCCCCAACATATCGAATACTCTCATGTTCGGGACATACTTACATCAGTCGGGTCCTCTCATAATGGGTCGACTAATTGCTAAAGGGGTTTGGAGGTCCCTCATCATTCTTTACTACTCTCATGGTTCATGTTTTGCACCAAGATTAATTCCTCTAATAGAGGTTACTTATATACTTCCACTATGTTTTGTTCGTGGATTATTCATTTCGTTTCTCCTACCGTTATCGGAAGGTTATTACTCCCGTACACTCTCTCACATTCTAGTGAGTTCGTTGGGTTGCGTTATTGTTTATTGATTCGATAATTTAGTGCGTTGCTACGTTTCCATTAGTTCACAATATGACTCTTACTACGAGCCTCTACACAACAAGACTCATCTATGAGTCGTATTACGCACTAAATGAAGCCACACAATCTATCAGGAAAGGTTAGCTCACACAACATACATCAAGACATACAATGAAGGCAATAAACCATTTTCATGCTTTAGTCTTGATTAGCCGGCATACAACATACAAATCAACGTAACTCGGTTAGCATACGGGGCATGAGGAAATCATACCTTTCACCGGAGTTAGCTCTACCGTGTGTTCCCTTGTTCCTTGGTTCACACTTGTTCCACTTATAATGTTTCAATATTTTCATTAATACTATACTCTTATGATACACAAATAATTACTACTCCCGTACTTACCCCGTTATCCCGGTGTACTTAATGTTCTTATACTCTCAACTTGCTTAGTTACTTTTACACTTGTTTTCATACTCATATACTTACTTTCTTACCTTTAGTATTTCAATTGTAGTGCACTACTACATATATGCATATATGTGTATAGGCATATATATATATACATATGATTATCATACTCATATAGTAAAAATATATATTTTTTTTTACTCGACCGGACTTGCGACCGACCTTGCAAGTCCGGTCCGTTCCAGTAGCTACCAGTACGGGAAATTTTCTGACTCGACCGAACTTGCAAGTCCGGTCACAAGTTCGGTCCATTCCAGTAGCTTGCATTACGGGAATTTTTCTGGCCGTCCGAACTTGCAAGTCCGGTCGCAAGTTCGGTCCATTCCAGAAGGTTTCTGACGGGAGAATTTTCTAGTCCGACCGAACTTGCATGTCCGGTTGCAAGTCCGGTCGATTCCAGAAGGTTTCCCGTCTTTGTAAATCTGGGCTCGACCGAACTTGCAAGTCCGGTCGCAAGTCCGGTCCGGCCCAGTACTCCAGTTTTAAAATCTGTTTTCAGTCCTCTCTTTTACCCATTACTTCCCTAATCTTCCAACATGTAATCCCACATGTTTTAGTGCCATTTAGGCTTCCTAATACACCTCAATCCATCCACCAAATCTATTCCTAAATCCATCAAATAACTTACACAATTCCCTCACTTCTTTTCCAACACTTGTAACAGTTTTTGTTACACTTATGCTACAGATTTTACAATTCAACTCTCCCATCCAATACTTTCTCAACCAATGCCATTCCTAGCATTCTAAATACCTCTCCTTACCATACCAATTCATTTCCAAGCCATTGCACTACCTATACCCAAGTTCCAACACTCATCTTACCAAGATCCTGCACATTAAATTCTCCTAACTTCTCCAATGTGTTCCTATACACTTTGCTACAGATTTTACACTTCCTATTCCTCATACTACAATTACCATTCCCTAGCTACTAGACATCTCTACTACTCCCAATACATACCTTGGTTCTCCCATTCACCAAGTCATTCCTTAATGCACAATTCCAACCAAAATTTTGCCATAACTCATCTACTTTCCTTACTTATCCACACACATCCTTTCTCATCAAGTTCATCCCTATTCTAGCCAAACCACAAGGGTTCTACCTGCACACATATTGAGCAATCTTAGTACATCAATACCCTTCAATCACAATACTAATACACATACTCATTTCACTTGGCTCCAAAGTCTTCAATTCAAATACTTGCACTTAAATACTCAAACTTCACAATTCTCAATACTAGTACGAGGTTTTGGGTTCTTTTAATATTTTACCCATTCCCATTACTCTAATGCAATAGAATTTACATTAGGAAGGAGCTCTTACCTTGAGCTTATACTTCATTCTTTCTTTTCCATTTCTTCTTCCCTTTTTCTTGCACAAATCGGTCACATGGGGAATGGAGTTGCCAAACTCCATTCCCATCACCTAAAGCACATCAAACAAGTATAATTAATACACTAGCCCTTAGATTTATGCTAGTTCATTGAAGTGTTCAAAATACAAATTTCTAGGGTTTACCTTTGGAGTGCTTTAGGAGGGGTTTTAGCCCTTGGTTCAAGAAGGTGTTCTCACCACCATTGGAGGGTTGAAGCAAAGCTCCAAAACAAGAGGAAAAACAAGGTGAGAGAGGGAGACACAAATCGGCCACCAAGGAGATGGAGAAAAATGAGGTCTTTCATTGAGATTTTTACCTTGTTTGAAAGAGGAGACTCCAAGCTTCACAATGGTGTGCTTTTCTCTTCAAATGGGGAAAACCCATGGAGATGAAACTCATCCTTTTAGAATTTTGAAAAGATAGAAATGTAGAGGAGGATGAGGGGATTACAAATATGTAATTTATTTTGCATTTGGAGCTCAAATGGAGCTAGAGCTTGAGGAAGAAGGAAGGAGAGCCATGGAAGCCATGGGAGAGCTCTCAAAATCACCCAAATGAGAGAAAGGAGGAGGGAGACGGTGAGAGAAAAGAGAATGGGGGAGAGAGAAGAGGAAAAGTGAGAGTGAGAGGTGAGAGAGGGGTATTTTTCTTTATGTACTTTGTTTACTTTTTGCTTTTTGATTTACTTATTTGTTACTTGTGTGTGTGTGTGTGAGAGAGAGCTGTCTATAACAGTAAAAATCGGCCCCCACACTGTTATACTAACTGGAGCGTTTTTCGTTTTTTTACAGAAAACGCTTGTTATTTTACCCGGTTTTGATACTATTCACTAACCGGGCCCGTTTTCCGGGATTTTCTCGTTTAATCATTTTTTTTATTATTAAGCTTCCATAAATGCTTAATAATTATTATTTATGATTTATAATTTTCATGGGTCTGTTTGACCACTTAAAGTCACGTTTTCGGGTTTCCTCGAAAAACGTGCGCTAAAGCTCTTTAAGCGTTTTAATACATCTCTTGGATCCGTTTTCTTCGGGAATCATTCCCATATACTTATTAGGCACGAATAAGCCTTAGGAATCCTTACGATACTATAACCGAGGTCTCGTACCTCCTATGGTTATTTAACGCTCATTTAGCGTTTTTCGCTTTTTAAGAGTTTCTTCATTTCTTTTGGATTTATTTTCTTTACAAAAAATTACTTAGGTACTATTAGGCCCTTAAATACTATATTAGAATATTCTAATCACCATATTTAAGTTCGGGGTATTTCAGTTGCCTTTGCATAATGTATCGTTGTTTAACGAATGTTGTGTCCATGCTTGTCGAATGGGATGTTACATCCCTTGTGCATGATTAACCAAACTTGTAACACCAAAAGGTGTATGTATGTGATAAGTTCCATAAAGGAACTTCTAACCAATATGTATATATTATGGGGGGTTAGGAATCCGGTCGTTTCGGTCGCGCGCGGTGTTTGGGAGTTGATGTATATATTTGAATTAACTCTCATTCTGTTATGTTATGGTTGTTTTTCCTCCTTGGATTACAATCACCCACAAGCTTAACCAAATCTTACCTACCTCGTTATTACTCGGGGTTAGGGGGAATACTGTTATGTTAAGGTTGTTTTCCTTCCTTAGATTACAACCGCCCACAAGCTTAACCAAGGCTTACCTACCTCATCATTATTGGAGCTAGGGGAAATTGTGTATGGTGTGATCGGCCCTATATTATGGCCGACACATCTAAATGAAGTAAATGTGTACGGTGTGCTTGGACTTATAATTCCTCCGGCACATCCTAAGTAAAGTGTATGTTCTCTATGAAGAGCGGTGTTAAGTAGTAAACATGTCATTGTGTTGTGTATGTTGATCTCTGAAAATCAACCCCATACAGATATAAGAGGGTAGTTAAGTATAACCCGATTAAATGGGTATGTGTCGTCTAACACGGAATAGTTCCATTAGGGTGGGACCCTCAAGAGTTAAAGAACACAATAATGTGATCTAACCAATGTGCTGCATTAATCTTGTGTTTGTATCCTGTTCATTGGATGTGTGATTTATAAGCATGATAGGTGTGTATAGTTTTCATGTATGTTTTAAATGTAATTAACCGCATGCTCAGACGACAAATAGTTGTGCGTGGCCCGGTAGCATGCGGGCTGCAGGATTACCATACCAGCAAAGGTGCTGACCCCCTTTGGGGGCCCCCATTACTTTTCAGGTACAATGAAGCTGGTAGCCGTTCGAGAGTAGAACGGGGTAGTTAGTTGTATACGGGTAGTGCATTTAAACACTTATGTGTTGTAGGAGTAGTAAGACCGAAATTGTTGTCGGCATTAGCTTGTTAATACTCGGTACAGTTGGAATGTAAATGTATAGTGTTTGTTGGTAATGGGAAGAGTTTGTAAAGTGTAGTGCTTGGTAATCTTGTCCATCAGACCGGTACGTTGTGTATGTGTTAGCCTTGTTAGCCATGTGGGTGGCTAACGGCGTGTAGCACCCAAGGATTAAGTCATGTGTTGAGTTTTAATTCCGCTGCAACCGTTTGTTAAAGGATCGTATTTGTAGATGGGGGGTTACAAAAAGTGGTATCAGAGCGAAGTATCGCTTGATGACTGGAAATACCGAGCTTAGGAAGTACCGAGTTAGGATTTTAGTGCTTTGGGTTAAGGGTTGAGGGATAGCGTGAGAGATACGCTAGTTAGGAATTACCAGTATGTACTGGAAACCTACAATCTCCTACCCACCCTCCACAGTCCCTTTTATAACTCGGAAAAGAACGCCAGAGAGATGGAAAGTCATCTTATACTCAGGAACAACCCGATCTGGCTGTTATGAATTATTCCGGTAAGAACCAAAACCTGTCATGCTGTAGATTCCAAGGACTGAAAATCCCAGAGATGGAACCTGTTTGAACACCTTTACCCGCACTTAATAGCGGAAGATCAAGAATCCTATCTACAAGAGACTGAAATTTCCGGCGATCTGCGTCGACATGCCTAGCAGTCGAGGAAACCCAGTCAACAAGAAAAGAAAGCACTAACTGTGCACAGAGGCGGTCAATGGAGGAGCAACAAACCCGAGACACATGTCTACGGAACCATAATTATTAAGTAATACCGACAATGGTATAGTAACCGACTAAGGAACTAGTCAAGGTGGGATGATTCCAAATCTACAGCGCCAAAGAGGCTGCAATACCCGATTATCATAGTTTAGACCACTATGAGTGTATTGGTGAAATATACTTCAATAGGACTACGAGGTAGTACCTAAAAAAAAGAATCAATTCTCGGTAACCACGGCAACTGCGTGGGGATGAACATTAAGGAAGAACACAGAGTTAAGTGAACGGAGAGTCACCCTAGTTAACGACTACCATGTCAAGACCGTTAAGAGTCGCTCGAATGTTCTATTATCAAAACTGTAAGGTTAAAGGAAGAGCCAACAAGGCTACCGAATACGGTAGTGACACAAGTAATATCGCAACCAGCACATGTTGAACCGATAGCCAGCCAGCATGGCGCACTTGCTATTGCAAGTGCTGCTATAAGGGGGATATTCGGGAAAGTTTTAATGACTATAAAGTACCTAGTAAGGTACCCTATTGTTGAAAGGAGTGATTATAGAATCAAGAATCCAAGAATTGAAAGAGTGAAACCTGGAAGGGCTTGGTGGCCTAACCACTGTATGTGAAGATATACTAGTCAGGGGAGGCTAGACTTGGTCAAAGCGAGAAGACATTTTAAATACCGGGAAGAATTTTCTTATGAACCCAGTTTTCTTCTAAACCCAGATTTATTTCCAACTGTTTTCACACCCGGATTTTCTTTGAACTCATAATTATCTCAAACTTCCTTCTTAAGCCCAAAATTTTTCTCAAACTCCATATTTTCTTTAAAATCAAAACCATAGGTGAAATACCCCTAACCTTAAAGACTCAATTAAATGATATACAAATGATTAAAGATGATTATTAAACATCTTAACACTATTGGGGAACAATCTAAAAGATCTCAACAAGGCAAAACACGTCTTAAGATCGGTAAGGCCAAAGATGAGCTTTAAAGTACCATAAAGATTGTATGACCTCAAAAAGGATCCAAAGTGGATTCCCAAACATTATAATGAAGTAAGGAACACAACAAAACTATTCTCAAAGAAAACTAAGCTCAGAAACATACGTTGACACAAAACGTGCCCTGAAATCACCTTAAAGCACGTTTTTGCGTATGGGCTCTAAGATAATCACTTTTGTCATTTTAAAGACATGGGTATATCATTTAAATCATTTATTGGACATGATAGACTATATTTTAAAGTCTAAATCCAAGTTTGAAAATAAAAATCCAAAACTGACAGTTTATTGTGAATAGTACCCAAATAGTGCCATTTTTAAGCACATTTATCAAGTTTGACCTTTGGTCAACGAATTGGCCAGCCTATATGGATGGTGTCGGCAGGCAAGGAGGAAGGGAGGACAGCACACAACAGCAATAATTCAGTTTGGACAGCTAATGTGATGAATCACCAAGTACTATTCATTATTATATGATTTTAAGCCTTTAAACACTAAATATCACTCTCTCTTGCCTCTTGCTCCATTTCAAACGAGCCATCTGAGTCTAAGACTCTCCCAAGTTGTGTTCTTGAGTTAGGAAGGCAATCTAATCCATTAAGCTCCTAAGGTAATGATTTAAGGTCATTTTTAGCTCTTTTTCTTCATTCTTTCACTACCAACACTTGGAATTCGTGGCTTATCTTTTCCTATGGCTTATTCTCAGTGTTCTAAGGTTAGAACAAGAGCTAAACTCGAATAACTCAGTTTAGGGACCAAGGAAGTCCAAATCTACATTTTAAGGTAAAAACATACCTTAAGCTTCTACACCTTGCATCCGGTTTTCTTATTCTGATTTTTGTGAGTTTATACACTCATAATCTTCATATTTACATGTTCAATCAGTTGGTTAACCATTTGGAGCAAGGGTGGCTGAAATCCAAAGGAAATACTCTTCTTTAAGGCATTTTGCCAAGGTAAAACCTATTACCACAGCAGCTTGTTGTTGTCCAAGTGTTCCTTATGTTTATATAGTGAATTTAACACCTTGTGGTGTGTCTAAACCATGCCGAATTCATAAGGAACCTTCCAAGCATTTTTAAGGTGATTTTTGCCTTAAATCTTACATTAATTGTTCTTTGTGGTTAAGCTCAAGCTTGGAGTATAACCATATCTTGTTTTGGTGTATTAAACATGTCTAAATGATGTGGTGAATTTTCCTTCAAGCTGCCGAGTACATACAAGGATAAATCAAGGTATAAACACCTTAAACTTATGATTTTATGTAATTCTTAGCATATATAAATATGTGCCGAGAGTGTTATGTAATATATGGGTTATTTATAACCTAAGAATGGAAAAAATGACTAAGATAAATTAAGCTAGTCATTTAGAGATTTAATTAACATAATGGTCAAATTATGACATATGTGGAAAAAAAAATTAACCATGGTGAGGCCGTGAGTTAATTGTATTTGAGACATTTATGTGTAATTTTATGTTATTAAGCAAGGTTGTAATAAGGCCATGTCATTAGGCATTTTAATTTAAGTTTACAAGCTTATTTAGTTTAATTTATGCTTATATTTAAGTTTGGGGCCAAATGGTAATTACTAGCTAAATAATAAGCCGTGGGCGTAATTTAGAGGAACTTAGGGTTTTAAATGAATTTAATAAAAATTATAACATTTTATAAAGTTTTGTGTCAAATTTGTAAAAATAGAAAACTATAGGTTAAGTATTGTAATTACGAAAGGTTTGGGTCCAATTTGGGTATTAGTTGTCAAAATGACTATATAGGAGACTTTGACAAAGTTTGGTGAATTTAAGGAATTAAAATAACCTTATAATAAGATAGTTATTAAATTGTAAAAGATTTATGATATTTGGGGAGATATTGTAATTTCCAAAAACTAGGGGTACTAAATGGAGATTAGTACAAACCTTAGATTATTAGGAATTTTTAGAAGTTGATTTGGGTAAATTTGGAGTTTATATGAATTATCTAGTATATTATAAGATTTCATAACATTGTTACAAATGGGTAACTAATGTGGTAAAACCGAGATTTAGAGAAAGTATAAGGTTAATAATAATATTTATAACCTTTGGTATAGTTTGGTAATTTTTGGAATTAATATAAGGTTATGGAGATATATGTATAATATATAGTTTTGGTGATATTAGAAACTATATGTTAAAATGGGGTTGATTTGTAAATTATGGAAATATAGTGGAGAATAGTAAATACCGAGAGTATAGGGGCTGTTTGGTATTTTATAACAAAATATAACTATAGGTTATAATTGTTTTAATGACTTAAATGTCATAATAATGTTATAATGACTTGCATATAATAAATAGTCCTATATACATATATATAAATAAATATGCTATTTTGGAAATTATAATATAGTTCAAGAACTATATATTACCACTATTAAAATGATAAGAGATAAAGGGAAAAGAATTATTAAACATTGGATATGGAATTCTAATGTTAAGAGTGTACATGAAATAATAAGGATTTATATAATTCAAAGTATTTGTACATATGAATTATACAACATTAAACTTGGAAAAACAAACCTTAGAAAAACAAATACTAAGGTGAGATGTATAATTCATGATTAAGATTATACATGCAATATAAGGATAAACTATACATATACAAGGTATATAAAACTACAGCGATAATAAACGTTTAAAGTTAGGTATATTAATATGCTCGACGTAACCACGCATGTGATATAGCGTTTTTCCTAAATCCCGAGTTAAACCAAAAACCCGACTAACGTTATTAGTAACAGCGGGGAATAAACGGTGGTGGTTGATAGCGGTACGGGGGCCGTAGTGTATTGTTAATATGAGATGCTGATGGATAGTGTGATGCATATTAATAGATTGTTAGAGGCGTCTCGAGGATCTCCAGAGAATTAGCTGATTCATACTCCACCGTAATACAATCCGGGTGAACGGTATGATTTATGTGGCTTGATTGTCTCTGAGGATTTCCTCAGTTCAGACATTGTGTGAAAATCTGTGATAAGATTGAATGTCTGCTTGTGTGAACTAATATACTTGAGTTGTATATTATCTGTATTATTCTTAGTTGGAATGATAACAGTACAGTCATATATATGAAACATTTAAAACGAACTAGCGGTAATGATGCTATCTTATATGTGTAATATAAGGAACGTAAGTAAAACGTTGTAGCATAAGATAATAAGATATATATATTATCTGAGACTTATATACGGAGCATTGGCCTCTTTTAAACGCCGCTCTTGTATCTAACACTGGAATCCCGAGGACATACTCTGGAGGGACTATCGACCTAGTCTACTGTTTAGGAAAAAGTGGAACAAATGCGATGGATAGATTAGTTATCAAGAGGATGTGGCCTTGTTATGAACTGATCCATTAACGATACTAGGATACCGTGTGGTAACCGTAAAGTATCTGGATAAATTTCCAACGGACTACAGATGGTTCGTAGGTCGGAGACTCTACGTGGAGTGGCTCGTCGTGTGTGACCCGCCATAGGCGATAGGTAACTTAGAGACACGTCGTTCTAATAAGACGTTGTCATCAGGGATGTTGAACATTTACGGACGACTATATAGTTCGTACATTAGGCGAACACTTTGGGCTTGCAGCCAACGACGGGAGTTCATACTGTTTTATAGTTCTCGTTAATTCGCTTGTTGTTCATTGGTTATGATTGTGGTTATGTGTGGGGTGTTTTGTGATGTGATTAAATGAGTCGCTGTACTATATCTATGTTGTGAACTGTATGAGTCGAGTCGCTGTGCTGTGTGGGTTTATGGAGGATTGGTTGCGAGCGAGTCGACGTACTCAACTATGAATTATTAGTGTTTGTTGGATGGAGTCTATGTACATCATAAGCGTTGTAACGCTTCAGGGAATATTAAGATACGAGTGTGAAGCCGGGGGCTTTAATATTTGAGTTCACTGCAATATATGTTGCTTTACATTTATTATATAAACTATCTGCATGAAATGAATGCATTGCTCGGCCAAATAACTGAGGGTTGAGGGGCATGACGGTCATGTAGTAACATACTCAGCAGGGGCTGATTCCATACCACAAAAAAACATTTTGCAGGTATGCAGCTTCCGGTGTCGACAAGAGAGGTGACGCGCTGGGTAGTTTGATTACAGTTATTTAAACATTCACGTTGCATCTTGATAAGAACCTATAGAAAGTTAAGGATTGATACTTAGAATGCTCACTTGAAGTATTTTATGTGGTTGGGAATTGTTGAGATCTATCTCTTGTTGTCACTGTGGGAAGATGTTTCGTATTTAAGAATGTATCAGTAAGCACGTTATTACTCGTATGGGCGAGTAAGAACGGTGACACCAGTAGAACAATTGTTGAGATTACCGCTGCGATTTTATTATTAATTAAGTTGATTAGGAGCCGAATAGAGTAGGGGTGTTACAAAAGTGGTATCAGAGCGGAGTACCGCTCTGATGACAAGAGATAGTAGGATTTATACAGTGAGCATAGGTTATGGGAATACGGGAAACGTTGTGAGGATATGTGACCTTGCGGGGTTGTTGCAATGATTAAAGACCAAGACTACGGTATTAGGCCGAGTAAAGGTCTAACCCGTCCTCTTGACATATGTCAGGAAGAGGTCAGGGTAATAGTACTAAGGAAGAACACGGAGCAGCGGAAGGCGGTGAAGGACCAGCAACCCCAAGTAACGCGAAGACGGTATGAACCGCTCGCACTTAATGGGAGAACATCCCGGGAAATTTGTAATGGTACCCCACCCGCCGCAGCCCGTACCTAGAGTACTGTCTAGTAAGACAATGAAATGAGGAACACCACGGAGATAACTCTCCTGATCGGGAAGACCCGATGTGGTGGTTATAAGAACTATATTAAGTTTGGAAAATAAGATTTTGAGTTGTGATGAGTTGTTTAGGACCGGGGGTCCTGGTATGGACATAATGTCTACCATACGAGTACCAAATGAATATTAAACCAAGGTTAAGGAGGTAATTCCCGTAGGACTAATGGGGCTAGCTGCTATAAACAAGGCAACCCTGTCTTACATCCAGGAAAGCACTGATTAGTGCGCTTGGGGGAAGAGAGATAGAAACGACGAGTAAAAAAAAAGAGAGATTTATGAGATATGTAACAGATGGAATGGATAACCTATTAGAAGTCTCACCTGAAGCGAGTAACTCTGCACATGCAATACTGAAGGTTCATGAAGGCCTGACGTGCATGAAGAGAGATCCTGAAACTGTAGGAACAAGAACTCGCTGAGTCGCTATCATGCGATGCCTCGAGAGGAAATTAAGACCTTACTACCACGGTAAATTGGTAGGAACGAGTGCGGGGTGGAGACTATAGTAATTTAAGTAAGAACTTCTACTATAAGAGTAGAAACCCAATTAGGGAATAGCACTGCACTGACACACCGTACGGGTGGCTCAGTCTGCATGGCGCACTTGCCACTGCAAGTGCCACACTAACCAAAGTATTAAAATTTCAACCTGCCTTGCGCACTTGCTACAGCAAGTGCAGCTACGGTAATATCCATAAAGGACCGAGTGGTCCAGGCAGTTATCAATATACACTAAACTTTTATGTAAGTCCGTATGCAATAAAGCAGGACACAACCTTCTTAAAGGCAGGGGTACAAACCCTTGGGTTTGAGGTCGATTAAACCTCGGGAAGACCTAGCCGGTCTGACCATTAAACCTAAAAATAATATACCATATGGTTGAATACAAAAAGGGAGTAAGTGAGAATAACGGTAATTAGTGCCTACAGGCCTAACCCCAGCGCCGGTATGGACATTTAACGTCGAATATTACTGGTGGGGAGTGTCGAGTCCTTAGGACCAGCATAACCATATTTAGGAAGTGCGCGACACTAGTGGTCAAACCACCACCGTTGAACATTGCCAGAGGGCAAGATGTGAGCTAAACAAGCAAAAACTTTAAATAAAACCTATCAAACTGAGTAGATAAAAATAATGGACAAGTGCCGTTATGGCAAAATATTTTGAAGTTGTGAGAAAAGATTAGGCAGGTGAAAACGTGATAAAGGGGCTGATGTTATGCCCGCACCACACACCGGGGGTTGTAAATCCATAATGCTGCTAAACTCCCGTACGGAGGGCAGTGGATATTGACTAAACAGTGAATTTGCTTGAGGATGGATGATACCGTTACCTCGAAAAGGATGGAGGAGCTATGAGTTGAATAAGAGTAAGGACTACACAATGTAGAGCGATGATGAACGGGACCCACTAAATGGTGAGTATCCAATTATAACCTTAGAGGAAAATATAAAAAAAACCAACTAGGATTAAATTGAATAGCAGGACTAACAGTCATTTAACTATAAGAATAAACATTGAGCCTTAATCATGGAGTCCAGAATACACCAAAGGGTGTAACCCAATAGATTGGGTGGAGTTTGAGAACTTAAAACTCATATATGAAGGCGTTAACAGCCTAGGAGTGAACGGGAGAAATAGTAAGTAATTACTGATCCCCACTCACAGATACCAGATGACGAGCACGTGGAAACCAGTATTAGGGCGATAATTCGCAAATACACATCTTGGAGAAGGTAAACAAAATATACATTAATAAAGGAACCCAAAGAACCTTGTAGGGCCATTCTGACATAAAAGGTTAAGAATTGGCAGCATAATTACTACTACATAAATTACCGGGACTAAGAGTACGATAACCACCGGGTACGAACACTACGAGTGCACTAAACGCGACATGGGACGACCACACTCCTAGGAGCTTGTGGGCCTGACAACCTATATTAAATTAGTTGGGTAAGTAGTAATGTATCATTATGGTACCCCATGTATGTAAACGAGTAGTGTAAGAACCAAGAGGTAATCAACTCTGTGTCTAAGTCAGTAAATGGAATCCTGGCTAGGTAAACCATGAATTGATGAGAGAAATCTCAGTCCAACCAACAAGGTTGGCAAAATCAAGGATAGTTTAAGGAGATAGAGACAAAAAAAACATAATATTACAATCCCATAATGAATAAGTTAGAACACCAGTTTTGGGAGATTTAAGTAAATAAGGAAGACAAGGCCTATTTTATGGTAAAGGCGAGGTGAACCCACAAATGAAAAAAAAGAACTGGGTATTTTAGGAAGTTATGTAGAACAACCTTAGTAAGAGAATAGATACCACCCAGAAAAGGGGGCACAGAAAGAGTTATATACATTGCGCTAAGGGCGCTGCAATGATGTTACATTAAACAAAAATAACCACATGCTCAAGCTATAAAAACGTTAGTATGTTAGTACCAATTAGGGCTGAACAGAAAACGAATGCCGAGCTAAAACCCACAGTCGTATTGTATATTTAAAACAGACGACGGGTAAAAGCGAGCATTACAGGAGATACTCTAAGCTGGAGACTAAATACTCCATGCAAACCACAATATCGGATAACCGTCTAATCGACTGGTACATGGTGCGCAACAAGCGACCATTACAATAAATTATTAACCCAATTATATAGTATGAATCAGAACATGAAACATCAGATAAACCAATGGATTCCCCTAAAAAAAAGGGATGAACCATACGTGTGGGTAATAAAATACCAACACACTAGGGATTCGAGTTCACACCAGCAAAAGAGGACCTATAAGGTACCTACGAAATGAACTCATTCCAGAGGGAATAACCTTGAGTCATGAGGCGCCGGTTAGTTGCGCATATCAGACTCGTTTTGACATTTAATGGAAATTATTACAAGCACTAGGTGCTAGAGCATAGCTCGATAACCCTAATACCGAAGGTTAGTTCGGTAGGGTGACATGAACCTTGGAAATAAACCATGAACATGTATGGAATACAGGGAGAATAAATTAAATAACTAATTGAAATAATAAGCGTGTGGGACAAACAATACCACGCAGTGAATAATTTACTCCATTCCCATAATTTATGGAAGACCGTGTAGAAAACACCGTCACGTGGAGTTGAAACTACTACCTAAAAGAGGGAAACTAACCATAAGTAGTTGGGCATACTGCTTGCGGAGCGAGTGGGCCCATATTGCATAGGTTGACATACCTAACAGGTTTGGGGAAAACAAATGATGTGTTTACATCTCCCGATCAAACCGTATATAAATATACATACACCTAACCGAGATAGGCTGTATAGCTAGAGGGGCTAAAGCCCAACCCTAGAAAAAGAGGGGAGTAATGAGATATGTAGCACATTAGTGCACGAATAAATCCACAGGAATGGAACATCTTGAACTTATTACTTCAAGATGATATATTCGTAGATTACGTGGGCGTAATCCTTTTAAGGGGGGTAGAACGCCTTAAATATACCGTACGTTGGAGTACGTAGCGCATGGTACACATGCTGCAAACACTATTATTGTACGTAGAGTACAAGTGTTATGGTTGTGTTACATTACTTGAGGTAATTTTCTGATGTATTATGTGTATGAACATAAATATATGTTAGTTCGCATTAGTTATGGCGAATAGGAAAGGGAGTACAGATAGATTGTTCTTACCCTATTTTCTATTATTTACGCAAACATTGCGAACAATAGTCACATAACGCCTAACTTGTTAGCTCTGATGTGAGAATTCAAGTAGGACTATCTGTAGCTCTGATGAGAGATTTTGGATAGAAGGAGTAGAAAGCTCCGTATTATGTGATTTGTGGCTCGGTATGAAACCGATTGTTTGAAATGCAATGAGTGATTCGGCATGAGACCGAAGTGTAACTTGGTAGGAGAGAATACTCTAGTAGTTGGATGAATAATAATAAGACGAATGAACTTGGTACATGGTTAGGATACATGACCCTATATGCCAATGACTAGATTAATTACACTAGTTGACTTGTGTACCTATTGAACACAAGGTGGCAAGTAACAAGAGGAAACAAGATGAGAAATGAATAAACAATTGAGTGATTGAAATTGACGTGGGAAGTTGAACTTGATCCTGGTCCGATCAAGCGAAACTAAACACAAATTGAGGTGAGGGATAGTTCGACACTGACGCCGACCACGTCGGGGTTGAATGATTCTCGAAACTTCCTACAAGTGGACACAGATATGAATAGAAATTGGAACTTAGGACGTCACTCGAAGAGCCGTGGACCGTGGAAGTCCTTTGTTATTAGACCGGTGTGTCTGCGAGTGGCATCACCCAAAGAGCCGTGGACCGTAGAGCCCTTTGTCATTAGACCGGCGTGTCTGCGGGTGATAAAGGAAATTAGGTGATACTGTCCGAGGAGCCGTGGACCGCAGTGTCCTTCGTTATCAAACCGGTGTGTCCGCGGGTAGTGGACGTTGGTTAGCATGGGGTTGGGGATCGTCAAGTCCTGGTCTTTATGACTGCTTCCCTGTGATTTGCCATTGTTAAACATATGCATACACTGGCACGTTAAGTGGTGTATGGGTATTCGCGCGAGATACTAGCATATGGATCCGGGTGCGTTGAGTACCCCTTGGAGACACCTTTGAGTACTTCTTGTTGGTTTTGCACCTTGTCTAGTGCTGTGTATAAATGAGTTTTGCACCTTGTCTAGTGCTGTGTATAAATGAGCTTTGCACCTTGTTTAGTGCTGTTTATGAATGAATGTGTCATGATTATTGACTCTTTGGAAGGAGATCAATATTGTATCAAATGGGATACATATAGACTAGGTCTGAACGTAGTGGGGTGTATTCCCTAGTGATGATCTGTCTATGATTACTTAGTGGAACTGGATTCCCTAGGTGAACTGATGTGAGTATGGACTTCGGGACGAAGCCTTTTTAAGGGGGGTAGACTGAAATACCCCTAACCTTAAAAACTCAATTAAATGATATACAAATGATTAAAGATGATTATTAAACATCTTAACACTATTGGGGAACAATCTAAAAGATCTCAACAAGGCAAAACACGCCTTAAGATCGGTAAGGCCAAAGATGAGCTTTAAAGTACCATAAAGATTGTATGACCTCAAAAAGGATCCAAAGTGGATTCCCAAACATTATAATGAAGTAAGGAACACAACAAAACTATTCTCAAAGAAAACTAAGCTCAGAAACATACGTTGACACAAAACGTGCCCTGAAATCACCTTAAAGCACGTTTTTGTGTATGGGCTCTAAGATAATGACTTTTTGTCATTTTAAAGACATGGGTATATCATTTAAATCATTTATTGGACATGATAGACTATATTTTAAAGTCTAAATCCAAGTTTGAAAATAAAAATCCAAAACTGACAGTTTATTGTGAATAGTACCCAAATAGTGCCATTTTTAAGCACATTTATCAAGTTTGACCTTTGGTCAACGAATTGGCCAGCCTATATGGATGGTGTCGGCAGGCAAGGAGGAAAGGAGGACAGCACACAACAGCAATAATTCAGTTTGGACAGCTAATGTGATGAATCACCAAGTACTATTCATTATTATATGATTTTAAGCCTTTAAACACTAAATATCACTCTCTCTTGCCTCTTGCTCCATTTCAAACGAGCCATCTGAGTTCTAAGACTCTCCCAAGCTGTGTTCTTGAGTTAGGAAGGCAATCTAATCCATTAAGCTCCTAAGGTAATGATTTAAGGTCATTTTTAGCTCTTTTTCTTCATTCTTTCACTACCAACACTTGGAATTCGTGGCTTATCTTTTCCTATGGCTTATTCTCAGTGTTCTAAGGTTAGAACAAGAGCTAAACTCGAATGAACTCAGTTTAGGGACCAAGGAAGTCCAAATCTACATTTTAAGGTAAAAACATACCTTAAGCTTCTACACCTTGCATCCGGTTTTCTTATTCTGATTTTTGTGAGTTTATACACTCATAATCTTCATATTTACATGTTCAATCAGTTGGTTAACCATTTGGAGCAAGGGTGACCGAAATCCAAAGGAAATACTCTTCTTTAAGGCATTTTGCCAAGGTAAAACCTATTACCACAGCTTGTTGTTGTCCAAGTGTTCCTTATGTTTATATAGTGAATTTAACACCTTGTGGTGTGTCTAAACCAGGCCGAATTCATAAGGAACCTTCCAAGCATTTTTAAGGTGATTTTTGCCTTAAATCTTACATTAATTGTTCTTTGTGGTTAAGCTCAAGCTTGGAGTATAACCATATCTTGTTTTGGTGTATTAAACATGTCTAAATGATGTGGTGAATTTTCCTTCAAGCTGCCGAGTACATACAAGGATAAATCAAGGTATAAACACCTTAAACTTATGATTTTATGTAATTCTTAGCATATAAATATGTGCCGAGAGTGTTATATAATATATGGGTTATTTATAACCTAAGAATGGAAAAAAATGACTAAGATAAATTAAGCTAGTCATTTAAGAGATTTAATTAACATAATGGTCAAATTATGACATTATGTGGAAAAATAAATTAACCATGGTGAGGCCGTGAGTTAATTGTATTATTTGAGACATTTATGTGTAATTTTATGTTATTAAGCAAGGTTGTAATAAGGCCATGTCATTAGGCCATTTTAATTTAAGTTTACAAGCTTATTTAGTTTAATTTATGCTTATATATTTAAGTTTGGGGCCAAACGGTAATTACTAGCTAAATAATAAGCCGTGGGCTTAATTTAGAGGAACTTAGGGTTTTTAAATGAATTTAATAAAAATTATAACATTTTATAAAGTTTTGTGTCAAATTTGTAAAAATAGAAAACTATAGGTTAAGTATTGTAATTACCGAAAGGTTTGGGTCCAATTTGGGTATTAGTTGTCAAAATGACTATATAGGAGACTTTGACAAAGTTTGGTGAATTTAAGGAATTAAAATACTACCTTATAATAAGATAGTTATTAAATTGTAAAAGATTTATGATATTTGGGGAGATATTGTAATTTCCGAAAACTAGGGGTACTAAATGGAGATTAGTACAAACCTTAGATTATTAGGAATTTTTAGAAGTTGATTTGGGTAAATTTGGAGTTTATATGAATTATCTAGGTATATTATAAGATATTTCATAACATTGTTACAAATGGGTAACTAATGTGGTAAAACCGAGATTTAGAGAAAGTATAAGGTTAATAATAATATTTATAACCTTTTGGTATAGTTTGGTAATTTTTGGAATTATATATAAGGTTATATGGAGATATATGTATATATAGTTTTGGTGATATTAGAAACTATATGTTATAAAATGGGGTTGATTTGTAAATTATGGAAATATAGTGGAGAATAGTAAATACCGAGAGTATTAGGGGCTGTTTGGTATTTTATAACAAAATATAACTATAGGTTATAATTGTTTTAATGACTTAAATGTCATAATATATGTTATAATGACTTACCATATAATAAATAGTCCTATAATGCATATATATAAATAAATATATGCTATTTTGTGGAAAATATAATATAGTTCAATAACTATATATTACCACTATTAAAATGATAAGAGATAAAGGGAAAAGAATTATTAAACATTGGATATGGAATTCTAATGTTAAGAGTGTACATGAAATAATAAGGATTTATATAATTCAAAGTATTTGTACATATGAATTATACAACATTAAACTTGGAAAAACAAACCTTAGAAAAACAAATACTAAGGTGAGATGTATAATTCATGATTAAGATTATACATGCAATATAAGGATAAACTATTCATATACAAGGTATATAAAACTACATGCGATAATAAACGTTTAAAGTTAGGTATATTAATATACTCGACGTAACCACGCATGTGATATAGCGTTTTTCCTAAATCCCGAGTTAAACCAAAAACCCGACAAACGTTATTAGTTAACAGCGGGGAATAAACCGGGGTGGTTGATAGCGGTACGGGGTGCCGTAGTGTATTGTTAATATGAGATGCTGATGCATAGTGTGATGCATATTAATAGATTGTTAGAGGCGTCTCGAGGATCTCCAGAGAATTAGCTGATTCATACTCCACCGTAATACAATCCGGGTGAACGGTATGTTATTTATGTGGCTGATTGTCTCTGAGGATTTCCTCAGTTCAGACATGTGTGAAAATCTGTGATAAGATTGAATGTCTGCTTGTGTGAACTAATATACTTGAGTTGTATATTATGCTGCTTATTATTCTTACTGTTGAATGATAACAGTACAGTTCGTATATATGAACATATTATAAAACGAACTAGCGGCAATGATGCTATCTTATATGTGTAATATAAGGAACGTAAGTAAAACGTTGTAGCATTAAGATAATAAGATATATATATATATATTATCTGAGACTTATATACGGAGCATTGGCCTCTTTTAAACGCCGCTCTTGTATCTAACACTGGATCCCGAGTTGACATACTCTGGATTGGACTAACGACCTTAGTCTACTGTGTTAGGAAAAATAGTGGAACAAATGCGATGTTATAGATTAGTTTATCAAGAGGATGTGGCTCTTGTTATGAACTGTGATCCATTAACGATACTAGGATACCGTGTGGTAACCGTAAGTATCTGGATAAATTTCCAACGGACTACAGATGGTTCGTAGGTCGGAGACTCTACCGCTGGAGTGGCTACTGCCGTGTGTGACCCGCCATAGGCGATAGGTAACTTAGAGACACATCGTTCTAATGAGACGTTGTCATCAGGCGTGACTGAACAATTACGGATGTAACACCCCAACCAACAACAAACACATAATACAATCTGCAGCGGAAAACTAACTCCTCACATACTTTATTCCAATGGTGTTACACGCCGTTAACCACCCACGTGGCTACAAGGCTAATACATGTACATTTGTATCGGTCTGATGGACTAGATTCCGAGAACTACACACATACAATCATCATTCCATTGTAAACATTTATTATATACATACCCTCCCCTGTACCGAGTATTTACAAACTTACTGCCGATAACAACTTCGTCTTACTACGCCTATCAGACTCACGCCATTTAAATGGCTACCCATGTATAAAACATCTGCCCGTCCACTCTCGAGCGTTTCCAAGCTCCTTGTACTGAAATAGAAAAGGAGAGAAAGGGTGGCCCCAAGGGCTCAGCACCTTTGCTGTATGGAATCCCGCAGCCCACATGCTACCAGGGCACGCACAACTAATTGTCGTTAGCAGGCAGTTGATTATATTTAAATCATGCATACAAACCATAGACATGCAACACATAACATTCGCCCCAATGGGCTCAAACCTATAAACAACACATCCACACTTAACCACCATCCAATGATTCCTTAAAACCCTAGAGTGGCTCTCCTCTAGAAACGGAGCTACTTCCTTAACGAACGAGTACCCATTAATAGGGTTATCCTTAACGCTTGTCACAACTGGGATTCATTTCCATGATCCACACCATATCCTACAACATATCTCATCCTCATAAAAAAACATAACAAACCTTTCTGTTCGACAGACACATGATAACATCACCATCTTTTAAACGTCCAATACATATATATATATACCATATCATAGTAAGGGAATTTGCATAGCCCATCAATTACATAACACCATAAATCAGTTCTCACAAGGAAACCTTCCACCATAGTTAGTATACCAGTGAGCCTAGGGATTTTTGCCAATCCCATGTTAAGCTCGTACCATCCCGTTACCGTCCGGTATTATAGAACGGTTAACTTATACCCAAGGTGTTTCGGATATAGTATCCCAAGCACACCGAAATAAACATACGTATTGCCCCTGTGGCCAGAGGACGTGATCAGTAACTAGCTTTGGATAAGCAAGGGAGGTAGAAACCAAATGGAATACCACCTATACATACACCAAGAGAGCCGAACCGGAAATGAATCGACTCCCGTCATCACACGCGTGGCCGGAACAACCGGACTCCTCACCCCCCATTAGTACACATACACTTAATAATAAGTAGTTAGGGATCCATTATGGAGCCTACCACATCCACACACCATACGGTATCATAACCGAGTTAAGCACACAAGGGAGGTTCATACACACTTGCATATAACAACAATGTCCAACTAACGCACACATAGCCGTGGTTAGCACGTTCCCAAGGTTTGGGCCGTCAACTCCGAACACCGATCACTCATGTGTTCCTAGTTTTGGTTAGCCAAGGTTTAACACATATTTGAGGTTAAATGGTATCGGAGGCCAAATTCGCCACATAAATGAATTACTATAAACTCATTACATGTTTTGATCTTACAAGGTGGCAAAACACTCAGAAAAACATATTGGCATACAAGCCGGTGTAATCCGGTAGGACACAGGTTGCAAGAAAACCATACCTGTTACCGGAGTCCACTTTACCACGTCCACTTATGTCCCTCGAGCAATTCTCGAACAACTGTTAACATCACATGTGTTTTTATTAACATTGGGGTTTGCTTGATTATTTAATGTCTAATGCTTAACTTTCCCCGTTAACTTAGTTACATAACTTTACATTTCAACTTATTTTACTTTCACATTTTGATACAACTTTTCACCCACTTAATTGCCATTTAAACTCACCTAACATGTCCTTAACAACCTTATAACATCATCACCTATCAATCCCCATCATCACATATCAGTTCATAACCTTAAACCATGTTTTTGGTCCGACCGGACTTGCCGACCGGACTTGTCCATGTCCGGTCGATTCCAGAACACATTTCCGTCAAAATTTTTCTACTCCGACCGGACTTGTAAGTCCGGTCCTATGTCCGGTCCATTCCAGAGAGTTTCTCCCCTTTGTAAATTTAGCCCGACCGGACTTGCCAAGTCCGGTCCTATGTCCGGTCCATTCCAGAAGCCAATTCTCGCAGGGTAAACTGGGCCCGACCGAACTTGCAAGTCCGGTCGCAAGTCCGGTCTGCCCCTAATCCTTGTTTTCCTTTTCACATTCCACTCCAAACTTCACCCCATATAACCTAGTACATCCTATCCTCATTTGAGCACTTCAAACACACCTTAAGATATCCTTAAACACTCACAAAACTCTTTTTCTAATTCCTTAAACCTTTACTTATATCTTCACAAAATTTCTTACACTTACAATGTTTTCTCCTAGTTTTTCAAGTGGTGTTTCATCCATAATAACCTTTATACTAAAGTGTTTCCTCACCATCATCACATCATCTCCCAAGCATCTTCTCTTACTAACCAAATCTTCTTTTTCACAACTCCTCATAGTTCCTTTCTCAAAACCTTATCTAAACATTATTCCCACCTTGCCATCACATAACCTAAACCTTAGACAAACTTCTCCAAGACTTTAATACATTCACAAAAACACTTATTGAATTCCTAGAACTTCCACGACAATGCCTAAATCCTTATAGCACCTTAGTACACCTTAATGCATGTGTTCTTCCTTAGTGAAGCATGTATCCATTCCTAACAATTCCTAGTTCACCCAAGTTCATTTAAGCACTTTGAACTCCTTATACATTTTACAAATTTCGCCATGGGTTCTCTTAGCACATCATCCTTCCAAAACTCATAGTTTTCACTATTAAACACTCAAGAACACCTAATTCCATCAAGAACATTATCACTCACAAAACTTCACCAAATTTA
Organism: Limonium bicolor; assembly: GCA_023374045.1. NCBI lineage: Eukaryota > Viridiplantae > Streptophyta > Magnoliopsida > Caryophyllales > Plumbaginaceae > Limonium > Limonium bicolor. The sequence goes on from CM041776.1 coordinate 527,568,280, forward strand.
CACTACATCACAATATAGTGCATAATTAAACTTGCTTGGCACTTAGGCCCTTAAATAACATGGCTCTTAGGCCCTTAAATTGCATAATCCTTAAACACTGAATTTCCCACATAAATAATGCCTTTGACCTGCAAATACATACACCAATACATATGTTCTTTTACTAATCTCCTTGAGAACACTTTACTAGGTCATTCACCATTTGCTCTTTAGGTAGTTTTAACAAGCATTATAAGCTTATTTCTCCTAAGGCATTAAACCACATTAAGATAGTTTATTTACCTCTTTTTCCTCACAAACTTCTTTCTTGTTTCTTTACAAAAACCGGTAAGGCATTTGGTTCCTTGCCAACAACTAAACAATATACCAGCATTGAAATGAGTATATAAGCATTATGCTTCATCTCATTATAAACCCTAGTTACATACATTATCTTAAGGTATTAACATGATGTTTTACCTTGGAATGGAAAGAGAGCTTGCATATTTATCAAGAGAGGACTCCTCCTAGCCCTTGGAAGATTCAAATGAGGCTAAAACAAGCAAGGTAAAGACACCATGGTGAGGTGAATTTTCGGCCATATACCAAAAGGAGAGGAAATGGAGTTTTCTTTGGTTTTTCCTTACCTTGAAGCAAAGGTGATCAACAAGGCATAAAAATATTAGCTCAAGCCCCTTCCATGGAAGTTCTCCTTGGCACCAAAATGGTGGTTTTGAGGATTTGAAAGGACAAGGTTGTAGAGCTTGCTCCAACTAAGAGAACGGTAGTCTCGGAATTAAATTCGGAGCATGGAGTCATAAGTTACAAGTGAGGAAGGATGAGAATGGTATGGCTCTGTTGGAAACCGATGGAGAGGGAGGAAGAAGGTGGCCACCGTGGGAAATGAAAGGAAGAGAATGAGGAGATAAGTTTGCTTTTGTTAAGATATTTATCCTTATAAAGCAAATAGTATAAATTAGTCATTCTTCTTTTCTTAGTAACTAACAAGGGTGGTGAGTCACAACACCTTAAAAACCGGCCCCAAATAGTACCTAGGGGTACTTTAGACTTTATTAATCAATTGTCTCACTTATAACATTATATGTTACAAACTAGTTATAAAAATCACTATTCACCAAAAACAAGGCACATAGAAGTGAAATTTTTGATTTCCCATTGATATAGCCACCCAAATGTGATACTATATAGTACACATGTTAATTAAAGAGTAATGATGGACATTTAGCCATTCAAAACTCATTTACAAGACAATTTTTCAAAAACGTGCTTTAAGACTCCTTAAAGCACATTTTGCGTTTTAACTTGTTTTCAAGCTTGGTTTTCTTTGGTAATTGATTTAATATGTTCATTAACATATAAATAAGGCATAGGTTTGACCATTAGGCCTTATACACATTTATCCCAAGGTTAGAGCACATTTTAGCCCATTTTGACCTTAAGGTATTTATTTGTGTTTTGTTTGGTTTCATTGTCTACCAAAGTTTCCTAAGGACTTAATTAGCCTTATTAAGTCATAATTAAACATTATCAAGTCTTGGTAGGCTCTTTGGGTCCTAACCAAGTTCACTCCAACCTTAGAGCATGTTTTTGCTCAAACCGTGTCTTAGTGTTTTATTGTGTTTTACCATGGTTTAAATGATTCATTTATGTTTCTAAGGCACTTTTTAGCCTTTAAATACCATAGTTTAACATTTACACAACATACCAAGGTTTGGGGTATTCAATCTACCCCCCTTAAAAGAACTTCGTCCCCGAAGTTCACATTTCCTCGCATCATTGGATTAGAATACGGGAATTACTTATAGCCATAAAACTTCCATTACCAACCACCCTTTACATCCAACCTCGGACTTAATGGTCCGGGCAACATATCCACATTATACATAAAATATCATACTCACATGGTAACCTCGGACTTAATGGTCCGGGTACCTTCACCACACTTGCACTAACATAATATCCCTCAGACTCTTAGGTCTGGGTGACATAACCACATTTGGACTCGTAGGCCCGAGTAACACAACACATTTAGACTCATAGGTCTTGATAGCATACACTTTAGGAGATCAAAGTCAGAATAACCTTTATCACACATACCAAACAACATGTCATAGCATGTATATCAAACAGAAATACCTTTTCCATCTCTCCATGGGCTCAAGTCCCATGTTGAGTACATATACACTGTGATCCCGCAGAACCCGGTCGCGATGGACACCTTCTGGTCCCCGTTCCTTTGGGAGATCAAAACATTCACTTAATTTTTTTTAACATATGTACTTCTCATGTCACCGGTCCGAAGACAAAGGCTCATATGTCCTCAGCTCGTGAGCAAGTACTACAAAAATATTCTTTACTAGGTTAAGTATAAGAAGATCTTTTATTCAAAATATTAATCGATTGTTTGAAAACACCCATTGAAAATCCTTTTGAAAGCACCACACAACTCCAAGTCCAATTTATGCTCCTTGTATCTTTCTTAACATGGTTATTTGTAATCACTTATAGGGAGCTTCAAGAATCATCCAACACTGATGTGATCAGCATCGGTGTTGAACTATCTTTCCACCCCAATTTGTGTTCGGCTTCCCTTGATCTCATGATAATCAAGTTTCACCTCCCACTTCATTTTCAACCAACAATTAATTCAAGCATATCCCATTTTCTATCTTTGAATCCTTCTAGTCATAATCATGACATCTCCAAGGGATAGAACTCCGTCTATCAATCATCATCCAAATCCAACTTAATTCAAGTTACCTAGGGAATTAATTCTCACTAGGTTCTATGTCGGTCTCATACCCCTTCATAAATCACAACACTGTATATATATACATATATTTTTATCAAAATACAATACATGGTTTACATTTATGCACCGTCGGGGTTTTAGTTCCCCGGGAGTTTCTTTACTCCCTTCCACTTGTACTCTCACACACCACTGTTAACAAAATAAACACACTTCCCACAATGGTATTCGCATCTTCTGTGCGCAATTACCACAATTTAACCACAAATAAATGCGTATGTTTAAATAACACACACGCCCACCATCATAACAACTCATTTTGTGCTATGCACAACCCCGTTCACGTACACTTGTACGGTAAAACACACTAAGTGGTTTTGCGCTCTACCCCCCTTAAAAGGGATTACGCCCACGTAATCAATCACTGAGCATTAGCTTAAAATGTTCTGCCGTCGTGAAGTGTTTTAACTTCCACGCGGCCTATTACACAATGGATTCTGATTAGAGGATCTTAACCATATTAGCGGTTTAGTTCCTAAACCAAGAATTCACATTGGAGTTGTAACTCATAACCGGTTTCGGTCCTGGCCTGCGAGGCTTTTAGGTATTGATAACTAGCCATCCATTCATATTCACAATGTATATTCGGCATTTGATGCATGGGCTCACTGGCCTTTGCTGCGCCATTCTGATAATTATAGGGCTAGTTTGCCCCATTCGTTACTGTTACTGTTTTGTACACCTCCAATGTATGGTATCTCTTACCCTGAGCGAATTCGGTGAGTTTCACAATTTTCCATCCACTTCTCCAATAGCTTACAGCGTAAACTACTATGTAATTCACAATGATTGACTTGCTTCTACCGACTTACTGTCGGTTGAGATTGAGCTACTACCTGATGTGTAGTGCTCTCTCAGTTATTTCCCACACCTGGGGTATATCTCATACCGACCTTTGGTATCTAGTGTTACTGTAGTTATTTACTGTTAATCATGTCTCCACCTTTGGTTTTGTACATGTATTCTTTCATTCCTGCGGCCTTGCATTACCTATGCATCGGCCATTATAATATTATTCCTCCACAATTACCATGCTTCTGATTCCTAGCTATCCCACTCGATCATTACTGTGCAAATGCAATACCAAAACACTCAGTCATACAGAGTGCAGAGGCGTAAACTCTTGACAGTAAATCTCTCATGCGATTGCGATAGGAATTTTCACTGTGTTTCACTGAAATCCTTATCACCTAACACTTGCCACCGGCTTACTGCTCGGTTCGTTTGCTATCACTTACTGTTGTATCTCCACTGGGGTTAACTCACAACTCTGCTTGTTGCACACCGTATCCTCTTCCATTTTATAGCATCAACTTATACTGTATCCGCTATTGTATTAGCTTCCGCTATTACGCTAGGTTTATCTGGCCACTTATTTGGCTGATTTTTGAATATATTACTATTTTTCCCCTTGAGCGTTGTTCGCTACACATTTAGCTTCACACACCTACGGTGATTGCTACCAAACTTATTACTCTTCCTGTGTACACAACTGGTACGAGCACTTCTTTTCGTGTTATTTTATTCCAATCATCCTGGGGTAATAACAACGTGGTCCATACTCCACATATTTCTTGTACTTGATTCACATAACTACCGCTTCTGCGGTCTCACAATATCGAGAGGTATCCCCACTCTTAATGCAGTGGTTCGCTTACCACTTTAACCACTTATACAACATTAACTTCTACAATCAATCGAATTTATATAACATATCTTGCTTATAGCTTATAAGCCTTATTTGCCTTGAGCTGGGCTCATTGTAGGCTGTCCACACATATGTACTTCTCTGTACAACATTACATGTCTAGAGGTTGTAGTGGGCTCCATGACAAGGTCGTTGCATTCCGTTTCCTTTCATGGGATGCCCCTTAGGTTTGTCAGTCCGTCTCCTGACAACTTATGTCTAAACTGGGTGTTAATTTCAACCCTTGCGTTTCTGTCATGTCATTTTGTGCAACAATTATTGATGCGAGCACCCTTTAAGGATTGCTCCTGGGTGTTGCTACTGGTATATTCAGTTAGCCACGCCGTTTGCGTTCTTAACCGGTTATTATCTTCTTCTGTGAAGGTCAACATTTCTTAATAATATAGGTACTCATTCTGGGAATTTCATCCCGTCCATTGCACATTAATGTGTCCACATTAGGCATCTGCCTTGCCCTGCTTTCCAGCTATCATGTTTATCCCTGGGGATCCTTAAGTCATATAAGCTGTCTTTACATTCAGTTAGTGCACTTCGCACCTCCTGACTCTTAAACATTTCCTTGAAAGGAATTCACTAATTCCTTTAGTCTCGTTAACTTAACTGAGTTCCTTAACTTCAATCATTCCTTGCAATCTCTAGCTCTCGTTTGATTTATACTGCTGACCGTAGACGGAGTCGACTACTTCCCGTGTTCTGGACTCTACTCGTATACATATATGGGGTATCATACTGATACATTACTACTTACCCAACTAACCTATAAGTAGGTCTGTCAGGCCCACATGCTCCTATCGGAGTGCGGTCGTCCCACAACACAGTTGGTACACTTGTGTCCGTCACACGCCTAGGTGAAGTATTCTGTTGTCAACTCCCTTATATTGTCCCTTGACAATATGCGTCCCGTGCTTCCCGAACTTAATCGAAGGAAAGTTTATCCACTATTGTATCCTATCATCTGCCCTTGGTTTTACTGGTTTGGTGTAAAAGAAGGTTGGAAAGAAGTGTTGGTTTGAAAGAAAATTTGGTTTTGAAAAGAAAAGGGTTTTGAATAAATCTGGGTTGAAAGAAAAAAACTTTCATGGTTTCACAACATCTTCTTACCTTAGCCAAGTCTAGCTTCTTGCTGACTGGTGTACTTACAATCACAGAGGTTAGGCTAGCAGGCCCTTCCACTATTATGACAATCACATTTAACTTTATTGTACTTTTCCAAGTACTTTGTAGTGGTTATAAATTTCCCGAATAGCCTGTTATAGCAGCACTGCTATGGCAAGTGCGCCATGCTATCTGCTATCGGTTTTAACACATACCGATTGTGGTATTGTTTTTACCCATATTGTCATCAGTGGCCTTGTTGGCCCTTATTTTGTTCTTACGGTCTCGACAATAACCTTTGGGTAACTTCTCACTGTATTCACATAATAGTTATCAGCTGGGGTGTCTCCCATTCTTGAAGTCCCCTTTTTATATAGCATTATTTTCTCTTTGTAGCCCGTTCCACGTACTTGTCGTGGTTACTGAGACTTGTCTCTTGTTTGGGCACTACGTTATAGTTCCTTAGTTGGTTGGTATACCGTTGGTGTATTACTTACCAACTGTGGTCCCATAGACATTCGTCTCGGGTTTCACTAATCCACTTCTTGCTTGTTGCACGGTCAGTGTGTTGCAAGCCGGTCGTTCTCGACTGCTCGGCATGTCGACCCAGGTTGCTGGAAATTCTATTCTTCTATACACAAGATTCTTCATTCGCTATTAATGCGGTTAATATTGTTCAGATGGAGACCGTCTCCGGGATTCCCAGTTTTCGGGATCTTCCGTATGACAGGTTCTCCGTACCCTAAAGGTATGTAATAACAGCCAGATCGGGTATTCCCGAGTAAGAGTGGACTTTCATCTCTCTGGCGTTCTTTCCCAAGTTATAAACAGGGATTGTGGAGGCGGGAAGGATATTGGTAGGTTTCCAGTATTCACTGGTAGTTCCTATCTAGCAATCTCTCACGCTATCACTCAACCTTAACCCAAAGTACTTAAATCCTAACTCGGTACTTCTAAGCTCGGGTAGGCAGTCATAGAGCGATACTTCGCTCTGATACCACTTTTTGTAACACCCCAACCAACAACAAACACATATACAATCTGCAGCGGAAACTCAACTCCTCACCATTACTATTCCAATGGTGTTACACGCCGTTAACCACCCACGTGGCTAACAAGGCTAATACATGTACATTTGTATCGGTATGGACTAGATTCCCGAGCAACTACACAATACAATCCTCATTCCATTGCAACATTATGATATACATACACTCCCCCTGTACCGAGTATTTAAACTACTGCCGATAACAACTTCGGTCTTACTACGCCTATCATACTCACGCCATTTAAATGGCTACCCATGTATAAACATCTGCCCGTCCTACTCTCGAGCGGTTTCCAGCTCCTTGTACCTGAAATAGAAAAGGAGGAAAGGGTGGCCCCCAAGGGGCTCAGCACCTTTGCTGGTATGGTAACCCGCAGCCCACATGCTACCGGGCCACGCAAACTAATTGTCGTCTTAGATGCAGTTGATTATATTTAAATCATGCATACAAACCATAGACTGCAACACATAAAATTTCGCCCCCAATGGGCTCAACCTAACCAAAAACATCCACACTTAACCAACCATCCAATGATTCCTTAAACCCTAGAGTGGCTCTCCTTAGAACGGAGCTACTTCCTTAACGAACGACGTGTACCCATTAATCGGGTTATCCTTAACGCCTCTTGTCACAACTGGGATTCATTCCATGATCCACACCCCAATCCTACAACATATTCTCATTCCTCATATAACAAAACATAAAAAACCTTTCCTGTTTCGACAGCACATGAGAACATCACCATTTTAAACGTCCAATACTATATATATATATATACCATATAGTAAGGGAATTTGCATAGCACATCACATTACATAACACCATAAAAAGTTCTCACAAGGAATTCACCATAGTTAGTATACCAGTGAGCCTAGGGATTTTTGCCAATCCCATGTTAAGCTCGTTACCATCCTCGTTACCGTCCGGTTATATAGAACGTTAAACTTATACCAAGGTGTGTCGGATATAGTAATCCCAAGCACACGAAATAAAATACGTATGCCCCTGTGGCCCGACGTGAGTCAGTAACTGCTTGGAAGCTAAGGGAAGGTAGAAACCAAATTGGATACCACCTATACATACACCAAGAGAGCCGAACCGATATGACATCGACTCCCGTCCATCACACGCGTGGCCGGAAAACCGGACTCCTCACCCCCATTAGTACACAGACACTTAATATAAGTAGTAGGGATCCATTATGGAGCCTACCAACATCCACACACCATACGGTATCATAACCGAGTTAAGCACACAAGGGAGGTTCATACACACTTGCATATAACAACAATGCCAACTAACGCACCATAGCCGGGGTTAGCACGTCCAAAGGTTTGGGCCGTCAACTCCGAACACCGATCACTCATGTGTTCCTAGTTTGGTTAGCCAAGGTTTAAAACATATTTGAGGTTAAATGGTATCGGAGGCCAAATTCGCACATAAATGAATATAAATCATACATGTTTTGATCTTACAAGGTGGCAAACACTCAGAAAAAACATATTGGCATACAAGCCGGTGTAATCCGGAGGACACAGGTTGCAAGAAAACCATACCTGTTACCCGGAGTCCACTTTACCACGTCCACTTATGTCCCTCGAGCAATTCTCGAACAACTGTTAACATCACATGTGTTTTTATTAACATTGGGGTTTGCTTGATTTTAATGTCTAATGCTTACTTTCCCCGTTAACTTAGTTACATAACTTTACATTTAACTATTTTACTTTCACATTTTGATACAACTTTTCACCCATTAATTGCCATTAAACTCACCTAACATGTCCTTAACAACCTTATACATCATCACCTATCATCCCCATCATCACATATCAGTTCATAACCTTAAACCATGTTTTGGTCCGACCGGACTTGCCGACCGGACTTGTCCATGTCCGGTCGATTCCAGAACACATTTCCGTCAAAATTTTTCTACTCCGACCGACTTGTAAGCCGGTCCTATGTCCGGTCCATTCCAGAGAGTTTCTCCCCTTTGTAAATTTAGCCCGACCGGACTTGCCAAGTCCGGTCCTATGTCCGGTCCATTCCAGAAGCCAATTCTCGCAGGGTAAACTGGGCCGAACGAACTTGCAAGTCGGTCGCAAGTCCGGTCTGCCCCTAATCCTTGTTTCCTTTCACATTCCACTCCAAACTTCACCCCATATACCTAGTACATCCTATCCTCATTTGAGCACTTCAAACACACCTTAAGATATCCTTAAACACTCACAAAACTCTTTTCTAATTCCTAAAATTTACTTATATCTTCACAAAATCTTACAACTTACAATGTTTTCTCCTAGTTTTTCAAGTGGTGTTTCATCCATAATAACCTTTATACTAAAGTGTTTCCTCACCATCATCACATCATCTCCCAAGCATCTTCTCTTACTAACCAATCTTCTTTTTCACAACTCCTCATAGTTCCTTTCTCAAAACCTTATCTAAACATTATTCCCACCTTGCACATCACATAACCTAAACCTTAGACAAACTTCTCCAAGACTTTAATACATTCACAAAACACTTATTGAATTCCTAGAACTTCCACGACAATGCCTAAATCCTTATAGCACCTTAGTACACCTTAATGCATGTGTTCTTCCTTAGTGAAGCATGTATCCATTCCTAACAATTCCTAGTTCACCCAAGTTCATTTAAGCACTTTGAACTCCTTATACATTTTACAAATTTCGCCATGGGTTCTCTTAGCACATCATCCTTCCAAAACTCATAGTTTTCACTATTAAACACTCAAGAACACCTAATTCCATCAAGAACATTATCACTCACAAAACTTCACCAAATTTACACTACATCACATATAGTGCATAATTAAACTTGCTTGGCACTTAGGCCCTTAAATAACATGGCTCTTAGGCCCTTAAATTGCATAATCCTTAAACACTGAATTTCCCACATAAATAATGCCTTTGACCTGCAAATACATACACCAATACATATGTTCTTTTACTAATCTCCTTGAGAACACTTTACTAGGTCATTCACCATTTGCTCTTTAGGTAGTTTTAACAAGCATTATAAGCTTATTTCTCCTAAGGCATTAAACCACATTAAGATAGTTTATTTACCTCTTTTTCCTCACAAACTTCTTTCTTGTTTCTTTACAAAAACCGGTAAGGCATTTGGTTCCTTGCCAACAACTAAACAATATACCAGCATTGAAATGAGTATATAAGCATTATGCTTCATCTCATTATAAACCCTAGTTACATACATTATCTTAAGGTATTAACATGATTGTTTTACCTTGGAATGGAAAGAGAGCTTGCATATTTATCAAGAGAGGACTCCTCCTAGCCCTTGGAAGATTCAAATGAGGCTAAAACAAGCAAGGTAAAGACACCATGGTGAGGTGAATTTTCGGCCATATACCAAAAGGAGAGGAAATGGAGTTTTCTTTGGTTTTTCCTTACCTTGAAGCAAAGGTGATCAACAAGGCATAAAAATATTAGCTCAAGCCCCTTCCATGGAAGTTCTCCTTGGCACCAAAATGGTGGTTTTGAGGATTTGAAAGGACAAGGTTGTAGAGCTTGCTCCAACTAAGAGAACGGTAGTCTCGGAATTAAATTCGGAGCATGGAGTCATAAGTTACAAGTGAGGAAGGATGAGAATGGTATGGCTCTGTTGGAAACCGATGGAGAGAGGAGGAAGAAGGTGGCCACCGTGGGAAATGAAAGGAAGAAGAGAATGAGGAGATAAGTTTGCTTTTGTTAAGATATTTATCCTTATAAAGCAAATAGTATACTAATTAGTCATTTTTCTTTTCTTAGTAAACTAACAAGGGTGGTGAGTCACAACACCTTAAAAACCGGCCCCAAATAGTACCTAGGGGTACTTTAGACTTTATTAATCAATTGTCTCACTTATAACATTATATGTTACAAACTAGTTATAAAAATCACTATTCACCAAAAACAAGGCACATAGAAGTGAAATTTTTGATTTCCCATTGATATAGCCACCCAAATGTGATACTATATAGTACACATGTTAATTAAAGAGTAATGATGGACATTTAGCCATTCAAAACTCATTTACAAGACAATTTTTCAAAAACGTGCTTTAAGACTCCTTAAAGCACATTTTGCGTTTTAACTTGTTTTCAAGCTTGGTTTTCTTTGGTAATTGATTTAATATGTTCATTAACATATAAATAAGGCATAGGTTTGACCATTAGGCCTTATACACATTTATCCCAAGGTTAGAGCACATTTTAGCCCATTTTGACCTTAAGGTATTTATTTGTGTTTGTTTGGTTTCATTGTCTACCAAAGTTTCCTAAGGACTTAATTAGCCTTATTAAGTCATAATTAAACATTATCAAGTCTTGGTAGGCTCTTTGGGTCCTAACCAAGTTCACTCCAACCTTAGAGCATGTTTTTGCTCAAACCGTGTCTTAGTGTTTTATTGTGTTTTACCATGGTTTAAATGATTCATTTATGTTTCTAAGGCACTTTTTAGCCTTTAAATACCATAGTTTAACATTTACACAACATACCAAGGTTTGGGGTATTTCAACGGATGACTATATTAGTTCCTACATTAGGCGAACACTATTTGGGCTTGCATGCCAACGACGGGAGTTCATACTTGTTTATAGTTCTCGTTGATTCGCCTTGTTGTTCATTGGTTATGCTTTGTGGTTATGTGTGGTGTGTTTTGGTGATGTTGATTAAATGAGTCGCTGTACTTATATCTATGTTGTGAACTGTATGAGTCGAGTCGCTGTGCTCGTGTGTGGTTTATGGAGGATTGTTTGGTCGTGCGAGTCGACGTACTCAACTATGAATTATTAGTGTTTGTTGGATTGGAGTCTATGTAGTCATATAAGCATTGTAACGCTTTCAGTGGAATATTAAGATGCGATGTGTGAAGCCGGGGGCTTGTTTAATATTTGAGTTCACTGCAATATATATTGTTGCTTTACAGTTATTATATAAAACTATCTGCATGAAAATGAATTGCATGCTCTCGGCCAAATAACTGAGGGTCTGAGGGGGCATGACGGTCATGTAGTAACATACTCAGCAGGGGCTGATTCCATACCACAAACAAACATTTTTGCAGGTATGCAGCTTCCGGTGTCGACAAAGAGAGTGACGCGCTGGGTAGTTTGATTACAGTTAATAAAACATGCACTGTTGCATCTTGATAAGAACCTAGAAACGTGTATAGGATTTGGATACTTAGAATGCTCACTGTGAATGTATTTTATGTTGGTTTGGGAAGTTTAGATCTATCTCTTGTTGTCACTGTGGGAAGATGTTTCGTATTTAAGAATGTATCAGTAAGCACGTTATTACTCGTATGGGCGAGTAAGAACGGTGACACTAGTAGAACAATTGTTGAGATTACCGCTGCGATTTTATTATTAATTAAGTTGATTAGGAGCCGAATAGAGTAGGGGTGTTACAAAAGTTGTATCAGTGCGGAGTACCGCTCTGATGACAAGAGATAGTAGGATTTATACAGTGAGCATAGGTTATGGGAATACGGGAAACGTTGTGAGGATATGTGACCTTGCGGGGTTGTTGCAATGATTAAAGACCAAGATTACGGTATTAGGCCGAGTAATGGTCTAACCCGTCCTCTTGACATATGTCAGGAAGAGGTCAGGGTAATAGTACTAAGGAAGAACACGGAGCAGCGGAAGGCGGTGAAGGACCAGCAACCCCAAGTAACGCGAAGACGGTATGAACCGCTCGCACTTAATGGGAGAACATCCCGGGAAATTTGTAATGGTACCCCACCCGCCGCAGCCCGTACCTAGAGTACTGTCTAGTAAGACAATGAAATGAGGAACACCACGGAGATAACTCTCCTGATCGGGAAGACCCGATGTGGTGGTTATAAGAACTATATTAAGTTTGGAAAATAAGATTTTGAGTTGTGATGAGTTGTTTAGGACCGGGGGTCCTGGTATGGACATAATGTCTACCATACGAGTACCAAATGAATATTAAACCAAGGTTAAGGAGGTAATTCCCGTAGGACTAATGGGGCTAGCTGCTATAAACAAGGCAACCCTGTCTTACATCCAGGAAAGCACTGATTAGTGCGCTTGGGGGAAGAGAGATAGAAACGACGAGTAAAAAAAAAAGAGAGATTTATGAGATATGTAACAGATGGAATGGATAACCTATTAGAAGTCTCACCTGAAGCGAGTAACTCTGCACATGCAATACTGAAGGTTCATGAAGGCCTGACGTGCATGAAGAGAGATCCTGAAACTGTAGGAACAAGAACTCGCTGAGTCGCTATCATGCGATGCCTCGAGAGGAAATTAAGACCTTACTACCATGGTAAATTGGTAGGAACGAGTGCGGGGTGGAGACTATAGTAATTTAAGTAAGAACTTCTACTATAAGAGTAGAAACCCAATTAGGGAATAGCACTGCACTGACACACCGTACGGGTGGCTCAGTCTGCTTGACGCACTTGCCACTGCAAGTGCCACACTAACCAAAGTATTAAAATTTCAACCTGCCTTGCGCACTTGCTACAGCAAGTGCAGCTACGGTAATATCCATAAAGGACCGAGTGGTCCAGGCAGTTATCAATATACACTAAACTTTTATGTAAGTCCGTATGCAATAAAGCAGGACACAACCTTCTTAAAGGCAGGGGTACAAACCCTTTGGTTTGAGGTCGATTAAACCTCGGGAAGACCTAGCCGGTCTGACCATTAAACCTAAAAATAATATATCATATGGTTGAATACAAAAAGGGAGTAAGTGAGAATAACGGTAATTAGTGCCTACAGGCCTAACCCCAGCGCCAGTATGGACATTTAACGTCGAATATTACTGGTGGGGAGTGTCGAGTCCTTAGGACCAGCATAACCATATTTAGGAAGTGCGCGACACTAGTGGTCAAACCACCACCGTTGAACATTGCCAGAGGGCAAGATGTGAGCTAAACAAGCAAAAACTTTAAATAAAACCTATCAAACTGAGTAGATAAAAATAATGGACAAGTGCCGTTATGGCAAAATATTTTGAAGTTGTGAGAAAAGATTAGGCAGGTGAAAACGTGATAAAGGGGCTGATGTTATGCCCGCACCACACACCGGGGGTGTTGTAAATCCATAATGCAGCTAAACTCCCGTACGGAGGAGCTATGAGTTGAATAAGAGTAAGGACTACACAATGTAGAGCGATGATGAACGGGACCCACTAAATGGTGAGTATCCAATTATAACCTTAGAGGAAAATATAAAAAAAAACCAACTAGGATTAAATTGAATAGCAGGACTAACAGTCATTTAACTATAAGAATAAACATTGAGCCTTAATCATGGAGTCCAGAATACACCAAAGGGTGTAACCCAATAGATTGGGTGGAGTTTAAGAACTTAAAACTCATATATGAAGGCGTTAAAAGCCTAGGAGTGAACGGGAGAAATAGTAAGTAATTACTGATCCCCACTCACAGATACCAGATGACGAGCACGTGGAAACCAGTATTAGGGCGATAATTCGCAAATACACATCTTGGAGAAGGTAAACAAAATATACATTAATAAAGGAACCAAAAGAACCTTGTAGGGCCATTCTGACATAAAAGGTTAAGAATTGGCAGCATAATTACTACTACATAAATTACCGGGACTAAGAGTACGATAACCACAGGGTACGAACACTACGAGTGCACTAAACGCAACATGGGACGACCACACTCCTAGGAGCTTGTGGGCCTGACAACCTATATTAAATTAGTTGGGTAAGTAGTAATGTATCATTATGGTACCCCATGTATGTAAACGAGTAGTGTAAGAACCAAGAGGTAATCAACTCTGTGTCTAAGTCAGTAAATGGAATCCTGGCTAGGTAAACCATGAATTGATGAGAGAAATCTCAGTCCAACCAACAAGGTTGGCAAAATCAAGGATAGTTTAAGGAGATAGAGACAAAAAAAAACATAATATTACAATCCCATAATGAATAAGTTAGAACACCAGTTTTGGGAGATTTAAGTAAATAAGGAAGACAAGGCCTATTTTATGGTAAAGGCGAGGTGAACCCACAAATGAAAAAAAAAGAACTGGGTATTTTAGGAAGTTATGTAGAACAACCTTAGTAAGATAATAGATACTACCTAGAAAAGGGGGCACAGAAAGAGTTATATACATTGCGCTAAGGGCGCTGCAATGATGTTACATTAAACAAAAATAACCACATGCTCAAGCTATAAAAACGTTAGTATGTTAGTACCAATTAGGGCTGAATAGAAAACGAATGCCGAGCTAAAACCCACAGTCGTATTGTATATTTAAAACAGACGACGGGTAAAAGCGAGCATTACAGGAGATACTCTAAGCTGGAGACTAAATACTCCATGCAAACCACAATATCGGATAACCGTCTAATCGACTGGTACATGGTGCGCAACAAGCGACCATTACAATAAATTATTAACCCAATTATATAGTATGAATCAGAACATGAAACATCAGATAAACCAATGGATTCCCCTAAAAAAAAGGGATGAACCATACGTGTGGGTAATAAAATACCAACACACTAGGGATTCGAGTTCACACCAGCAAAAGAGGACCTATAAGGTACCTACGAAATGAACTCATTCCAGAGGGAATAACCTTGAGTCATGAGGCGCCGGTTAGTTGCGCATATCAGACTCGTTTTGACATTTAATGGAAATTATTACAAGCACTAGGTGCTAGAGCATAGCTCGATAACCCTAATACCGAGGTTAGTTCGGTAGGGTGACATGAACCTTGGAAATAAACCATGAACATGTATGGAATACAGGGAGAATAAATTAAATAACTAATTGAAATAATAAGTGTGTGGGACAAACAATACCACGCAGTGAATAATTTACTCCATTCCCATAATTTATGGAAGACTGTGTAGAAAACACCGTCACGTGGAGTTGAAACTACTACCTAAAAGAGGGAAACTAACCATAAGTAGTTGGGCATACTGCTTGCGGAGCGAGTGGGCCCATATTGCATAGGTTGACATACCTAACAGGTTTGGGGAAAACAAATGATGTGTTACATCTCCCGATCAAACCATATAAAATATACATACACCTAACCGAGATAGGCTGTATAGCTAGAGGGGCTAAAGCCCAACCCTAGAAAAAGAGGGGAGTAATGAGATATGTAGCACATTAGTGCACGAATAAATCCACAGGAATGGAACATCTTGAACTTATTACTTCAAGATGATATATATTCGTAGATTACGTGGGCGTAATCCTTTTAAGGGGGGTAGAACGCCTTAAATATACCGTACGTTGGAGTACGTAGCGCATGGTACACATGCTGCAAACATTATTATTGTACGTAGAGTACAAGTGTTATGGTTGTGTTACATTACTTGAGGTAATTTTCTGATGTATTATGTGTATGAACATAAATATATGTTAGTTCGCATTAGTTATGGCGAATAGGAAAGGGAGTACAGATAGATTGTTCTTACCCTATTTTCTATTACGCAAACATTGCGAACAATAGTCACATAACGCCTAACTTGTTAGCTCTGATTTGAGAATTCAAGTAGGACTATTGTAGCTCTGATGAGAGATTTGGATAGAAGGAGTAGAAAGCTCCGTATTATGTGATTTGGCTCGGTATGAAACCGATTGTTTGAAATGCAATGAGTGATTCGGCATGAGACCGAAGTGTAACTTGGTAGAGAGAATACTCTAGTAGTTGGATGAATAATAATAAGACGAATGAACTTGGTACATGGTTAGGATACATGACCCTATATGCCAATGACTAGATTAATTACACTAGTTGACTTGTGTACCTATTGAACACAAGGTGGCAAGTAACAAGAGGAAACAAGATGAGAAATGAATAAACAATTGAGTGATTGAAATTGACGTGGGAAGTTGAACTTGATCCTGGTCCGATCAAGCGAAACTAAACACAAAATTGAGGTGAGGGATAGTTCGACACTGACGCCGACCACGTCGGGGTTGAATGATTCTCGAAACTTCCTACAAGTGGACACAGATATGAATAGAAATTGGAACTTAGGACGTCACTCGAAGAGCCGTGGACCGTGGAAGTCCTTTGTTATTAGACCGGTGTGTCTGCGAGTGGCATCACCCAAAGAGCCGTGGACCGTAGAGCCCTTTGTCATTAGACCGGCGTGTCTGCGGGTGATAAAGGAAATTAGGTGATACTGTCCGAGGAGCCGTGGACCGCAGTGTCCTTCGTTATCAAACCGGTGTGTCCGCGGGTAGTGGACGTTGGTTAGCATGGGGTTGGGGATCGTCAAGTCCTGGTCTTTATGACTGCTTCCCTGTGATTTGCCATTGTTAAACATATGCATACACTGGCACGTTAAGTGGTGTATGGGTATTCGCGCGAGATACTAGCATATGGATCCGGGTGCGTTGAGTACCCCTTGGAGACACCTTTGAGTACTTCTTGTTGGTTTTGCACCTTGTCTAGTGCTGTGTATAAATGAGTTTTGCACCTTGTCTAGTGCTGTGTATAAATGAGCTTTGCACCTTGTTTAGTGCTGTTTATGAATGAATGTGTCATGATTATTGACTCTTTGGAAGGAGATCAATATTGTATCAAATGGGATACATATAGACTAGGTCTGAACGTAGTGGGGTGTATTCCCTAGTGATGATCTGTCTATGATTACTTAGTGGAACTGGATTCCCTAGGTGAACTGATGTGAGTATGGACTTCGGGACGAAGCCTTTTTAAGGGGGGTAGACTGAAATACCCCTAACCTTAAAAACTCAATTAAATGATATACAAATGATTAAAGATGATTATTAAACATCTTAACACTATTGGGGAACAATCTAAAAGATCTCAACAAGGCAAAACACGCCTTAAGATCGGTAAGGCCAAAGATGAGCTTTAAAGTACCATAAAGATTGTATGACCTCAAAAAGGATCCAAAGTGGATTCCCAAACATTATAATGAAGTAAGGAACACAACAAAACTATTCTCAAAGAAAACTAAGCTCAGAAACATACGTTGACACAAAACGTGCCCTGAAATCACCTTAAAGCACGTTTTTGTGTATGGGCTCTAAGATAATGACTTTTTGTCATTTTAAAGACATGGGTATATCATTTAAATCATTTATTGGACATGATAGACTATATTTTAAAGTCTAAATCCAAGTTTGAAAATAAAAATCCAAAACTGACAGTTTATTGTGAATAGTACCCAAATAGTGCCATTTTTAAGCACATTTATCAAGTTTGACCTTTGGTCAACGAATTGGCCAGCCTATATGGATGGTGTCGGCAGGCAAGGAGGAAGGGAGGACAGCACACAACAGCAATAATTCAGTTTGGACAGCTAATGTGATGAATCACCAAGTACTATTCATTATTATATGATTTTAAGCCTTTAAACACTAAATATCACTCTCTCTTGCCTCTTGCTCCATTTCAAACGAGCCATCTGAGTTCTAAGACTCTCCCAAGCTGTGTCTTGAGTTAGGAAGGCAATCTAATCCATTAAGCTCCTAAGGTAATGATTTAAGGTCATTTTTAGCTCTTTTTCTTCATTCTTTCACTACCAACACTTGGAATTCGTGGCTTATCTTTTCCTATGGCTTATTCTCAGTGTTCTAAGGTTAGAACAAGAGCTAAACTCGAATGAACTCAGTTTAGGGACCAAGGAAGTCCAAATCTACATTTTAAGGTAAAAACATACCTTAAGCTTCTACACCTTGCATCCGGTTTTCTTATTCTGATTTTTGTGAGTTTATACACTCATAATCTTCATATTTACATGTTCAATCAGTTGGTTAACCATTTGGAGCAAGGGTGACCGAAATCCAAAGGAAATACTCTTCTTTAAGGCATTTTGCCAAGGTAAAACCTATTACCACAGCAGCTTGTTGTTGTCCAAGTGTTCCTTATGTTTATATAGTGAATTTAACACCTTGTGGTGTGTCTAAACCAGGCCGAATTCATAAGGAACCTTCCAAGCATTTTTAAGGTGATTTTTGCCTTAAATCTTACATTAATTGTTCTTTGTGGTTAAGCTCAAGCTTGGAGTATAACCATATCTTGTTTTGGTGTATTAAACATGTCTAAATGATGTGGTGAATTTTCCTTCAAGCTGCCGAGTACATACAAGGATAAATCAAGGTATAAACACCTTAAACTTATGATTTTATGTAATTCTTAGCATATATAAATATGTGCCGAGAGTGTTATATAATATATGGGTTATTTATAACCTAAGAATGGAAAAAATGACTAAGATAAATTAAGCTAGTCATTTAAGAGATTTAATTAACATAATGGTCAAATTATGACATTATGTGGAAAAATAAATTAACCATGGTGAGGCCGTGAGTTAATTGTATTATTTGAGACATTTATGTGTAATTTTATGTTATTAAGCAAGGTTGTAATAAGGCCATGTCATTAGGCCATTTTAATTTAAGTTTACAAGCTTATTTAGTTTAATTTATGCTTATATATTTAAGTTTGGGGCCAAACGGTAATTACTAGCTAAATAATAAGCCGTGGGCTTAATTTAGAGGAACTTAGGGTTTTTAAATGAATTTAATAAAAAATTATAACATTTTATAAAGTTTTGTGTCAAATTTGTAAAAATAGAAAACTATAGGTTAAGTATTGTAATTACCGAAAGGTTTGGGTCCAATTTGGGTATTAGTTGTCAAAATGACTATATAGGAGACTTTGACAAAGTTTGGTGAATTTAAGGAATTAAAATACTACCTTATAATAAGATAGTTATTAAATTGTAAAAGATTTATGATATTTGGGGAGATATTGTAATTTCCGAAAACTAGGGGTACTAAATGGAGATTAGTACAAACCTTAGATTATTAGGAATTTTTAGAAGTTGATTTGGGTAAATTTGGAGTTTATATGAATTATCTAGGTATATTATAAGATATTTCATAACATTGTTACAAATGGGTAACTAATGTGGTAAAACCGAGATTTAGAGAAAGTATAAGGTTAATAATAATATTTATAACCTTTTGGTATAGTTTGGTAATTTTTGGAATTATATAAGGTTATATGGAGATATATGTATAATATATAGTTTTGGTGATATTAGAAACTATATGTTATAAAATGGGGTTGATTTGTAAATTATGGAAATATAGTGGAGAATAGTAAATACCGAGAGTATTAGGGGCTGTTTGGTATTTTATAACAAAATATAACTATAGGTTATAATTGTTTTAATGACTTAAATGTCATAATATATGTTATAATGACTTACCATATAATAAATAGTCCTATAATGCATATATATAAATAAATATATGCTATTTTGTGGAAAATATAATATAGTTCAATAACTATATATTACCACTATTAAAATGATAAGAGATAAAGGGAAAAGAATTATTAAACATTGGATATGGAATTCTAATGTTAAGAGTGTACATGAAATAATAAGGATTTATATAATTCAAAGTATTTGTACATATGAATTATACAACATTAAACTTGGAAAAACAAACCTTAGAAAAACAAATACTAAGGTGAGATGTATAATTCATGATTAAGATTATACATGCAATATAAGGATAAACTATATCATATACAAGGTATATAAAACTACATGCGATAATAAACGTTTAAAGTTAGGTATATTAATATACTCGACGTAACCACGCATGTGATATAGCGTTTTTCCTAAATCCCGAGTTAAACCAAAAACCCGACAAACGTTATTAGTTAACAGCGGGGAATAAACCGGGGTGGTTGATAGCGGTACGGGGTGCCGTAGTGTATTGTTAATATGATGCTGATGCATAGTGTGATGCATATTAATAGATTGTTAGAGGCGTCTCGAGGATCTCCAGAGAATTAGCTGATTCATACTCCACCGTAATACAATCCGGGTGAACGGTATGTTATTTATGTGGCTTGATTGTCTCTGAGGATTTCCTCAGTTCAGACATTGTGTGAAAATCTGTGATAAGATTGAATGTCTGCTTGTGTGAACTAATATACTTGAGTTGTATATTATGCTGCTTATTATTCTTACTGTTGAATGATAACAGTACAGTTCGTATATATGAACATATTATAAAACGAACTAGCGGCAATGATGCTATCTTATATGTGTAATATAAGGAACGTAAGTAAAACGTTGTAGCATTAAGATAATAAGATATATATATATTATCTGAGACTTATATACGGAGCATTGGCCTCTTTTAAACGCCGCTCTTGTATCTAACACTGGATCCCGAGTTGACATACTCTGGATTGGACTAACGACCTTAGTCTACTGTGTTAGGAAAAATAGTGGAACAAATGCGATGGTATAGATTAGTTTATCAAGAGGATGTGGCTCTTGTTATGAACTGTGATCCATTAACGATACTAGGATACCGTGTGGTAACCGTAAGTATCTGGATAAATTTCCAACGGACTACAGATGGTTCGTAGGTCGGAGACTCTACCGCTGGAGTGGCTACTGCCGTGTGTGACCCGCCATAGGCGATAGGTAACTTAGAGACACGTCGTTCTAATGAGACGTTGTCATCAGGCGTGACTGAACAATTACGGACGACTATATTAGTTCGTACATTAGGCGAACACTATTTGGGCTTGCATGCCAACGACGGGAGTTCATACTTGTTTATAGTTCTCGTTGATTCGCCTTGTTGTTCATTGGTTATGCTTTGTGGTTATGTGTGGTGTGTTTTGGTGATGTTGATTAAATGAGTCGCTGTACTTATATCTATGTTGTGAACTGGATGAGTCGAGTCGCTGTGCTCGTGTGTGGTTTATGGAGGATTGTTTGGTCGAGCGAGTCGACGTACTCAACTATGAATTATTAGTGTTTGTTGGATTGGAGTCTATGTACTCATATAAGCGTTGTAACGCTTTCAGTGGAATATTAAGATGCGATGTGTGAAGCCGGGGGCTTGTTTAATATTTGAGTTCACTGCAATATATATTGTTGCTTTACAGTTATTATATAAAACTATCTGCATGAAAATGAATTGCATGCTCTCGACCAAATAACTGAGGGTCTGAGGGGGCATGACGGTCATGTAGTAACATACTCAGCAGGGGCTGATTCCATACCACAAACAAACATTTTTGCATTGCAGGTATGCAGCTTCGGTGTCGACAAAGAGAGTGACGCGCTGGGTAGTTTGATTACAGTTATTTAAACATGCACTGTTGCATCTTGATAAGAACCTAGAAACGTGTATAGGATTTGGATACTTAGAATGCTCACTGTGAATGTATTTTATGTTGGTTTGGGAAGTTTAGATCTATCTCTTGTTGTCACTGTGGGAAGATGTTTCGTATTTAAGAATGTATCAGTAAGCACGTTATTACTCGTATGGGCGAGTAAGAACGGTGACACCAGTAGAACAATTGTTGAGATTACCGCTGCGATTTTATTATTAATTAAGTTGATTAGGAGCCGAATAGAGTAGGGGTGTTACAATAGGACCTACACCGGCCTCAGCGCCACACAGTAGGTGAGCAACTTTAGAACAATCCTACAACCCGAGGGTACCAACCTGAGGGAATAAATTGAGTACATACTAAATGCAACAGTGAGTAAACTTTCCCTTGATTGAGTTCGGGAAGCACTGAATGCTAGTATCATAGGACGATATGGGGGGGTTGACAACAGAATACTTCACCTAGGCGTGTGACGGACACCACGAGTGTACTAACTGAATTGTGGGACGACTGCACTCCGATAGGAGCTTGCGGGCCCGACAGACCTACTTATAGGTTAGTCGGGTAAGTAGCAATATCAGTAGGATACCCCACATATGTATACGAGTGGAGTCATGAACACGGGAAGTAGTCGACTCCATACTACGGTCAGCAGTGAAAGTTAAACAAGAGCAATGAATTGCCAAGAATGGCTGAAGTAAACGAACCCAGTCAAGTTAACGAAACTAAAAGCATTAGTGAATCCATTTCAAGGAAATGGTTATAAGTCAAGAAGCGTGGAGCGCACTGACTAGTAAGTAAAGACATCTCATATGTCTCAAGAATCACGAAGAATAAAATATGATAGCTGGAACACATACCCAGTCTATACATAGTAAGGCCAATGCCCAATATGGACATGTTAATGTGCAACAGACGAGATGAAACTTCCGGAATGATTACCTAGAATACCAGGGGATATCGACCTTCACAGAAGAGGATAGTAAACCCAGTAAAGAACGCAAAGCGACGTAGTTAACTAAACGTATACAAGCCAGATGTAATGGCATAACCTAGTAACACCCAGAAGCTGTCCTGAAGGGTGCTTGGGTCAACAATTGTTGAACGAAATGTCGTGATAGAAACACAAGAGTTGAAGCTAATACCCGGTTGAAGCATAAGTCATCACGAGGCAGACTGATATTCTTAAGGGGCATCCCATATAAGGAAGCGTGACGCAACGACCTTGTCTGGGAGCCCGATACAACCTCCAAACCATGGGATGGTGTACGGAGAAGTAAAATTGGTGTGAACAGCCTAAGATGAACAGAGCTCGAGACAGCAAGGCTTATAAGCCACATACCAAATGTGTCATGTAAATTTAATTGATGATGAAAGTTTATGTTGTACAAATAAATAGAGCGGAGAACGAACCACTGCTTTAAGAGTGGGGATACCTCTCGATATTGTGAAACAGCGGGAGCGGTAGTTATGTGAACCAAGTTTAGGAAATATGTTAACGATTGCCCATGTTGTTATTACCCAGAGTGATTTGAATAAGAATAATACGAAAAGAAGTGTTGTATTAGTTATGGAGACCGGAAGAGTAATAAGTCTAATAGCAACCATCAGAGGTGTGCGATTGTGAATGTAGAGTGAACAACGCTCAGGGAGCATAAAGACCTGAAAATAGTGTATTCAGTAGTCATCCAAATGAATGACGAACCAAAATACTAATGATGAAAGTACAGGTGCAAAAGCTAATGTGACAGTGGATGTCAGGTAAGTCAGTGTTATACAATAAATAAGAGCATGGTGAGCAGTAAGTGACCGTTGTATAAGTGTTGTTAAACGATAGTATGACAAATAAGCAGAGTTATGAGTTAAACTCAGTGGAGATACAACGGTAAGTGATAGCAAATAAACTAGGCAGTAAGCCAGTAACCAGTATTATGAGATAGGGATCTCACTGAAACACAACGTTCATTCCTATTACAATCCCATAAGAGATTTACTGCCAAGAGTTTACGCCTCTGCACTCTGTATGACTGAGTGTTTTGGTATTGCACTTGCGTAGTATTGATCGAGTGAGATAGTTAGGAATTTCGAAAACATTGATTGTGGTAGAAGTAAAAAGAGACTTATAATGCTATAAAGACCAAGGCATAGGAAATGCAAGGTCGTACCAATGAAATAGTACTTGTTCAGAATCAAATGTGGAGGTGTGATTGGCAATAAGTGACTGTAGTAACACGGAATACCAAATATCGGTACGGAATATACCTTAAGTGTTGGAAATAACTGAGAGAGCACTACACATTAGGTAGTAGCTCAATCTCAACCGACAGTAAGTCGGAAGAAATCAAGTCGATCATTGTGAAATACAATAGCAGTATACAGCTCTAAGTTATCAGAGTTGCGCAGCAGAGGCCAGTGAACCCATGCTTCAGATACATTGTGGATATGAATAATGGCTAGTTATTAACGACAAGAAGCCTCACAGGCCAGAACCGAAACCAGTAATGAGTTAAATAAACTCCAATGTGAATTCTTGGTTTAGGGACTAAACCGCCATTATGGTTAAAATCCTCTAACCAGAACGCATTGTCTAACAGACCGCACGGAAGTTAAGACACTTCACGGCGGCAAAACATTTTAAACCAATGTTCAGTGATTGATTACGTGGGCGTAATCCCTTTTAAGGGGGGTAGAGCCTAAAACCGCTTAGTGTGTTTTAACGTACAAGTGTACGTGAACTATGCTGTGCATAGCACAAAATAATTTGTTTTGATGATTGGTGCGTATGTAATATGAACTTGCGCATTCATTCATGGTTTAATCATGGTAATTGCGCATAGAAGATGCGAATACCATTGTGATAAATGTATATACCTTGTTAACTGTTATGTGTGAGAGTACAAGTGTAAGGGAGTAAGAAACTCCCGGGGAACTAAAACCCCGACTATGTATGTTCATATAATACTAAATGTAAAACCGTGTATTGTATTTTGATAAAAGTATATATATACAGTATTGTGATTTATGAATAGGTATGACACCTACATAGAACCTAGTGAGAATTAAATTCCCTAGGTAACTTGATTTAAGATGAATCTGGAAGATGATCAATGGATGAAGTTCCACCCTTGGAGATGTAATGATTATGACTAGATGGATTAAAAGATAGAAAATGGTACATGCTTGTATTAGTTGTTGTTTGAAAATGAAGTGGGAGGTCAAACTTGATTATCATGAGATCAAGGGAAGCCGAACACAAATTGGGGTGGAAAGATAGTTCAACACTGATGCTGATCACATCAGGGTTGGATGATTCTTGAAACTCCCTATAAGTGGTCACAAATAATCACGTTAAGAATAAGATGCAGTTAGCATAAATTGGACTTGGAGTTGTATTGCGTTTCAAAAAGAATTTTTAAATTGGTGTTTTCAAATTTTCTATTGGTAATTTCAAGACTTCAATTAATATTTCCAAGATTCTTAAATGGTATTTCAAAGGAAGAATTTCTTTACTTGACCTTGTAAAAAAGGATTTTCAATTAGTACTTTCCAACTAAGGATTTTATTCCACTTAACCCCATAAAGAATATTTTTGTATTACTTGCTCACGAGCTGAGGACGTACGAGCCTTTGTCTTCGGACCGGTGACATGGGAAGTATATTTTAAAAATGTATGTGATTGTTGTGATCTCCCAAAGGAACGGGGACCAGAAGGTGTCCATCGCGACCGGGTTCTGCGGGATCACAGTGTATATGTACTCGACATGGGACTCGAGGACTGTAACGTCCTGTAGTCTTAGGACCGAGCCCATGAAGAGATGGAAAAGGTATTTTTGATTGTGATGCATGCTAAGACATGTTGTGTGATATGTGTAATAAATATTATCCCGACCTATGAGTCTAAATGTTGTTATGTTACCCGGACCGTGGAGTTCGAGGTTATTATGTAAGTATGTCATGTGTGGATGTGGATATGTTACCCGGACCGTTAAGTCCGAGGTTGTGATGTAAAGTATGTTGGGTTATGGAAGTTTTATTTTACAAGTAATCCCTGTGTTCTAATTCAAATGATGCCTAGGAAGTGTGAACTTCGAGGACGAAGTTCTTTTAAGGGGGGTAGATTGAAATACCCCAAACCTTAAGATGTTAATTAATTATGTATTATGATTTTATAAGGCTAATTAAGTCCTTAAGATCATGGGTGAAGAAATAAAAACCAAAAAGAAAAAGAAATGCGTAAAAGTCACAAAATGTGAAAACGCGTATTTAATTATTGTAGGAGGTATATAACCTTCACTATGGTTATAAATATATTTTTATACCTTAATTACACACTAAGAACATGTGGGAAAAATTCGAGAAGAAAACAGAGCTAAATAATGCGTTAAAACGCTAACGGAGTCTTAAAGCGCATTTTTCGAGAAAACACGAAAACGCGACTTTAAATAGTCAAATGACTACGTAAAAATTATAGTTGATTATATAACTATAAATAAATATTAATGGGAGCTTAATAACCATTAAAATAAAAGAAACGAGAAAATTCCAGAAAACGGGCCCGGTTAGTGAATAGTGCTAAACCGGGTAAAATAACGAGTGTTTTTTGTAAAAGACGAGAAACGCCCCAGCTTATATGGCTACAGTGGGGGCCGGTTTTAATATACTATCCAGCTTCTCACACACTCTCAACTAGCTAATTAATATAATAGTCAAAAAGCAAAAAGTGTAAAGTAACTTATATCCCCTTTTTACTCTCTCTCCTCTCACTTTTCCCTTTTCTTTCCCTCTCTCACGGTGGTCTCTCCCCCAAGCCAGCTCTTTTCTCCCTCCTTCAGCCGGTACGAAATGGAGCTCCCCTTCCGTGGCTTCTCCAACTTCAATACCATGCCCAAGCATCATACAAGCTCCAATCACAAAAATAATCACATATTCTTCTTCCTCTCATCCTCCTCTATCATTCCCTCTTTTCAAAATTCAAAAAGGATGAGTTTCATCTCCATGGGTTTTCTCCATTTGAAGAGAAAATGGCACCAATGGATAGCTTGGAGTCTCCTCTCTCTCCTAAGGTAAAAATATTCATGAAAAACTTATTTTTACTCCTCCTCTTGTGTTGGCCGATTTTGCCCATCCTTATGTCTTGTTTTCTTCATGTTTTGGAGCTTCATTTCAACCCTCCAATGTTGGAATAATCCCCTTCTTGATTCAAGGGTGAGAACCCTTCTTAAAAAGCTCCAAAAAGGTAAACCCTAACCTTGGTGTTCTAATCCTTGCATTGAAATTGTGTTATCTTAAGGGTTAGAATTTTAATGGTGTGCTTTTTGTGTGATTTGGATGTTGGGATGGAGTTTGGTAACTCCATCACCTAATTGACCGAAATTGGGAAAAAGTGGAGCAAGAGGAGGATTAAGGAGAGACTTGTGAATTAAGGTAAGAAATCTACCTTAAGACTTATTTCGAATGCTTTAGGATTGGGATGGGTTAAATTAAAATAATGAACCCAAATTAGGTGAAATAATGTAGTTGGTTGAATTTGAGAGAGATTGTGAACTTGTGTTGATTTAAGGGCCAAGTGCCATTGCATTTGAGTTGTGTTTATATTGTGGTTTATTGAGATTTTGGAGTTATGTTGTTGTTGATGGACTTTGAAGATTTATTATGTGCTGGTAGGACCCTTTTAAGGGTGTGGCTAGATTAGGATTGAAAATGATGTGAATTGATGGTTTGGGAGATGTTAAGTTTATGGGGAGGTTATGGCAAAATTTTGATAGAAAAATAAGTGCTTGAGGTGACTTAGTGAATTAGGGGACCTAAGTAATGGTAGTGTTGAGTAGAGTGGAGTGGTAGCCTTATAATGGTAGATGGATAATGAGATAAGAGAGTACAAAATATGTAGCATAATGATGCTTGGTAACTTGGGATTTCAAGAGAAAGAGTTGGTGTTTGTAACTTGTGAAACAAGGAGTGAATGTGGGTTTTTGAAGTGCATTTATGTAGGAATGATTGGTAATGGTCATTGATGGATTTGATAAGTTTGGTAGGAGGTAAGAGCTATCAAAAGGAAATAGAAATGCACAAATGTGCAAAATGCAAGAATGTGAAAAGTGAGTTTGTTGAATTTGGGCAAGAATTGGGTGGTGGATTAAACCAATTATTTGGAGTGGTTTAGAGCATGTTTTGAGGTGTTTAATTATGTAGGAAACTTGTGGAAAGTTTATGGAAAGATTAGGGGTGGATTAAGGGTTGATTTAGGGTTGAAAAATGACCTTTATAGCAGTTTTTAGCAGGGTCCGGGACCTAGGATATGTACCAAGTCCCGGACCGCATCAAAAAACATGCCGAGAGTGAATGCAGGAATTGGTCCGGGACTTAAGTCCAGGACCAAGTCCAGGACCAATGTCAAAAATAGGCCGAAAGTGAATTTCAGAGGTGGTCCGGGACCTTGGGTCTGGACCAAGTTCCGGACCAGGGCAAAAATTGCCTAAAATGTGTTTTAAAGTGTTCCAAAGGTGGGGGATTGATGGGTAATGGTTTTAGATGTTGTTAAGGCCTTGTTTGGTGACTTTTAAAGGTACTAAGAAGTATAAACAAGTGTTGGAAGTGATTGAGAAAGTTGTGAGTTTAAGTACACAAAGTTAAACCGAAATAACGGGATAACGGGGTAAGTACGGGAGTAGCAATTATATACCTACCGTAACGCCTTAATATTAATTGAACCATTTGACATGTAAATAGTGGTTCAAGAGTAAGACATGAGGAACAAGTGTGAACCGAGGAACGTGAGAACACCCGGTAAAGTAATTCCCCACGGTGACAGGTATGGTTTTCTTGCAACCTGTGTCCTACTGGGTAACACCGGCTTGTATGCCAACTTGTTTTTCTGTGTGTTTGCCACCTTGCAAGATAAAGCATGAAATGAGTTTATAGTAATTCATTAATGTGGCGTAAATAATTCCGATACCGTTTAACCTTAATTATGTTTAAACCGTAACTAACCGACTCTAGGATCACATAAGAGTTCGGTATTCGGATTAAACGTCCCAACCCACGGGAACGTACTAACTACGGCTATCCGTGCCTTAGTTGTATATTGTGGTATGTGTGTTGTGTGTTGCCTTTGCATAATGTATCGTTGTTTAACGAATGTTGTGTCCATGCTTGTCGAATGGGATGTTACATCCCTTGTGCGTGATTAACCAAACTTGTAACACCAAAAGGTGTATGTATGTGATAAGTTCCATAAAGGAAATTCTAACCAATATGTATATATTATGGGGGGTGAGGAATCCGGTCGTTCCGGTCACGCGCGGTGTTTGGGAGTTGATGTATATATTTGAATTAACTCTCATTCTATTATGTTATGGTTGTTTTTCCTCCTTGGATTACAATCACCCACAAGCTTAACCAAAGCTTACCTACCTTGTTATTACTCGGGGTTAGGGGGAATACTGTTATGTTATGGTTGTTTTCCTTCCTTAGATTACAACCGCCCACAAGCTTAACCAAGGCTTACCTACCTCATCATTATTGGAGCTAGGGGAAATTGTGTATGGTGTGATCGGCCCTATATTATGGCCGACACATCTAAATGAAGTAAATGTGTACGGTGTGCTCGGACTTATAATTCTTCCGACACATCCTAAGTAAAGTGTATGTTCTCTAAGAAGAGCGGTGTTAAGTAGTAAACATGTCATTGTGTTGTGTATGTTGATCTCTGAAAATCAACCCCGTACAGATATAAGAGGGTAGTTAAGTATAACCCGATTAAATGGGTATGTGTCGTCTAACACGGAATAGTTCCATTAGGGTGGGACCCTCAAGAGTTAAAGAACACAATAATGTGATCTAACCAATGTGCTGCATTAATCTTGTGTTTGTATCCTGTTCATTGGATTTGTGATTTATAAGCATGATATGTGTGTATAGTTTTTATGTATGTTTTAAATGTAATTAACCGCATGCTCAGACGAAAAATAGTTGTGCGTGGCCCGGTAGCATGCGGGCTGCAGGATTACCATACCAGCAAAGGTGCTGACCCCCTTTGGGGGCCCCCATTACTTTTCAGGTACAATTTAGCTGGTAGCCGTTCGAGAGTAGAACGGGGTAGTTAGTTGTATACGGGTAGTGCATTTAAACACTTATGTGTTGTAGGAGTAGTAAGACCGAAATTGTTGTCGGCATTAGCTTGTTAATACTCGGTACAGTTGGAATGTAAATGTATAGTGTTTGTTGGTAATGGGAAGAGTTTGTAAAGTGTAGTGCTTGGTAATCTTGTCCATCAGACCGGTACGTTGTGTATGTGTTAGCCTTGTTAGCCACGTGGGTGGCTAACGGCGTGTAGCACCCAAGGATTAAGTCATGTGTTGAGTTTTAATTCCGCTGCAACCGTTTGTTAAAGGATCGTATTTGTAGTTGGGGTGTTACATTAAGAACCCTAACACATTTCTTTTTGGATATTTTATGGTAGTTAGGAATTCTTAACGTTTCACACTAAGGAAACTAATTCTAGAGTCTCTATTTATAATAATAATAAAAGTAGATAAGAATAACAAATATTTTTACAAAAATAAAATTAAAAATATTGTATTTACTACAATAAAATAACCAACACATTATCGTAATAGGAGCAAAAGGTATGATCAATTTGTTTGAATTTCAACAAAAACATATAGAAGTTCACGAAATATAGAACTACTTCCACAAAAGCCGAAATTTCACTATGATCCTAGTTTCCTCACCATCCGATGCATGTTTAGAAGTGTTTATATATTTGATGATGGATCTGCTCCACAGTTGAAATATCTGTTTCAATATGATTCACAGTTAGAAATATCTTTCTAGAGCTTTGCTCTTGCTCTTACATCTTCTTCCTTGCATACATGGGTCTTCCATGCTGCCTTCTCACCTCTACCAAACAGGTATCATAGAGTTGATGTGTTCTCATATGCTTCAAAACATAATGTTTTTCCATATTTTTCAGCTATACCTCCTTTGGAGGATTGCAGCCATCACATATCTTTGATTTCTCCATTGTTCCACTTTGTAGAGACAAAAACAGATTTAGTTTGGAATTAATTACGCTGAAAGGAGAGGCAACACAGCCGTATATATAGTGCGGGCCGAGGCAGCACTGCCGCGTTCTAACAAAAAGGTAAATAAATTAAATTAATTGAAATGTCCTTTTTTTTAAAAAAAATGATAATAGACAAACACTTGTGACGGTAGCCCAAGTAATGCGTTCGTGGTTCACTTCCGATTATCACAAGGCCATTATAATGATGTATTCACTTTTTTTGTTTAGTAATTTACCACAAATCAGTTCAGGCACAGTGTGCATCAATCGATACATTTGTCACAAGTAGTCTTAACAACGACATCAAGAAGAAAAATATAACATTAGTAGAGGTGAGGTAGCAAGTTGTATGAATAGATGAATGTGTGCATTGGTGCAAAACTAGTAATGTGCTTCAATTTCATCCAGTCCAAAACATCTCTTTTGATTGTTGAGGCAGAGTGGAAAACAATCTGATGGAGCAGAGTAACCGAAGATTTTTTTGTTTCTCTATTCCCAAATCTTCCACAAGGTATGAATGAGGGTAGAGGTCCAAGTCTTCATCAACTTTTTGTGCAAGGATAATGATGACCAATGTTCGAACATGAGTAATCCTGAATTAGGAAAGATGATGGGTATATTTCTCCAGGGGAGGATGGAGGCCTATAGTGTTCCTGTGTGGGAGTAGTGAAGAAAGATGTGATTAGTAGTTTCTAAGTTGTTGACAAGACTGTCGTCATTCACCTCAATGACAACACAAGCCCCTTCTGCCCCCAACAAGTGCTATTTATTACTTTAATCACTCCACTACCCCGCAGTATGTTGCAATCACATATTGAACAAAAAACACACTTAGGATGAGACTAATGTATTCAATAGCCAACACATTTACATTAGATGAACAAAAAATATGCACTGTGAGCACTCAACAATGAGTATTCGCCCTTTTTTGTAATTACACCTGCTAGAACGCGCTGAACTGATAAACTCGACCTTTCTTACTTCTTATTCAACTATAGCAGGTCGACAAAGATTTCAACTTCCTTTTTTTAAAACCAAAAAAAAAGTTAACCAAACTTTAGGGTGTGGACTGCCTTAAAATCACACAAAATTTGAGTAAGAACCTACTTTCATAAATTATTATTTTAATAGTGATAATCATCACAATCTGATGCACGGATTGAAGAACTTAATTTTTTTTATGATCCGGAATCGAATTACGAGATTTTATTGTTTTATATATAATTAGAAAGATACACCGCACACGAATGATACCCCTCGACAACAAACAAAACAAGAAGAATAAATCTGGCTCCGATACCACTGTAAGAATTTATATAGATTAAGGTATCTGCCTCTTGACCATAGTGGAATAACTAGGATTGTTTTTCCTGTCCATTTTTAATCGAACCTTTCTTTCCTTGTTATCAGTATATGAAGCCTTCGCATCTATCAGGTGGACGAGGCCACAACAACAGTCTCGACATTGTCCACAGCTTAAGAACCCTAACACATTTCTTTTTGCGTATTTTGTGGTAATTAGGATTTCTTAACGTTTCAAACTAAGGAAACTAATTCTAAAGTCTCTATTTATAATAATAATAATAATAATATAATAATATATATATAATAATAATAATAATATAGTAATATAATAATAATAATAATAATAATAATAACAGAAGTAGATATGAATAACAAATATTTTTACAAAAGTAAAATAAAAAAATATTGTCTTTACTACAATAAAATAACAAACACATTATCGTAATAGGAGCAACAGATATGTTCAATTTGTATGGATTTCAACAAAAACATATAGAAGTTCACGAAATATAGAACGACTTCCACGAAAGCCAAAAATTCACTATGATCCGAGTTTCCTCACCATCCGATGCATGTTTACAAGTTTTTATTATATTTGATGATGGATCAGCTCACAGTTGAAATATCTTGATGAATATGCTTCACAGTTAGAAATATCTTTCTAGAGGTTTGCTCTTGCTCTTACATCTTCTTCCTTGCATACATGGGTCTTCCATGCTGCCTTCTCACCTCTACCAAAGAGGTATCATAGAGTTATTGTGTTCTCATATGCTTCAAAACATAAAGTTTTTCCATATTTTTGAGCTTTACCGCCTTTGGAGGATTGCAGCCGTCACATATCTTTGATTTCTCCATTCTCACACGTTGTAGAGACAAAAACAGATTTAGTTTGGAATTAATTATGCTGAAAGGAGAGGCAACACAGCCGTATATATAGTGCGGGCCGAGGCAGCACTGCCGCGTTCTAACAAAAAATTAAATAAATTAAATGAATTGATATGTCTTTTTTAAAAAAAAAATGATAATAGACAAACACTTGTGACGGTAGCCCAAGTATTCCGTTCGTGGTTCACTTCCGATTATCACAAGGCCATTATAATTGTGTATTCACTTTTTTTTTTAGTAATTTAACGC
The DNA here is from genome assembly GCA_023374045.1 of Limonium bicolor. Taxonomy (NCBI): domain Eukaryota; kingdom Viridiplantae; phylum Streptophyta; class Magnoliopsida; order Caryophyllales; family Plumbaginaceae; genus Limonium; species Limonium bicolor. The sequence continues at coordinate 527,601,640 of CM041776.1, forward strand.
AAAGCAGTTCAGGCACAGTGTGCATCAATCGATACACTTGTCACAAGTAGTCTTAACAATGACATTAAGAAGAAAAATATAACATTAGCGGAGGTGGGGTAGCAAGTTGTATGAGTAGATGAATGTGTGCATTGGTGCAGAACTAGTAATGTGCTTCAATTTCATCCTGTCCTAAACATCTCTTTTGATTGTTGAGGCAGAGTGGAAAACAATCTGATGGAGCAGAGTAACCGAAGATTTTTTTGTTTCTCTATTCCCAAATTTTCCACAAGTTATGAATGAGGGTTGAGGTCTAAGTCTTCATCAACTTTCTGTGCAAGGATAAAGATGACCAATGTTCGAACATGAGTAATCCTGAATTAGGAAAGATGATGGGTATATTTCACCAGGGGAGGATGGAGGCCTATAGTGTTCTTGTGTGGGAGTAGTGAAGAAAGATGTGATTAGTAGTTTCAAAGTTGTAACACCCCAACCATAAACTCCACACTTAGTCGATAATCGCAGTGGAAATCATAACTTAAACATATACCAAAAAGGGCGGTGTTACACGCCGTTAGCCACCCACGTGGCTAACAAGGCTATTACTTACAATGTATCGGTCTGATTACGAGAATGCCGAGCATAATTACAACCTTACAAAAATCACCTATCCAAAAAGAATGACAATATACCGAGTGTAAATGTACAAAAATCACCAACTAGCTTTACCTCCGCCAAAATATAAGACCTCGAGTGTACAGACACTACTCGGGTTCAATATCCAAAAATTACAAAAGTATCATCAATCTAGGACCTAAAGCCATTCTGCTTCTTCGATCCTCATCCTGCAATAAACATAGCCCCCAAAGGGGGTCAGCAACATTTTGCTGGCATGGTTAACGTGCAGCCCGCTGACTACCGGGAGCGGGATACACGCAACTATTTGTCATGTTAACATGGCGTTGGTTTTAACATACAACGTGCATAAACTTAACAGGAATTATTGCAGAACAATAACAACACATACATAGTGAAGACAACTCACTTTAGAAAACAACCAACATGGTTAGTCACCTTTGAAGCCTAGAGAATGACTTCATTCTCATGTTAAGCTTAACACATATCACATTACTGTTTGTTAGTCAAATGAACAACTTAACTTAGAAGATGAGGCGGGTGTAATTACCCGTACACATCAACACATAATTTCCCCCTAGCCCTAGTGGAAGTCAGGTAGGCAAGCTTTGGCTAAGCTAATGGGAGGTCGAATTCCCAAGAAGGGAAAACTACCCTAACATAAGGAGAGAGCCGATCTAATTCAGATGTCGACTCCCATACATACACGCGTGACCGGAACGACCGGATTCCTCACTCCCCGGTTAGCACTCGTTAGAAGTCCCATAATGGGAGCTTAACAATATCTCACACAAGTAAGTGTTTAAGTCCAGTTAGACATACAAGGGAAGTAAGGCACAATTCAGCAACACACGTCACAACTAAACACACATAGCCGGTTTAGAACGTTCCTTAGGTTGGGAGTGTTATTACCGGATACCGTTCTCTTACGTTCCTAGTTTTGGTTAACTAACAGTTAGCACGCACTCGAGGTTACCGGTATCGGTACGCGCACATCACATTAGTAATAAGAACTGTAAACTCGTTTCATGATTTAATCTTACAAGGTTGTAAACACACAGAAAAACAAACAACACACAAGCCGGTGTAAACCGGTAGGCAACAGACTGCAAGAAAACCATACCTTGGTCCTTGCCGCTCTAGTGTTCCACCGTACGTTGTTCCTAAACATGATTGATAATGTCGGTTAATTAACTTATTTGACTTCCGAATTTACTAAACACTTTACATGTTTATATGGCATGTTTTTATGCTTGAACTTACACTTGGTTATCTTTATTATACCCATTTGGGTTTACTACCTAAGCCACACTTGTTTGTTTTTTTTTTTTTATAGATTTTGGGCCGACCGAACTTACCCAAGTTCGGTCCATTCCAGTAGCGTCCTAGTTCAAAATTTCCACTCCGACCGACTTTGCCAAGTCCGGTCCCAAGGTCGGTCCGTTCCAGAAGACTTCCCGTTTGAAAATTTTACCCCGACCGACCTTGCATGTCCGGTCCCAAGGTCGGTCCATTCCAGAAAGATTTCCGCGCACAAAATTTTGAGTCCGACCGACCTTGCAAGTCCGGTCCCAAGGTCGGTCGGTTCCAGAAAGGTTTCCGACGGGTTAAACTGGGCTCGACCGACCTTGTAAGTCCGGTCCCAAGGTCGGTCGGCTCCAGACCCTTGTTTCTAAATGCCCATTTAACTCCAACTTCTTCCCATTGTTGCCCCAAGGTTCCCACATGTAATTAGACATAGTTTAACACTAATATAACATCTTAAACTTGCCTAAGTCATCATCTAAACTTGTTGCTCAATTCTTGATTAAATTCACCCAAGTTTCCCCACTCTCCTCTCAAAACACTTGTAGTTCACTAGTTTGCTCCCTCCTAGAAGTGTATTTAAACCATCACATTTCTACACAATTTTTGACATGATCTCCCCATAATTTTAACATATTCCCACACATCTTTTAACCCACTAAAACACTCCAACATCAATTCATCCAAGGCACCAAAACACACTTAAAATTCACCATTTGAACCACAATAGCCCTCAATATCCATAAACCTTAAAAGCTTGGCTCTTAGGCCCTTAAAGAACATTAAATTAAACACTGAATTTCCTCATATTATTAGCAACACCTGCATTTCACTGAACATTTATATTGCCCAAACATAAACACATTCATAGATCACACACTAGTCCAAGGTAAGTTAACTACCTTGGGTTTTCTTTCCAAACTTTCCCCTTCTCTTTACTTCTTGCTCCACAACAGGTTTTCAACGGGATTGATTGCTACACTAATGACCATGCCAAAATAATTACAATGAGTATAGAGGGTTCATGAATATTATTCCATTAACCCTAGAATCAATATTTGAAACATCATAAGAGGGAATTACCTTCTACTTCAAGATGAAGTTTTTGGTAATGGAATTTGGGCTAGCTCCAACACTTCTAAAAGATTGAACAAGCTAAAATGGAGAAAAACAATGGTGTTTAGTACCCACCAAAATCGACCACCATAGGGAATAGGGAAAAGGATGGGTTTTTGAGTTCTTTCTTACCTTAGAACAACAAGAAGATGTTTGGCTTCAAGAATATGAAGTTTCCTCTTCAAAATGTGGTATACCCATGGAAATGAAGTATGGAGTTTTGAGATTTCAAAAGGTGGAAAATAATCCCCAAGATGAGAGGAGTATTTTGGTGTAAAAATTTCTTGATTTGGAGCTAGGATGATGAAGTTACAAGGAGTTGAAGTTGGGGTTTTTCCTGGCTTGTGGAATCGCCATGGCTGGAGCAAAATGAAGAAGAAAGAGTTGAGAGAGGGGGAAGCAATCGTGAGACACAAGAGAAATGAGGGAGAGAGAGAGTGTGTGAGAGAGTATGGTGTGAGAGTATTTTTGTCTTGTAGCTAATAGAGTGAGGTAAAATAAAAGAGAGAGAGGGGGGCCAATCGTGAGACACAAATGAGACGGGGAAAAATTTGATTTTTATTATTTTACACTGTGAGAGAGTGGCACTTGGTCATTAGCAGATAACACCCGTTAATTCCCGAACTGTCAGTTTTAACAGTCCGGGTCCGGTTTCCGGATTTCTGTTTTATTTATTTTTTTATGGTCCTAGACCTTGACTAATATTTAATTATAGCCATATGATTGACTATAAATTTTTTTATTAGTCCATTAAGCCCGCTTAAAATTACATTTCCCGGGTTTCTCGAAAAATGTGCTTTAAAGCTCGTTTTGCATTTTTAATCCACTATCTGGATCCGTTTCCTTCGGGAAATTTTCCCACATGTTCTTAATGACTAAAATAAGCCTTAAAATATAATAATTATATAATTAACTAACATATTAAGGTTTGGGGTATTTCAATCTACCCCCCTTAAAAGAACTTTGTCCCCAAAGTTCACACTTCCTATGCATCTTAATTATTAGAACGCGGGGACTACTTTTGAAACAACGCTTCCACAACAAACATACAAACATTCTTTACATCACCTCGGACACAAGCTCCTCATAACAAAACATCACTTAGACTCAAGGTCTATAACATAACAACATAGACATGTATTCCAATACATGCCGTACATACATAACCGAAACGGCTCTACCCCCCTTAAATAGGGGTACACCCCGTACCCTATACATACAAAACTAAGAAGTAAACAACGACGGGTACTTCGCCCTCATATCATCTTCCAGCTCCCAGGTGGCCTCCCCGACCTCCTGGTTAGACCAGAGAACCTTCACCAGTCGAACAAACTTATGGCGAGTGTCTCGAGTCTTAGTGTCCAGGATCCGTACGGGAGTCTCCACTGATCGCATGGTTGGCTCTAGTGTTAGCCTTTCGGGCTGAAGTACATGAGACGGATGAGACATATATTTCTTCAGATGAGACATCATGTACCTTGCAAGCTCAGCAGGTAAATCGAGTCTGTAGGCTACCGGGCCTATCCGCTCCGTCACAACATAAGGCCCCACATATTTTGGGCTCAACTTGCCTTTCTGGCCAAAACGAAACACTCCCTTCATGGGGGATACTCTAAGTAATACCTGATCGCCCACGGCGAACTCCAGGTCGCGTCTGCGCACATCGGCATACGATTTCTGCCTATCCTGAGCTGCCTTCATGTTAGCCCGTATCTGACGTACTTCTGCTTGTACTTGCTCCAAATACTCAGGTCCTATAATGACCGTCTCACTCGACTCATCCCAGCATAATGGCATGCGGCATGGTCTACCGTACAAAGCCTGGAAGGGAGACATCTTGATCGAAGCGTGGTAACTGTTGTTGTAGCTGAACTCGATCAGATGTAACTTATCAATCCAGCTGGTCTGAAAGTCAAGTGCACATGCACGTAACATATCCTCAAGCATATGTATGGTGCGCTCACTCTGACCATCTGTCTGTGGGTGGAACGCCGTACTCAACTTCAGTTTGGTACCAAGCGCTTCCCGTGTACTTCTCCAGTACCTCGAGAGGAATCTGGTATCCCTATCAGACACGATAGTCTTCGGTACTCCATGATGTCGTACTATCTCACGGTCGAAGAGCTCTGCTAGCTTCGCCACTTTCCAGGTGTCCTTCATCGGAATGAATCGGGCCACCTTGGTCAGTCGGTCTACAACGACCCATATCATGTTCAAGCCTCCCCGAGTAGGCGGAAGCCCAACAACAAAGTCCATGGAAATATCATGGAACTTCCATTCAGGAACGGGCATTGGCTGTACCATGCCACCAGGACGACGGTGCTCAAACTTGACTTTCTGGCAAGTGAGACACCTAACAACATAATCTGTCACATCTTTCTTCATACCAGTCCACCAGAAATATCTCTTCATACTCTTGTACATTTTTGAAGCTCCGGGGTGAATAGAAGTAGAAGAACAGTGTGATTCACTCAGTATGCGCTCCTTCAGCTCAGCGCTACTTCGTGGAATACAAAGTCGGCCATTCAGCCTGATCAAATCATCATCATGTAGTCGGAAATCATACTTTTGGCTCTCGAATGTGTCGTCCATAAGTTTCTGTTTGATCTCTTGCATGTACTGATCTGACATCTGAGCACTCCGCACCTCTTCAACCAAGCTAGAGTGAGAGATTAGCGAATGGATAGAGTGTGCTCGGCGACTCAATGCATCAGCTACAATGTTTGCTTTACCTTCCTTGTACTGAAGGTTAATATCGTAATCAGTAAGGAATTCAACCCATCTTCTTTGCCTCATGTTCAGCTCCTTCTGAGTGAACAGGTATTTCAAACTCTTGTGATCTGAATAGATCATCACATTCACTCTGTACAAATGGTGTCACCATATCTTCAAGGCGAAGACAATGGCACCCAATTCCAAATCATGTGTAGGATAATTTTCTTCATGTCGCTTCAACTGTCAGGAGGTGTAGGCCACGACCTTCCCGTGTTGCATCAAAACACAACCCATACCGTTGCCTGACGCGTCACAGTACACCTCAAAACCATCGGTACCCTCTGGTATAGTAAGAACTGGTGTAGAAGTCAAAGCCATCCTTGAGACTCTGGAATGAGCTCTCACAGTCAACAGTTCACCATCAAACGTAAAAAACGTGCATCCTTCTTCATTAAGGATGTCAACGGTTTCAAAACACTAGAAAAATTCCTCACAAATCTCCGATAATAACCTGCCAGACCGAGGAAGCTCCGGATGTTGGTAACCATCTTCGGCCTAGGCCAGGTGCGCACAACATCAATCTTGGCCGGATCCACAGCGATCCCAGCCTCTGAAATAACATGACCAAGAAAAGAGACTTGGTCCAACCAAAATTCACACTTCGAGAACTTCGCATAAAGCTGGTTCTCTCTCAATGTTTGCAGTACACTCCTTAGGTGAGTTTCATGATCAACCTTGGACTTAGAGTAAATAAGAATATCATCGATGAAGACAACTACTGACTTATCCAACTGATCTGAAACAAACGATTCATCAAGTCCAATAAACTTTGCCGGTGCATTAGATAAACCAAACGGCATGACCGTGAATTCATAGTGTCCATATCTGGTTCGGAATGCGGTCTTCTCGATATCACTGTCCCTGTAGCAATCTGATGGTAACCCGATCGCAGATCGATCTTAGAGAACACAGATGCACCTCTCAGCTGATCAAACAAATCATCGATATGTGGCAATGGGTAACGGTTCTTCACCGTCACAGCAGTCATCTCAATAATCGATGCAGAGGCGGAGACTACCATCCTTTTTCTTCACAAAAGGACTGGTGCTCCCCATGGTGAAACGCTAGGGTGGATAAATCCCTTGTCAAGTAGGTCTCTCAGCTGCTCTTTGAGCTCTGTCATTTCAGCTGGAGCCATTCGGTAGGGCGCCTTTGCTATCGGTCCGGTGCCCGGCACCAAATCAATCTCAAACTCAACTGCACGTGTAGGCGGCATGCCTGGGAGTTCCTTAGGGAAGACATCAGGAAACTCCGACACAACCGGCACAATCTGGGCTAAATTCAGGGTCTCTCTCTATGTCCTAGACATAGTAGAGGTATACATCATTCTTTCTTCTGATTTCATGATACATGGCCATGGCGGAAATGATCTGTGTCGAAGGCTCCCTGGGCCTCTGGCGGTAGGAAATGGTAACCCCAGACGGACTCCGAAGAAGCAGACGGTGCTCGGCACATAGGATTCTGCCCTTGTACCGCTCCAACCAGTTCATCCCGACAATTACATCAAAACTGAGCCCCTCAAACTCTATCAAGTCGATCGGGAACTCTTCATTCTTAATTCGTACAACAACGTCTCAGTGGTAGCGGGTACACCTGATCCGCTCTTTCGACGGGAGAGTGACTAGGAAGTCTTGCATCTCTTCACCGTCTAACCCCAGCCTCTTCGCAAATGATAGCGAGATGAAAGTGTGTGAGGCTTCGGAGTCGAACAAGACCGAGGCGTCCACACCATTAACTGGGAAGGTACCGGTGAGGATGGTGCCACTCTTGTCGGCCTCTGCCTCATTGCAGACACTCAATATACCTCCCGTCCCAAGTGCACAGCCTAATTTATTTCAGAAACTTATAAGTATAATAGTAATAACACGGGTGGTTTACTCAAGGAATTAACACTGCTTTATTCATAAAACTCGTCTTTACACCATGATGGTATTACATTTGGCTACATCGCTTGATAACTTAGCATACTTAATGCATCACATACTTAACATACAACTGACTTCACACTTTACATGGTTACACATAACTTCAAAACTATCTAAAGGTTAAGTTCAGACGTCCAGTTTTTCATGTGTGTGGCATTGATTATTGTCGGAGGCGCTGTATTCAACTTGATCTTCTTGATACCATGATACAGCATCCTTGACTGCCCACCCATGATTAACACATCACCAGACTCCAATACTAGCTTCCTTGCGAGGTCCGCTCGCTTCTGCTCGCCATACACAAACACTGCGCGGTATCACCAATGGACCAAGACACCACGGGTACTCCCTTACTTAGGGACTCGGGTGTCTCGTCCTTGTCTTGGTGCAAACCCAATCTTCCACCTTTTTGTAGAATTGACAATACATAAGTCCGCCTCGATTCTTGGAATTGTTTCCGGTTCAACTTGCTGAGCAATTCTGACGGTGTGGTTAACAACCGCGAGGAACTCCTCAGGTATTCGCGGTATAGTAGCTCCATCTTCAGCTCGCGTGTCCTGATATGACTTGGTGTAAGGGTTCCAATCCTTACCCATGCACATCATCTTTAAATTCATCCTCGCTCCGCTTGGATATTCGGGTATGTAGAAACCTCCAGGTGCTGCTCCAAGCTCGTTGCATCGACGAATGATATGGATTTGTGCTTCGGGTGTCAGGTATCCTTTAATAATATCATACCTGGTTGGATAACCTGACACCGTTCTGTCGGATAGTTGGTAATGTCGATGGTGGTATCTCCGGGTTCGGTGTGGGTGGGATTGGATAGCAGATATTGAAGGTTCCTAAGGTTTATAATTTCCTAATTTAGGTGGGTTTCACATTACATTTTAACTCATTTACTTATGTGGTCATACATTTAGATTCACTAACACACATGCATGGAATGCGGTATGCAATCACTTATCTCACTTAACAGTTTAAGGGGTACCTGGTCTAGAAGACGATCCTGGTGCCTCTGACCGGTCCACCACGTTCAAGGCAGCCTTGCCTGCTCCCGGCCCCTTCCCCTCTGGGACTTAGTAATTCCCTTGCCCCAGGGATGGCTGATAAGTAGCTTTCGGGCCTTCAGTGGTCGCAGTGGCCTTACCCTTCCATTGCCCTCTAGGCCTATAGTTCCTGCCATCAGGGTTATTGTAGCACTCGAAGTCACGGTGCCCCAGCTTCTTGCAGTAGTGGACTGCACATCATTCCCTTTGCAATCCTTGCCGGGATGGTCACCTTTGCACCAATTACAGAAGTAGTGGCGCTTCGGTCCAGAGCCCGTACTGGCTGCTATCACAACACATAGTCAATACACACTTTACAACTTAACAACACACATTTAAATCCGATTTCAAAATCAAGTGTTTACCCTTCATAGGCTGAGAGCGTAGAGGCTTAGCCGCATAGGCGTATGTGAGCTTCAGCGGCTTCTCAGCGGCGATGGACTGCCCTGGCCCTTGCCACCCTGTTGCTGGTCCTTCTGGTGCTGAGGGTATGATTTCCTCTTCTTCCCGCCTTGGTGCCCTTGCGAGCTTTGGCCCTCGCTCGAGACCTTGCGCTTATGCGCATTCTCCTCGTCCCTTAAACGGACGGTGATCTCCACCTTAGCAGCGGCATGATAGCACTCCTGAAGTATCAAGGTGTTAGTCATGCCCCGCATACATTTACACACTCACACACAATATAACTCATTTACACTTAGGCATTATTTGAAGATACCTGCAAGGTATTGTACTCGGCTGGCCCCATGCCATAGCGTAGGCGGTGGCTCAACCCGCTGTAGAAGCGATTCACTAAGACCCGGTTCGAGTAACCTAGGTCGGGTAGAAGATGGACTAGGTCGGTGAAGGCGGTGTAGTAGTCGTCCACCGTCATTTTGTCTCCTTGCTTTAAACTGTCGAGCTCCAGGCGCTTTGCCTCTTGCACATGCACTGGGTAGTACTTGGCCCGTAGCAATGTCGTGTACTGTTCCCATCCAAACTCCGGGTCGGCCACTTTCTCGGCCCGTACAAGTTTCCACCAGTTTCTAGCCGAACCCTTCAGGTAATACGCAGCAAGACGGACCTTGGCATCAGCAGGAACGACCAAGGTCTCATAGGCGGTCTCAAGCTCCGAGATATACGCCTCTAGTTTGGAAGGGTCGGTCTCCCCTTTGAAAGACGGGGGCCTCAAATCGGCCAACGCTTTCACCCAATTAGTCTCGCGTGGCTGTGGTGTTGGTGGTGGTTCAGGCTGATCCTGACCAACGGGCTGTTGTTGCCCTTGCTGCACTGCGGTTACTATTTGAGGTATCACTTGAGCTAGGGCGGCCGCCATTGCCTCTGCCATCATCTGAGCGGTAGGGTTCTCCCCCTGGGTCTCCCAAACCACGCCCGCGGCCTCTTCCTGGTGGTCGCCCTGCCATCTGAATTTTTTAACATGAAGCACATTAGTATTGTGCATACAAACTTATCGGGTCAAGTGTTTATAACGTCCTTTGGACGACAAGGTTTAAATTTCCTAACTCGGTATATTCCTAAGCTCGGTAATCGGTAATCAGAGCGATACTTCGTTCTGATACCACATTTTGTAACACCCCAACCATAAACTCCACACTTAGTCGATAATCGCAGCGGAAATCATAACTTAAACATATACCAAAAAGGGCGGTGTTACACGCCGGTAGCCACCCACGTGGCTAACAAGGCTGTTACTTACAATGTATCGGTCTGATTACGAGAATGCCGAGCATAATTACAACCTTACAAAAATCACCTATCCAAAAAGATTGACAATATACCGAGTGTAACTGTACCAAAATCACCAACTAGCTTTACCTCCGCCAATATAAGGCCTCGAGTGTACAGACACTACTCGGGTTCAATATCCAAAATTACAAAAGTATCATCAATCTAGGACCTAAAGCCATTCTGCTTCCTCGATCCTCATCCTGCAATAAACATAGCCCCCAAAGGGGGTCAGCAACCTTTTGCTGGCATGGTTAACGTGCAGCCCGCTGACTACCGGGATACACGCAACTATTTGTCATGATAACATGGCGTTGGTTTTAACATACAACGTGCATAAACTTAACAGGAATTATTGCAGAACAATAACAACACATACATAGTGAAGACAATTCACTTTAGAAAACAACCAACATGGTTAGTCAACTTTGAAGCCTAGAGAATGACTTCATTCTCATGTTAAGCTTAACACATATCACATTACTGTTTGTTAGTCAAATGAACAACTTAACTTAGAAGATGAGGCGGGGGTAATTACCCATACACATCAACACATAATTTCCCCCTAGCCCTAGTGGAAGTCAGGTAGGCAAGCTTTGGCTAAGCTAATGGGAGGTCGAATTCCCAAGAAGGGAAAACTACCCTAACATAAGGAGAGAGCCGATCTAATTCAGATGTCGACTCCCATACATACACGCGTGACCGGAACGACCGGATTCCTCACTCCCCGGTTAGCACTCGTTAGAAGTCCCATAATGGGAGCTTAACAATATCTCACACAAGTAAGTGTTTAAGTCCAGTTAGACATACAAGGGAAGTAAGGCACAATTCAGCAACACACGTCACAACTAAACACACATAGCCGGTTTAGAACGTTCCTTCGGTTGGGAGTGTTATTACCGGATACCGTTCTCTTACGTTCCTAGTTTTGGTTAACTAACAGTTAGCACGCACTCGAGGTTACCGGTATCGGTACGCGCACATCACATTAGTAATAAGAACTGTAAACTCGTTTCATGATTTAATCTTACAAGGTTGTAAACACACAGAAAAACAAACAACACACAAGCCGGTAAACCGGTAGGCAACAGACTGCAAGAAAACCATACCTTGGTCCTTGCCGCTCTAGTGTTCCACCGTACGTTGTTCCTAAAAATGATTGATAATGTCGGTTAATTAACTTATTTGACTTCCGAATTTACTAAACACTTTACATGTTTATATGGCATGTTTTTATGCTTGAACTTACACTTGGTTATCTTTATTATACCCATTAGGGTTTACTACCTAAGCCACACTTGTTTTTTTTTTTGTTTTTTTTTTTATTTTTATTTTTTTTATAGATTTTGGGCCGACCGAACTTGCCGACGGAACTTACCCAAGTTTGGTCCATTCCAGTAGCGTCCCAGTTCAAAATTTTCCACTCCGACCGACCTTGCCAAGTCCGGTCCCAAGGTCGGTCCGTTCCAGAAGACTTCCCGTTTGAAAATTTTACCCCGACCGACCTTGCATGTCCGGTCCCAAGGTCAGTCCATTCCAGAAAGATTTCCGCGCACAAAATTTTGAGTCCGACAGACCTTACCTTGCAAGTCCGGTCCAAAGGTTGGTCGGTTCCAGAAAGGTTTCCGACGGGTTAAACTGGGCTCGACCGACCTTGTAAGTCCGGTCCCAAGGTCGGTCGGCTCCAGACCCTTGTTTCTAAATGCCCATTTAACTCCAACTTCTTCCCATTGTTGCCCCAAGGTTCCCACATGTAATTAGACATAGTTTAACACTAATATAAACTTGCCTAAGTCATCATCTAAACTTGTTGCTCAATTCTTGATTAAATTCACCCAAGTTTCCCCACTCTCCTCTCAAAACACTTGTAGTTCACTAGTTTGCTCCCTCCTAGAAGTGTATTTAAACCATCACATTTCTACACAATTTTTGACATGATCTCCCCATAATTTTAACATATTCCCACACATCTTTTAACCCCACTAAAACACTTCAACATCAATTCATCCAAGGCACCAAAACACACTTAATAGTCACCATTTGAACCACAATAGCCCTCAATATCCATAAACCTTAAAAGCTTGGCTCTTAGGCCCTTAAAGAACATTAAATTAAACACTGAATTTCCTCATATTATTAGCAACACCTGCATTTCACTGAACATTTATATTGCTCAAACATAAACACATTCATAGATCACACACTAGTCCAAGGTAGGTTAACTACCTTGGGTTTTTTCCAAACTTTCCCCTACTTTTACTTCTTGCTCTCCACAACCGGTTTTCAACGGGATTGATTGCTACACTAATAATGACCATGCCAAAATAATTACAATGAGTATAGAGGGTTCATGAATATTATTCCATTAACCCTAAAATCAATAATTGAAACATCATAAGAGGGAATTACCTTCTACTTCAAGATGAAGTTTTTGGTAATGGAATTTGGGCTAGCTCCAACACTTCTAAAAGATTGAACAAGCTAAAATGGAGAAAAACAATGGTGTTTAGTACCCACCAAAATCGACCACCATAGGGAATAGGGAAATGGATGGGTTTTTGAGTTCTTTCTTACCTTAGAACAACAAGAAGATGTTTGGCTTCAAGAATATGAAGTTTCCTCTTCAAAATGTGGTATAACCATGGAAATGAAGTATGGAGTTTTGAGATTTCAAAAGGTGGAAAATAATCCCCAAGATGAGAGGAGTATTTTGGTGTAAAAATTTCTTGATTTGGAGCTAGGATGATGAAGTTACAAGGAGTTGAAGTTGGGGTTTTTCTTTTCTTGTGGAATCAGCATGGTTGGAGCAAAATGAAGAAGAAAGAGTTGAGAGAGGGGGAAGCAATCGTGAGACACAAGAGAAATGAGGGAGAGAGAGAGTGTGTGAGAGAGTATGGTGTGAGAGAGAGTAAAGTAAATGTACTTTATTATTTTTGTCTTGTAGCTAATAGAGTGAGGTAAAATAAAAGAGAGAGAGGGGCCAATCGTAAGACACAAATGAGAGGGGGAAAAATTTGATTTTTATTATTTTACAATGTGTGAGAGAGTGGCACTTGGTCATTAGCAGATAACACCCGTTAATTCCTGAACTGTCAGTTTTAACAGTCCAGGTCCGGTTTCCGGATTTCTGTTTTATTTTTATTTTTTTATGGTCCTAGACCTTGACTAATATTTAATTATAGCCATATGATTGACTATAAATTTTTTTATTAGTCCATTAAGCCCGCTTAAAATTACATTTCCCGGGTTTCTCGAAAAACGTGCTTTAAAGCTCGTTTTGCATTTTTAATCCACTATCTGGATCCGTTTCCTTCGGGAATTTTTCCCACATGTTCTTAATGACTAAAATAAGCCTTAAAATATAATAATTATATAATTAACTAACATATTAAGGTTTGGGGTATTTCAAAAGTTGTTGACAAGACTGTCGTCATTCACCTCAACGACAACACAAGCCCCTCTTGCCCCCAACAGTGCTATTTATTACTTTAATCACTCCACTACCCCGTAGTATGTTGCAATCACATATTGAACAAAAGACACACTTAGGATGAGACTAATGTATTCAATAGCCAACACATTTACATCAGATGAACAAAAAATATGCATCGTAAGCACTCAACAATGAGTATTCGCCCTTTTTTTATTACACCTGCTAGAACGCGCTGAACTGATATACTCAACCTTTCTTACTTCTTATTCAACCAAAGTAGGTCGACAAAGATTTCAACTTCCTTTTTTTAAAACCAAAAAAAGTTAACAAAACATTAGGGAGTGGACTGCCTCAAAATCACACAAAATTTGAGTAAGAATAAATTATTATTTTAATAGTGATAATCAATCATCACAATCTGATGCACAGATTGAAGAACTTAATTTTTTTTTATGAGCCGGAATCAAATACGAGATTTCATTGTTTTATATATAATATAAAAGATACACCGCACACGAATGATACCCCCCTCGGCAACAAAAAATAAGAAGAATAAATATGGCTCCGATACCACTGTAAAAATTTATATAGATTATGGTACCTGCCTCTTGACCGTAGCGGAATAACTAGGGTCGTTTTTCCTGTCCGTTTTTAACCGAATCTTCCTTTCCTTGTTATCAGTTATGAAGCCTTCGCATCTACCAGGTGGACGAGGCCACAACAGCAGTCCCCGCATTGTCCACAGCTTAAGAACCCTAACATATTTCTTTTTAGGTATTTTGTGGTAGTTAGGATTTCTTAACGTTTCAAACTAAGGAAACTAATTCTAGAGTCTCTATTTAATAATAATAATAATAATAATAATAAAATAAAAATAGAAGTAGATAAGATAACAAATATTTTTACAAAAAAATAAAAAAAATATTGTCTTTACTGTAATAAAATAACCAACACATTATCGTAATAGGAGCAACACATATGATCAATTTGTATGGATTTCAACAAAAACATATATAAGTTCACGAAATATAGAACAACTTCCACGAAAGCCAAAATTTCACTATGATCCTAGTTTCCTCACCATCCGATGCATGTTTACAAGTTTTTTATTATATTTGATGATGGATCAGCTCCTCAGTTGAAGTGTCTTGATGAATATGCTTCACAGTTAGAAATATCTTTCTAGAGGTTTGCTCTTGCTCTTACATCTTCTTCCTTGCATACATGGGTCTTCCATGCCGCCTTCTCACCTCTACCAAACAGGTATCATAGAGTTGATGTGTTCTCATATGCTTCAAAACTTAATGTTTTTCCATATTTTATAGCTTTACCTCCTTTGGAGGATTGCAGCCGTCACATATCTTTGATTTCTCCATTCTCACACTTTGTAGAGACAAAAAAAATTAGTTTGGAATTAATTACGCTGAAAGGAGAGGCAACACAGCCGTATATATAGTGCGGGCCGAGGCAGCACTGCCGTGTTGTAACAAAAAATTAAATAAATTAAATGAATTGAAATGTCTTTTTTTTAAAAAAAATGATAATAGACAAACACTTGTGACGGTAACCCAAGTATTCCGTTCGTGGTTCACTTCCGATTATCACAAGGCCATTATAATTGTTTATTCACTTTTTTTTAGTAAATTACCACAAAGCAGTTCAGGCACAGTGTGCATCAATCGATACACTTGTCATAACTAGTCTTAACAACGACATCAAGAAGAAAAATATAACATTAGCAGAGGTGGGGTAGCAAGTTCTATGAGTAGATGAATGTGTGCATTGGTGCAGAACTAGTAATGTGCTTCAATTTCATCCAGTCCTAAACATCTCTTTTGATTGTTGAGGCAGAGTGGAAACAATCTGATGGAGCAGAGTAACTGAAGATTATTTTGTTTCTCTATTCCCAAATCTTCCACAAGTTATGAATGAGGGTTGAGGTCTAAGTCTTCATCAACTTTCTGTGCAAGGATAAAGATGACCAATGTTCGAACATGAGTAATCCTGAATTAGGAAAGATGATGGGTATATTTCTCCAGGGGGGGATGGAGGCCTATAGTGTTCTTGTGTGGGAGTAGTGAAGAAAGATGTGATTAGTAGTTTCAAAGTTGTTGACAAGACTGTCGTCATTCACCTCAACGACAACACAAGCCCCTTCTACCCCCAACAAGTGCTATTTATTACTTTAATCACTCCACTACCCCGTAGTATGTTGCAATCACATATTGAACAAAAGACACACTTAGGATGAGACTAATGTATTCAATAGCCAACACATTTACATCAGATGAACAAAAAATATGCATCGTAAGCACTCAACAATGAGTATTCGCCCTTTTTTAATTACACCTGCTAGAACGCGTTGAACTGATATACTCAACCTTTCTTACTTCTTATTCAACCGAAGTAGGTCGACAAAGATTTCAACTTCCTTTTTTTAAAAAAAAAAGTTAACCAAACATTAGGGAGTGGACTGCCTCAAAATCACACAAAATTTGAGTAAGAATAAATTATTATTTTAATAGTGATAATCATCACAATCTGATTTACGGATTGAAGAACTTAATTTTTTTTTTGATGAGCCGGAATCGAATTACGAGATTTCATTGTTTTATATATAATATAAAAGATACACTGCACACGAATGATACCCCTCGGCAACAAACAAAACAAGAAGAATAAATCTGGCTCCGATACCACTGTAAAAATTTATATAGATTATGGTACGTGCCTCTTGACCGTAGCGGAATAACTAGGGTCGTTTTTCCTGTCCGTTTTTAACCGAATCTTCCTTTCCTTGTTATCAGTTATGAAGCCTTCGCATCTACCAGGTGGACGAGGCCACAACAGCAGTCCCCACATTGTCCACAGCTTAAGAACCCTAACATATTTCTTTTTAGGTATTTTGTGGTAGTTATGATTTCTTAACGTTTCAAACTAAGGAAACTAATTCTAGAGTCTCTATTTATAATAATATAATAATAATAATAATAATAATAATATATTAATAATAATAATAATAATAATAATAATATAATAATAATAATAATAATAATAGAAGTAGATAAGAATAACAATTATTTTTACAAAAAAAAATAAAAAAATATTGTCTTTACTACGCAATAAAATAACCAACACATTATCGTAATAGGAGCAACACATATGATCAATTTGTATGGATTTCAACAAAAACATATAGAAGTTCACGAAATATAGAACAACTTCCACGAAAGCCAAAATTTCACTATGATCCTAGTTTCCGCACCATCCGATGCATGTTTACAAGTTTTTATTATATTTGATGATGGACCAGCTCCTCAGTTGAAGTGTCTTGATGAATATGCTTCACAGTTAGAAATATCTTTCTAGAGGTTTGCTCTTGCTCTTACATCTTCTTCCTTGCATACATGGGTCTTCCATGCCGCCTTCTCACCTTTACCAAACAGGTATCATAGAGTTGATGTGTTCTCATATGCTTCAAAACATAATGTTTTTCCATATTTTATAGATTTACCTCCTTTGGAGGATTGCAACCATCACATATCTTTGATTTCTTCATTCTCACACTTCGTATAGAGACAAAAACAGATTTAATTTGGAATTAATTATGCTAAAAGGAGAGGCAACACAACCGTATATATAGTACGGGCCGAGGCAGCACTACCGCGTTCTAACAAAAATTAAATAAATTAAATGAATTGAAATGTCTTTTTTTTAAAAAAATGATAATAGATAAACACTTGTGAGGGTAGCCCAAGTATTCCGTTCGTGGTTCACTTCTGATTGTCACAAGGCCATTATAATGGTGTATTTACTTTTTTTTTTTGTAATTTTCCGCAAAGCAGTTCATGCACAGTATGCATCAATCGATACACTTGTCATAAGTATTCTTAACAACGACATCAAGAATAAAAAATATAACATTAGCAGCGGTGGGGTAGCAAGTTGTATGAGTAAATGAATGGGTGCATCGGTGCAGAACTAGTAATGTGCTTCAATTTCATCCAGTCAAAACATCTCTTTTGATTGTTGAGGCAGAGTGGAAAACAATCTGGTGGAGTAGAGTAACTGAAGATTTTTTTGTTTCTCAATTCCCAAATCTTCCACAAGGTATGGATGAGGGTAGAGGACCAAGTCTTCATCAACTTTCTGTGCAAGTATAAAGATGACCAATGTTCGAACATGAGTAATCCTGAATTAGGAAAGATGATGGGTATATTTCACCAGGGGAGGATGGAGGCCTATAGTGTTCTTATGGGGGAGTAGTGGAGAAAGATGAGATTAGTAGTTTATAAATTGTTGACAAGACTGTCGTTATTCACCTCAACGACAGCACAAGCCCCTTCTGCCCCCAACAAGAGCTATTTATTACTTTAATCACTCCACTACCCCGCAGAATGTTGCAATCACATAATGAACAAAAAACACACTTAGGATGAAACTAATGTATTCAATAGCCAACACATTTACATCAGATGAACAAAAAATATGCACCGTGAGCACTCAACAATGAGTATTCACCCTTTTTTTTAATTACACCTGCTTGAACGCGCTGAACTGATAAACTCAACCTTGCTTACTTCTTATTCAACCAAAGTTGGTCAACAAAGATTTCAACTTCCTTTTTTTAAAACAAAAAAAAGTTAACCCAACATTTGGGTGTGGACTGCCACAAAATCACACAAAATTTGAGTAAGAACCTACTTTCATAAATTATTATTTGAATAGTGATAATCATCACAATCTGATGCACGGATTGAAGAACTTAATTTTTCTTTATGAGCCAAAATCGAATTATGAGATTTCATTGTTTTAAATATAATAACAATGATATACTGCATATGAATGATACCCCTCGACAACAAACAAAACAAGAAGAATAAATCTAGCTCCGATACCACTGTAAGAATTTATATAGATTATGGTACCTACCTCTTGACCGTAGCGGAATAACTAGGATCATTTTTCCTGTTCGTTTTTAATCGAATCTTTCTTTCCTTGTAATCAGTTGATGAAGTCTTCGCATCTACCAGATGGACGAGACCACAACAGCAGTCCCGACATTGTCCACAGCTTAAGAACCCAAACACGTTTTTTTTGTATTTTTGTGGTAGTTAGGATTTCTTAAAATTTCACACAAAGGAAACTAATTCTAGAGTCTCTATTTAATAATAGAAGAAGATAAGAATAACAAATGTTTTTTCTAAATAAAATAAAAAAATTGTCTTTACTACAATAAAATAACCAACACATTATCGTAATAGGAGCAACATATATGATCAATTTGTATGGATTTCAACAAAAACATATAGAACTTCACGACATATAGAACAATTTCCACTAAAGCCAAAATTTCACTATGATCCTAGTTTCCTCACCATCTGATGTATGTTTACAAGTTTTTGTTATATTTGATGATGGATCTGCTCCACAGTTGAAATATCTTGATGAATATGCTTCACAGTTAGAAATATCTTTCTAGAGCTTTGCTCTAGCTCTTACATCTTCTTCTTGCATACATGGGTCTTCCATGCGGCCTTCTTCACCTCTATCAAACAGGTATCATAATGTTGATGTGTTCTCATATGCTTCAAAACATAATATTTTTCCATATTTTTTAGCTTTACCTCCTTTGGAGGATTGCAGCCATCACATATCTTTGATTTCTCTATTCTCACACTTTGCATAGAGACAAAAATAGAATTAGTTTAGAATTAATTACACAGAAAGGAGAGGCA
Organism: Limonium bicolor; assembly: GCA_023374045.1. Lineage (NCBI taxonomy): Eukaryota > Viridiplantae > Streptophyta > Magnoliopsida > Caryophyllales > Plumbaginaceae > Limonium > Limonium bicolor. The sequence continues at coordinate 527,621,315 of CM041776.1, forward strand.
ACACAACCGTATATACAATGCGGGCCGAGGCAGCAGTGCCGCGTTCTACTAACAAAAATAAATAAATTAAATGAATTGAAATGTATTTTTTTTTAATGATGAAATACCACACCCAACCTTGGTATGTTGGTTAAACATTAAAACATGGTATTTAAGACTAAAAAGAGTCTTAGAAACCTTAGTAAACAAATTTAAACAAAAGGAAACACAAATGTGCTTTAAAGTCAATAAGAGCTAAAATGTGCTCTAAGCTTGGGATAAACTTGAGTAAGGCCTAATGAACTTACCAAGACTTCATTATATACTAATGAACATATTAAACCAATTACCAAAGAAAACCAAGCTTGAAAACAAGTTAAACTCAAAATGTGCTTTAAGAAGTCTTAAGCACGTTTTTGAAAAATTGTCTTGTAAATGAGTTTTGGATGGCTAAATGTCCATCATTACTCTTAAATATATATGTGTACTATATAGTATCACATTTGGGTGGCTATATTAGTGGGAAATCAAAAATTTCACTTCTATGTGCCTTGTATAGGTGAATAGTACTTTTTATAAGCTATTTTGTAACATATGTGGTATAAGTAATTAATTGACAAACAAAGACTAAAACACCCCCACACTAACATAGGGGCCGGTTTTTATAAGGTTGTGACTCACCACTCTCTTATTATGTATTAAGTAAGTAAAGATAAGTAAATAAGCTACCTTTTTACTTTATAAGTATAAATATCTCTTAAAGCAAATTCTATCTTCATTCTCTCTCTTTCCCTTCCTTGCTCACACGGTTTCCCACTCATCTTCTCCCTTCTTCCTTGTTCTCTCACGATAAACCACTACCACCATTAAACACAAGCTTGACCACTTGCTAAATCTAGCTCACTTGTCCAAATCAAAAACAAATACCACCAATCTCTTCCTCTCATCAAGCTCTTCATTCCTATCTTCTCAAAACTCCAAGAGCTCCATTTCGGTGCCAAGGTGTTCCACCATTGAAGGAGCTTGAGCTTGGATTTCTACATATTGTTACTCTCCTTTACTTCTAGGTAAGGAATCTCAAAAAAAATCAAGTTTCCTCCTTGTTTTGTGTCATGTCCGAAAATACACATTGATATAGCTCATTGTGTGACTTTGTTTCTAGCTTCATTTCAACTCTTCATGGACTAGGTGGAGTCCTTTCTTGCTAGATATCCAAACTCCCTTCAAAGACCAAGGTAAAACAACTACATTAATGTTTTTGAAACAATATCAAATTAGGGTTTACAATGAGATGAAGCTCAAAGCTTGAATACTCATTATGGTGTTTGTATATTGTCTAGAACTTGACAAGGAACCAAAATACCATACGGTTTGTAAGGAATCAAGAAGGAAGTGTTTTGGAAAAGAGGTAAATCTACTAACTTAAATGTTGTTTAATGCCTTAGGAGAAATGAGCTATAAATGCTTATTAAAGCTACCTAAAGAGCAAATGGTGAATGACTTAGTAAAGTGTCCTCAAGAGACTAGTAAAGGGCATATGTGTGTTGAGTGTATTTGCAGGTTAAAGGCATATATATTGTGGAAATTCAGTGTTTATGATTTAAGCACTTTAAGGGCCTAAGAGCCATGCATTTAAGGGCCTAAGAGCCATGCATTTTAAGGCCTAAGTGCCATGCAATTTAAATTGTGCACTATATTGTAATGTGGTGTAAATTTGGTGAAATTATGTATGAGAGTGTTCTTGATGATTTTAGATGATCTTGTGTGTTTAAAGGAGAAGGTAAAGTGTTTAGACTTAGTAATGTTCTAAGGGAACCCATGTCAAAATTTAGGTAAGAAGCAAGAAGTTTTAAGTGTTTACATAAGGTTTGGTGAGTTAGAAAGTGTAGGAGATGAATAAGAAGTTTATGATGTTCTTAAGGAATTTTGATGAACTAGAAACATCTCTATAGTGTAATAAGGACTTAGGCATGATCTTGAGATTTAAGTAGGTACCAAAGTCACTTTGGGACTTAGGTAAATACCTAGGCAAACTTTGGTAAAATAAGGAGAAGTGTACACTAGGAAAAGAGTTTCAAGAAGGAGATAAGGAATTAGTGGTGAGAGATGATGCTTGGGAGATGATGTTAAGTTAAGGAGAAAGCATTTAGGGATAGTAGTTGTCTTAGGTATGAAACACCATCTAGGAACCTAGTATAAGATAACATAAGTGTTAAGGAATTTTACAAGGAAATAAGTAAATGGTTTAAGGAATTAGAAAATGAGTTTCATGGATGTTGTATGTGGATGTAAGGTGACCAAATGTTGTTAGGAAGCATTAAGAGGCCTTAGGAGAAGTTTGGTGAAGAATTGGAAAGTTTGGGTAAGTTTAGAAGGCGACCGACCCAGGGGCCGACCCAGTTTTTGGGTCGGTCGAGCCTCTGTAAAATGTTAGGAAAATGTTCGGTGATGGTCCGACCCAAAAAGGGTGGGTCGGACATGGGTCGGTCGGGCAAGTTTCAGGAAGGAAATGTTCGCACATGGACCGCCCAGAATGGTGGGTCGGACGTGGGTCGGACGAGCATGATTATAAGGAAGTAAAAGGGTTTCTGTAATGGACCGACCCAGAAGGTGGGTCGGACATGGGTCGGTCAAGGTAAGGTTCTTCAGACCCGAAGACCACTGGGAGGGTCCGACCCAGTTGTGGGTCGGACGGTGGGTCGGTCGGACCAAAACATGTAAAAAAAAAAAAAAAAAAAAAAAAATGAAAAGAATGTGACTTTGTAGTTAACCCTAGGGTATTTAATGAAGGTAACCTAGGGTTAGATAGGCATAAAAACATGTCATACAAGCATGTTGAATAATAGTAAGTGTGAAGTTAAATAATTAATTAACCGACCTTACTAATGTGTATAGGATTCTCTCAAGGTGGAACGAAACAAGGCAAGGACCAAGGTATGGTTTTCTTGCAGTCTGTTGCCTAACGGTTTACACCGGCTTGGGTGTTGTTTGTTTCTGAGTGTTTACGACCTTATAAGATTAAGGCATGAAAAGAGTTACAGTTGTTATATATTATGGTGTTGTGTTATTATGACTCCTTTCCCTTGGTGTGTCTAACAAGACCTAAATGTTGCTTGTATGTGACTTGACAAATGTTGTGTGTTCACTAACAAGTGCTAATCGGGGGGAGTGAGGAGTCCGGTATTTCCGGCCACGCGTGTGATGGATGGGGGTCGTTATCATATCCAGTTCGGCTCCCTAGGTGTATGTTTAGGTGGTATTCCAATTTGGTTTCAACCTTCCCTTAGCTTATCCAAAGCTAGTTTACTGACTCACGTCGGGCCATAGGGGCATACTGTGTTGTTTGGTGTGCTTGGGATCACTATATCCGACACACCTTGGGTTTAAGTCAACCGTTCAAATAACAGGATGGTGATGAGGTAATTAACGAGCTTGGGTGGGTTTGGCAACAATCTCTATGCTCATGGTATGTACTAACTGTGGTGGAAGGATCTTAATGTGAACCGTTCTTGTGGTGATATGTATTGATGATGTGATGCTATGCAATTTCCCTTGCTATGCTATGGGTATGTGTATATATATGTTGGTTGTTCTAAAATGAATGCCATGTTATTATGACAATTGGTTGCGCGTATCCCGTTAGTCGATGGGCTGCGCGTTAGCCATACCAGCAAAGGTGCTGACCCCCTCGGGGGCCCCATATTTTATTTGATTGCAGGATGAGGATCGAAGAGGCTGAGTGGCTCTAGGTCCTAGGCGGTAGATAGATATACTTTTGGATAAGTAGGTTGTTGAGCCCGGGATGCGCCTGTGCTCCCGAGGCGTACATGTTGATACCTTGTTATACAGTTATGGATGATTATGGTTTGGAGATGGTTTGTAAATTAAATACTCGGTATTGTCGGTTATGTTTATATATATGGTGTTAGTTACTATGCTCGGGAGTCTGATCATCAGACCGATACACTTGTATTTATTCTGCCTAGTTAACCACGTGGGTGGTTAACGGCGTTGTAACACCAAAGCGATAGTTATTATTTGGTTGGTTATTTCCGCTGCGACTTCGGTAGATGATAGGAGCGTTGTAGGGGTGTTACAAAAAGTGGTATCAGAGCGAAGTATCGCTCTGATGACTAGAATACCGAGCTTAGGAATATACCGAGTTAGGAAACCTAACTACAAATACCTAAGTGAACATGTTTGGAAAGGTTAACCACTAACTAAGTGTGGAGATACCTTATTATCGGGAAGCGTTACAAACGATGGACCGATAAGTGTGCAGGCATAATGCTAATGAGATGTTCATATAAATACAGATGGCAGGTAGACCACGAGGTCGAGGCCGCGGCGCGCGGTACTGGAGATTGGGTAACCAGGGGCGATGATACTACGGCCCAGACTATGGCTGAGGCAGTTGCAGCCGCCGTAGCCCAGTTGGTACCCGATCTAGTTGCTGCTATTCAGCAAGGGCAACAGCCCGGAGTTCAGCCACCACCACCACCGCCACGTGAGACCAATTGGGTCAAGGCGTGGCTGATCTTAGGCCGCCATCATTCAGTGGGGAGACCGATCCCCGTAAGCTCGAGGCATACATCTCCGAGATGGAGACCGCCTTCGAAACCCTAGCACCACCTGAGCAGATCAAGGTGCGACTTGCTGCTTATTACTTAAAGGGCTCGGCACAAAACTGGTGGAAGCTTGTGCGCGAGGGAAGGTTGCTGACCCGACTTTTCAGTGGAGGGAGTACACGGCTCTGCTGCGAGCCAAATACTACCCTATACATGTGCAAGAGGCCAAGCGCCTGGAGTTGGACAACCTGAGGCAAGGGGATAAGATGACGGTAGATGAGTACTACTCAGCCTTCATCGGACTAATCCACCTGCTACCGGATCTGGGTTACTCAGACCGGATCCTTGTGAACCGTTTCTACAACGGACTGAACTATCGCCTACGCTACGGCATGGGGCCTACTGGATATACCACCTTGCAGGTAAAGGAATTACAGTGTAATGTGAATAAGTGTGTACAGTGTGTTAATGTGATGTGAGTTTATTTGGCGGGGCATAACTGACACCCTAAATATAGGAGTGCTATCATGCCGCTGCTATTGTGGAGATCACCGTCCGTCTGAGGGACGAGGAGAATGCGCTTAAGCGCAAGGCTCAGAACGAGGGCCAAGGCACGCAAGGGCAGTGGGGAGGGAAGAAGAAGAAGCCGTACTCCCAGTCCCAGAAAGGACAGCAACAAGGTGACAAGGGCCAGGCCCAGACCACCACTGCTGATGAGCCTCTGCAGCTCACCTATGCGTATGCGGCCAAGCCCCTACGTTCTTACCCACCTAAGGGTAATTGTCTAACTCTGTGTGATAAGTTAGAGTATATGTTAGTAAGTTGTGAGACAAGTATTGATGATGTATTGTGATAGCAGCTGGCACGGGTTCTAGATCGGAGCGCCACTTTTACTGTAAGTGGTGCAATGGAGACCACCCCGGCAAAGACTGCAAGGGGAATGATGTGAGGTGCCGCCACTGCCAGAAGATGGGGCACCGTGAGTTTGAGTGTTGGACGAACCCCAACAGCAGGAACTACAAGCCAAAGTGGAAGGGTAAGGCCACGCGACCACCGATGGCCAGAAGACGGCGAACCAGCCACCCCCAGATCAGAGGTACACAGAGTCCCAGAAAGGGAAGGGGTCGGGGTCCAACAAGGCCACCCTGAATGTGGTGGACCGGTCTGAGGCACCAGGATCCTCTTCGAGACCAGGTACCGCCTAAATGTTAAATGAAAAAGTGATTGCTTACCGCATTTCATGCATGAGTGTTAGCAAGTCTAAGGGTATAAACATATAAGTAAAGAGTTAGAACATAATGTGGAAAACACCTAAATTAGGCAATTTGAAACTTAGGAACCTTCAATATCTGCTATCCAATCCCACCCGCACCAAACCCTGAAGAAACCGCCATCAACATCACCGACTTTCCATTGGAGCAATGTCAGGTTATCCAGCCAGGTATGATACTCTTAAATGGATACCTGACACCGGAAGCACAAATCCACATCATCAGACGATGCGACGAACTTGGAGCAAAACCAGGAGGGTTCTACACACCCGAATACCCGAACGGAGCAAGGATGCAATTGAAGATGATGTGCATGGGTAAGGACTGGAACCCTTACACCAAGTCATATCAAGAAGTACGAGCTGAAGATGGAGCAACAGTAGCAAGCATACCAGAGGAGTTCCACGCGGTCGTTAACCACGCCGTGGGAATTGCTCAGCAAGTTGAGCGGATCAATTCCAAGTGTAAAGCAGATTATGCATTGTAAACTTCTACCAGAAAGGTGGACGGTTAGGTATGCACCAAGACAAGGACGAGTCACCCGAGTCTCTAAGTAAGGGAGTACCCGTGGTGTCTTGGTCCATTGGTGATACCGCTGTGTTTGTGTATGGCGAGCAGAAGCGTGCTGATCTCGCAAAGAAGCTACTTCTGAAATCGGGAGATGTATTAATCATGGGTGGGCAATCAAGGATGCTATACCATGGCATCAGAAAGATCAAACTGAATACCGCACCGTCGGCAGTGATCAATGCCACACACATGAAACCTGGACGTTTAAATTTGACTTTCAGGCAGTTTTGAGCCTTGTGTAATCATGTATTGTATTAAGCCAGTGGTTTGACAAAGGAGCTATGTCTAGCAATGTCTACAATGTAACCAATTATGGTGTAAAGACTGTGTTAATGAATAAAGGAATGTTGTTTTGGAGTGTATCAACGTGTTGTTACCCAATACTTATTAGTTTGCCAATGAATTAGGCTGTGCACTCGGAACGGGAGGTATACTGAGTGTCTGCAATAAGGCAGAAGCCGGCAAGAGCGGCACAATCCTCACCGGTACCTTTCCAGTGAATGGCGTGGATGCATCGATCTTGTTCGACTCTGGAGCCTCACACACATTCATTTCGCTATCATTTGCGAAGAGGCTGGGGTTAGACGGTGAAGAGATGCCAGACTTCGTGGTCACTCTCCCGTCGAAAGAGCAGATCAGATGTACCCGCTACTACCGAGATGCTATTGTTCGAATCATGGATGAGGAGTTTCCGATCGACTTGATAGAGTTCGACGGACTGGGTTTTGATGTGATTGTCGGGATGAACTGGTTGGAGCGGTACAAGGGCAGAATCCTATGTGCCGAGCATCGACTGCTTCTTAGGAGTCCATCTGGGGTTACTATATCTTACCGCCAGAGGCCCAGGGAGCCTTCGACACAGATCATCACCGCCATGGCCATGTATCGTGAGTTACGACGGGGAAATGATGTATACCTCTGCTATGTCCAGGACATAGAGAGAGACCCTGAGTTTAGCCCAGATGTGCCGGTAGTGTCGGAGTTTCCTGATGTATTTCCTAAGGAACTGCCGGGCATGCCGCCAGCACGAGAGGTTGAGTTTGAGATTGACTTGATTCCGGGCACCGGACCCATTGCGAAAGCACCTTACCGTATGGCTCCAGCAGAGATGACAGAGCTCAAGGAGCAGCTGCGAGACCTACTCGACAAGGGCTTTATCCGCCCTAGTGTGTCACCATGGGGAGCGCCGGTCCTCTTCGTGAAGAAGAAGGACGGTAGCCTCCGCCTATGTATTGATTATCGGGAGCTGAATGCTGTTACGGTGAAGAACCGTTACCCCTTACCACGCATCGACGATCTATTTGATCAGCTTAGGGGAGCATCAGTATTCTCCAAGATAGACCTACGTTCCGGATATCACCAGATTGCCATCCGTGACAGTGACATCGAAAAGACAGCTTTCAGAACTAGGTATGGGCACTATGAGTTCACCGTTATGCCGTTTGGCTTATCAAATGCACCAGCAAAGTTCATGGACTTAATGAACCGTTTGTTCCAAGATCAGTTGGACAAATCAGTGGTAGTCTTCATCGATGACATACTTGTGTATTCGAAATCGAGAGGTGAGCATGAAAGCCACCTGAGAGATGTATTGCAGACGTTGAGAAAGAATCAGCTGTATGCTAAATTTTCTAAATGTGAATTTTGGTTGAACCAAGTATCATTCCTTGGACATGTAATTTCTGAGGCCGGGATCGCTGTTGATCCGGCGAAGATAGATGCAGTGCGCACCTGGCCTAGGCCGAAGACAGTTACCGACATCAGGAGCTTCCTCGGTCTGGCAGGTTACTATAGGAGATTTGTGAGGGACTTCTCCAGTGTCTCGAAGCCGATGACTTCCTTGATGAAGAAGGATGCACCATTCGAGTGGACAGTCGACTGCGAGAGAGCTTTCACGAGTCTCAAGGATGCTCTGACATCTGCACCGGTTCTGACATTACCAGACGGTCCAGATGGTTTTGAGGTCTATTGCGACGCATCAGGCAGGGGTATGGGTTGTGTGTTGATGCAACACGGGAAGGTCGTGGCTTACGCCTCCCGACAGCTGAAGAAGCATGAGGAGAACTACCCTACCCACGACTTAGAATTGGGGGCCATTGTCTTCGCACTGAAGATATGGCGACATCACTTGTATGGGGTAAGTGTGACGATTTATTCTGACCACAAGAGCTTGAAATACTTGTTCACTCAGAAAGAGTTGAACATGAGGCAGAGAAGGTGGGTTGAATTCTTGAATGATTATGATATCGATTTACAGTATAAGGAGGGTAAGGCAAATGTGGTAGCTGACGCATTGAGTCGCCGAGCACACTCTCTCCATTCGCTAGTCTCTCATACTGGCTTGGTTGAAGAGGTGCGGAGTGCTCAAATGACGGATCAGTATATGGTGGAAATTAGACAGAAGCTTATTGATGGCACATTCGAGGGTCAGAAGTACGACTTCAGACTCCACGATGATGACCTGATTAGGCTCAATGGCCGGATTGTGTATACCGAGGAGTAGCGCTGAGCTGAAGGAGCGCATACTGAGTGAATCCCATTGTTCTACTACTTCGATTCACCCCGGAGCTTCAAAGATGTATAAAGGTATGAAAAGATATTCTGGTGGGCTGGAATGAAAAAGGATGTAAATGACTATGTGTTGAGGTGTCTCACTTGTCAGAAGGTCAAGTTTGAGCACCGACGGCCTGGTGGTATGGTGCAGCCAATGCCAGTGCCGGAGTGGAAGTTCCATGACATATCTATGGACTTCGTGGTAGGGCTTCCGCCTACAAGGGGAGGTCTAAATATGATTTGGGTGGTAGTTGACCGACTGACCAAGGTGTCTCGATTCATTCCGATGAAGGACACCTGGAAAGTGGCAAAATTGGCAGAATTATTCGATAAAGAGATTGTAGACATCATGGTGTACCAAAGACGATAGTATCTGACAGAGATACCAGATTCCTATCCAGATATTGGAAGTCTACACGAGAGGCACTTGGTACTGAACTGAAATTGAGCACGGCGTTTCACCCACAGACCGATGGTCAGAGTGAGCGCACTATACAGACACTTGAGGATATGCTACGTGCATGTGCACTTGATTTTCAGACCAGCTGGATTGATAAGTTACATCTGATCGAGTTTAGCTACAACAACAGTTATCATGCATCGATCAAGATGTCTCCCTTCCAGGCATTGTACGGTAGACCATGCCGCACGCCATTATGCTGGGATGAGTCGAGTGAGACGGTCATTATAGGACCAGAGTATCTTGAGCAAGTTCAGGCAGAAGTTCGCCAGATCAGGGCTAATATGAAAGCAGCTCAGGATAGACAGAAGTCGTACGCAGATGTGCGCCGACGTGACCTGGAGTTCGCCGTGGGCGATCAGGTATTTTTGAGAGTATCCCCCATGAAGGGAGTATTTCGTTTTGGTCAGAAGGGCAAGCTGAGCCCGAAATATGTAGGTCCTTATGTTGTGACGGAGCGGATCGGCCCGGTAGCTTATAGACTTGATTTACCCGCCGAGCTGGGCAAGGTACATGATGTATTTCATGTGTCCCAGTTGAAGAAGTATATGTCTCATCCGTCTCATGTGCTTCAGCCTGAAAGGCTAACTTTAGAGCCGACCATGCGATCAGTGGAGACTCCGGTACGGATTCTGGACACTAAGACTCGAGACACTCGCCATAAGTCCGTGAGACTGGTGAAGGTCCTCTGGTCTAACCAGGACGTTGAGGAGGCCACTTGGGAGCTGGAAGAAAAGATGAAGGCGAAGCACCCGTCATTGTTTGCTTCTTAGTGTTTATATGTATAGGGTACGGGGCGTACCCCTTTTAAGGGGGGTAGAGCCGTTTCGGTTTATGGTACGTGTGACATGTATAAGTATACATTGTCTGTGATTGTTACAGACCTTTGTGTCTGAATGGTATTATATGGTTTGGACCTGAGTCCGTTGTGGTGTAAGAATGATGGTAAGGTTGGTAATGATGGTTGGAAGTATGTTTTTTATAAATGTTCCCCGTGTTCTAATAGTAAGATATGTGGGAAGTATGAACTTTGGGGACAAAGTTCTTTTAAGGGGGGTAGATTGAAATACCCCAAACCTTGGTATGTTGGTTAAACATTAAAACATGGTATATTAAGACTAAAAAGAGTCTTAGAAACCTTAGTAAACAAATTTAAACAAAAGGAAACACAAATGTGCTTTAAAGTCAATAAGAGCTAAAATGTGCTCTAAGCTTGGGATAAACTTGAGTAAGGCCTAATGAGCTTACCAAGACTTCATTTATATACTAATGAACATATTAAACCAATTACCAAAGAAAACCAAGCTTGAAAACAAGTTAAAACTCAAAATGTGCTTTAAGAAGTCTTAAAGCACGTTTTTGAAAAATTGTCTTGTAAATGAGTTTTGAATGGCTAAATGTCCATCATTACTCTTAAATATATATGTGTACTATATAGTATCACATTTGGGTGGCTATATTAGTGGGAAATCAAAAATTTCACTTCTATGTGCCTTGTATAGGTGAATAGTACTTTTTATAAGCTATTTGTAACATATGTGGTATAAGTAATTAAATTGACAAACAAAGACTAAAACACCCCCACACTAATAAGGGGCCGGTTTTTATAAGGTTGTGACTCACCACTCTCTTATTAATGTATTAAGTAAGTAAAGATAAGTAAATAAGCTACCTTTTTACTTTATAAGTATAAATATCTCTTAAAGCAAATTCTATCTTCATTCTCTCATTTCCCTTCCTTGCTCACACGGTTTCCCACTCATCTTCTCCCTTCTTCCTTGTTCTCTCACGATAAACCACTACCACCATTAAACACCAGCTTTGACCACTTGCTAAATCTAGCTCACTTGTCCAAATCAAAAACAAATACCACCAATCTCTTCCTCTCATCAAGCTCTTCATTCCTATCTTCTCAAAACTCCTAGAGCTCCATTTCGGTGCCAAGGTGTTCCACCATTGAAGGAGCTTGAGCTTGGATTTCTACATATTATTACTCTCCTTTACTTCTAGGTAAGGAATCTCAAACAAAAATCAAGTTTCCTCCTTGTTTTTGTCATGTCCGAAAATACACATTGATATAGCTCATTGTGTGACTTTGTTCTAGCTTCATTTCAACTCTTCATGGACTAGGTGGAGTCCTCTCTTGCTAGATATTCAAACTCCTTCAAAGAACAAGGTAAAACAACTACATTAATGTTTTTGAAACAATGTCAAATTAGGGTTTACAATGAGATGAAGCTCAAAGCTTGAATACTCATTATGGTGTTTGTATATTGTCTAGAACTTGACAAGGAACCAAAATACCATACGGTTTTGTAAGGAATCAAGAAGGAAGTGTTTTGGGAAAAGAGGTAAATCTACTAACTTAAATGTTGTTTAATGCCTTAGGAGAAATGAGCTTATAAATGCTTATTAAAACTACCTAAAGAGCAAATGGTGAATGACTTAGTAAAGTGTCTCAAGAGACTAGTAAAGGGCATATGTGTGTTGAGTGTATTTGCAGGTTAAAGGCATATATTGTGGAAATTCAGTGTATGATTAAGCACTTTAAGTTAAGAGCACATTTTAAGGGCCTAAGAGCCATGCATTTTAAGGGCCTAAGTGCCATGCAATTTAAATTGTGCACTATATTGTAATGTGGTGTAAATTTGGTGAAATTATGTATGAGAGTGTTCTTGATGATTTTAGATGATCTTGTGTGTTTAAAGGAGAAGGTAAAGTGTTTAGGCTTAGTAATGTTCTAAGGGAACCCATGTCAAAATTTAGGTAAGAAGCAAGAAGTTTTAAGTGTTTACATAAGGTTTGGTGAGTTAGAAAGTGTAGGAGATGAATAAGAAGTTTATGATGTTCTTAAGGAATTTGATGAACTAGGAGGAAACATTCTATAGTGTAATAAGGACTTAGGCATGATCTTGAGATTTAAGTAGGTACCAAAGTCACTTTGGGACTTAGGTAAATACCTAGGCAAACTTTGGTAAAATAAGGAGAAGTGTACACTAGGAAAAGAGTTTCAAGAAGGAGATAAGGAATTAGTGGTGAGAGATGATGCTTGGGAGATGATGTTAAGTTAAGGAGAAAGCATTTTGGGATAGTAGTTGTCATAGGTATGAAACACCATCTAGGAACCTAGTATAAAATAACATAAGTGTTAAGGAATTTTACAAGGAAATAAGTAAATGGTTTAAGGAATTAGAAAATGAGTTTCATGGATGTTGTATGTGGATGTAAGGTTACCAAATGTTGTTAGGAAGCATTAAGAGGCCTTAGGAGAAGTTGGTGAAGAATTGGAAAGTTTGGGTAAGTTTAGAAGGCGACCGACCCAGGGGCCGACCCAGTTTTTGGGTCGGTCGAGCCTCTGTAAAATGTTAGGAAAATGTTCGGTGATGGTCCGACCCAAAAGGGTGGGTCGGACATGGGTCGGTCGGGCAAGTTTCAAAGGAAGGAAATGTTCGCACATGGACCGACCCAGAATGGTGGGTCGGACGTGGGTCGGACGAGCATGATTATAAGGAAGTAAAAGGGTTCTGTAATGGACCGACCCAGAAGGTTGGGTCGGACATGGGTCGGTCAAGGTAAGTTCTTCAGACCCGAAGACCACTGGGAGGGTCCGACCCAGTTGTGGGTCGGACGGTGGGTCGGTCGGACCAAAACATGTAAAAAAAAAAAAAAACAGAAAAGAATGTGACTTATGTAGTTAACCCTAGGGTATTTAATGAAGGTAACCTAGGGTAAGATAGGCATTAAAACATGTCATACAAGCATGTTGAATATATAGTAAGTGTGAAGTTAAATAATTAATTAACCGACCTTACTAATGTGTATAGGATTCTCTCAAGGTGGGAACGAAACAAGGCAAGGACCAAGGTATGGTTTTCTTGCAGTCTGTTGCCTAACGGTTTACACCGGCTTGGGTGTTGTTGTTTTCTGAGTGTTTACGACCTTATAAGATTAAGGCATGAAAAGAGTTTACAGTTGTATATTATGGTGTTGTGTTATTATGACTCCTTTCCCTTGGTGTGTCTAACAAGACCTAAATGTTGCTTGTATGTGACTTGACAAATGTTGTGTGTTCACTAACAAGTGCTAATCGGGGGGAGTGAGGAGTCCGGTATGTTCCGGCCACGCGTGTGATGGATGGGGGTCGTTATCATATCCAGTTCGGCTCCCTAGGTGTATGTTTAGGTGGTATTCCAATTTGGTTTCAACCTTCCCTTAGCTTATCCAAAGCTAGTTTACTGACTCACGTCGGGCCATAGGGGCATACTGTGTTGTTTGGTGTGCTTGGGATCACTATATCCGACACACCTTGGGTTTAAGTCAACCGTTCAAATAACAGGATGGTGATGAGGTAATTAACGAGCTTGGTATGGGTTGGCAACAATCTCTATGCTCATGGTATGTACTAACTGTGGTGGAAGGATCTTAATGTGAACCGTTCTTGTGGTGATATGTATTGATGATGTGATGCTATGCAATTTCCCTTGCTATGCTATGGTATATGTGTATATATATGTTGGTTGTTCTAAAATGAATGCCATGTTATTATGACAATTGGTTGCGCGTATCCCGTTAGTCGATGGGCTGCGCGTTAGCCATACCAGCAAAGGTGCTGACCCCCTCGGGGGCCCCATATTTTATTTGATTGCAGGATGAGGATCGAAGAGGCTGAGTGGCTCTAGGTCCTAGGCGGTAGATATACTTTTGGATAATAGGTTGTTGAGCCCGGGATGCGCCTGTGCTCCCGAGGCGTACATGTTGATACCTTGTTATACAGTTATGGATGATTATGGTTTGGAGATGTTTGTAAATTAAATACTCGGTATGGTTGGTTATGTTTATATATGGATGTTAGTTACTATGCTCGGGAGTCTGATCATCAGACCGATACACTTGTATTTATTCTGCCTAGTTAACCACGTGGGTGGTTAACGGCGTTGTAACACCAAAGCGATAGTTATTATTTGGTTGGTTATTTCCGCTGCGACTTCGGTAGATGATAGGAGCGGTTGTAGGGGTGTTACAAATGATAATAGACAAAAAACACATTGACGGTTAGCCCAAGTATTCGTTCATGGTTCACTTCCAGTTATCACAAGGCCATTGGCCATATAATGGTTATTCACTTTTTTTGTTTAGTAATTTACCGCAAAATAGTTCAAGCAAGTATGCATCAATCGATACACTTGTCAAAGTAGTCTTAACAACGACATCAAGAAGAAAAATATAACACTAGTAGAGGTGGGGGGTAGGGTTAGCAAGTTGTATAGTAGATGAATGTGTGTTGGTGTTTGTAGAACTAGTAATGTGCTTCAATTTCATCAACCTTAAACATCTGTTTTGTGTTGAGGCAGAGTGGAAAACAATCTGTGGAGTAGAGTAATCGAAGATTTTTTTGGTTCTCAATTCCCAAATCTTCCACAAGGTATGAATGAGGGTAGAGGTCCAAGTCTTCATCAACTTTCTGTGCAAGGATAAAGATGACCAATGTTCGAACATGAGTAATCCTGAATCAGGAAAGATGATGGTTATATTTCACCAGGGGAGGATGGAGACCTATAGTGTTCTTGTGTGGGAGCAGTGGAGAAAGAGATGTGATTAGTAGTTTCTAAGTTGTTGACAAGACTGTCGTCATTCACCTCAACGACAGCACAAGCCCCTTCTGCCCCCAACAAGAGCTATTTATTACTTTAATCACTCCACTACCCCGCAGTATGTTGCAATCTCATATTGAACAAAAAACACACTATGGATGAAACTAATGTATTCAATAGCCAACACATTTACATCAGATGAACAAGAAGTATGCACCGTGAGCACTCAATAATGAGTATTCGCCGTTTTTTTAATTACACCTGCTAGAACGCGCTGAACTGATAAACTCAACCTCGCTTACTTCTTATTCAACCAAAGTAGGTTGACAAAGATTTCAACTTCCATTTTTTTATAACTAAAAAAACTTAACCAAACAAGGGTGTGGACTACCTTAAAATCACACAAAATTTGAGTAAGAACCTACTTTCATAAATTATTATTTTAATAGTGATAATCATCACAATGTGATGCACGAATTGAAGAACTTAATTTTTCTTGATGAACTAGAATCGAATTATGAGATTTCATTGTTTTAAATATAATAATAAAGATACACCGCACACGAATGATACCCCTCGGCAACAAACAAAACAAGAAGAATAAATCTGGCTCCGATACCACTGTAAGAATTTATATAGATTATGGTATCTGCCCCATGACCGTAGTGGAATAACTAGGATTGTTTTTCTTGTTCGTTTTTAACCGAATCTTCCTTTCCTTGTTTTCAGTTGATGAAGCCTTCGCATCTACCAGATGGACGAGGCCACAACAGCTGTCCCCACGTTGTCCACAGCTTAAGAACCCTAACACGTTTTTTTGGCATTTTGTGGTAGTTAGGATTTCTTAATGTTTCACGGGAAACCAATTCCGGAGTCTCTATTTATAATAATAATAGAAGTAGATAAGAATAACAAATATTTTTACTAATATAAAATAAAAAAATATTGTCTTTACTACAATAAAATAACCAACACATTATCGTAATAGGAGCAACATATATGATCAATTTGTATGGATTTCAACAAAAACATATAGAAGTTCATGAAATATAGAACAATTTCCACGAAAGCCAAAATTTCACTATGATCCTAGTTTCCACACCATCTGATGCATGTTTACAAGTTTTTATTATATTTAATGATGGATCTAATCCACAGTTGAAATATCTTGATGAATATGCTTCACAGTTAGAAATATCTTTCTAGAGCTTTGCTCTTGCTCTTACATCTTCTTCCTTGCATACATGGGTCTTCCATGCTGCCTTCTTCACCTCAATCAAATAGGTATCATAGAGTGGATGTGTTCTCATATGCTTCAAAACATAATGTGCTTCCATATTTTTCAGCTTCACCTCCTTTGGAGGATTGCAGCCATCACACATCTTTGATTTCTCCATTCTCAAACTTTGCATAGAGACAAAAACAGATTTAGTTTGGAATTAATTACGCTGAAAGGAGAGGCAACAAAGCCGTATATACAGTGCTGGCCGAGTGGAAAACAATCTTGTGGAGCAGAGTGACCGAAGATTTTTTTGTTTCTCAATTCCCAAATCTTCCACAAGGTATGAATGAGGGTAGAGGTCCAAGTCATCATCAACTTTCTATGCAAGGATAAAGATGACCAATGTTCGAACATGAGTAATCCTGAATCAGGAATGATGATGGGTATATTTCACAAGGGGATGATGGATGCCTATAATGTTCTTGTGTGGGAGCAGCGGAGAAAGATGTGATTAATAGTTTCTAAGTTGTTGACAAGACTGTCGTTATTCACCACAACGACAGCACAAGCCCCTTCTGCCCCCAACAAGAGCTATTTATTACTTTAATCACTCCACTACCCCGCAGTATGTTGCAATAACATATTGAACAAAAAACACACTTTGGATGAAAGTAATGTATTAAATAGCCAACACATTTACATCAGATGAACAAAAAATATGCACCGTGAGCACTCAACAATGAGTATTCGCCCTTTTTTTAATTACACCTGCTAGAACGCACTGAACTGATAAACTCAACCTTGCTTACTTCTTATTCAACCAAAGTAGGTCAACAAAGATTTCAACTTCTTTTTTTAAAACCAAAATAAGTTAACCAAACATTAGGGTGTGGACTATCTCAAAATCACAAAAAAATTTAAGTAAGAACCTACTTTCATAAATTATTATTTTAATAGTGATAATCAGCACAATCTGATGCACGGATTGAAGAACTTAATTTTTCTTGATGAGCCGGAATTGAATTACGAGATTGCATTGTTTTATATATAATAACCAATATACACCGCACACGAATGATACCCCTCGGCAACAAACAAAACAGGAAGAATAAATCTGGCTCCGATACCACAGTAAGAATTTATATAGATTATGGTACCTGCCTCTTGACCGTAGCGGAATAACTAAGATCGTTTTTCCAGTCCGTTTTTAACCGAATCTACCTTTCCTTGTTATCAGTTGATAAAGCCTTCACATCTACCAGGTGGATGAGGCCACAACAGCAGTCCCCACATTGTCCACAGCTTAAGAACCCTAACACATTTCTTTTTGGATATTTTATGGTAGTTAGGAATTCTTAACGTTTCACACTAAGGAAACTAATTCTAGAGTTTCTATTTATAATAATAATAAAAGTAGATAAGAATAACAATATTTTTACAAAAATAAAATAAAAAATATTGTATTTACACAATAAAATAACCAACACATTATCGTAATAGGAGCAACAGATATGATCAATTTGTTTGAATTTCAACAAAAACATATAGAAGTTCACGAAATATAGAACTACTTCCACAAAAGCCGAAATTTCACTATGATCCTTGTTTCCTCACCATCCGATGCATGTTTAGAAGTGTTTATATATTTGATGATGGATCTGCTCCACAGTTGAAATATCTTGTTGAATATGCTTCACAGTTAGAAATATCTTTCTAGAGCTTTGCTCTTGCTCTTACATCTTCTTCCTTGCATACATGGGTCTTCCATGCTGCCTTCTCACCTCTACCAAACAGGTATCATAGAGTTGATGTGTTCTCATATGCTTCAAAACATAATGTTTTTCCATATTTTTCAGCTATACCTCCTTTGGAGGATTACAGCCATCACATATGTTTGATTTCTCCATTGTTACACTTTGTAGAGACAAAAACAGATTTAGTTTGGAATTAATTACGCTGAAAGGAGAGGCAACACAGCCGTATATATAGTGCGGGCCGAGGCAGCACTGCCGCGTTCTAACAAAAAGGTAAATAAATTAAATTAATTGAAATTTCTTTTTTTTAAAAAAAATGATAATAGACAAACACTTGTGACGGTAGCCCAAGTAATGCGTTCGTGGTTCACTTCCGATTATCACAAGGCCATTATAATGGTGTATTCACTTTTTTTGTTTAGTAATTTACCGCAAATAAGTTCAGGCACAGTGTGCATCAATCGATACATTTGTCACAAGTAGTCTTAACAACGACATCAAGAAGAAAAATATAACATTAGCATAGGTGGGGTAGCAAGTTGTATGAATAGATGAATGTGTGCATTGGTGCAGAACTAGTAATGTGCTTCAATTTCATCCAGTCCTAAACATCTCTTTTGATTGTTGAGGCAGAGTGGAAAACAATCTGATGGAGCAGAGTAACCGAAGATTTTTTTGTTTCTCTATTCCCAAATCTTCCACAAGGTATGAATGAGAGTAGAGGTCCAAGTCTTCATCAACTTTTTGTGCAAGGATAATGATGACCAATGTTCGAACATGAGTAATCCTGAATTAGGAAAGATGATGGGTATATTTCTCCACGGGAGAATGGAGGCCTATAGTGTTCTTGTGTGGGAGTAGTGAAGAAAGATGTGATTAGTAGTTTCTAAGTTGTTGACAAGACTGTCGCCATTCACCTCAACGACAACACAAGCCCCTTCTGCCCCCAACAAGTGCTATTTATTACTTTAATCACTCCACTACCCCGCAGTATGTTGCAATCACATATTGAACAAAAAACACACTTAGGATGAGACTAATGTATTCAATAGCCAACACATTTACATCAGATGAACAAAAAATATGCACCGTGAGCACTCAACAATGAGTATTCGCCCTTTTTTTTTAATTACACCTGCTAGAACGCGCTGAACTGATAAACTCGACCTTTCTTACTTCTTATTCAACCATAGTAGGTCGACAAAGATTTCAACTTCCTTTTTTTAAAACCAAAAAAAGTTAACCAAACATTAGGGTGTGGACTGCCTCAAAATCACACAAAATTTGAATAAGAACCTACTTTCATAAATTATTATTTTAATAGTGATAATCATCACAATCTGATGCACGGATTGAAGAACTTAATTTTTTTTATGATCCAGAATCGAATTACAAGATTTTATTGTTTTATATATAATTAGAAAGATACACCACACACGAATGGTACCCCACGGCAACAAACAAAACAAGAAGAATAAATCTGGCTCTGATACCACTGTAAGAATTTATATAGATTATGGTATCTTCCTCTTGACCGTAGCAGAATAACTAGGATTGTTTTTCCTGTCCATTTTTAACCGAATCTTCCTTTCCTTGTTATCAGTATATGAAGCCTTCGCATCTACCAGGTGGACGAGGCCACAACAGCAATCTCCACATTGTCCACAGCTTAAGAACCCTAACGCATTTCTTTTTGGGTATTTTGTGGTAGTTAGGATTTCTTAACGTTTCAAACTAAGGAAACTAATTCTAAAGTCTCTACTTATAATAATAATAATAATAATAATAATAATAATAATAATAATAATAGAAGTAGATAAGAATAACAAATATTTTTACAAAAATAAAATAAAAAAATATTGTCTTTACTACAATAAAATTACAAACACATTATCGTAATAGGAGCAACAGATATGATCAATTTGTATGGATTTCAACAAAAACATATAGAAGTTCACGACATATAGAACTACTTCCACGAAAGCCAAAAATTCACTATGATCCTAGTTTCCTCACCATCCGATGCATGTTTACAAGTTTTTATTATATTTGATGATGGATCAGCTAACAGTTGAAATATCTTGATGAATATGCTTCACAGTTAGAAATATCTTTCCAGAGGTTTGCTCTTGCTCTTACATCTTCTTCCTTGCATACATGGGTCTTCCATGCTGCCTTCTCACCTCTACCAAAGAGGTATTATAGAGTTAATGTGTTCTCATATGCTTCAAAACATAAAGTTTTTCATATTTTTTAGCTTTACCTCCTTTGGAGGATTACAGCCGTCACATAACTTTGATTTCTCCATTCTCACACTTTGTAGAGACAAAAACAGATTTAGTTTGGAATTAATTACGCTGAAAGGAGAGGCAACACATCCATATATATAGTGCGGGCCGAGGTAGCACTGCCGCGTTCTAACAAAAAATTAAATAAATTAAATGAATTGAAATGTCTTTTTTTTTAAAAAAAGATAATAGACAAACACTTGTGACGGTAGCCCAAGTATTCCGTTCGTGGTTCACTTCCGATTATCACAAGGCCATTATAATTGTGTATTCACTTTTTTTTAGTAATTTACCGCAAAGCAGTTCAGGCACAGTTTGCATCAATCGATACACTTGTCACGAGTAGTCTTAACAACGACATCAAGAAGAAAAATATAACATTAGCAGAGGTGGGGTAGCAAGTTGTATGAGTAGATAAATGTGTGCATTGGTGTAGAACTAGTAATGTGCTTCAATTTCATCTAGTCCTAAACATCTCTTTTGATTGTTGAGGCAGAGTGGAAAACAATCTGATGGAGCAGAGTAACCGAAGATTATTTTGTTTCTCTATTCCCAAATCTTCCACAAGTTATGAATGAGGGTTGAGGTTTAGGTCTTCATCAACTTTCTGTGCAAGGATAAAGATGACCAATGTTCGAACATGTAATCCTGAATTAGGAAAGATGATGGGTATATTTCTCCAGGGGAGGATGGAGGCCTATAGTGTTCTTGTGTGGGAGTAGTGAAGAAAGATGTGATTAGTAGTTTCTAAGTTGTTGATAAGACTGTCGTCATTCACCTCAACGACAACACAAGCCCCTTCTGCCCCCAACAAGTGCTATTTATTACTTTAATCACTCCACTACCCAGTAGTATGTTGCAATCACATATTGAACAAAAGACACACTTAGGCTGAGACTAATGTATTCAATAGCCAACACATTTACATCAGATGAACAAAAAATATGCATCGTAGGCACTCGACAATGAGTATTCGCCCTTTTTTTAATTACACCTGCTAGAACGCGCTGAACTGATATACTCAACATTTCTTACTTCTTATTCAACTAAAGTAGGTCGACAAGGATTTCAACTTCCTTTTTTTAAAACCAAAAAAAGTTAACCAAACATTAGGGAGTGGACTGCCTCAAAATCACACAAAATTTGAGTAAGAATAAATTATTATTTTAATAGTGATAATCATCACAATCTGATGCATGGATTGAAGAACTTAATTTTTTTTTTTGATGAGCCGGAATCAAATTACGAGATTTCATTGTTTTATATATAATAACAAAGATACACCGCACACGAATGATACCCCTCGGCAACAAACAAAACAAGAAGAATAAATCTGGCTCCGATACCACTGTAAAAATTTATATAGATTATGGTACCTGCCTCTTCACCGTAGCGGAATAACTAGGATCGTTTTTCCTGTCCGTTTTTAACCGAATCTTCCTTTCCTTGTTATCAGTTATGAAGCCTTCGCATCTACCAGGTGGACGAGGCCACAACAGCAGTCCCCACATTGTCCACAGCTTAAGAACCCTAACATATTTCTTTTTAGGTATTTTGTTGTATTTAGGATTTCTTAACGTTTCAAACTGAGGAAGTAGAGTGAGGATGACAGATGGACTAAATTCCATCCCTTGGAGATGTATGAAATTGTAATCATGACTAGGAAGAGTAAAAAGATAGAAAATGAAAACAATTAAATTATTTGGTTGTTTGAAACTGATGTGGGAAGTCGAACTTGATCCTGATCAGATCAGGGGAAACCGAACACAAATTGGGATGGAAAGATAGTTCAACACTGATGCTGATCACATCAGGGT
Source organism: Limonium bicolor (assembly GCA_023374045.1). Classification (NCBI taxonomy): domain Eukaryota; kingdom Viridiplantae; phylum Streptophyta; class Magnoliopsida; order Caryophyllales; family Plumbaginaceae; genus Limonium; species Limonium bicolor. The sequence goes on from CM041776.1 coordinate 527,643,388, forward strand.
CGAATGATTCTTGAAGCTCCCCTTAAGTGGTCACAAGAATCACGCATAGGATAGATGTAATGAATATAAATTGAAATTTAGAGCTGTATGCTTTAGAAAGATTTCCAATTAGTAGTTGTGAAAGGATTTCCTTAGACATGAGAATAAGGATTTGTTGGAAGCGTACACCGGAGAAGATAGTAGTATATCATATTGTGTTATTCCAAGGGCAGCGGGACATAGAGGAGTCCTGTGTCTAGATGACCTGAGTTCCTGCGGAATTGTAATGTGTATTGCATTGCTTTGGGGATAGCTTTGCACTGTACGTATGTATAAATGTTGTAATGAGGAACCAGACGGTTGATAGTAATATGGATTGGAGTAATTATTGTACATTGGTATGGTATGGAAAGGAGAAACATTGAGTAACGGATTTGGGAATGGTAAGGAGGAGGAATGTATGGCTTCGGTATTAGGCAAGTATAAATGAGTAAGTATAGTAATCCCATAACCTCGAACAACTTTGAGGACAAAGTTCCGAAGGGGGGTAGATTGAAATACCCCGAACTTAAATATAGGGATTAAAATTAATCTAATACGTATTTAAGGGCCTAATGACGCCTAAGTAATATTGGTAAGGAAAAATAAATCCAAAAGAAATCAAGAAATGCTTAAAAAGCGAAAAACGCTAAATAAGCGTTAAATAACCATAGGAGGTATGAGACTTCGGTTAGAGTATTATATGGATTCTAAAGGTTCAATAAGACCTAAATAATATATGGGAACAACTCCCGAAGAAAATGGATCCAAATAATAAATTAAAACGCTAATAGAGCTTTAGAGCACGTATTTCGAGAAAACCCGAAAACGTGACTTTAAGTGGTCAAACGGACCCGTAAAAATAGTAAATCATTAAATAATAATTATTAAGCATTTATGGAAGCTTAATAACCAATAAAAATAATTAAACAAGAGGATTCCGGAAAACGGGCCCGGTTAGTGAATAGTACTGAAACCGGGTAAACTAACGAGCGTTTTCTGTAAAAGACGAAAAACGCTCCAACCAGTAATACAGTAGGGGGACCGATTTTAATATGTCCAATAATACCCCCACACATACATGTAACTAGTATTGGAGAAATATGTGACTACTTCTACCACTTAGGCAGTGTACCTAATCGTTTTGCGGGATAGTGGATTCGTGGGGTTGTCGTACTCTTGGGGACCTCGCTGTAGATAACTAAAAGTGGATTAAATTTACTGAGACTTCTAATAAATAGATTTTATCATTTTTTAAGGAGAAGAAATAATCGAAAACCTAACCTGAACAAAAACAAAATAATAAAAACAATATTTTTGTCTTTTAAGAAAGCATCCCGGGTTAGTTCTGCTCACCTATTTTATCAATTATATTAATATAAACTTTACCACTTAAGTAATAAACTCAGAAACTATAAATAATTCGTTGACGACTAAATCTAACGAACCCTAACCAGTTGCTAGAACTAGCAGCAGACTAATGCTCTAATCCGGACACAACCAATCGCATAAAGAACAGCTTCTATTTGAGACTAATTAACCTATAGGCCGGATCAGGCTTCTAGCTGTTAATCAGGTTTAACTTCCTATGTCTTGTTATCTATCTCAGCTCTCGCATGTTGATTAGAAAACTACAAATATTGCTTTAATAATTGATCAGAAAATTAAAGCACATGAAGGGCAAGAATTAAACTATTACTTTAGATAAAATCTTAGTGGAAAGCTTAACATAACATAATTATATAAAATAGGCTCGCATCCCAAACATGGGAGGGCTTTTATTAATTAAACATAACTATATATAAACAACGTTTTAACAAAATAAGAGAAAGGGTAGAGAAAACTCCAGCTAGCAAGTTGACTCTGAATCCTAGCTCCGCCTCTGTATCCACGTCGTCCGTAATAATAATACTAATTAATGGCAGAGATGTGGTGTGGTGGAAAAACAAATAAAAATGGAGAAAACGGGGAGAAGAGAATTGAATGTGGTCGATGGATAGTGGAGAGTGTACGTGGTGAGCGTACGTAGTGAGCGTGGTGAGATGATGGTTAACGTATGTGAACTTTGGATTTTAAGAAGGGATCCCAAATACTGAAGAAAACGTAGCTTATTTATAGGAAAGGTGGAGAAGGGTGAATGGAATAAGATGGCGGTGGAGTCGGTAAGCAGATCCGTGAAGATCGCAGACAGATTTAAATCCTGGTCGAGCAGCAGTAATCACAGAGGCGGCGTCACGCGTGAGTAAATTAAGGTGGGCGCCGTCTGCAATTAATGAAGGAGCAGTTCGAGTGCGGCGCCGCGAAGGAAGAAGAAAACTGTTGCGTGCGCTAATGTGCTCTTGTCCGCCTCGTGTCCGCGTTGATGTCCGCTTCAAACTCAAGCGGACGCCTCTGCTACATCTCTGTCGTCCGCATCTTCAACCGCCCAGATCCTACGCGGACAAGTTTTGTGCGCGCCTTAGTACTGTCCGCCTCCTTGTCCGCATCTCCGTCCGCGCGGGACTAATGCGGACATCTCTAACATCCTTGTGTTCGCCCGGTCACTTATCCTGTCCGCGTATGCGTCCGCCTAAGCTCTTCATTCGGACGTGTGTGTGTGTCCGTGGCTTATTCTCTTGACAAACTTTGACCGGCTCTAGATTCTTCGTTATAAGTCCGTTTTACTCGCCGTTTGTTGCGTTGGAAAGCTCATGAGATCATATATCCATTAACATGGCTTTTTCCTACATTTAACACATAAAATATATCAATTCATATCAAAACATAAATCTAGGAAAATCGTAAGATAAGTGAGAAATATTACTTAAAATACTGCAAATTAATAAGGTAATTAAACCCTTAAAAGTCTATATATTTCGCACTTATCAACTAGTAAAATAAACAATGAGCCAAAAAGTAAAAAGTAAATAAAGTAAAAAGGGGACATACCTTTTCTCTCACCTCCAATCCCCTCATTTTCTCCTCTCTCTCGTGAGTTCCCTCCTCCCAGCAATTTCTCTCTCTTCTACCTCCTCTGTTGGGCGATTTCTGAAGCTTCAAGGGAAGCTTCAATGGCTACCTCACTTCTCTTGCATGCTCTAGTCTCATTTGCACTTCAAATGCAAAAGTAAGCACATATTCTTCATCCCCTCAACATTCTCTACAACTCTATCTTTTCAAAATTCGAAAAGGAAGAACTTCATCTCCATGGGTTTTCCCCATTCAAAGAGAAAATGGTACCAAAGTAAAGCTTGGAGTCTCCTCTCTCATTAAGGTAAAAATCTACATGAAAAACTCATGTTTCCTTCATCTTCTTTTACAACTGATTCCTACCCCCTTGTAATACTCTACTTTCTCTCTCTCGTTTAAGCAAAATTACAACCTTGCAATGGTGGTGGAATCACCTTCTCAAACCAAGGGCTAAAACCCTCCTAAAACACTCTAAAGGTAAACCCTAGAATTTGTGATTTGAACATTTCAATGCATTAGTGTTAATGTAAGGGTTAGTATGTTAATTACACTTATTTGTGGTGTATTGGGTGATGGGAATGGGGTTTGGCAACTCCATTCCCCATGTAGCCGATTGTGCAAGAAAGAGAGAAAGAGGAGGATTGGAAAAGAAAGGAAGGAAATATAGCTTAAGGTAAGAGCTCCTCCCTAATGTTAAATTTTAATGCATTAGAGTGATGGGGATGAGTAAACTGATTAAAGAAACCCAAATATTGTATTAGTATTGTAGTTTGTGGAAGTTTTGAGTATTTATGAGCAAGTATTGGAATTGTAGGCCTTGGGGCCAATAAAATTGTGTATGTGTATTAGTATGGTGGATTGAGGAAGTAATGATGTATTATTGTAATTGAGGAAGTATTGGTGTATGAGATTTTGTATGTGTGCTGATAGAACCCTTGTGGTTTGGCTAGAATAGGGATGAATTTGATGAGAAAGGAGATGTGTGGATAAGTAAGAAAAGTGGGTGAACTATGGTGAAATTTTAGTAGGAATTGTGTATTAAGAATGACTTGGTGAATGAGAGAACCAAGGTGTGTATTGGGATTTAGTAGAGATGATTTAGTAACTAAGGAGTAGTAGTTGTGGTAAGAGAATGAAAAGATGTAAAATCTGTAGCAAAGAGTATTGAAATGTGTTGGAGAATCAAGGAAGAATTAGTATGAAGGATTTAGTGAAAATAGCATTGTACTGAGTAAGACTTAGGTTGAGTATAATGCAAATGAGGCAACAGAAGAGCCATAGGAGTAGTGGGAAGAAGAGAGGAGAAATCTGTAGCATTTGGAGAAGAACAAAACTGTAATAGTGGAGAAAAATGTAACAGTGGAGTGTGTTTTGTAACAGATTTTGGTAGAGTGGATTAGGCTAGATTAAAGTGCTTAATCAATGCTAAAATATGCTAGATTATATGTAAGAATAATGGGGAAGAAGTTGGTAAAAGATTGAAGTTGAAACAAAGCTTAAAAACTGTAAATTTGCAACAGGCTGGATTTGTCCTGGTTTGCAAACCAGTACGCAAACCAGGACCACCTCTTAAACTTGGCAGAATGCCTTCTCGCTGGAATGGTCCTGGTTTGCAAACCAGTACGCAAACCAGGACCACCTCAAAAACTTGACAGAAAGTATCGCTGAAGGATGGTCCGGGTTTGCAAACAAGTACACAAACCCGGACCACCTTAAAAATACGGCAGAAAGTTTCTAAAGTGATGGTCCAGGTTTGTAAACTGGTACACAAACCCGGACCACCATAAAAACTTGACAGAAACGTCTCTGAAGAGATGGTCCGGGTTTGTAAACCAGGACACAAACCAGGACCACCCCATTTTCGTCACAGAATCCATTTTAAAGCTAATCTAAGGTAGGGTAATGAAGGGTAAGATAATTAAGACATAATTAATGGTGTTTAAAGGTCATTAAAGCTATAAACAAGCTTAGGAAATAATTTTAAGTAAGTAACATAAGTAAGGGTATTTGAACAATGAAGAATTAGTAAGTATAAACTAGGAAACTCTAGTAAAGTAATGAGTAAGGTTAATTATGGATAATTAACCACCCAACTGTATGTATGTGATAGGATTTGATTAATCGAACACCGAAGAGGAGTCGGTGAGTCCGAAATCAATGGTGAAAGGTTTGATTTCTTCATGCCCTGTATCCTAATCTGGTTACCCCGATTTGTGTGCATATTTGATCACCTAAATAAGATAAATGCATGAATCGGATTATCTTGCACTTACTTGTGCTTGTTTATATTGTTCTTGATACATTTGTCTTGAACAACAGTTTGTATAATTCATGAAATGAATAAATGAGAATGAAGTGTGTATGTACCTCGTATTGTACTTGTGTAATGTATTGTACCTCGTATGTATGTGTATATGTGTATTGTATTATTGTGGCTTGGATGTTGACTTCTACTAATTCCTAACTACCTAACTCCTAACTTGAAAGTGAGTAAATTGGAATGAGTAGAAGTCCGATATAGTTTCGGCCACGCGTGAGGATGAGGAGACACAAGAGGTTGGATCCGATTCCTGACTCTTAAACCGGTCCGCGGCCCAAACCCCTTAAATGGGAAGCATCCCGGATCGGTGAGTCAAGTAAAGCCCGGTGGTGGGACCGTGTAGTCCCTGCCCGGAGGTCCCGACGACTTAACATGAGTAAGAGTAAGCAAGTAAGTATGTATGAGTATGAGTATGAATGCGTATGTATGGAGTAATGAGTAAAGAGTAATCTCCACCCGATTAACCCGGGTGGACCAATGAAGCTAACAAGTATTGTATATTGTGTATGTAATGAGTATGTGTAATTCGGGAGAAGGTACGTATGTATTGGATGGTTTTATTGTACTCCTTGTATGAAATGAAGTGTATGTATGTATGCCTTGCGTAAGTATTGTAATATTGTGTATGAAAGCATGGATGCATGATGTATGAATAAATGAACTCCATGTATACGACCAAGTGGTCGGCGTACCCTCACTAGTACGCGGGGTATGCGGTTATCATATGCAGCGAAAGGTGACCCCCAAGGGGGAACGTTTTTAGTGTGTAGGTACCTGAAGCGAATATGGTCAAGGTAAGAGACCGGTGGCACACCCTTGTAATTGGGAAGCAAGTAGCTTGTGAGGAATGGGTAGTGGATAGACTCTTAGTGAGTATGTATGAGTTGGAAAAAGTATGTATCTGGTTTGGAACTTAGTAAACTCGGTGTGAGCATTAGTTTGTATTGTACTTGTGGAGTTTTGTATTGAATGGGAAGTGTAGTCCTTGGATATGATTGTAGTAAGAATTGATTTTTGTATAGCACTCGGATATTCCGGTCCATCAGACCGATGCTGTATGTAGTAGTAGTAGCCTTGTTAGTCACGTGGGTGACTAACGGCAGTGTATCACCCACAGTTGAGTATGTAAGTATCCGCTGCGTGAATCTGGATTGTATAAGGAGATTGGACGGTAATGACGGTATTAGCGGTAGGGGTGTTACACTTTCGAGAGCTTTGCTCTTGCTCTTACATCTTCTTCCTTGCATACATGGGTCTTCTATGCTGCCTTCTTCACCTCTATCAAACAGGTATCATAAAGTTGATGTGTTCCCATATGCTTCAAAACATAATGTTTTTCCATATTTTTCAGCTTTACCTCCTTTGGAGGATTCCAGCCATCACATATCTTTGATTTCTCTATTCTCACACTTTGCATAGAGACAAAAATAGAATTAGTTTAGAATTAATTACACTGAAAGGAGAGGCAACACAACCGTATATACAGTGCAGGCCGAGGCAGTAGTGCCGCGTTCTAACAAAAATTAAATAAATTAAATGAATTGAAATGTATTTTTTTAAAAAAAATGATAATAGACAAACACATGTGACGGTAGCCCAAGTATTCCGTTCGTGGTTCACTTCCGGTTATCACAAGGCCATTATAATGGTGTATTCACTTTTTTTGTTTAGTAATTTACCGCAAAACAGTTCAGACACAGTATGCATCAATCGATACACTTGTCACAAGTAGTCTTAACAACGACATCAAGAAGAAAAATATAACACTAGCAGAGGTGGGGTAGCAAGTTGTATGAGTAGATGAGTGTGTGCGTTGGTGCAGAACTAGTAATGTGCTTCAATTTAATCCAACCTTAAACATCTGTTTTGATTGTTGAGGCAGAGTGGAAAACAATCTGGTGGAGTAGAGTAATCGAAGATTTTTTTGGTTCTCAATTCCCAAATCTTCCACAAGGTATGAATGAGGGTAGAGGTCCAAGTCTTCATCAACTTTCTGTGCAAGGATAAAGATGACCAATGTTCGAACATGAGTAATCCTGAATCAGGAAAGATGATGGTTATATTTCACCAGGGGAGGATGGATACCTATAGTGTTCTTGTGTGGGAGCAGTGGAGAAAGATGTGATTAGTAGTTTCTAAGTTGTTGACAAGACTGTCGTCATTCACCTCAACGACAGCACAAGCCCCTTCTGCCCCCAACAAGAGCTATTTATTACTTTAATCACTCCACTACCCCGCAGTATGTTGCAATCTCATATTGAACAAAAAACACACTATGGATGAAACTAATGTATTCAGTAGCCAACACATTTACATTAGATGAACAAGAAATATGCACCGTGAGCACTCAATAATGAGTATTCGCCCTTTTTTTTATTACACCTGCTAGAACGTGCTGAACTGATAAACTCAACCTCGCTTACTTCTTTTTCAACCAAAGTAGGTTGACAAAGATTTCAACTTCCTTTTTTTATAACAAAAAAAACTTAACCAAACATTAGGGTGTGGACTACCTCAAAATCACACAAATTTTGTGTAAGAACCTACTTTCATAAATTATTATTTTAATAGTGATAATCATCACAATGTGATGCACGAATTGAAGAACTTAATTTTTCTTGATGAGCCGGAATCGAATTAAGAGATTTCATTGTTTTATATATAATAATAAAGATACACCGCACACGAATGATACCCCTCGGCAACAAACAAAACAAGAAGAATAAATCTGGCTCCGATACCACTGTAAGAATTTATATAGATTATGGTACCTGCCCCTTGACCGTAGTGGAATAACTAGGATCGTTTTTCTTGTTTGTTTTTAACCGAATCTTTCTTTCCTTGTTTTCAGTTGATGAAGCCATCGCATCTACCAGATGGATGAGGCCACAACAGCTGTCCCCACATTGTCCACAGCTTAAGAACCCTAACACGTTTTTTTTGGCATTTTGTGGTAGTTAGGATTTATTAATATTTCCCGGGATACTAATTCCAGAGTCTCTATTTATAATAATAATATAAGTAGATTAGAATAACAAATATTTTTACTAATATAAAATAAAAAAATATTGAAATACCCCAAACCTTGGTATGTTGTGTAAATGTTAAACTATGGTATTTAAAGGCTAAAAAGTGCCTTAGAAACATAAATGAACCATTTAAACCATGGTAAAACACAATAAAACACTAAGACACGGTTTGAGCAAAAACATGCTCTAAGCTTGGAGTGAACTTGGTTAGGACCCAAAGAGCCTACCAAGACTTGATAATATTTAATTATGACTTTATAAGGCTAATTAAGTCCTTAGGAAACTTTGGTAGACAATGAAACCAAACAAAACACAAATAAATACCTTAAAGTCAATAAGAGCAAAAATGTGCTCTAAGCTTGGGATAAATTTGTATAAGACCTAATGGTCATACCTATATCTTATAAATATGTTAATGAACATATTAAATCAATTACCAAAGAAAACCAAGCTTGAAAACAAGTTAAAACACAAAATGTGCTTTAAGGAGTCTTAAAGCACGTTTTTGAAAAATTGTCTTGTAAATGAGTTTTGAATGGCTAAATGTCCATCATTACTCTTAAATATATATGTGTACTATATAGTATCACATTTGGATGTCTATATCAATGGGAAATCAAAAAATTTCACTTCTATGTGCCTTGTTTTGTGAATAGTGATTTTTATAAGCTAGTTTGTAACATATGTTATCATAAGTAATTAAGTTGACAAATAAAGACTAAAGTACCCTTCTAACTAAATGGGGGCCGGTTTTTCAAGGGTGATTCACCACCATGTAAAAATCAATTAAGGAAAGGAAGGGTAGGAAGGTAAAAAGGAGAAAGTTACCTTATAATACAAATATCTTGTTAAAGCAAGTTCTATCTTCATTTCTCCTTTCCTTCTTCATTTCACACGTCTCCAACCTCCCTTCTTGCTCTCTTTTACGAGCTGCTACAGCAACACCAACACCACCATTGTTTTCCATCTTTGACCACTTGTAACTCCTAGCTCCATGGTCCAAATTCAATTCCAAGACCACCATTCTTCTAGTTGGAGCAAGCTCTCTACACTTCTACCTTTTCAAATCTTCAAGAACTCAATTTCGGTGCCAAGGAGATTCACCATTGATGGAGCTTGGGCTCACCTTTTCACATATTATTGTTCTCCTTTGCTTCTAGGTAAGGAATCTCAAAGAAAAATCAAGTTTCCTCTCCTTTTAGTACATGGCCGAAAATTCACCTCACCATGGTGTCTTTCCTTGCTTGTTTTAGCTTCATTTGAATCTTCCAAGGGCTTGGTGGAGTCCTCTCTTGATATATTTCAAGCTCTCTTTCCATTCCAAGGTAAAACAATCATTTTAATACCTTAAGATAATATATGCAAACCTAGGGTTTACAATGAGATGAAGCATAAAGCTTATATACTCATTTCAATATTGGTATATTGTTTAGTAGTTGACAAGGAAAGAAATGCCTTACCGGTTTTAAGAGGAACAAGAAAGAAGTTTAAGTGGAAAAGAGGTAAATATGCTATCTCAATGTGGTTTAATGCCTTAGGAGAAATGAGCTTATAATGCTTGCTTAAACTACCTAAAGAGCAAATGGTGAATGACTTAGTAAGATGTTCTCAAGGAGACTAGTAAAGGAACATATGTCTTGGTGTTGTAATTGCAGGTCAAAGGCTTATGTATTGTGGAGATTCAGTGTTTAAGGATTATGCAATTTAAGGGCCTAAGAGCCATGTTATTTAAGGGCCTAAGTGCCAAGCAAGTTTAATTATGCACTATATTGTGATGTAGTGTAAATTTGGTGAAGTTTTGTGAGTGATAGTGTTCTTGATGGATTTAGGTGTTCTTGAATGTTTAATGGTGGAAACAATGTGCTTTGGTGTAACAAAATGCTAGGAGAACCTATGTCGAAATTTAGGAAATGCATAAGGAGTTCATGATGTTTTAAAAAGAATTTTGATGAACTAGGAAGTGTTCTAGAGTGTAACAAGGACTTAGGCATGATCTTGAGGTTTTAGTAAGTACCAAAGTCACTTTGGGACTTAGGTAAATACTTAGGCAACTTTGGTAAATAAGGAGAAAGTGTAAACTTGGAAAAGAATTTTCAAGAAGGATATAAGGAGTTAGTTGTGAGAGATGATGCTTGGGAGATGATGTTAAAATAAGGAGAAAGCTTTTGGGATAGTAGTTATCATAGGTATGAAACACCACTTGAAAAACTAGGAGAGAACATTGTAAGTGTTAGGAATTTCGTGAAGATATAAGTAAAGGTTTAAGGAATTAGAAAATGAGTTTTATGAGTGTTTAAGGATGTCTTAAGGTGTGTTTAAAGTGCCCAAATGAGGTTAGGGGGTACTAGGTTATATGGGGTGAAGTTTGGAGTTGAATGTGAAAAGGAAAACAAAGGTCTGGGGCAGACCGAACTTGCGACCGAACTTGCAAGTTCGGTCGCCCAGTTTACCCTGCGAGAATTGGCTTCTGGAATGGACCGACCTTGGGGACCGGACTTGCAAGGTCTGTCGGGCTTGTATTTTGTGTACGGATTAAGTTTCTGGAACCGACCGAACATGGGACCGGACTTGGCAAGTTCGGTCGGGCTAAATTTTCAAAGGGAAGAAACTCTCGGGAATAGACCGAACATGCGACCGAACTTACAAGGTCGGTCGGGGTAGAAAATTTTGACGGAAATGTGTTCTGGAATGGACCGAACTTGGACAAGTTCGGTCGGTAAGGTCGGTCGGACCAAAAATGTTGTTTAGGTTATAAAATGATATGTAATGATGGGGATTGATGGTTAATGATGTTATGAGGTTGTTAAGGACTTGTTAGGTGAGTTTTAATGACAAATAAGGGGGTGAAAAGTGAAGTAAAATGGAAGAGTGAAACATGTTAAAAATGTAAAGGTATTTAACTAGTTAAACGGGGTTAACTATGGTCATTCGACGTTACACAAACACATTACCCCAATGTTAATGAAGGTAACTTTAATGTACCAGTTGTTCGAGAATTGTTCGAGGAACGTAAGTGGACTTGGTAAAGTGGACTCCGGTGATAGGTATGGTTTTCTTGCAACCTGTGTCCTACCGGATTACACCGGCTTGTATGCCAATGTGTTTTGCTGAGTGTTTGCCACCTTGTAAGATTAAAACATGTAATGAGTTTATAGTAATTCTTTTATGTGGCGCATCTGGTCTCCGATACCGTTTAACCTCGAATAAGTGTTGAACCTTAGCTAACTAGAACTAGGAGCACGTGAGAGATCGGTATTTGGAGTTAACGACCCAAACCCTGGGAACGTTCTAACCACGGCTATGTGTGAGTTAGTTGGATATTGTTGTTGTATGCAAGTGTGTGAACCTCCCTTATGTGCTTAACTCGGTTATGATACCGTATGGTGTTGGATGTGATAAGTTCCATAGTGGAACTCTAACTACTTCTTTATAAGTATATATGTACTAACGGGGGGTGAGGAGTCCGGTATGTTCCGGCCACGCTGTGATGGACGGGAGTCGATGTCATATCCGGTTCGGCTCTCTTGGTGTATGTATAGGTTGTATTCCAATTTGGTTTCTACCTTCCCTTAGCTTATCCAAAGCTAATTACTGACTCACGTCGGGCCACAGGGGCATACGAATGTTATTTCGGTGTGCTTGGGATTACTATATCCGACACACCTTGGTTTAAGTTAACCGTTCGATATAACTGGACGGTAACGAGGTTGGTAACGAGCTTAGCATGAGATTGGCAATAATCTCTAGGCTCACTATATATACTAACTATGGTGGAAGGTTCCTTGTGTGAACCGGTCTTATGGTGTTTGTGTTGTTATTGTGCTAAGCAATTTCCCCTGTATGCTATGATATATACGTTAGGTGTTTAAAATGAATGCGATGTTGTCATGTGTACGCCGAAACAAGAAAGGTTTTGTTATGTTTTGTTATGTGAGGAATGAGATATGTTGTAGGATATGGAGTGTGTGGATCATGGAAAATCCCAGTTTGTGAGAAGAGGCGTTTAAGGATAACCCGATTAATGGGTACGTGTCGTTCATTAAGGAAGTAGCTCCGTTTTAGAGGAGAGCCACTCTAAGGTTAAAGGAATCATTGGATGATTTGTTAGGTGTGGATGTGTTGGTATATGTTGAGCCCTATTGTTGGGTGTATGCAAAGGGTTGTGTGTTTATGGTTTGTATGCATGATTTAAGTATAATCAACTGCATGCTAAGACGACAATTAGTTGTGCGTGGCCCGGTAGCATGTGGGCTGCGGGATTACCATACCAGCAAAGGTGTAGCCCCTTGGGGGCCACCCTTTCTCTCCTTTTCTATTTCAGGTACAAGGAGCTAGAAGCCGTTCGAGAGTAGGACGGGGTAGTCATTGTACATGGGTATTCATTTAAGTGTATGTATGCAGTAGGTGTAGTAAGACCAAAATTGTTGTCGGCATCAGTTTATAAATACTCGGTATAGTTGAAAGGTGTATGTTGTTGTTGTTGTTAATGGAAAGGGATAATAGTGTAGTCGCTCGGGAATCTAGTCCATCAGACCGGTACAATGTATATGTAATAGCCTTGTTAGCCACGTGGGTGGTTAACGGCGTGTAACACCAACGAGATAAGTAATGTGAGGAGGTTTGTTTTTCCGCTGCAGTTTATTGTAAGTGTGTTAATGTTGGATGGGGTGTTACAAAAAGTGGTATCAGAGCGAAGTATCGCTCTGATGACTGAATTACCGAGCTTAGGAAGTACCGAGTTAGGATTTTAGTACTTTGGGTTAAGGGTTGAGTGATAGCGTGAGAGATACGCTAGTTAGGAACTACTAGTGAATACTGAAAACCTACTATATCCATCCTGCCCTCCACAATCCCTGTATATAACTTTGGGAAACAACGCCAGAGAGATGAAAGTCCTCTCTTACTCGGGAATACCCGATCTGGCTGTTATTAAGTACCTCTAAGGGTATGGAGAACCTGTCATACGGTAGATCCCGAAAACTGGGAATCCCGGAGACGGTTCCCATCTAAACAAGTGTTAACCGCATTTCATAGCGAAGAGTAAAGAATCAGTGTATAGAAGAATAAAATTTCCGGCAACCTGGGTCGACATGCCGAGCAGTCGAGAATAGCCAGTTTGCAACGCACCAACCGTGCAACAGGCAAGAAGTGGATTAATAAAACCCGAGACGAGTGTCTACGGGACCACAGTTGATAAATAATACGCCAACGGTATACCAACCGACAAGGGAACTACAACGTAGTGCCCAAATACGTGGAACAGGCTACAAAGAGAATACAATACTAAGAAAAAGGGGTCTCCAGAATGGGAAACACCCTAGTTGATGATTACCATGGGAAGACAGTGAGAAGTCACCTAGAGGAGTTATTATCAAGACAGTAAGATCAGTGAGGGCCAACAAGGCCACTGATGACAGTGCGGGTAAAGACAATACCCCAACCGGTATGTGTTAAACCGATAGCCAGCTAGCATGGCGCACTTGCCATAGCAAGTGCTGCTATAACAGGGCTGTTCGGGAAATTTATAACCACTACGAAGTACTTGGTAAAGTACCATGAAGTTAAGTGAGGTCATTATAACCATGGAAGGCCTTAACAGTCTAACCTCTGTAATTGGAAGTACACCAGTCAGCAAGAAGCTAGACTTGGCTAAGGTAAGAAGATGTTGTGAAACCATGAAAAATTTTCTTTCAAACCCAGATTTATCTAAACTCTTTCTTTCAAAACCAGATTTTCTTTCAAACCAACACTTCTTTCCAACCTTCTTTTAAATCAAACCAGTGAAACCAGGGGCAGTTGACAAGGATACAACAGTGGATAAACTTTCCTCGATTAAGTTCGGGAAGCAAGGAATGAATATTGTCACGGGACAATATAAGGGAATTGACAACAAAATACTTCACCTAGGCGTGTGACGGACACTACAAGTGTACCAACTGTGTTGTGGGACGACCGCACTCCGATAGGAGCATGTGGGCCTGACAGACCTACTTATAGGTTAGTTGGGTAAGTAGTAATGTATCAGTATGATACCCCATATATGTATACGAGTAGAGTCCAGAACACGGGAAGTAGTCGACTCCGTTCTACGGTCAGCAGTGTAAATCAAACAAGAACTAAGGATTACCATGAATGGTTGAAGTTAAGGAACTCAGTTAAGTTAACGAGACCAAAGGAATTAGTGAATCCCTTTCAAGGAAATGTTTAAGAGTCAGGAGGTGCGAAGTGCACTAACTGAATGTAAAGACATCATATATGACTTAAGGATCCTCAGGGATAAACATGATAGCTGGAATGGTGACCCAGCCTAATGTGGACACATTAACGTGCAATGAACGGGATGAAACTCCCAGAATCAGTACCTACACTATCTGGAAATGTTGATCTTCACAGAAGAAGATAATAACCAGTGAAGAACGCAAAAAGGCGTGGCTAACGGAATGTACCCATGAGTGCAAGCCAGATGTAATGGCATATGTTAGTAACACCCGGGAGCAATCCCTGAGGGGTGTTTGGATTAAACATTGTTAGATGGAGCAATATAACAGAAGCATAAGATTTGAAACAATTACTCGGATTAGACAATGAAGGAAACACACTTAACCGTAGGACCCTAAGTTGCCAAGGAGACAACTTGGAAGGAATCGTGACCGTAAGGCTTATAAGCCACAACAACTTGTGTTATGTAAATGTGATTGGTTACAGAAGTATATGTTACACAAGGAAATAGAGCAGAGAACGAACCACTGCATTAAGAGTGGGGATACCTCTCGATATTGTGAGACCGCAGGAGCGGTAGTTATGTGAGTCAAGTCCAAGAAATATGTTAAGGACGGACGACGTTATTATTGAAAGAGAGCAGTTAGCTCAGTAGTATGTGTGTATGAAGTGAAACACCGAGCTGAATAATGTCGGCTTGTGACTCGAATGATCGATGCTCAAGGAGCATTCAGTAGTCATCCAAATGAGTGATGAACCATAATGTGAATAATACAAGTATATGTGTGGAAGTTAACGTGACAGTAAATACTATGTAAGCTGATGTTATACAAGGAGTAAGAGCACGGTGCGCAATAAGCGACCGTTGTGTGAGTATTGTTAGATGATAAAATGGGGACTGAGCAGAGTTATGAGTTAGACCCAGTGGAGGCACAACAGTAAATGATAGCAAACGAACCGAGCAGTAAGCCGGTGACAAGTATTATGTGATAAGAATTTCAGTAAAACACAGTGTGAATTCCTATCGCAATCGCATGAGAGATTTACTGTCAAGAGTTTACGCCTCTGCACTCTGTATGACTGAGTGTTTTGGTATTGCACTTGCGCAGTAATGATCAAGTGGGATAGCTAGGAATCAGAAGCATGGTAATTGTGGAGGAATAATGTTATAATGGCCGATGCATAGGTAATGCAAGGCCGCAGGAATGAAAGAATACATGTACAAAATCAAAGGTGGAGACATGATTAACAGTAAGTGACTACAGTAACACTAAATACCAAATCTCAGTATGAGATATACCCCAGGTGTGGGAAATAACTGAGAGAGCACTACACATTAGGTAGTAGCTCAATCTCAACCGACAGTAAGTCGGTAGAAGCTAGTCAATCATTGTGAATTACATAGTAGTTTACGCTGTAAGCTATTGGAGAAGTGGATGGAAAATTGTGAAACTCACCGAATTCGCTCAGGGTAAGAGATACCATACATTGGAGATGTACAATACAGTAACAGTAACGAATGGGGCAAACTAGCCCTATAATTATCAGAATGGCGCAGCAGAGGCCAGTGAGCCCATGCATCAAATGCCGAATATACATGGTGAATATGAAAAATGGCTAGCTATCAATGCCTAAAAGCCTCACAGGCCAGGACCGAAACCGGTTATGAGTTAGATAAACTCCTAGGAAAATTCTTGGTTTAAGAACTAAACCGCCAATATGGTTAAGATCCTCTAATCAGAATCCATTGTGTAATAGACCGCGTGGAA
Source organism: Limonium bicolor (assembly GCA_023374045.1). Lineage (NCBI taxonomy): Eukaryota > Viridiplantae > Streptophyta > Magnoliopsida > Caryophyllales > Plumbaginaceae > Limonium > Limonium bicolor. The sequence goes on from CM041776.1 coordinate 527,659,692, forward strand.
GTCAAAACACTTCACGACGGCAGAACGTTTTAAGCCAAGGTTTAGTGATTGATTACGTGGGCGTAATCCCTTTTAAGGGGGGTAGAGCGCAAAACCACTTAGTGTGTTTTACCGTACAAGTGTACGTGAACTATGTTGTGCATAGCACAAAAATGATTTGCTATGATGGTTGGCGCGTGTGTTATATAAACATACGCATTCATTCGTGGTTAAATTGTGGTAATTGCGCACAGAGGATGCGAATACCATTGTGGGAAGTGTGTTTATTTGTTAATAGTGGTGTGTGAGAGTACAAGTGGAAGGGAGTAAAGAAACTCCCGGGGAACTAAAACCCCGACGGTGCATAAATGTAAACCATGTATTGTATTTTGATAAAAAAAATATATGTATATATATACAGTGTTGTGATTTATGAGGGGTATAAGACCGACATAGAACCTAGTGAGAATTAAATTCCTTGGGTAACTTGAATTAAGTTGGATTTGGGTGATGATTGATGGACGGAGTTCTATCCCTTGGAGATGTAATGATTATGACTAGAAGGATTTAAAGATAGAAAATGGGATATGCTTGAATTAGTTGTTGGTTGAAAAAGAAGTGGGAGGTGAAACTTGATTATCATGAGATCAAGGGAAGCCGAACACAAATTGGGGTGGAAAGATAGTTCAACACTGATGCTGATCACATCAGGGTTGGATGACTCTTGAAGCTCCCTGTAAGTGGTCACAAACAACCATGTCAAGAAAAATACAAGGAGCATAAATCGGACTTGGAGTTGTGTGGTGTTTTCAAACAATCGATTAATATTTTGAATAAAAGATCTTCTTATACTTAACCTAGTAAAGAATATTTTTGTAGTACTTGCTCACGAGCTGAGGACGTATGAGCCTTTGTCTTCGGACCGGTGACATGAGAAGTATATATGTTGAAAATTAAGTGAATGTTTTGATCTCCCAAAGGAACGGGGACCAGAAGGTGTCCATCGCGACCGGGTTCTGCAGGATCACAGTGTATATGTACTCAACGTGGGATTCGAACCCATGGAGAGATGGAAAAGGTATTTCTGTTTGATATACATGCTAAGACATGTTGTGTGGAGTAAGTAATAAATATTATTTTAGACCTTGAGTTCTAATGTGGGTGGGTTCTGAATTGATTGTGTTACCCGGGCCTACGAGTCCAAATGTGGTTATGTCACCCAGACCTAAGAGTCTGAGGGATATTATGCAAGTGCAAGTGTGGTGAAGGTACCCGGACCATTAAGTCCGAGGTTACCATGTGAGTATGATATTTTATGTATAATGTGGATATGTTGCCCGGACCATTAAGTCCGAGGTTGGATGTAAAGGGTGGTTGGTAATGGAAGTTTTATGGCTATAAGTAATTCCTATTCTAATCAATCCAATGATGCGAGGAAATGTGAACTTCGAGGACGAAGTTCTTTTAAGGGGGGTAGATTGAAATACCCCAAACCTTGGTATGTTGTGTAAATGTTAAACTATGGTATTTAAAGGCTAAAAAGTGCCTTAGAACCATAAATGAACCATTTAAACCATGGTAAAACACAATAAAACACTAAGACACGGTTTGAGGAAAAACATGCTCTAAGCTTGGAGTGAACTTGGTTAGGACCCAAAGAGCCTACCAAGACTTGATAGTATTTAATTATGACTTTATAAGGCTAATTAAGTCCTTAGGAAACTTTGGTAGACAATGAAACCAAACAAACACAAATAAATACCTTAAAGTCAATAAGAGCAAAAATGTGCTCTAAGCTTGGGATAAATTTGTATAAGACCTAATGGTCATACCTATATCTTATAAATATGTTAATGAACATATTAAATCAATTACCAAAGAAACCAAGCTTGAAAACAAGTTAAAACACAAAATGTGCTTTAAGGAGTCTTAAAGCACGTTTTTTAAAAATTGTCTTGTAAATGAGTTTTGAATGGCTAAATGTCCATCATTACTCTTAAATATATATGTGTACTATATAGTATCACATTTGGATGTCTATATCAATGGGAAATCAAAAAATTTCACTTCTATGTGCCTTGTTTTGTGAATAGTGATTTTTATAAGCTAGTTTGTAACATATGTTATCATAAGTAATTAAGTTGACAAATAAAGACTAAAGTACCCTTAAACTAAATGGGGGCCGGTTTTTCAAGGGTGATTCACCACCATGTAAAAATCAATTAAGGAAAGGAAGGGTAGGAAGGTAAAAAGAGAAAGTTACCTTATAATACAAATCTTGTTAAAGCAAGTTCTATCTTCATTTCTCCTTTCCTTCTTCATTTCACACGTCTCCAACCTCCCTTCTTGCTCTCTTTTACGAGCTGCTACAGCACACAACACCACCATTGTTTTCCATCTTTGACCACTTGTAACTCCTAGCTCCATGGTCCAAATTCAATTCCAAGACCACCATTCTTCTAGTTGGAGCAAGCTCTACACTTCTACCTTTTCAAATCTTCAAGAACTCAATTTCGGTGCCAAGGAGATTCACCATTGATGGAGCTTGGGCTCACCTTTTCACATATTATTGTTCTCCTTTGCTTCTAGGTAAGGAATCTCAAAGAAAAATCAAGTTTCCTCTCCTTTTAGTACATGGCCGAAAATTCACCTCACCATGGTGTCTTTACCTTGCTTGTTTTAGCTTCATTTGAATCTTCCAAGGGCTTGGGGAGTCCTCTCTTGATTATATTCAAGCTCTCTTTCCATTCCAAGGTAAAACAATCATTTTAATACCTTAAGATAATATGCAAACCTAGGGTTTACAATGAGATGAAGCATAAAGCTTATATACTCATTTCAATATTGGTATATTGTTTAGTTGTTGACAAGGAAAGAAATGCCTTACCGGTTTTAAGAACAGAAAGAAGTTTAAGTGGAAAAGAGGTAAATATGCTATCTCAATGTGGTTTAATGCCTTAGGAGAAATGAGCTTATAATGCTTGCTTAAACTACCTAAAGAGCAAATGGTGAATGACTTAGTAAGATGTTCTCAAAGACTAGTAAAGGAACATATGTCTTGGTGTGTGTAATTGCAGGTCAAAGGCTTATGTATTGTGGAGATTCAGTGTTTAAGGATTATGCAATTTAAGGGCCTAAGAGCCATGTTATTTAAGGGCCTAAGTGCCAAGCAAGTTTAATTATGCACTATATTGTGATGTAGTGTAAATTTGGTGAAGTTTTGTGAGTGATAGTGTTCTTGATGGATTTAGGTGTTCTTGAATGTTTAATGGTGGAAACAATGTGCTTTGGTGTAACAAAATGCTAGGAGAACCTATGTCGAAATTTAGGAAATGCATAAGGAGTTCATGATGTTTTAAAAAGAATTTTGATGAACTAGGAAGTGTTCTAGAGTGTAACAAGGACTTAGGCATGATCTTGAGGTTTTAGTAAGTACCAAAGTCACTTTGGGACTTAGGTAAATACTTAGGCAAACTTTGGTAAATAAGGAGAAAGTGTAAACTTGGAAAAGAATTTTCAAGAAGGATATAAGGAGTTAGTTGTGAGAGATGATGCTTGGGAGATGATGTTAAAATAAGGAGAAAGCTTTTGGGATAGTAGTTATCATAGGTATGAAACACCACTTGAAAAACTAGGAGAGAACATTGTAAGTGTTAGGAATTTCGTGAAGATATAAGTAAGGTTTAAGGAATTAGAAAATGAGTTTTATGAGTGTTTAAGGATGTCTTAAGGTGTGTTTAAAGTGCCCAAATGAGGTTAGGGGGTACTAGGTTATATAGGGTGAAGTTTGGAGTTGAATGCGAAAAGGAAAACAAAGGTCTGGGGCAGACCGAACTTGCGACCGAACTTGCAAGTTCGGTCCAGCCCAGTTTACCCTGCGAGAATTGGCTTCTGGAATGGACCGACCTTGGGGACCGGACTTGCAAGGTCGGTCGGGCTTGTATTTTGTGTACGGATTAAGTTTCTGGAACCGACCGAACATGGGACCGGACTTGGCAAGTTCGGTCGGGCTAAATTTTCAAAGGGAAGAACTCTCGGGAATAGACCGAACATGCGACCGAACTTACAAGGTCGGTCGGGGTAGAAAATTTTGACGGAAATGTGTTCTGGAATGGACCGAACTTGGACAAGTTCGGTCGGTAAGGTCGGTCGGACCAAAATGTTGTTTATGGTTATAAAATGATATGTAATGATGGGGATTGATGGTTAATGATGTTATGAGGTTGTTAAGGACTTGTTAGGTGAGTTTTAATGACAAATAAGGGGGTGAAAAGTGAAGTAAAATGGAAGAGTGAAACATGTTAAAAATGTAAAGGTATTTAACTAGTTAAACGGGGTTAACTATGGTCATTCGACGTTACACAAACACATTACCCCAATGTTAATGAAGGTAACTTTAATGTACCAGTTGTTCGAGAATTGTTCGAGGAACGTAAGTGGACTTGGTAAAGTGGACTCCGGTGATAGGTATGGTTTTCTTGCAACCTGTGTCCTACCGGATTACACCGGCTTGTATGCCAATGTGTTTTGCTGAGGGTTTGCCACCTTGTAAGATTAAAACATGTAATGAGTTTATAGTAATTCTTTTATGTGGCGCATCTGGTCTCCGATACCGTTTAACCTCGAATAAGTGTTGAACCTTAGCTAACTAGAACTAGGAGCACGTGAGAGATCGGTATTTGGAGTTAACGACCCAAACCCTGGGAACGTTCTAACCACGGCTATGTGTGAGTTAGTTGGATATTGTTGTTGTATGCAAGTGTGTGAACCTCCCTTGTGTGCTTAACTCGGTTATGATACCGTATGGTGTGTGGATGTGATAAGTTCCATAGTGGAACTCTAACTACTTCTTTATAAGTATATATGTACTAACGGGGGGAGGAGTCCGGTATGTTCCGGCCACGCGTGTGATGGACGGGAGTCGATGTCATATCCGGTTCGGCTCTCTTGGTGTATGTATAGGTTGTATTCCAATTTGGTTTCTACCTTCCCTTAGCTTATCCAAAGCTAATTACTGACTCACGTCGGGCCACAGGGGCATACGAATGTTATTTCGGTGTGCTTGGGATTACTATATCCGACACACCTTGAGTTTAAGTTAACCGTTCGATATAACTGGACGGTAACGAGGTTGGTAACGAGCTTAGCATGAGATTGGCAATAATCTCTAGGCTCACTATATATACTAACTATGGTGGAAGGTTCCTTGTGTGAACCGGTCTTATGGTGTTTGTGTTGTTATTGTGCTAAGCAATTTCCCCTGTTATGCTATGATATATATACGTTAGGTGTTTAAAATGAATGCGATGTTGTCATGTGTACGCCGAAACAAGAAAGGTTTTGTTATGTTTTGTTATGTGAGGAATGAGATATGTTGTAGGATATGGAGTGTGTGGATCATGGAAATGAATCCCAGTTTGTGAGAAGAGGCGTTTAAGGATAACCCGATTAATGGGTACGTGTCGTTCATTAAGGAAGTAGCTCCGTTTTAGAGGAGAGCCACTCTAAGGTTAAAGGAATCATTGGATGATTTGTTAGGTGTGGATGTGTTGGTTATATGTTGAGCCCTATTGTTGGGTGTATGCAAAGGGTTGTGTGTTTATGGTTTGTATGCATGATTTAAGTATAATCAACTGCATGCTAAGACGACAATTAGTTGTGTGTGGCCCGGTAGCATGTGGGCTGCGGGATTACCATACCAGCAAAGGGTGAGCCCTTGGGGGGCCACCCTTTCTCTCCTTTTCTATTTCAGGTACAAGGAGCTAGAAGCCGTTCGAGAGTAGGACGGGGTAGTCATTGTACATGGGTATTCATTTAAGTGTATGTATGTAGTAGGTGTAGTAAGACCGAAATTGTTGTCGGCATCAGTTTATAAATACTCGGTATAGTTGAAAGGTGTATGTTGTTGTTGTTGTTAATGGAAAGGGATAATAATGTGTAGTCGCTCGGGAATCTAGTCCATCAGACCGGTACAATGTATATGTAATAGCCTTGTTAGCCACGTGGGTGGTTAACGGCGTGTAACACCAACGAGATAAGTAATGTGAGGAGGTTTGTTTTTCCGCTGCAGTTTATTGTAAGTGTGTTAATGTTGGATGGGGTGTTACAAAAAGTGGTATCAGAGCGAAGTATCGCTCTGATGACTGAATTACCGAGCTTAGGAAGTACCGAGTTAGGATTTTAGTACTTTGGGTTAAGGGTTGAGTGATAGCGTGAGAGATACGCTAGTTAGGAACTACTAGTGAATACTGAAAACCTACTATATCCATCCTGCCCTCCACAATCCCTGTATATAACTTTGGGAAACAACGCCAGAGAGATGAAAGTCCTCTCTTACTCGGGAATACCCGATCTGGCTGTTATTAAGTACCTCTAAGGGTATGGAGAACCTGTCATACGGTAGATCCCGAAAACTGGGAATCCCGGAGACGGTTCCCATCTAAACAAGTGTTAACCGCATTTCATAGCGAAGAGTAAAGAATCAGTGTATAGAAGAATAAAATTTCCGGCAACCTGGGTCGACATGCTGAGCAGTCGAGAATAGCCAGTTTGCAACGCACCAACCGTGCAACAGGCAAGAAGTGGATTAATAAAACCCGAGACGAGTGTCTACGGGACAACAGTTGATAAATAATACGCCAACGGTATACCAACCGACAAGGGAACTACAACGTAGTGCCCAAATACGTGGAACAGGCTACAAAGAGAATACAATACTAAGAAAAAGGGGTCTCCCAGAATGGGAAACACCCTAGTTGATGATTACCATGGGAAGACAGTGAGAAGTCACCTGAGAGGAGTTATTATCAAGACAGTAAGATCAGTGAGGGCCAACAAGGCCACTGATGACAGTGCGGGTAAAGACAATACCCCAACCGGTATGTGTTAAACCGATAGCCAGCTAGCATGGCGCACTTGCCATAGCAAGTGCTGCTATAACAGGGCTGTTCGGGAAATTTATAACCACTACGAAGTACTTGGTAAAGTACCATGAAGTTAAGTGAGGTCATTATAACCATGGAAGGCCTTAACAGTCTAACCTCTGTAATTGGAAGTACACCAGTCAGCAAGAAGCTAGACTTGGCTAAGGTAAGAAGATGTTGTGAAACCATGAAAAATTTTCTTTCAAACCCAGATTTATCTAAACTCTTTCTTTCAAAACCAGATTTTCTTTCAAACCAACACTTCTTTCCAACCTTCTTTTAAATCAAACCAGTGAAACCAGGGGCAGTTGACAAGGATACAACAGTGGATAAACTTTCCCTCGATTAAGTTCGGGAAGCAAGGAATGAATATTGTCACGGGACAATATAAGGGAATTGACAACAAAATACTTCACCTAGGCGTGTGACGGACACTACAAGTGTACCAACTGTGTTGTGGGACGACCGCACTCCGATAGGAGCATGTGGGCCTGACAGACCTACTTATAGGTTAGTTGGGTAAGTAGTAATGTATCAGTATGATACCCCATATATGTATACGAGTAGAGTCCAGAACACGGGAAGTAGTCGACTCCGTTCTACGGTCAGCAGTGTAAATCAAACAAGAACTAAGGATTACCATGAATGGTTGAAGTTAAGGAACTCAGTTAAGTTAACGAGACCAAAGGAATTAGTGAATCCCTTTCAAGGAAATGTTTAAGAGTCAGGAGGTGCGAAGTGCACTAACTGAATGTAAAGACATATATATGACTTAAGGATCCTCAGGGATAAACATGATAGCTGGAATGGTGACCCAGCCTAATGTGGACACATTAACGTGCAATGAACGGGATGAAACTCCCAGAATCAGTACCTACACTATCTGGAAATGTTGATCTTCACAGAAGAAGATAATAACCAGTGAAGAACGCAAAAAGGCGTGGCTAACGGAATGTACCATGAGTGCAAGCCAGATGTAATGGCATATGTTAGTAACACCCGGGAGCAATCCCTGAGGGGTGTTTGGATTAAACATTGTTAGATGGAGCAATATAACAGAAGCATAAGATTTGAAACAATTACTCGGATTAGACAATGAAGGAAACCCACTTAACCGTAGGACCCTAAGTTGCCAAGGAGACAACTTGGAAGGAATCATGACCGTAAGGCTTATAAGCCACAACAACTTGTGTTATGTAAATGTGATTGGTTACAGAAGTATATGTTACACAAGGAAATAGAGCAGAGAACGAACCACTGCATTAAGAGTGGGGATACCTCTCGATATTGTGAGACCGCAGGAGCGGTAGTTATGTGAGTCAAGTCCAAGAAATATGTTAAGGACGGACGACGTTATTATTGAAAGAGAGCAGTTAGCTCAGTAGTATGTGTGTATGAAGTGAAACACCGAGCTGAATAATGCCGGCTTGTGACTCGAATGATCGATGCTCAAGGAGCATTCAGTAGTCATCCAAATGAGTGATGAACCATAATGTGAATAATACAAGTATATGTGTGGAAGTTAACGTGACAGTAAATACTATGTAAGCTGATGTTATACAAGGAGTAAGAGCACGGTGCGCAATAAGCGACTGTTGTGTGAGTATTGTTAGATGATAAAATGGGGACTGAGCAGAGTTATGAGTTAGACCCAGTGGAGGCACAACAGTAAATGATAGCAAACGAACCGAGCAGTAAGCCGGTGACAAGTATTATGTGATAAGAATTTCAGTAAAACACAGTGTGAATTCCTATCGTAATCGCATGAGAGATTTACTGTCAAGAGTTTACGCCTCTGCACTCTGTATGACTGAGTGTTTTGGTATTGCACTTGCGCAGTAATGATCAAGTGGGATAGCTAGGAATCAGAAGCATGGTAATTATGGAGGAATAATGTTATAATGGCCGATGCATAGGTAATGCAAGGCCGCAGGAATGAAAGAATACATGTACAAAATCAAAGGTGGAGACATGATTAACAGTAAGTGACTACAGTAACACTGAATACCAAATCTCAGTATGAGATATACCCCAGGTGTGGGAAATAACTGAGAGAGCACTACACATTAGGTAGTAGCTCAATCTCAACCGACAGTAAGTCTGTAGAAGCTAGTCAATCATTGTGAATTACATAGTAGTTTACGCTGTAAGCTATTGGAGAAGTGGATGGAAAATTGTGAAACTCACCGAATTCGCTCAGGGTAAGAGATACCATACATTGGAGATGTACAATACAGTAACAGTAACGAATGGGGCAAACTAGCCCTATAATTATCAGAATGGCGCAGCAGAGGCCAGTGAGCCCATGCATCAAATGCCGAATATACATGGTGAATATGAAAAATGGCTAGCTATCAATGCCTAAAAGCCTCACAGGCCAGGACCGAAACCGGTTATGAGTTAGATAAACTCCTAGGAAAATTCTTGGTTTAAGAACTAAACCGCCAATATGGTTAAGATCCTCTAATCAGAATCCATTGTGTAATAGACCGCGTGGAAGTCAAAACACTTCACGACGGCAGAACGTTTTAAGCCAAGGTTTAGTGATTGATTACGTGGGCGTAATCCCTTTTAAGGGGGGTAGAGCGCAAAACCACTTAGTGTGTTTTACCGTACAAGTGTACGTGAACTATGTTGTGCATAGCACAAAAATGATTTGCTATGATGGTTGGCGGTGTGTTATATAAACTACGCATTCATTCGTGGTTAAATTGTGGTATTGCGCACAGAGGATGCGAATACCATTGTGGGAAGTGTGTTTATTTGTTAATAGTGGTGTGTGAGAGTACAAGTGGAAGGGAGTAAAGAAACTCCGGGGAACAAAACCCCGACGGTGCATAAATGTAAACCATGTATTGTATTTTGATAAAAAAAATATATGTATATATACAGTGTTGTGATTTATGAGGGGTATAAGACCGACTAGAACCTAGTGAGAATTAAATTCCTTGGTAACTTGAATTAAGTTGGATTTGGGTGATGATTGATGGACGGAGTTCTATCCCTTGGAGATGTAATGATTATGACTAAAGGATTTAAAGATAGAAAATGGGATATGCTTGAATTAGTTGTTGGTTGAAAAGAAGTGGGAGGTGAAACTTGATTATCATGAGATCAAGGGAAGCCGACAAATTGGGGTGGAAAGATAGTTCAACACTGATGTTGATCACATCAGGGTTGGATGACTCTTGAAGCTCCCTGTAAGTGGTCACAAACAACCATGTCAAGAAAAATACAAGGAGCATAAATCGGACTTGGAGTTGTGTGTGTTTTCAAACAATCGATTAATATTTTGAATAAAAGATCTTCTTATACTTAACCTAGTAAGAATTTTGTAGTACTTGCTCACGAGCTGAGGACGTATGAGCCTTTGTCTTCGGACCGGAATGAGAATATAGTTGATGTTGAAATTAAGTGAATTTTGATCTCCCAAAGGAACGGGGACCAGAAGGTGTCCATCGCGACCGGGTTCTGCGGGATCACAGTGTATATGTACTCAATGTGGGATTTGAACCCATGGAGAGATGGAAAAGGTATTTCTATTTGATATACATGCTAAGACATGTTGTGTGGAGTAAGTAATAAATATTATTTTAGACCTTGAGTTCTAATGTGGGTGGGTTCTGAATTGATTGTGTTACCCGGGCCTACGAGTCCAAATGTGGTTATGTCACCCAGACCTAAGAGTCTGAGGGATATTATGTAAGTGCAAGTGTGGTGAAGGTACCCGGACCATTAAGTCCGAGGTTGGATGTAAAGGGTGGTTGGTAATGGAAGTTTTATGGCTATAAGTAATTCCAGTATTCTAATCCAATGATGCGAGGAAATGTGAACTTCGAGGACGAAGTTCTTTTAAGGGGGGTAGATTGAAATACCCCAAACCTTGGTATGTTGTGTAAATGTTAAAATATGGTATTTAAAGGCTAAAAAGTGCCTTAGAAACATAAATGAAACATTTAAACCATGGTAAAACACAATAAAACACTAAGACACGGTTTGAGCAAAAACATGCTCTAAGCTTGGAGTGAACTTGGTTAGGACCCAAAGAGCCTACCAAGACTTGATAGTATTTAATTATGACTTTATAAGGCTAATTAAGTCCTTAGGAAACTTTGGTAGACAATGAAACCAAACAAAACACAAATAAATACCTTAAAGTCAATAAGAGCAAAAATGTGCTCTAAGCTTGGGATAAATTTGTATAAGACCTAATGGTCATACCTATATCTTATAAATATGTTAATGAACATATTAAATCAATTACCAAAGAAACCAAGCTTGAAAACAAGTTAAAACACAAAATGTGCTTTAAGGAGTCTTAAAGCACGTTTTTGAAAAATTGTCTTGTAAATGAGTTTTGAATGGCTAAATGTCCATCATTACTCTTAAATATATATGTGTACTATATAGTATCACATTTGGATGTCTATATCAATGGGAAATCAAAAAATTTCACTTCTATGTGCCTTGTTTTGTGAATAGTGATTTTTATAAGCTAGTTTGTAACATATGTTATCATAAGTAATTAAGTTGACAAATAAAGACTAAAGTACCCTTCTAACTAAATGGGGGCCGGTTTTTCAAGGGTGATTCACCACCATGTAAAAATCAATTAAGGAAAGGAAGGGTAGGAAGGTAAAAAGGAGAAAGTTACCTTATAATACAAATATCTTGTTAAAGCAAGTTCTATCTTCATTTCTCCTTTCCTTCTTCATTTCACACGTCTCCAACCTCCCTTCTTGCTCTCTTTTACGAGCTGCTACAGCAACACCAACACCACCATTGTTTTCCATCTTTGACCACTTGTAACTCCTAGCTCCATGGTCCAAAGTCAATTCCAAGACCACCATTCTTCTAGTTGGAGCAAGCTCTACACTTCTACCTTTTCAAATCTTCAATAACTCAATTTCGGTGCCAAGGAGATTCACCATTGATGGAGCTTGGGCTCACCTTTTCACATATTATTGTTCTCCTTTGCTTCTAGGTAAGGAATCTCAAAGAAAAATCAAGTTTCCTCTCCTTTTAGTACATGGCCGAAAATTCACCTCACCATGGTGTCTTTACCTTGCTTGTTTTAGCTTCATTTGAATCTTCCAAGGGCTTGGTGGAGTCCTCTCTTGATATATATTCAAGCTCTCTTTCCATTCCAAGGTAAAACAATCATTTTAATACCTTAAGATAATATATGCAAACCTAGGGTTTACAATGAGATGAAGCATAAAGCTTATATACTCATTTCAATATTGGTATATTGTTTAGTAGTTGACAAGGAAAGAAATGCCTTACCGGTTTTAAGAGGAAACAAGAAAGAAGTTTAAGTGGAAAAGAGGTAAATATGCTATCTCAATGTGGTTTAATGCCTTAGGAGAAATGAGCTTATAATGCTTGCTTAAACTACCTAAAGAGCAAATGGTGAATGACTTAGTAAGATGTTCTCAAGGAGACTAGAAAGGAACATATGTCTTGGTGTGTGTAATTGCAGGTCAAAGGCTTATGTATTGTGGAGATTCAGTGTTTAAGGATTATGCAATTTAAGGGCCTAAGAGCCATGTTATTTAAGGGCCTAAGTGCCAAGCAAGTTTAATTATGCACTATATTGTGATGTAGTGTAAATTTGGTGAAGTTTTGTGAGTGATAGTGTTCTTGATGGATTTAGGTGTTCTTGAATGTTTAATGGTGGAAACAATGTGCTTTGGTGTAACAAAATGCTAGGAGAACCTATGTCGAAATTTAGGAAATGCATAAGGAGTTCATGATGTTTTAAAAAGAATTTTGATGAACTAGGAAGTGTTCTAGAGTGTAACAAGGACTTAGGCATGATCTTGAGGTTTTAGTAAGTACCAAAGTCACTTTGGGACTTAGGTAAATACTTAGGCAAACTTTGGTAAATAAGGAGAAAGTGTAAACTTGGAAAAGAATTTTCAAGAAGGATATAAGGAGTTAGTTGTGAGAGATGATCCTTGGGAGATGATGTTAAAATAAGGAGAAAGCTTTTGGGATAGTAGTTATCATAGGTATGAAACACCACTTGAAAAACTAGGAGAGAACATTGTAAGTGTTAGGAATTTCGTGAAGATATAAGTAAAGGTTTAAGGAATTAGAAAATGAGTTTTATGAGTGTTTAAGGATGTCTTAAGGGTGTTTAAAGTGCCCAAATGAGGTTAGGGGGTACTAGGTTAGGTTATATGGGGTGAAGTTTGGAGTTGAATGTGAAAAGGAAAACAAAGGTCTGGGGCAGACCGAACTTGCGACCGAACTTGCAAGTTCGGTCCAGCCCAGTTTACCCTGCGAGAATTGGCTTCTGGAATGGACCGACCTTGGGGACCGGACTTGCAAGGTCGGTCGGGCTTGTATTTTGTGTACGGATTAAGTTTCTGGAACCGACCGAACATGGGACGGACTTGGCAAGTTTCGGTCGGGCTAAATTTTCAAAGGGAAGAAACTCTCGGGAATAGACCGAACATGCGACCGAACTTACAAGGTCGGTCGGGGTAGAAAATTTTGACGGAAATGTGTTCTGGAATGGACCGAACTTGGACAAGTTCGGTCGGTAAGGTCGGTCGGACCAAAAATGTTGTTTATGGTTATAAAATGATATGTAATGATGGGGATTGATGGTTAATGATGTTATGAGGTTGTTAAGGACTTGTTAGGTGAGTTTTAATGACAAATAAGGGGGTGAAAAGTGAAGTAAAATGGAAGAGTGAAACATGTTAAAAATGTAAAGGTATTTAACTAGTTAAACGGGGTTAACTATGGTCATTCGACGTTACACAAACACATTACCCCAATGTTAATGAAGGTAACTTTAATGTACCAGTTGTTCGAGAATTGTTCGAGGAACGTAAGTGGACTTGGTAAAGTGGACTCCGGTGATAGGTATGGTTTTCTTGCAACCTGTGTCCTACCGGATTACACCGGCTTGTATGCCAATGTGTTTGCTGAGTGTTTGCCACCTTGTAAGATTAAAACATGTAATGAGTAGTAATTCTTTTATGTGGCGCATCTGGTCTCCGATACCGTTTAACCTCGAATAAGTGTTGAACCTTAGCTAACTAGAACTAGGAGCACGTGAGAGATCGGTATTTGGAGTTAACGACCCAAACCCTGGGAACGTTCTAACCACGGCTATGTGTGAGTTAGTTGGATATTGTTGTTGTATGCAAGTGTGGAACCTCCCTTGTGTGCTTAACTCGGTTATGATACCGTATGGTGTGTGGATGTGATAAGTTCCATAGTGGAACTCTAACTACTTCTTTATAAGTATATATGTACTAACGGGGGGTGAGGAGTCCAGTATGTTCCGGCCACGCGTGTGATGGACGGGAGTCGATGTCATATCCGGTTCGGCTCTCTTGGTGTATGTATAGGTTGTATTCCAATTTGGTTTCTACCTTCCCTTAGCTTATCCAAAGCTAATTACTGACTCACGTCGGGCCACAGGGGCATACGAATGTTATTTCGGTGTGCTTGGGATTACTATATCCGACACACCTTGGGTTTAAGTTAACCGTTCGATATAACTGGACGGTAACGAGGTTGGTAACGAGCTTAGCATGAGATTGGCAATAATCTCTAGGCTCACTATATATACTAACTATGGTGGAAGGTTCCTTGTGTGAACCGGTCTTATGGTGTTTGTGTTGTTATTGTGCTAAGCAATTTCCCCTGTTATGCTATGATATATATACGTTAGGTGTTTAAAATGAATGCGATGTTGTCATGTGTACGCCGAAACAAGAAAGGTTTTGTTATGTTTTGTTATGTAAGGAACGAGATATGTTGTAGGATATGGAGTGTGTGGATCATGGAAATGAATCCCAGTTTGTGAGAAGAGGCGTTTATGGATAACCCGATTAATGGGTACGTGTCGTTCATTAAGGAAGTAGCTCCGTTTTAGAGGAGAGCCACTCTAAGGTTAAAGGAATCATTGGATGATTTGTTAGGTGTGGATGTGTTGGTTATATGTTGAGCCCTATTGTTGGGTGTATGCAAAGGGTTGTGTGTTTATGGTTTGTATGCATGATTTAAGTATAATCAACTGCATGCTAAGACGACAATTAGTTGTGTGTGGCCCGGTAGCATGTGGGCTGCGGGATTACCATACCAGCAAAGGTGCTGAGCCCCTTGGGGGCCACCCTTTCTCTCCTTTTCTATTTCAGGTACAAGGAGCTAGAAGCCGTTCGAGAGTAGGACGGGGTAGTCATTGTACATGGGTATTCATTTAAGTGTATGTATGCAGTAGGTGTAGTAAGACCGAAATTGTTGTCGGCATCAGATTATAAATACTCGGTATAGTTGAAAGGTGTATGTTGTTGTTGTTGTTGTTAATGGAAAGGGATAATAATGTGTAGTCGCTCGGGAATCTAGTCCATCAGACCGGTACAATGTATATGTAATAGCCTTGTTAGCCACGTGGGTGGTTAACGGCGTGTAACACCAACGAGATAAGTAATGTGAGGAGGTTTGTTTTTCCGCTGCAGTTTATTGTAAGTGTGTTAATGTTGGATGGGGTGTTACAAATATTGTCTTTACTACAATAAAATAACCAACACATTATCGTAATAGGAGCAACATATATGATCAATTTGTTTGGATTTCAACAAAAACATATAGAAGTTCATGAAATATAGAACAATTTCCACGAAAGCCAAAATTTCACTATGATCCTAGTTTCCTCACCATCTGATGCATGTTTACAAGTTTTAATTATATTTAATGATGGATCTACTCCACAGTTGAAATATCTTGATGAATATGCTTCATAGTTAGAAATATCTTTCTAGAGCTTTGCTCTTGCTCTTACATATTCTTCCTTGCATACATGGGTCTTCCATGCTTCCTTCTTCACCTCTATCAAACAGGTATCACAGAGTTGATGTGTTCTCATATGCTTCAAAATATAATGTTTTTCCATATTTTTCAGCTTTACCTCATTTGGAGGATTGCAGCCATCACATATCTTTGATTTCTCCATTCTCACTCTTTGCATAGAGACAAAAACATATTTAGTTTGGAATTAATTACACTGAAAGGAGAGGCAACACAGCTGTATATACAGTGCGGGCCAAGGCAGCAGTGCCGCGTTCTAACAAAAAAATAAATTAATTAAAAGAATTGAAATGTCTTTTTTTTTAAAAAATGATAATAGACAAACACTTGTGACGGTAGCCCAAGTATTCCATTCGTGGTTCACTTCCGGTTATCACAAGGTCATTATAATGGTGTATTCACTTTTTTTGTTTAGTAATTTACCGCAAAGCAGTTCAGGCACAGTATGCATCAATCGATAAACTTGTCACAAGTAGTCTTAACAATGACATCAAGAAGAAAAATATAACATTAGCCGAGGTGGGGTAGCAAGTTGTATGAGTAGATGAATGTGTGCATTGGTGCAGAACTAGTAATGTGCTTCAATTTCATCCAGCCCTAAACATCTCTTTTGATTGTTGAGCAGAGTGGAAAACAATATGGTGGAGCAGAGTAACCGAAGATTTTGTTTGTTTCTCAATTCCCAAATCTTCCACAAGTTATGAATGAGGGTAGAGGTCCAAGTCTTCATCAACTTTCTGTGCAAGGATAAAGATGACCAATGTTCGAATATGAGTAATCCTGAATCAGGAAATATATGCATATATTTCCATCAGGGGAGGATGAAGTCCATGTGTTCTTGTGTGGGAGCATGTTGAAAGATGTGATTAGTATTTCTAAGTTATTGCAGACTGTTGTAAGCAATATCTCTGTTGGGGGTAGAAGGGGCTTGTGTTGTCGTTGAGGGGTAGATGAAGAGTATGGTGCTTAAAGAGAGTTTTTTGATTACCAGAGCCAACAAAAACTATCCATCTTTCACCATGGCTTGAGTTAGGGGTATGATCTCGTCTGGTTGCTACATTATTTCTAGACCACATAGTGACTTATGAAGAATACTTATCCACTCTGAGAACCCTTTGGGTCCCATAAGCCATTGTTGGTATCTAGCTCCTTAGAGTAATGGTGCATTCATTTAACTCCTTGTATAATGATTATTTTTTCAAGTTATTCTTAAATAATTTTTATTCTATTTTTCAAATCACTAGTTACAGTTCATTAATTAATTGATGATTTGCAAATCAAGATGTCCCTAAGAACAAAGCACGCTAGAAAATATTCGAACCCGTTGAGAAGTGTTGTTAGTCCCACAATATATGCTTTGATGTTTTTATTATATCATTTTCTTCAACAATACAATTGGATTTAAACTGAGTTGTTTTGAGTATATCTCATTTATCGTATTGAATCCATATAGCCTAAATCGTTCTTTTGTTTTTTAGGAAATTTCATGAAGTGTCACTATATTTTTGGCTAATTCATGAAATACCACTACATAAAGAAAGCCACAAAATGCAACTATATTTTTATAAAAGTCCATGAAATGCTATTATAGTCATTGATCAGATGGAAAAGAAAAAATATCCCTATTAGTTGACAAATTACTTTTAAATTTCACAATATGCCCCTAAATGTTAAAACATTCACAAAAAAATCAAAATAAAATAAACATAAAAAATAATATAAAAATTATTAAAATACAAACAAATTATAAAATTGAAAAAATGAAAATATCATAAAAAATTTCAAACAAATAAATATTTCATTTTTTAAAATTTATTTAGTACCATAAAAAGAATAATGTGTTCTAAACAAATAATTTATATCAAATTTTTACCAATATATACCAATTAAGTACAATAATTTATACCTAAATTTCTAAATTACCTTATTTCTAAAAATTTAAATTAATTATTAAATATAAATTGTATTATATTTTTTAAATAATATTCAGAAAAAATATCTTATAATTTATATTCTATTTTGTAGATTACTTTTTGATGCAATATTTTATTGATATGAAAAAATATTATGTCATAAAGTTATTGACAAAATAGAACATAATTTTAAAACTAAAATTTCTAAATATATGTTAAAAATATAAAATAATTTACTTTGAATTAATAGTTTAAATTGATAGAACATAATAATTTAAAAATGCATGGTAAAAATATGGTACTTATTTGGTATAAATTATGGTACTTTATTTGTAGAAATTATTTGTTTAGAACACAATAATCTTTTTATTGTTTGAATAAATTTTTAAAAATAAAATATTAATTTATTTTTTTTTATTTTATGATATTTTCTTTTTTTCAATTAGATAAAATTTTATACATTATTTTTTAATTTATATTGTATTTTAAGTTTTTTTGAATTTTTTAACACTTAGGAGCATATTTTGAACTTTAAAAGTACTTTGTTAACTGGTAGGGGCATTTTGTCTTTTTTTCGTCTAGTCCTTGATTATAGTGGTATTTCAAGGACTTTTATAAGAATATAATGACATTTTGTGACTTTTTTTAGTGACATTCACGAATTAACAAAATATATAGTGACATTTCATGAAATTTTTGTTTTTGGTACTTCTTGTTATTATGTTTTCAGCCACCTTACATTTTTCAATTGTATAGGTGTTCAATTTCATTTTGTAAAATATAAAATGTTTTAGTATGCTTGCTCATTGTACACGGAAGGAAGCGTGAAAACGATGCACACTTGTCATCCAATAAGTACTAAAAGTGAGTTTCTTAAGAAATAAGAGTCATGTGAAAAAGTAAAAACTCTCAATTTGAGGCAAAAGTTAACCAATTATAATGTACATGTGTAACCAAGTACAAGTGATGGTTCACCTGTAACACCCCTACCGCTAAACACCCCATTAACTACTAAATACCTCGTACGTCCTTACCTTCGCAGCGGAAAATTCAATCCAACGGCGGGTGAAACAATGTTGTTAGCCACCCACGTGACTAACCAGACCTACTCCAAATATAGTAACGGTCTGATGGACCGGAATATCCGAGTACTAAGCAAATACAATCTACACTTAAATTCCAAGCCAAGTATATACCATTCTCTAGTCTATATCGTTTCAACGTTTACAATCCAATATACCGAGTCTACTAAGGTACAATCACAAAACATCATTTCTCAAACACAAAAGGGTGTACCACATGGTACCCCGTCAATTCAAAGGGTTACTAGCCTATATACAACACGGTACACCATTCACTGCTGGAAAAAAAAAGAATAAACAACGCTTTTTTAAAAACGGTTATATTTGTAAATCGTTTTTTTATCATATTAAAGAACGATTATAAAGTAAGGCGTTGTATTTATGGTTTAGGCGGGGCATTTTAAAAAACGCTTCACTTAAGAAGCGTTCTTTATTGTATCGCGCCCAAAGACAAAAAAAACGCTGGAGTAATAAGAGTTCTTTATATGAAACATATAAAGAACGCTTTATATAGAAAGCGTTTTTTATGTCTCTGGGACGCTCCGCATAAAGAACGCTTCCTTTAAGAAGCGTTCTTTATGTTTTTTACTCTCAGCATAAGAAACGCTTCTTAAGTGAAGCGTTCCTTATGTTGCCCAAATCAACACGCCACTTTCCAAAAAAAATTTAATCTCTCCCGCGCTCACTGTTATACAACGTAAACCCTCTAGCTAGCTACCTCTCTCTCTCTCGACTGAGCTCACGAATACGTACCCCAGTACCGTCGGCAAGCTACTGCCATCGCCGCCCTTTCGTCACCGCCACTCCCATCGTCCTTCCGTGTCGTCGCCCGTCCGTGCCGCCGCCGCTTTCCGGCCGTCTCTCTCGCGCGCCCCTGATGATACGCGTTGGCTCCCGATATTTGCGCGCATGCATCTAGCTTCTTCTCTGATCATCATCCATGCACAAATAGTTGCATGCCTGTCGCCCTCTGTTTCAGTAATTTTATCATCAAAATCTGTGAAACAGGAACATATATATATATGTCTCTACTCTTTCTCTTATTAATTTTGCAACCCGCGATCGAACTGGAATTAACGTACATATGCCCGTCGCCACTACGTTATATTATTGATTCATCTGCAGTAATTTTACAACCCAACTGGCGTAATCGATCCATGCTCTATCGCCTCTTTCTGATTCTGCTGGAGGTAATTTTGCTAACCAATTAACTGATCGATCAGAACATATAAAACATGTTGTGGTTGGGATTAAATCACGTGATCATAAATATTAGGATTAATTAAGTGTTTGGGGAATTGATTAATTTTACAAACCAATTAAACTGTCGCCCGAGCTGATGATTTTTGGTATATACTTGCTGGTTGTGTCCAAATGGACCTGAGATTAATGTGTTTATTAGGCGAAAAATATAATGTGTTTGGGCATACATATATATAGCCACGTACCATATATAAATTTTGCAAAACCATGCAAACTGTCGATCATGAACATACATGCTCTGTTTTGAGATTAATGTGTTTATTGGATTAAGTGTGTAGATTAATTTTTGCAAACCAAACTGTCGCCCTCTTGTACATGCTCTATTGTGGTGAAACCCTGTATTTTTAGGGGGGATACTGTCGGATTTCGTAGAAAAATTTGTCAAACTATTGAATTATTGGATTCGTAATGTAATTATTGTTGTGTTTAAACTATCTCGCAGGCATTGTTAGTACGTACTTTTCACTGTCACACGCCTGATACAGGCTGGTTGATTGAAGTCTAGGTTCTTCACATCAAGACTAAGTAGATTACCCATCAGATTAGGTTAGTTTATAATTTTTCTCTAATAACTTCTTAATTTTTTATATAGTGTTTCTCTAAATAGCTATTAAATATACTTGAACATAGTCACCCGTCCGAGATATACCTACTAGAGGTATATCTTGGATAGTCCCCGTCAGGACTGTCCAATCATGTTTGATCTCACCTTGTAGGTAGTGAACAAGTTTATAAAAAACAGTTCATTTAAAAATTCGATAGCCTTCCCTTTTGTTCTTCGAGTGTATACATTCATATATACACTAGAAGAACAGAAGGGAAATGCTGCCGAAATTTTCAATGAATTGTTTTTTATAAACTTGTTCGCATGTGAGATTGAATGTGATTGGATGGGTTTAGGTTGTAAAATTTTTAAAAGTAACTGGACTAATATCTGCCAACATATATATGAACGATATCGATCAGTTGTAAAGTGCTGACGTTATATAGTGAGTGGTTAAACTGGTGTAAAAATAAAAGAAAAGAAATTAAAAACTCAAAATAAACGTCGGGCTGCAAACAAATCCCGGTCGTAGTAGTATAGTACAATGTAAGTGACCGGATGTCGAACCGTGGGACTAATGTGCATATAATAGTACCTAACGTGTCACAAGAGGGGGGATTAAATGACTTGTATATTAAATAAAAAGGAAAGATAAAATAAACTAAGTTAATAGATAAATTAAAATGGAACTCTGGGTCAGGTTATTATAATCTGCATAATTAAGCTATCTCTACTGGTTTAATATTTTGGCAAGGTTCCTGTAATTATCTTAAGGACTAAGTCATAGCCTCATAAGAACTCGTTCACCTGTAATGCAAGGTCCGATGAAAACTCAAGCAAAAGCCTGCAAACGGCAGAGGAGTGTTGAGGAATTACATTTGCAACTGAATACTAACTTATTAAATCATAACAAGTTTCCTCTAGTTTTACGTCTTAATTAACCTATCTATTTATCACCGGTCTGATCAAAATAGATTTAGTAAAGCAGTTTAATAACTCATGACATTTATTAAAAGGTACGAGATAACCTTTAAACGTAACAAACTGTATATAAATAAACCAGTAGAAATATTGCATAATTAAACAAACACATTATAACCGTTCCCAGAGCGTACGTAAACTAGCCTAACATATTAAATAGATAGACAAGACAAGAGTATAGAAATCATCCGTAATCACTCCGGCTCACTCTGCTATTTTGTATACGTAGGGCTAGAGGTGGATTTGGTGGAATGTGGAAATAAATAAACGGAGAAGGCGGGAAATGGGATAATGGATCGATTGGAATACGGTAGTGTTTCTCGTGGAAGGGGCCTTTTTTTTCTGAGCAGAAGCTCGTGGTTTTATAGAGAAAAGAGAAGAAGGAAGAAGAAAGGAAGGAGAAGGAAGCACGCGTGCTCGTGGATGAATTATTGCCGATTGATTGCACCTCATTGATTGCAGGGACAGAGACAACGCGTGAGTGAATTAAGGTAGGCGGCAGTGGACGAGTTGCAAGAGTCGCGGAGGCAAGTTGCAGACGACGACGGGCGAAGAAAGAAGAAAACTGGGGTGGCTCGATTTCAGTCACAACCGCCTCCTTGACCGCCTTGACAACCGCCCAAAGAGGGGCGGTTCTCTCTTGTCCGCCTGTATGCTCGCGGACAGCTCTCTGTGTCATCCGCCTCATTTCTCTCGCGGTAGCAGGGCGCTCTCTTGTCCGCTCAATAAGGGGCGGTTGCCCTCTACCTTGTCCCGTCCGCCCGTTATGGAGCGGTTGCTCCTTAGTTTTGTCCGCCTGTTATGGGGCGGTACAGGGGCGGATGGCATACATGCGTGCTTCACACGTGACATCTCTTTTTAATCCTTAATATATGTCTTTGTTTGGCATTTTTCCTACATTTTAACACATATAATACATCAGTTAATATAACAACATAAATATAGGAAAAACCCAAGATAAGTGAGAAACATTACTAAAAATGCTGCAATTAATAAGGTGATTAAACCTTAAAAAGTCTATATGTTTTGCACTTATCAAACTTCCTCACACTTGACTTTTGCTTGTCCTCAAGCAATAAGGAATATAATTATCTCTAAGCCATAATATAAAACAAGATTAAATAAGTGTAGAAGGGAATTTAGACAAAGTGACAACTTTGAAAGAATAATTCTGCTCTTAGAGTAGGTTTTTATAAACAGTGAAGAAGAACAATTTAATAAAGCATAGAAAACTAGACTGCAGAAAACAAGTTAGATTAACCTGGATTTCCAACCAATTTCAATTCTCTAACCTGGGATGACAAGAGTGTGAAGTAATGCCTTATTCCGCAATACCTTCAACACCACATACTCATGTTTATAATATAAATTGCAATTTTTCATCTTCTTGTTTTTGAATGCAAAAATTGTATATATACAAACAATCCAATTTTTTTTAAAAAAATTGCATTATTTTTCTGTACCCCAGACTTTTCTCTCTATCCTTGTAGCGGTGTTGGGTCTTCTATCCCAGGTCACGAGACCTTAGGTAGATAGGTGTTAAAGCAGCCCAAAGAACTTAATACCACCGGATAGACGAGGCCTGTTTTTGGTTAGAAAAATTCATAAACAGTGGAGTAACCTTGTCTTTATCCTTTTATTTCCTTGACTTTCCACATATTTCCATTATCCCAAGCTAAACTAAATTGGTTTTTACAATCAGCAGATGTATCATTTTTCGAGTGAAAATAGAGTATTTTGAAGGAAAATAATTTTATACAAACTCCTTTAAATAAAACCATCTTTCAGTTGTCACTTGACATAATTTCAGACACTTCTACAATTATTTATCTCATTTTTTCAATTCAATTTTTTTAGGCAATTTAGAGTAGCAAAAAGTGAGTGTGGCATTTATCGAACAACTGTCATATTTTCAGGGAAGGTCTCTCTTCCTCACACTTAAGAGGAGCAATGTCCTCATTGATCAAAATTAAAATCAGGAAAGGACCTTTCAAAATATGACAGACTCATAAAGGATTAATTATTAATATAATTAAGGAAGAACTGAAACTCCCCTTGTATCGTAGGTTGAGGAAGGTGTCCTTCCTCACACTTATGCTTTGGTAGGGGTGAGACGTTCCTCACACTTAAGTTCAGCACGTCGATATGTGTAAATGTTCTGTAATAATATTCTAAACAGCCAGAAGAACTCAAGTTAATTTCTCCTCGTTCTCTCTCCTTTCTTTTCTTTATTTTAAAAAACAGATATAGAAATAATTATGGAACACAAAATATAAACAAAATAGTAGGACAATAAATGTAACCTGGGTTGCCTCCCAGTAAGCTGCCCGTATTTATAGTCTTTGGCTAGACTCCCACTTCGTTATCCTGGATCAAAAATAAGTAGACACAATTCTGCCAGGATAACAAAGTTGGCAGTAATTAAAAGCAAACCACCTGGAATCAAAACAAAACGTTACTTCGGCAAATAAAATAGAAAATGAATACTCCACAAAACCTGGTGTTTGAGGAGGTACTGCCGGTAACGTAGTTCTAACAGAAGACCCGGCGGTGATGCTCTATCTTCCTCTATTTGGATGAAATACCCCGTAATTAAAAACAGTGATTAATTAGGCTAATTATATTTTTAAAGGATTAATTACACTAAAATAAATATGAGGGAACAAATCCCGAAGAAAACGGACCTTTAAAATGGGTTAAAAGCATAAACGAACCTTAAAGCGCGTTTTTCGAGGAAACCGGGAAAACGTGACTTTAAGCGGGTCAAATAGACTCGTAACAATTTTGGTCAACCAACTAATCATTAATAAATATTAATGAAGCTTTAGAACCAAGGAAATTAATTAAACGAGAAAATTCCGGAAAACGGGTACCGGTTAGTGAAAACTGTAACAACCGGTAAGTTGTGGGGTGAGGATGCAAATAAAGAAACTTAGTGTGTCCACTTTGCAAATAAAAAAGTAAAATCTGTGTGTGTGTGGGTGTGGGATCCGATTTCTCCCCTCTCACTCTCTTTATTTTCTCTTATGTGCTAAAAGACAAGCAAAGTAAATAAAAGAGCAAAAATTTTACTCTCTCTCCTCACTCCCTTCTTCCCCTCACGTACACACCCCTCTCTATTCTCTCTTTTCTCTCTTCTTCCCTACCTTGCGACAGCCATGGAGAAAAGAGGGAGCTCACTCAACTTCCACCTTCTCTCATCTTGTTAACCCACTAATCTTGCTCCAAAAATTACAAAATTAGTACCATTGTAATCCCCTTGCAAAGGAGAACATTTCCCTCCTTTCAAAAATCCAAAAACTCTACTTTCGTTTTCGAGGGTGTTCACCATTTGGAGATTTGAAGCCACCATTAGAAGCACCTTCACCTCCTCTTCATCTTGAGGTAAAAAGAATTCCGAAAATTCATTGTTTCTAGCTCTCATTAGCATTTTAAGAATTTCCATGTTTTGAACTCTTGGCCCTTTGCTTCAGCCGATTTTGGCTCCTCCTTGGGCTAGAAACATTGTTCTCTTGCTAGTCAAGAACTCTATTCATCCATTGAGAGGTAATATTCTTCCTAAACCCTAAAACATTGAATTCTAGGGTTAGAATAAAAATGAATGCTAAATGGGTAGTGTGTATTGGTATGGTGGTGTAGTATCGAGTATTGTGTGAAGAAGAACAAAGGAAGGAAAAGAGGAGAAGGAAAGGAAGAAGAAGAAACTAGAAAGACAAGGTAAAATCTCTTACCTTGAGCTAGTTTGTATTGTGTATTGTAACAGTTTTTAAGTAAGTAAAATGAGTAATGAATTGAGTAATGAGTAGTAAGTGTATTGTAGTATAATGAAGAATGATATCGTAACAGTTTTGAAGTTTTTAAATGAGTTTTAAAAGCTTGGGAAAACATTGGGTAGTAAGTGTGTATGTGTGCAGGATTTTATGTGTTGTTAGTGTTGGAATTGTGAGAATGATGTATTGTGTAACAGGTTGAGAGAAGAGTATTCGTGAGCTGAAATAATGTGTGGAGAATGTTAGAAAATAGGGGAGGCTATGTCAAAATTCATTTAGGAATTTGAGGACTTAGGCACATTTGTAACAGATTGAAGAGTGTAAAATGGGTGGTTTAGTAGTTGTAACAGATTTTGAAAGAAGTAAGTTAAGAGAATGGAACTAGGATGTGAGTAATGTATTTTGGATGCTAGGAATAATTAGTTGAGGGAGTATTGGAGTATAAGAGTTGAGAGGAAAATCTGTAGCATAATGAGGAGAACTAAAATCTGTAGCATTAAGTAAAGGAAAATAATGTAAGTGTTGAATAGAGATGAGGAGAATTTGTGTAGATTGTGTAGGAATGGGGTAACAAGTATGGTGGGTGGACTAAGGTGATTTAGAGTGTCTAAATAGTGCTAAATCATGTGGGGAAGTATTGGTAAAGATTGGAGAAGCAATGGGTAAAGAATGCAATTGAAAACAAATTTTAAAACTGCAGTACTGGGGCCGACCGGACCTGCGACCGGACTTGCAAGGTCGGTCGGGCCCAGGTTTACAAAGGCGGGGAAAGCTTCTGGAATGGACCGACTTGCGACGGACATGCAAGTCCGGTCGGACAGAAAAATTCTCCCGCCTGTAACCTACTGGAATGGACCGGACTTGCGACCGGACATGCAAGTCCGGTCGGCCAGAAAAATTTCCGAATGCAACCTACTGGAATGGACCGGACTTGCGACCGGACATGCAAGTCCGGTCGGCCAGGAAAATTTCGTAATGTAAGCTACTAGAATCGACCGGACTTGCGACCGGACATGCAAGTCCGGTCGGGCCAGGAATTTTCGGGCAGATAGCTACTGACTTGGACCGGACTTGCGACCGGACTTGCAAGTCCGGTCGAGTCTTCAAAAAAAAAAAAAAAAAAAAAAAGAGTATTTTATAATATGATTATAGCAATCATATGGACATGTATTATACATATATATGCCTATATACACATATGCATACATGTAGTAGTACATACCAAATGAAATAGTAAAGGTAAGAAAGTAAAATAAGAGTAGTGAGAAAGGAATGGTTTAATAATCAAGTAAGAAGTAAAATGAAGTACAAGTATACATTGTAAGTGCCAATGTAGGAGCAAGTTAGATCAATAATAGATCATTGATCATAATACCATGTATGTATAGGAATTCAATAGTTGATCATCAAAGGACCCGTAGAGTAGAACGTAAACGACGGTGAACGGTATGATTTTCATGCCCTGTATCCTAACTTGGTTACCCCGATTTGTGTGCTTATGTGATCACCAACAAGATAAATGCATGAATCGGATTTATATTGCACATAAATGTGTTTGAACCATTTTGTTCTTGTTGTATTCTTCTTGAACAAACAGTTTGTATAATCATGAAATGTATGTATGAGAATGAAGTGTATGTGCAAGTATGAGTACTTGTGTATTGTAAGTATGTATGGAAAGTAAGTATGGACTTCTACTAATTCCTAACAACCTAACTCCTAACATGAGTATTGAGTAAAAATGGAATGAGTAGAAGCCCGATATAGTTTCGGCCACGCGTGAGGATAAGGAACCACAAGAGGTTGGAACCGAATCCTGGCTATGATCTTTTCCTTGGACTAATTCCCTTTGTATGGGTAGCATCCTGGATTAGTGTGCCATCTCAAAGCCCGGTGGTGGGAGATAGTACTCCCTGCCCGGAGGTCATACCGACTTAACTGGAAGAAAGTATGTAGAAAGTATTGTATTGATTGGTCTTGACTATTGTAAGTCATTGACCCGGAGTAAAAAGTTCGAACACCCGATTAACCCGGGTGTGTAATAAGGCTAACAAGACCTTGTATGTATTGGAGAATTGTATCTCCGTGATGCGGTGAGTATGGTAACTATGAATGAATGACTTGTATTGTATTCCTTGTATGCTGTATGTATGAATGCGTGATAAAACGAATGAATGTATTGTATTGTATGAAGCATGTATGTATGTATGAAACGAACCGCATGTATACGACCAATAGTTGGCGTACCCTCGCTAGTACGCGGGGTATGCGGTTATCATGTTCAGCGTAAGCTGACCCCCTCGGGGGAATGTTTTTACTCCACAGGTACCCGCGAGGCGTGAAGGTAGAGTAAGGGCAGCATGTGATTTTTGATGTAGTAGTAGTTGGATAGTGTACCGAGTTGTACACGGCTAAGCCTTTTGAGTAGCCGGTGTACCATGTGGTACACCTTTTTGGACAATGAATTTTAATTGGATAGTAAGGAGGGTTGTATAAAACTCTTTTTGGGAAGTATCATTGGAATGTAATTCATATATATTGGATACTCGGTAATCAATTGAAACTAAGTATTTGGATTGTAAAGTAAGTAGTATGTATTTGATTTGTTCTAATCGTCAGACGAGATGGTAAGTAGTGTAGCCTTGTTGATCTTGGATGGTTAACGGCATTGTATCACCCGCCGGGAGTAAGTAAGTATTCCGCTGCGAACCTGGTAAGTATGAGCATGATTAGAGGAGTAAGAAAGGATTAGCGGTTGGGGTGTTACAAAAAGTGGTATCAGAGCGAAGTCTCGCTCTGATGATTAGATTACTAAGTATAGTGATTACCGAGTTAGGATTTCAACCGTCTTAAGACGGATATTTAGAAACCTAACTAGGAACTACCGTTGTTAACAACGGATATCCTTAACGTCTGCAAGGACGATACCATTGCTTGAATGAAGACCATGAGGTCATAGTATCACAACATCTAATGTAATCCACACTTGTTCAGATGTCAGGACGAGGTCGAGGCCGACCAAGAGGAGAGACATCTGATGGACCGGGCGCGCAGACGATAGCAGAGATCGTCGCCGCCACGGTAGCGCAGATGCTACCGCAAGTAATCACTGCTGTACAGCAAACACAGCAAACACAGCAGCAGCAGCAGCAGCAGCAGCCCGACCCACCTCATCCCCGAGAAACGAATTGGGTGAAAGCTGTCGCCGACCTTCGACCTGCTTGTTTTAGAGGCGAGAGCGACCCCGCCAAGCTCGAGGCCTACCTCTCCGAGATGGAGACGGCCTTCGACACACTTGAGACTCCCGCTGGAGTCCGAGTGAGAATAGCTGCGTACTATCTGAAGGACGCGGCTATGGACTGGTGGAAGCTCGTTAAGGCCGAGCACGTAGCTGATCCGGCATTCGGATGGGAAGCATTTACCTCTCTCCTCCGATCTAAATACTACCCCGAGCATGTCAAGACCAAGAAAAGGCTTGAGCTCGATGCACTTAAGATGACCGAGAAGATGACGGTTGATGAGTATTACCGCACCTTCACCTCTCTTCTCCGACTTCTACCCGACCTTGGGTATACCGGCCAAGTCTTGGTCGACCGCTTCTACGGCGGATTGAGCCATCGACTCCGGTATGGCATGGGCTTCACTCGGTTTACCTCCCTTCAGGTAAACAAGTTGAACCCTTAAAAGCCATGAGTAATGTGAATTAGTATTCCCGTATGTAAATGTAACCTAATGCCTAAGTAATTCAGGAGTGTTACCACGCTGCATCTCGAGTTGAGATCACCTGCCAGCTGAGAGATGAGGAACAAGCGCTGAAGCGCAAGGTGAGCGGCAAGGGTAACCCCTCCGATGAACAAAACCAATCCAAACCCTGGAAGAAAAGGAAGGGGAAGCACTCCCACCAGCAGAAAAATACATCCGGAGACGGCGGTGCCCATGCTGAGAAGGGCAAGGCAACTGAGCCTTTACAGATTGCCTACACCGCACCAGTGGCAGCTAAGCCACTGAGGTCTCAGCCCTACAGGGGTAAGAAACCGAAACCGAATTAGTACACTTGTGAAATTGTAAGTATATAGAGTATTGTAAGTATACCAAACCTTGCTAACTTGAAAGCTATAGGTTCTGGATTTGGCCAAGGAAAGAACCAATCTGATGGCCGCAGCTACATCTGCCGTAACTGCAACAAGGATCATCCCGGCACAGATTGCCAAGGAAGGGAGATCCGCTGCTTCAATTGTCAGAAACCGGGCCACCGTGCCAATGCATGCCCGGAGAACTCTAAGCCCAAGGGCAACTACCAGGGCTACAAGCAGCGTGAAGGCAAGGAGGTTGCATCTGGCGATGCTCATGCCCAGCACACCTCACAGGGACAGGGATCCCGGGGTCCGCAGAAGGGCGCACCGCAGAGGCAGCCGGCTACACATCATGACCGTGATGGGACCGGGACTAAGTCCGGCCCAGGTAACTACCGTAACCTTTAATCCTTGAAGAGCATGACTAAGTATTAAAGTAACTGTATGAATGAAAGCATGAATGCGTAAGTACTTGAAGTATGAAATTGAGCATGAGTAAGTAACATGGAAGTATGTATTGAGCATGAAATGAATTAGTAAGCCTAGAACTTATTCTAGATGAATTTACCACCTTAGGGAAATTCCATATCTGTTACCCAATACCTTCAAACTCACCTCATGAAGGACCGACATCGCCAACCACCACTTCAACAACGAACAGTGTCAGGTCATCCCCAGGTATGATTTATTAAAAGGATACCTGACACCCGAAGCACAAATTTCAATCATCCGACGATGCAACGAGTTAGGAACGGGTCCAGGAGGATTTTATACACCCGAATTCCCCGGTGGAGCTACAATGAAGCTGAAAATGATGTGCTTGGGAAAGGACTGGAACCCTTATACCAAGACATACCAAACAACGCGAGCAGGAGACGGAGCAACACCTCCAGCAATACCCCCAGAATTCCAAACGCTTGTCACACAAGCTGTGGAAATTGCACAACATGTGAAGATGAACCAATCCCTGCACTTGAAGCAGATCTGTGTATCGTCAACTTCTATGAGAAAGAAGGACGACTTGGCTTACACCAAGACAAGGACGAGACAGCGGAATCTCTTGAACTAGGAGTGCCCGTAGTGTCTTGGTCCATTGGTGATGACGCCGTATTTTTGTATAGCGACGAGGGAAGCGTGTGGACCTCGCAGAAAAATTGGTATTGAGATCAGGAGATGTTCTAATCATGGGTGGAAAATCAAGGTTGCTGTATCACGGGATCCAGAAGATCAAGTTGAATACGGCACCACCGGCAATAATCAATGCCACACACATGATACCAGGACGCCTGAACCTTACCTTTAGAAAGTATTAATTTTGTAGTAGCATGTAATCCAGTAGTAACGTGTATTAGAGACACAGTATGTATGATGGTTGGTTATTCAATAAAAGCAGTGTTGGTTATTAAATTCCACTTGCGTTCCACCATCTTTACTTATAATCTCATGAATCAATAGGTTGTGGACTCGGTACCGAAGGTAACCTGAGATCCTCACCGAAGAACAAGCCGGCAAGAGCGGCACCATTCTAACGGGAACCTTCCCAGTAAACGGCATCGAAGCCTCAGTATTATTCGACTCCGGCGCCTCTCACACCTTCATATCGCCATCTCTTGCGAAGAAGTTGGGGCTAGATGCGGATGAGCTACCGAACTTCTTGGTTACTCTCCCATCGAAGGAGCGGGTACAATGTACCAAGTATTACAAATCAGCCACCATTCAAATCAAAGGTGAAGCGTTTCCCATTTCCTTCATCGAATTCAACGGATTGGGATTCGACTTAATTATTGGAATGAACTGGTTGGAGCGGCACAAGGGGAGAATCCTATGCGCCGAGCACCGATTGCTGCTCAAGAGTCCATCTGGGGTCACTGTTTCATACCGCCAGAGACCGAGAGAGCCTTCAACTACAGTCATCTCCGCCATGGCAATGTATCGGGAGCTCAGAAAAGGGCATGAAGTGTATTTATGTCACGTGCAAGACCTGGAGAGAGATCCAGAGTTCAGTGGTAGCAGTAGTAGTCTCAGAATTCCCCGATGTATTTCCGAAAGAGCTACCTGGTATGCCACCACAGAGGGCGGTAGATTAGAATTTGAAATCGATCTTGTACCGGGTACTGGTCCCATCGCTAGGGCACCATACCGTATGGCACCGGCAGAAATGGCAGAACTTAAGGAACAGTTACATGATCTTCTCGACAAAGGGTTTATACGCCCGAGCGTATCACCCTGGGGAGCACCGGTCCTCTTCGTGAAGAAGAAGGACGGTAGTCTCCGCCTCTGCATCGACTACCGCGAATTGAATGCGGTCACCGTAAAGAACAAGTACCCATTGCCACGCATCGACGACCTGTTCGATCAGTTGAAGGGAGCATCCGTCTTTTCTAAGATTGATCTCCGATCCGGTTACCACCAAATTGCTATCAAAGAGCAAGACATTCAGAAAACAGCATTCCGAACAAGATATGGCCACTACGAATTCACGGTGATGCCATTCGGTTTGTCTAATGCACCAGCCAAGTTCATGGACCTAATGAATCGGTTATTCAGTGATCAGCTGGACACTTCGGTAGTAGTATTCATTGACGACATTCTTGTGTATTCGAAGTCACCAGAAGAGCATGAAAACCACTTGAGAAAAGTACTTGAGACACTGCGCGAGAACCAGCTGTATGCGAAGTTCTCCAAATGCGAGTTTTGGCTAGATCAGGTATCATTCCTCGGTCATGTCATCTCGAGCGCGGGCATTTCAGTAGATCCATCCAAAATTGAAGCAGTGCGATCATGGCCTAGACCTAAGACTGTTACCGACATCCGGAGCTTTCTTGGTTTAGCCGGTTATTACCGGAGGTTTGTAAAGGACTTCTCGAAAGTCGCTAAGCCCATGACGGCATTGATGAAGAAAGATGCACCCTTTGTATGGACAGAGGAGTGCGAGCTATCATTTCAGAAACTGAAAGACTCACTGACCTCAGCGCCCGTCCTTACTCTTCCAGAGGGCACAGAGGGATTTGAGGTGTACTGTGATGCATCAGGCAAGGGTATGGGATGCGTACTCATGCAGCATGGCAAGGTAGTAGCCTATGCTTCTCGCCAGCTGAAAAAGCATGAGGAGAATTACCCGACACATGATCTAGAGTTAGGAGCCATTGTCTTCGCCTTGAAGATATGGCGACACTATCTCTATGGGGTAAGCATCACCATCTATTCCGACCACAAAAGTCTACAGTACGTATTCACCCAGAAAGAATTGAACCTAAGGCAGAGGAGGTGGATGGAGTTCCTCTCGGATTACGACATCAACCTCCAGTATAAAGAAGGGAAGGCAAACGTAGTAGCCGACGCCCTGAGTCGTCGAGCACACTCGCTCCATTCGCTACTCGCTTCTTCTAGCTTGGTTGACGAGGTGCGAGACGCTCAGTTGAGCGACCCTTACTTCACAGAGATCAGACAGAAAATTACAGATGGTACCTTCGAGCGCCGAAAGTACGACTTCAAACTGCATGAAGATGGTCTGATCCGTTTGAATGGCAGATTATGCGTCCCCCGAAGCAATGCTGAGCTAAGGGATCGCATTCTGCGTGAGTCACATTGTTCGACATTGCATGTCCATCCGGGAGCCTCTAAAATGTACAAAGACATGAAGAGGTACTTCTGGTGGTCAGGAATGAAATCAGACGTGACTGAGTATGTTCTGAGGTGTCTCACATGCCAGAAGGTGAAGTTTGAGCACCGAAGACCGGGAGGAATGGTGCAATCCATGCCCATTCCGGAGTGGAAATTCCATGACATCTCCATGGATTTTGTTGTTGGACTCCCACCTGCTAGGGGAGGACTTAACATGATCTGGGTAATAGTCGATCGCCTCACCAAGGTTGCCCGATTCATACCGATGAAGGACACCTGGAAGGTGGCGAAGCTCGCGGAGCTATTCGACAAGGAGATCATCCGACACCACGGAGTCCCAAAAACCATTGTATCTGACCGCGACACCAGATTTCTTTCGAGATACTGGAGAGCAACACGGGAAGCGCTGGGTACTGAGTTGAAGCTTAGCACCGCCTTCCATCCACAGACCGACGGTCAAACAGAAAGGACCATCCAAACACTAGAGGACATGCTAAGGGCATGTGCCTTAGACTTCCAGGGGAGCTGGATTGAGAAGCTTCATCTTATCGAGTTTTCGTATAACAATAGCTACCATGCTTCGATTAAGATGTCGCCATTCCAAGCCTTGTATGGTAGACCTTGCCGTACCCCGTTGTGTTGGGATGAGTCAAGCGAAGCGGTCATCATAGGACCGGAGTATTTGGAACAAGTACAAGCTGAGGTACAACAAATCCGAGCCAATATGAAGGCAGCCCAAGATAGATAGAAATCCTATGCGGATGTGCGACGACACGACCTTGAGTTCGCCGTGGGCGACCAAGTGTTCTTGCGTGTCTCACCTATGAAGGGTGTCTTCCGATTTGGCCAGAAGGGCAAACTGAGCCCGAAATTTGTAGGCCCGTATGCCATTACCGAGAGGGTTGGAGCCGTAGCTTATAGGCTAGCATTGCCCGAAGAATTGGGGCGTGTTCATGATGTCTTTCATGTATCACAACTCAAGAAATACATAGCCGATCCCTCTCATGTATTAGAACCCGAACATCTATCCCTAGAGCCAACCATGAGATATGTCGAGACTCCACTGCGAATCCTTGATTCCAAGACAAGAGACACTCGCCATAAATCTGTACGAATGGTGAAGGTCTTGGGGTCTAACCACGATGTCGAGGAAGCGACTTGGGAATTAGAGGACGCCATGAAGGCGAAGTACCCGAATTTATTTGTAGACTAGATGTCTAGTATCCGTATAGCACGGAGGGTACGGGGCGTACCCCTTTTAAGGGGGGTAGAGCCTTTTTGCTTTTGCATTGCTTCGGGTTAGCATTGCGTAGTATGTATGTATTGTAATTGTATTGTGGTTGGCACATGTAGTGCTAATTGTATTTTATTGGCACAAAGTAGTGCTAGTAGTATTTGGTATGTAGTACGATGTGTATGGTATGTATGTAATGAGCAATGCATTTGTGTTGTACGGTATATGACACGAATGACATTGTGAAGTGTATTGTGGAATGTATGAACTGAATGGAGTATTGTGTATGGTATTTGAATGGAGTATTGAGTATGAATTGTGTATGTGTATGGTATTCGAAGTAAGGGTGGTACATAGAATTTGAATTGTGGATGCTGTAGTGTAAGAATTGTGAACACCTTGTAAGGTGGTAGTAGGATGCATTGTGGCAATTGATTTGCCAAATGAGTAGAAATGGTAAACGGTAACCTTGAGCAACTTTGAGGGCAAAGTTTCTTAAGGGGGGTAGATTGAAATACCCCGTAATTAAAAACAGTGATTAATTAGGCTAATTATATTTTTAAAGGCTTAATTACACTAAAATAAATATGAGGGAACAAATCCCGAAGAAAACGGACCTTTAAAATGGGTTAAAAGCATAAACGAACCTTAAAGCGCGTTTTTCGAGGAAACCGGGAAAACGTGACTTTAAGCGGGTCAAATAGACTCGTAACAATTTTGGTCAACCAACTAATCATTAATAAATATTAATGAAGCTTTAGAACCAAGGAAATTAATTAAACGAGAAAATTCCGGAAAACGGGTACCGGTTAGTGAAAACTGTAACAACCGGTAAGTTGTGGGGTGAGGATGCAAATAAAGAAACTTAGTGTGTCCACTTTGCAAATAAAAAAGTAAAATCTGTGTGTGTGTGGGTGTGGGATCCGATTTCTCCCCTCTCTCACTCTCTTTATTTTCTCT
This sequence comes from Limonium bicolor, assembly GCA_023374045.1. NCBI lineage: Eukaryota > Viridiplantae > Streptophyta > Magnoliopsida > Caryophyllales > Plumbaginaceae > Limonium > Limonium bicolor. Next base: position 527,694,870 of record CM041776.1, read on the forward strand.
TATGTGCTAAAAGACAAGCAAAGTAAATAAAAGAGCAAAAATTTTACTCTCTCTCCTCACTCCCTTCTTCCCCTCACGTACACACCCCTCTCTATTCTCTCTTTCTCTCTTCTTCCCCTACCTTGCGACAGCCATGGAGAAAAGAGGGAGCTCACTCAACTTCCACCTTCTCTCATCTTGTTAACCCACTAATCTTGCTCCAAAAATTACAAAATTAGTACCATTGTAATCCCCTTGCAAAGGAGAACATTTCCCTCCTTTCAAAAATCCAAAAACTCTACTTTCGTTTTCGAGGGTGTTCACCATTTGGAGATTTGAAGCCACCATTAGAAGCACCTTCACCTCCTCTTCATCTTGAGGTAAAAAGAATTCCGAAAATTCATTGTTTCTAGCTCTCATTAGCATTTTAAGAATTTCCATGTTTTGAACTCTTGGCCCTTTGTTGCTTCAGCCGATTTTGGCTCCTCCTTGGGCTAGAAACATTGTCTCTCTGCTAGTCAAGAACTCTATTCATCCATTGAGAGGTAATATTCTTTCTAAACCCTAAAATTGAATTCTAGGTTAGAATAAAAATGAATGCTAAATGGGTAGGTGTATTGGTATGGTGGTGTAGTATCGAGTATTGTGTGAAGAAGAACAAAGGAAGAGGAAAAGAGGAGAAGAAAGAAAAGAAAGAAAACTAGAAAGAACAAGGTAAAATCTCTTACCTTGAGCTAGTTTGTATTGTGTATTGCAACAGTTTTTAAGTAAGTAAAATGAGTAATGAATTGTGTAATGAGTAGCAAGTGTATTGTAGTACAATGAAGAATGATATTGTAACAGTTTTGAAGTTTTTAAATGAGTTTAAAAGCTTGGGAAAACATTGGGTAGTAAGTGTGTATGTGTGCAGGATTTTATGTTTGTTGTGGTAGTGTTGGAATTGTGAGAATGATGTATTGTGTAACAGGTTGAGAGAATGAGTATTCGTGAGCTGAAATAATGTGTGGAGAATGTTAGAAATATAGGGGAGGCTATGCCAAAATTCATTTAGGAATTTGAGGACTTAGGCACATTTGTAACAGATTTTGAAGAGTGTAGAAATGGTGGTCTAGTAGTTGTAACAGATTTTGAAAGAAGCAAGTTAAGAGAATGGAACTAGGATGTGAGTAATGTATTTTGGATGCTAGGAATAGCATTAGTTGAAGGAGTATTGGAGTATAAGAGTTGAGAGGAAAATCTGTAGCATAATGAGGAGAACTAAAATCTGTAGCATTAGGGTAAAGGAATAATGTAAGTGTTGAATAGAGATGAGGAGAATTTGTGTAGATTGTGTAGGAATGGGGTAACAAGTATGGTGGGTGGACTAAGGTGATTTAGAGTGTCTAAATAGTGTTAAATCATGTGGGGAAATATTGGTAAAGATTGGAGAAGCAATGGGTAAAGAATGCAATTGAAAACAAATTTTAAAACTGCAGTACTGGGGCCGACCGGACCTGCGACCGGACTTGCAAGGTCGGTCGGGCCCAGGTTTACAAAGGCGGGGAAAGCTTCTGGAGTCGACCGGACTTGCGACCGGACTTGCAAGTCCGGTCGGACAGAAAAATTCTCCCGCCTGTAACTTACTGGAATCGACCGGACTTGCGACCGAACATGCAAGTCCGGTCGGCCAGAAAAATTTCCGTAATGCAACCTACTGGAATGAACCGGACTTGCGACCGGACATGCAAGTCCGGTCGGCCAGGAAAATTTTCGTAATGTAAGCTACTGGAATCGACCGGACTTGCGACCGGACATGCAAGTCCGGTCGGGCCAGGAATTTTCGGTGCAGATAGCTACTGACTTGGACCGGACTTGCGACCGGACTTGCAAGTCCGGTCGAGTCTTCAAAAAAAAAAAAGAGTATTTTTATAATATGATTATAGCAATCATAGGGACATGTATATATACATATATATGCCTATATACACATATGCATGTATATGTAGTAGTACATAATAAATGAAATAGTAAAGGTAAGAAAGTAAAGATAAGAGTAATGAGAAAAGAATGGTGTTATAACCAAGTAGGAAAGTAATAAAGTAGCAAGTATACATTGAAAGTAACAATGAAGGAGTAAGTTAGATCAATAATAGATCATTGATCATACTTCATGTATGTATAGGAATCAAATAGTTGATCTCCAAAGGAACCAGTAGTACGTATTCGACGGTGTACGGTATGATTTCTTCATGCCCTGTATCCTAACTTGGTTACCCCGATTTGTGTGCTTATGTGATCACCAACAAGATAAATGCATGAATCGGATTTATATTGCACATAAATGTGTTTGAACTATATTGTTCTTGTTGTATTCTTCTTGAACGAATAGTTTGTATAATTCATGAAATGTATGTATGAGAATGAAGTGTATGGGTAAGTATGAGTACATGTATTGTAAGTATGTATGGAAAGTAAGTATGGACTTCTACTAATTCCTAACAATCTAACTCCTGACATGAGTAATGAGTAATGGAATGAGTAGAAGCCCGATATAGTTTCGGCCACGCGTGAGGATAAGGAACCACAAGAGGTTGGAACCGAATCCTGGCTATGATCTTTTCCTTGGACTAATTCCCTTTGTATGGGTAGCATCCAGGATTAGTGTGCCATCTCAAAGCCCGGTGGTGGGAGATAGTACTCCCTGCCCGGAGGTCATACCGACTTAACTGGAAGTAAAGTATGTAAGAATGTAAGTACTGTATGGTATTGGTCTTGACTATTGTAAGTCATTGACCCGGAGTAAAAAGTATTGAACACCCGATTAACCCGGGTGTGTAATAAGGCTAACAAGACCTTGTATGTATTGGAGAATTGTATCTCCGTGATGCGGTGAGTATGGTAAGTATGAATGAATGACTTGTATTGTATTCCTCATATGCATGGTATGTATGTATGCTTGGTAAAATGAATGTATTGTATTGTATGAAGCATGTATGTATGTATGGAACGAACCGCATGTATACGACCAATTAGTTGGCGTACCCTCGCTAGTACGCGGGGTATGCGGTTATCATGTTCAGTGTAAGCTGACCCCCTCGGGGGAATGTTTTTACTCCACAGGTACCCGCGAGGCGTGAAGGTAGAGTAAGGACGAGATGTATTTCTTTTTGGAGTAGTAGTAGAATCGAATAGTGTACCGAGTTGTACACGGCTAGAGCTTTTGGGTAGCCGGTGTACCATGTGGTACACCTTTTTGGGATATTAAATTCTCGATTGGAAAAGAAGGGATAGTTGTATAAACTCTTCATTTTTGGGAAGTAGTATTGGATTGTAATTCAGATAATTCGGTATACTCGGTAATCAAATGTAAACTAAGTATTTGGTATTGTAAAGTAAGCATTATGTATGTATTTCATTCTAATCATCAGACCGAAACGGTAAGTAGTAGTAGCCTCGTTAACCTTGGAGGGTTAACGGCGTTGTATCACCCGCCGGGAGTAAGTAAGTATTCCGCTGCGAGAAGGGTAAGTACGGGATTGAGTAGAGGATAATGGACGGATTAGCGGTTGGGGTGTTACATTGGAGGATGTAAAAATCCTCCTCTTGTAGATGAGGCTCATAGAAGGAACGCTGATCGATATCATCTTCAGAGAAAGTTAATTCTTTGAAGGTGATAGTAGCGTTTTGTTTGGATATATTGGCGGGACGTGATGGCAATTCCTTCTCTTCATTTCCGAGGATGTAAGTATCCTCATTGTCTGGGTATTTTACAGAGAAGGAGGGAAAATAGCGGTAATTGATTCTAGAGGGAGGGATCTCTATGAATGGCTCGTCTGTAGTGGGGTGTTCTACCTCTTGAACAGTTTCGCTCTTTGGTTGCTGCTGTTGCTGAGCGATTCTTTCCAGGTAGTCTGGTTGATCTTCTAACCAGAGTTGCTCTTGAAATATGAGACAATCCTCATAATCATGAGCTCCCCCACATATGGAGCAATATGAATCCTGCCAATATTCGAGCGCTTCTTCCATTTGCCACGTACAGATTTTTTGTTTTTATGTTTTTCTGTATACAAAACGAAACTAATAAATCAGATTAGAAATAAACAGGTTAGAAACAAACATAAAAAATAATATAAACAATATATATTAGATAATTAATATAAACAACAAACAAAATAATATAAACAAAATATTCTAATATAACAAGTGAATAATCCGGGGCTTAGGGACTAGAATAAATCTAGTCCCCGGCAACGGCGCCATTTTGTAGACGTTATATAGTGAGTGGTTAAACTGGTGTAAAAATAAAAGAAAAGAAATTAAAAACTCAAAATAAACGTCGGGCAGCAAACAAATCCCGGTCGTAGTAGTATAGTACAATGTAAGCGACCGGATGTCGAACCGTGGGACTAATGTGCATATAATAGTACCTAAGCGTGTCACAAGAGGGGGGATTAAATGACTTGTATATTAAATAAAAAGGAAAGATAAAATAAACTAAGTTAATAGATAAATTAAAATGGAACTCTGGGTCAGGTTATTATAATCTGCATAATTAAGCTATCTCTACTGGTTTAATAATTTGGCAAGGTTCCTGTAATTATCTTAAGGACTAAGTCATAGCCTCATAAGAACTCGTTCACCTGTAATGCAAGGTCCGATGAAAACTCAAGCAAAAGCCTGCAAACGGCAGAGGAGTGTTGAGGAATTACATTTGCAACTGAATACTAACTTATTAAATCATAACAAGTTTCCTCTAGTTTTACGTCTTAATTAACCTATCTATTTATCACCGGTCTGATCAAAATAGATTTAGTAAAGCAGTTTAATAAACTCATGACATTTATTAAAAAGGTACGAGATAACCTTTAAACGTAACAAACTGTATATAAATAAACCAGTAGAAATATTGCATAATTAATACAAACACATAATAACCGTTCCCGAGCGTACGTAAACTAGCCTAACATATTAAATAGATAGACAGAGACAAGAGTAATAGAAATCATCCGTAATCACTCCGGCTCACTCTGCTATTTTGTATACGTAGGGCTAGAGGTAGATTTGGTGGAATGTGGAAATAAATAAAACGGAGAAGGCGGGAGAATGGGATAATGGATCGATTGGAATACGGTAGTGTTTCTCGTGGAAGGGGCCTTTTTTTTTCTGAGCAGAAGCTCGTGGGTTTTATAGAAGAAAAGAAGAAGAAGGAAGAAGAAAGGAAGGAGAAGGAAGCACGCGTGCTCGTGGATGAATTATTGCCGATTGATCGCACCTCATTGATTGCAGGGGACAGAGACAACGCGTGAGTGAATTAAGGTAGGCGGGCAGTGGACGAGTTGCAGAGAGTCGCGGAGGCAAGTTGCAGACGACGACGGGCGAAGAAAGAAGAAAACTGGGGTGGCTCGATTTTCAGTCACAACCGCCTCCTTGACCGCCTTGACAACCGCCCAAAGAGGGGCGGTTCTCTCTTGTCCGCCTGTATGCTCGCGGACAGCTCTCTGTGTCATCCGCCTCATTTCTCGCGGTAGCAGGGTGCTCTCTTGTCCGCTCAATAAGGGGCGGTTGGCCTCTACCTTGTCCCGTCCGCCCGTTATGGAGCGGTTGCTCCTTAGTTTTGTCCGCCTGTTATGGGGCGGTACAGGGGCGGATGGCATACATGCGTGCTTCACACGTGACATCTCTTTTTAATCCTTAATATATGTCTTTGTTTGGCATTTTTCCTACATTTTAACACATATAATACATCAGTTAATATAACAACATAAATATAGGAAAAACCCAAGATAAGTGAGAAACATTACTAAAAATGCTACAATTAATAAGGTGATTAAACCTTAAAAAGTCTATATGTTTTGCACTTATCAAACTTCCTCACACTTGACTTTTGCTTGTCCTCAAGCAAATAAGGAATATAATTATCTCTAAGCCATAATAATAAAACAAGATTAAATAAGTGTAGAAGGGAATTTAGACAAAGTGACAACTTGAAAGAATAATTCTGCTCTTAGAAGTAGGTTTTTATAAACAGTGAAGAAGAACAATTTAATAAAAGCATAGAAAAACTAGACTGCAGAAAACAAGTTAGATTAACCTGGGATTTCCAACCAATTTCAATTCTCTAACCCGGGATGACAAGGGGTGTGAAGTAATGCCTTATTCCGCAATACCTTTCAACACCACATACTCATGTTTATAAATATAAATTGCAATTTTTCATCTTCTTGTTTTTGAATGCAAAAATGTATATACAAAACATCCAATTTTTTTTTAAAAAAATTGCATTATTTTTCTGTACACCAGACTTTTCTCTCTATCCTTGTAGCGGTGTTGGGTCTTCTATCCCAGGTCACGAGACCTTAGGTAGATATGTGTTAAAGCACCCCAAAGAACTTAATAACCGGATAGACGAGGCCTGTTTTTGGTTAGAAAAATTCATAAATAGTGGAGTACCTTGTCTTTATCCTTTTATTTCCTTGACTTTCCACATATTTCCATTATCCCAAGCTAAACTAAATTGGTTTTACAATCAGCAGATCTATCATTTTTCGAGTGAAAATAGAGTATTTTGAAGGAAAATAATTTTATACAAACTCCTTTAAATAAAACCATCTTTCAGTTGTCACTTGACATAATTTCAGACACTTCTACAATTATTTATCTCATTTTTTCAATTCAATTTTTTTTAGGCAATTTAGAGTAGCAAAAAGTGAGTGTGGCATTTATCGAACAACTGTCATATTTTCAGGGAAAGGTCTCTCCTTCCTCACACTTAAGAGGAGCAATGTCCTCATTGATCAAAATTAAAATCAAGGAAAAGGACCTTTCAAAATATGACAGACTCATAAAGGATTAATTATTAATATAATTAAGGAAGAACTGAAACTCCCCTTGTATCGTAGGTTGAGGAAGGTGTCCTTCCTCACACTTAAGCTTTGGTAGGGGTGAGACATTCCTCACACTTAAGTTCAGCCGTCGATATGTGTAAGATGTTCTGTAATAATATTCTAAACAGCCAGAAGAACTCAAGTTAATTCTCCTCGTTCTCTCTCCTTTCTTTTCTTTATTTAAAAAAAACAGATATAGAAATAATTATGGAACACAAAATATAAAACAAAAATAGTAGGACAATAAAATGTAACCACTGGGTTGCCTCCCAGTAAGCTGCCCGTATTTATAGTCTTTGGCTAGACTCCCACTTCGTTATCCTGGATCAAAAATATAAGTAGACAACAATTCTGCCAGGATAACAAAGTTGGGAGTAATTAAAAGCAAACCACCTGGATCAAAACAAAACGTTACTTAGACAAATAAAATAGGAAAATGAATACTCCACAAAACCTGGTGTTTGAGGAGGTACTGCCGGTAACGTAGTTCTAACAGAAAACCCGGCGGTGATGCTCTATCTTCCTCTATTTGGAGGATGTAAAAATCCTCCTCTTGTAGATGAGGCTCGTAGAAGGAACGCTGATCGATATCATCTTCAGAGAAAGTTAATTCTTTGAAGGTGATAGTAGCGTTTTGTTTGGATATATTGGCGGGACGTGATGGCAATTCCTTCTCTTCATTTCAGAGGATGTAAGTATCCTCATTGTCTGGGTATTTTACAGAGAAGGAGGGAAAATAGCGGTAATTGATTTTAGAGGGAGGGATCTCTATGAATGGCTCGTCTGTAGTGGGGTGTTCTACCTCTTGAACAGTTTCGCTCTTTGGTTGCTGCTGTTGCTGAGCGATTCTTTCCAGGTAGTCTGGTTGATCTTCTAACCAGAGTTGCTCTTGAAATATGAGACAATCCTCATAATCATGAGCTCCCCCACATATGGAGCAATATGAATCCTGCCAATATTCGAGCGCTTCTTCCAATTGCCACGTACAGATTTTTTGTTTTTTTATGTTTTTCTGTATACAAAACGAAACTAATAAATCAGATTAGAAATAAACAGGTTAGAAACAAACATAAAAAATAATATAAACAATATATATTAGATAATTAATATAAACAACAAACAAAATAATATAAACAAAATATTCTAATATAACAAGTGAATAATCCGGGCCTTAGGGACTAGAATAAATCTAGTCCCTGGCAACGGCGACATTTTGCAGACGTTATATAGTGAGTGGTTAAACTGGTGTAAAAATAAAAGAAAAGAAATTAAAAACTCAAAATAAACGTCGGGCTGCAAACAAATCCCGGTCGTAGTAGTATAGTACAATGTAAGCGACCGGATGTCGAACCGTGAGACTAATGTGCATATAATAGTACCTAAGCGTGTCACAAGAGGGGGGATTAAATGACTTGTATATTAAATAAAAAGGAAAGATAAAATAAACTAAGTTAATAGATAAATTAAAATGGAACTCTGGGTCAGGTTATTATAATCTGCATAATTAAGCTATCTCTACTGGTTTAATAATTTGGCAAGGTTCCTGTAATTATCTTAAGGACTAAGTCATAGCCTCATAAGAACTCGTTCACCTGTAATGCAAGGTCCGATGAAAACTCAAGCAAAAGCCTGCAAACGGCAGAGGAGTGTTGAGGAATTACATTTGCAACTGAATACTAACTTATTAAATCATAACAAGTTTCCTCTAGTTTTACGTCTTAATTAACCTATCTATTTATCACCGGTCTGATCAAAATAGATTTAGTAAAGCAGTTTAATAAACTCATGACATTTATTAAAAAGGTACGAGATAACCTTTAAACGTAACAAACTGTATATAAATAAACCAGTAGAAATATTGCATAATTAATACAAACAAATAATAACCGTTCCCAGAGCGTACGTAAACTAGCCTAACATATTAAATAGATAGACAGAGACAAGAGTAATAGAAATCATCCGTAATCACTCCGGCTCACTCTGCTATTTTGTATACGTAGGGCTAGAGGTGGATTTGGTGGAATGTGGAAATAAATAAAACGGAGAAGGCGGGAGAATGGGATAATGGATCGATTGGAATACGGTAGTGTTTCTCGTGGAAGGGCCTTTTTTTTCTGAGCAGAAGCTCGTGGGTTTTATAGAAGAAAAGAAGAAGAAGGAAGAAGAAAGGAAGGAGAAGGAAGCACGCGTGCTCGTGGATGAATTATTGCCGATTGATTGCACCTCATTGATTGCAGGGGACAGAGACAACGCGTGAGTGAATTAAGGTAGGCGAGCAGTGGACGAGTTGCAGAGAGTCGCGGAGGCAAGTTGCAGACGACGACGGGCGAAGAAAGAAGAAAACTGGGGCAGCTCGATTTTCAGTCACAACCGCCTCCTTGACCGCCTTGACAACTGCCCAAAGAGGGGCGGTTCTCTCTTGTCCGCCTGTATGCTCGCGGACAGCTCTCTGTGTCATCCGCCTCATTTCTCTCGGTAGCAGGGCGCTCTCTTGTCCGCTCAATAAGGGGCGGTTGCCCTCTACCTTGTCCCGTCCGCCCGTTATGGAGCGGTTGCTCCTTAGTTTTGTCCGCCTGTTATGGGGCGGTACAGGGGCGGATGGCATACATGCGTGCTTCACACGTGACATCTCTTTTTAATCCTTAATATATGTCTTTGTTTGGCATTTTTCCTACATTTTAACACATATAATACATCAGTTAATATAACAACATAAATATAGGAAAAACCCAAGATAAGTGAGAAACATTACTAAAAATGCTGCAATTAATAAGGTGATTAAACCTTAAAAAGTCTATATGTTTTGCACTTATCAAACTTCCTCACACTTGACTTTTGCTTGTCCTCAAGCAAATAAGGAATATAATTATCTCTAAGCCATAATAATAAAACAAGATTAAATAAGTGTAGAAGGGAATTTAGACAAAGTGACAACTTGAAAGAATAATTCTGCTCTTAGAAGTAGGTTTTTATAAACAGTGAAGAAGAACAATTTAATAAAAGCATAGAAAAACTAGACTGCAGAAAACAAGTTAGATTAACCTGGGATTTCCAACCAATTTCAATTCTCTAACCCGGGATGACAAGGGGTGAAGTAATGCCTTATTCCGCAATACCTTTCAACACCACATACTCATGTTTATAAATATAAATTGCAATTTTTCATCTTCTTGTTTTTGAATGCAAAAATTGTATACACAAAACATCCAATTTTTTTTTTAAATTGCATTATTTATCTGTACCCCAGACTTTTCTCTCTATCCTTGTAGCGGTGTTGGGTCTTCTATCCCAGGTCACGAGACCTTAGGTAGATAGGTGTTAAAGCACCCCAAAGAACTTAATAACCGGATAGACGAGGCCTGTTTTTGGTTAGAAAAATTCATAAACAGTGGAGTACCTTGTCTTTATCCTTTTATTTCCTTGACTTTCCACATATTTCCATTATCCCAAGCTAAACTAAATTGGTTTTTACAATCAGCAGATCTATCATTTTTCGAGTGAAAATAGAGTATTTTGAAGGAAAATAATTTTATACAAACTCCTTTAAATAAAACCATCTTTCAGTTGTCACTTGACATAATTTCAGACACTTCTACAATTATTTATCTCATTTTTTCAATTCAATTTTTTTTAGGCAATTTAGAGTAGCAAAAAGTGAGTGTGGCATTTATCGAACAACTGTCATATTTTCAGGGAAAGGTCTCTCCTTCCTCACACTTAAGAGGAGCAATGTCCTCATTGATCAAAATTAAAATCAAGGAAAAGGACCTTTCAAAATATGACAGACTCATAAAGGATTAATTATTAATATAATTAAGGAAGAACTGAAACTCCCCTTGTATCGTAGGTTGAGGAAGGTGTCCTTCCTCACACTTAAGCTTTGGTAGGGGTGAGACGTTCCTCACACTTAAGTTCAGCCGTCGATATGTGTAAGATGTTCTGTAATAATATTCTAAACAGCCAGAAGAACTCAAGTTAATTCTCCTCGTTCTCTCTCCTTTCTTTTCTTTATTTAAAAAAACAGATATAGAAATAATTATGGAACACAAAATATAAAACAAAAATAGTAGGACAATAAAATGTAACCACTGGGTTGCCTCCCAGTAAGCTGCCCGCATTTATAGTCTTTGGCTAGACTCCCACTTCGTTATCCTGGATCAAAAATATAAGTAGACAACAATTCTGCCAGGATAACAAAGTTGGCAGTAATTAAAAGCAAACCACCTGAATCAAAACAAAACGTTACTTCGGCAAATAAAATAGGAAAATGAATACTCCACAAAACCTGGTGTTTGAGGAGGTACTGCCGGTAACGTAGTTCTAACAGAAGACCCGACGGTGATGCTCTATCTTCCTCTATTTGGAGGATGTAAAAATCCTCCTCTTGTAGATGAGGCTCGTAGAAGGAACGCTGATCGATATCATCTTCAGAGAAAGTTAATTCTTTGAAGGTGATAGTAGCGTTTTGTTTGGATATATTGGCGGGACGTGATGGCAATTCCTTCTCTTCATTTCCGAGGATGTAAGTATCCTCATTGTCTGGGTATTTTACAGAGAAGGAGGGAAAATAGCGGTAATTGATTTTAGATGGAGGGATCTCTATGAATGGCTCGTCTGTAGTGGGGTGTTCTACCTCTTGAACAGTTTCGCTCTTTGGTTGCTGCTGTTGCTGAGCGATTCTTTCCAGGTAGTCTGGTTGATCTTCTAACCAGAGTTGCTCTTGAAATATGAGACAATCCTCATAATCATGAGCTCCCCCACATATGGAGCAATATGAATCCTGCCAATATTCGAGCGCTTCTTCCATTTGCCACGTACAGATTTTTTGTTTTTTTATGTTTTTCTGTATACAAAACGAAACTAATAAATCAGATTAGAAATAAACAGGTTGGAAACGAACATAAAAAATAATATAAACAATATATATTAGATAATTAATATAAACAACAAACAAAATAATATAAACAAAATATTCTAATATAACAAGTGAATAATCCGGGGCTTAGGGACTAGAATAAATCTAGTCCCCGGCAACGGCGCGATTTTGCAGACGTTATATAGTGAGTGGTTAAACTGGTGTAAAAATAAAAGAAAAGAAATTAAAAACTCAAAATAAACGTCGGGCTGTAAACAAATCCCGGTCGTAGTAGAATAGTACAATGTAAGCGACCGAATGTCGAACCGTGGGACTAATGTGCATATAATAGTACCTAAGCGTGTCACAAGAGGGGGGATTAAATGACTTGTATATTAAATAAAAAGGAAAGATAAAATAAACTAAGTTAATAGATAAATTAAAATGGAACTCTGGGTCAGGTTATTATAATCTGCATAATTAAGCTATCCCTACTGGTTTAATAATTTGGCAAGGTTCCTGTAATTATCTTAAGGACTAAGTCATAGCCTCATAAGAACTCGTTCACCTGTAATGCAAGGTCCGATGAAAACTCAAGCAAAAGCCTGCAAACGGCAGAGGAGTGTTGAGGAATTACATTTGCAACTGAATACTAACTTATTAAATCATAACAAGTTTCCTCCAGTTTTACGTCTTAATTAACCTATCTATTTATCACCGGTCTGATCAAAATAGATTTAGTAAAGCAGTTTAATAAACTCATGACATTTATTAAAAAGGTGCGAGATAACCTTTAAACGTAACAAACTATATATAAATAAACCAGTAGAAATATTGCATAATTAATACAAACACATAATAACCGTTCCCAGAGCGTACGTAAACTAGCCTAACATATTAAATAGATAGACAGAGACAAGAGTAATAGAAATCATCCGTAATCACTCCGGCTCACTCTGCAATTTTGTATACGTAGGGCTAGAGGTGGATTTGGTGGAATGTGGAAATAAATAAAACGGAGAAGGCGGGAGAATGGGATAATGGATCGATTGGAATACGGTAGTGTTTCTCGTGGAAGGGGCCTTTTTTTTTTCTGAGCAGAAGCTCGTGGGTTTTATAGAAGAAAAGAAGAAGAAGGAAGAAGAAAGGAAGGAGAAGGAAGCACGCGTGCTCGTGGATGAATTATTGCCGATTGATTGCACCTCATTGATTGCAGGGGACAAAGACAACGCGTGAGTGAATTAAGGTAGGCGGGCAGTGGACGAGTTGCAGAGAGTCGCGGAGGCAAGTTGCAGACGACGACGGGCGAAGAAAGAAGAAAACTGGGGCGGCTCGATTTTCAGTCACAACCGCCTCCTTGACCGCCTTGACAACTGCCCAAAGAGGGGCGGTTCTCTCTTGTCCGCCTGTATGCTCGCGGACACCTCTCTGTGTCATCCGCCTCATTTCTCGCGGTAGCAGGGCGCTCTCTTGTCCGCTCAATAAGGGGCGGTTGCCCTCTACCTTGTCCCGTCCGCCCGTTATGGAGCGGTTGCTCCTTAGTTTTGTCCGCCTGTTATGGGGCGGTACAGGGGCGGATGGCATACATGCGTGCTTCACGCGTGACATCTCTTTTTAATCCTTAATATATGTCTTTGTTTGGCATTTTTCCAACATTTTAACACATATAATACATCAGTTAATATAACAACATAAATATAGGAAAAACCCAAGATAAGTGAGAAACATTACTAAAAATGCTGTAATTAATAAGGTGATTAAACCTTAAAAAGTCTATATGTTTTGCACTTATCATAAAGTAATACATCGATCTCACAGTGTAACACCCCTACTACACACTTACTATAAACTGGAGTCGCAGCGGAAAATAAACAACTAAACAATAACTAAACGATTGGTGCTACAACGCCGTCAACCACCCACGTGGTTAACAAGGCTGAATAAATACAAGTGTATCGGTCTGATGATCAGACTCCCGAGCATAGAACTAATAACCATATATACATAAACACAATACCGAGTATTTACTTACATCCTTCACTGTAAACCATCACTGTAAACTGTTCACAACCAAAATACATAACGCCACGGGAGCACAGGCGCATCCCGGGCCCAACATCCAAAAATAAACAAAGTACATCTGCAGCCTAGAATCTAGAGCCACTCTGCTTCCTCGATCCTCATCCTGCGGTAAAAAAATTATGGAGCCCCCGAGGGGGTCAGCAACCCTTGGCTGGTATGGTTAACGCGCAGCCCATCGGCTACCGGGATACGCGCAACTAATTGTCATGATAACATGGCATTCATTTTAAGCATAGCATAACACAACATAACATGTGGCATAGCATTATCATTGCATAGCACAACAACACATACACAGTGGATACTCTTTCCACAATAACAAACCAAGAAGGTTAAATAACATAAGAGCCAAGAGAATGGTTCACTCTCATGTTAAGCTCGTTACACACACTCATTACCGTTCTGTTATTCGAACGAGTAACTTAAGTCACAGATGGTTCGGATATAGTGACCCGAACACACCACACAAACACATGTTCCCACTAAACCGATCATAAGTCAGAATAGGTAAGCTTTGGAGGAAGCTAGCGGGAGATCGAACGCCAAATTAAGGAGAACAATCTTAACAACATAAGAGTCGAATCTGATTCAGATATCTACTCTTAACTTACATGCATGACCGGACAACCGGATTCCTCACTTCCCAGTTAGCACTTGTTAGAAGTTCACGGTGGAACTTAACAAACAATACACAACAAGTGGTAAGTCATGTTAGACACACACAAGGGAAATGAGGCACATCATAACATCATAATAATATGAACAACGGTAAACTCATTACATGGTTAAGTCTTATAACGTCATAAACACACAGAAAAACAAACAACACACAAGCCGGTGTAAACCGGTAGGCAACAGACTGCAAGAAAACCATACCTTGGTCCTTGCTTTGATTGATTTCCACCGTAGGTCACTCCTATACATCTTTAAGAATGTCGGTTAATTATTTACTTAACTTCAAACTTACTAAATGGTTAACATGATTGTATGACATGTTTTTAATGCCCAACTAATGCTTCATTACCTACATTATACCCCCTAGGGTTAACCACATTAGCCACACTCTTTACCTTTTTTTTTTTACAAGTTTTGGTCCGACCGACCTTACCGACCGACCTTACACAAGGTCGGTCCATTCCAGTGACTTCCGGGTTTGAAAATTTACACTATGACCGACCATGCAAACTCGGTCCCATGGTCGGTCCATTCCAGAACATATTACCGTTAAAATTTTCTAATCCAACCGACCTTGTAAGTTCGGTCCTATGTTCGGTCCATTCCCGAGAGTTTCTTCCCTTTGAAAATTCAGGCCCGACTGAACTTGTAAGTCCGGTCCCATGTTTGGTCTATTCCAGAGACTCAATCCGTACTAAAAATCCATGCCCGACCGACCTTGCAAGTCCGGTCCCCAAGGTCGGTCCATTCCAGAAACCAATTCTCGCAGGGTAAACTGGGCTCGACCGACCTTGGCAAGTTCGGTCGCAAGGTCGGTCTGCTCCAGACCCTTATTTTCCATTGCCCATTTAACTCCAAACTTCACCTCATATATCCTAGTATGTCCTAGCCTCATTTGGGCACTTCAAACACACCTTAATACCTCCTTAAACACTCATAAACTCATTTTCTAATTCCTTAAGCCTTTACTCATTTCTTCCCAAAATTCCTAACACTTATGTTATTTTCTCCTTGGTTCTCTAAGTAGTGTTTCATACCTATGACCACCACTATGCCAATAATGTTTCCTCACCACTACTACATCATCACCCAAACATCTTTTCTTTCTAACAACTTCTTAAACATCTTTACAAGTTTATAGCTCCTCATGTAACAATTCACTTCATCCCTTTTTTCACCAACAATACACAAGTCCTAAATACAATCTCACCATGATCTTGAAATGTCCAAAAACATTCTTTTGCATTCTAAATCCTCTATAACATTGCCTAGGCCCTTTTTACATCTTTAAACACCTTAATGCATGCTTCTTCCACTAGTTGAACATTTAACCATTCTAAACATTTCCTAACTTACCAAACTCATTTTAAACCCTTGGAACTTCTTGTTTATTACCTAAATTTTGACATGAACTCTCCTAGAACATTAGTAACCCAAAACACATTGCTTTCACCATTAAACAACCAAGAACACTAAAAATCCATCAAACACATTCTTATACACAAAACTTCACTCATATAGCACAACATCACAATATAGTGCATAATTTAAATTGCATGGCACTTAGGCCCTTAAATAACATGGCTCTTAGGCCCTTAAGATGCATAAATCATAACACTGAATTTCCCACATTATATTTGCCTTTGACCTGCAAATACACTCAACAATACATATGCCTCTTACTAAGCCCTTGAGAGCATTCTTCAAAGTCATTTCCCATTGGCTCCTTAAATCATTTTCATAAGCAATACAAGCTCTTTTCTCCTAAGACTTTAACCACATTAGGTTAGCATATCTACCTCTTTTCCTCACAAACTTCTTTCTGTTTCCTTGACTAAATCGGCAAGGCTTTTGATTGTTTGTTAACTTCTAAACATTATACAAATGATATAATGAGTATACAAGCTTTGAGCTTCATCTCATTGTAAACCCTAGATTATACATTGTTTTAAAAACATTAAGATAGTTGTTTTACCTTGGTATTTGAAGAGAGTTTGAATATCTATCAAGAGAGGACTCCACCTAGTCCTTGAAAGGTTGGAATGAAGCTAGAACAAGGCAATATAATGAGCACCATTAATGGTGATTTCGGTCAAGATAAACATGGTGGAAACATCATTTTTCTTTGAGATTCCTTACCTAGAAGCAAAGGAGATCAATAATATGTAGAAATATAAGCTCAAGCTCCTTCAGTGGTGGAACTCCATGGCACCGAAATGATGGTCTTGAAGTTTTGAGAAGATAGGAATGAAGAGCTTGATGAGAGGAAGAGAATGGTGGTGTTTGTTTTTTATTTGACAAAATGAGCTAGGAGATACAAGCGATCAAAGATGGAAAACGATGGTGGTGTTGGTGTTTCTGTAGCAAACCGTGGATGAGAGCAAGAAGAAGATAGAAGAAAGGTTGAAGACGTGTGAAATGAGAGGAATGAGAGAAATGAGATTGGTTTTGCTTTTTAGAAGATATTTATACCTTTAAGCAAATAGTAACCATTAGTCACCTTTATTTACTTAACAAGTTACAAGAGTGGTGAGTCACCACACTAAAAAAACCGGCCCCTATTATTATAACAAGGGTATTTTAGTCTTTGATGACTCATTTAATTACTTATAACAACATATGTTACAAACTAGCTTATTAAAGTCACTATTCATAAAAACAAGGCACATAGAAGTGAAATTTTGATTTCCCATTGATATAGACTTCCAAATGTGATACTATATAGTACACATGTCAATTAAAGAGTAATGATGGACCTTTAGCCATTCAAAACTCATTTACAAGACAGTTTTTCAAAAATGTGCTTTAAGACTCCTTAAAGCACATTTTTGTGTTTAACTTGTTTTCAAGCTTGGTTTTCTTTAGTAATTGGTTTAATATGTTTCGTTAGTTACAAATAAGGCCTTGTTAAGTTCATTAGGTCTTACCCAAGCTTATCCCAAGCTTAGAGCACATTTTCGCCCTAATTGACTTTAAAGCATTTATTTGTGTTCTCTATGGTTTAAATTGTTTACTAATGTTTCTGAAATACCCCAAACCTAGTTATGTTGTCTAAACACCTAAATATGGTGTAATAAGACTAAAACGAGTCTTAGAAACCTTAGTAAATAAATTTAAACTAAAGAAAACACAAAATGTGCTTTAAAGTCAATAAGAGCCAAAATGTGCTCTAAGCTTGGGATAAACTTGGTTAAGACCTAATGAACTTACCAAGACCTCATTTATACACTAATGAACATATTAAACCAATTACCAAAGAAAACCAAGCTTGAAAACAAGTTTAAACACAAAATGTGCTTTAAGGAGTCTTAAAGCACATTTTTGAAAAATTGTCTTGTAAATGAGTTTTGAATGGCTAAATGTCCATCATTACTCTTAAATATATATGTGTACTATATAGTATCACATTTGGGTGGCTATATTAATGGGAAATCAAAAATTTCACTTCTAAGTGCCTTGTTTAGGTGAATAGTACTTTTATAAGCTAGTTTATAGCTTATGTTGTATTAAGTAATTAAATTGACAAACAAAGACTAAAACACCCTCACACTAATAAAGGGGGCCGGTTTTCTAAGTGTGGTGACTCACCACTCTCTAGTTGATATTATAAGTAAGTAAAGAAAACTAAGTAAACTTACTTTTTACTTTATAAGCATAAATATCTCCTAAAAGTAAGTTCTATCTTCATTCTCTCATTTCTCCTCCATTTCACACGGCTCCACACTCTCTTGAACCTCTCTTCTTCCTTCTCTTCCACGGTAATATACATCACCTCCATTAAAACCCTTCTTTGATCTCTTGTAAAATCTTGCTCACTTAACCAAATCAAAAACAAACACCACCAATCTCTTCCTCTCATCAAGCTCTTCATTCCTATCTTCTCAAAACTCCAAGAGCCCCATTTCGGTGCCAAGGTGTTCCACCATTGAAGGAGCTTGAGCTTGTATTTTGACATATTGTTGATCTCCTTTGCTTCTAGGTAAGGAATCTCAAAGAAAAATCATGTTTCCTCCATGTTCTTACCTTGACCGAAAATACACATTGATATAGCTCTTGGTGTGGCTTTGTTCTAGCTTCATTTCAACTCTTCATGGACTAGGTGGAGTCCTCTCTTGTTATATATTCAAACTCTCTTCAAAGATCAAGGTAAAACAACTACATTAATGTTTTTGAACAATGTAAAATTAGGGTTTGCAATGAGATGAAGCTTATAGCTTGAATACTCATTATAATGTTTGTATATTGTTTAGAGCTTGACAAGGAATCAAAATACCATACGGTTTTGTAAGGAAACAAGAAGGAAGTGTTTTGGAAAAGAGGTAAATCTACTAACCAAATGTGGTTTAATGCCTTAGGAGAAATGAGCTTATAAATGCTTATTAAAACTACCTAAAGAGCAAATGGTGAATGACTTAGATAAGTGTTCTCAAGAGCTTAGTAAAAGGCATATGTGTTGTTGAGTGTATTTGCAGGTTAAAGGCAAATATATATTGTGGAAATTCAGTGTTTAAGATTTATGCATATTAAGGGCTTAAGAGCCATGCATTTTAAGGGCCTAAGTGCCATGCAATTTAAATTATGCACTATATTGTGATGTAGTGTAAATTTGGTGAAGTTGTGTATGAGAGTGTTCTTGGTGATTTTAGATGTTCTTGTGTGTTTAATGGAGAAAGCAAAGTGTTTAGGCTTAGTAATGTTCTAGGGGAATCCATGTCAAAATTTAGGTAAGAAGCAAGAAGTTCTAAGTGTTTACATAAGGTTTGGTAAGTTAGAAAACTTAGGAAATGAATAAGGAGTTCATGATGTTTTAAAGGAATTTTGATGAACTAGGAAGTACTCTAGAGTGTGATAAGGACATAGGCATTGATCTTGAGATTTAGTAAGTACCAAAGTCACTTTGGGACTTAGGTAAATACCTAGGCAAATTTTGGTAAAATAAGGAGAAGTGTACACTAGGAAAAGAGTTTCAGGAAGGATATAAGGAATTAGTTGTGAGAGATGATGCTTGGGAGATGATGTTAAAATAAGGAGAAAGCATTTTGGGATAGTAGTTTTCTTAGGTAAGAAACATCATTTAGAAACCTAATGTAAAGTGTTATAAGTGTTAGTGAATTTATAAAAAAAAATGAGTAACAAGTGAAACATGGATTTAGGTGTGTTTAAGATGATATCTAGACATTAGAATATACCTAGGAACACTTGGTAAAGTTATACAATTAATGGAGGTGGAGAACTAAGGTAACAACATTTGAAAAATGACATTTTATCAATTCTGTAGGTTTGGTCCGGGACCTAGGTGCTGGTTAAAGTCCCGGACCAGGGTGTAAAAAATAGGCCGAGGGTCACATAACAATGTGGTCCGGGACTTGGGTCTTTTACAAGGACCCGGACCACCCCCTGAATTACCCCCGAGAGCTGAGTTAGCATATGGTCCGGGACCTAAGCTAGGGACCAAGTCCCGGACCACTATAAAACTTGGTTTTTAGGTATGTAAATGATGTCTAATGATAGGGACAAGTTAGGAATGATATTATAAGGTTACATAAGACACGATAGGAGTGTTATAATGACATTTTAAAAGATGGGAAGTTAAAACAAAATGTGGAAATGTGATAACTAGAAATGTGAAGTAGTTAATGTGACAGTGGACTAGTGCGTTAATTAACCGACGTTACTAATGTGTTTAGGATTCTCTCAAGGTGGAAACCAGTCGAGGCAAGGACCGAGGTTTGGTTTTCTTGCAGTCTGTTGCCTACCGGTTTACACCGGCTTGTGTGTTGTTTGTTTTTCTGTGTGTTTATGACTTTGTAAGATTAAACCATGTAAAGAGTTTACAGTTGTTAAATATTGTTATGTTGTTAAGTATGACTCTCTCTTCCCTTGTGTGTGTCTAACAAGACTTGACCTATTATTGTGGAGTGTTTGTTGAGTTCGATGATGAACTACTAACAAGGGCTAACGGGGGAAGTGAGGAGTCCGGTCTGTTCCGGCCACGCGTGTGAGTATGGGAGTTGATGTCATAACCGGTTCGATTCTCTCTGTATGTTATGGTTAAGTTTCCAATTTGGTTTCTAACCTTCCCTTTAGCTTAACCAAGGCTATTTTACTGACTCACGTCGGGCCACAGGGGCATACTATGTGTTATTTCGGTGTGCTTGGATCACTATATCCGAGGCACCTCGTGTTAAGTTAACCGTTCAATCTAACCGGACGGTAACGAGTTATGTAACGAGCTAAGTATGAGCGTGGCAACATTCTCTAGGCTCTCAATGGGGACTAATTGTGTTGGTTCTCTTCCTAAAAGGAATTGTATGTTTGTGATGTGTACAATACCCATATTATGTTATGTATGTATGAGTTGTGAGTTTAAAATAAATACCATGTCATCATGACAAATAGTTGCGCGCATTCCGGTAGTCGATGGGCTGTGCGTTAACCATGCCAGCCAAGGGTTGCTGACCCCCTCGGGGGACCCATATTTCTTTTACTGCAGGATGAGGATCGAAGAAGCAGAGTGGTTCTAGATCCTAGAGAGTAGTTTACTTTTGGAGTACTTTTGGATGTTTGCCCGGGATGCGCCTGTGCTCCCGTGGCGTATTATATACTTGTTTATGATGGTTTACAGTGAAGTATACAGTGAAGGATTTATGTAAACACTCGGTATTATGTTGATGTATATATATGGTTATTAGTTCTATGCTCGGGAGTCTGATCATCAGACCGGTACAATTGTATTTATTCAACCTTGTTAGCCACGTGGGTGGTTGACGGCATTGTAGCACCAATCGTTTAGTTACTGTTAGTTGTTTATTTTCCGCTGCGATTCCAAGTAAAATGTTGTGCGTAGTAGGGGTGTTACAGTTTCTAAGACTCTTTTTAGTCTTAATATACCATATTTAAGTGTTTAAACAACATACTAAGGTTTGGGGTATTTCAATCTACCCCCCTTAAAAGAACTTTGTCCTCAAAGTTCACACTTCCACCTATCGTAAATGTTAGAACACGGGAATACATATAAACAATATTTCCATACAACATTAACAACACACTTACATAACATTGGACACAAAGTCCATACAACATAACATCGCACACAAGGTCCATACAACATATACAACATCATCAACATCATTCAGACACAACGGTCTGTAACATGACAACATAACATAGACGATGTATTTAAATACACGTCGTACACACATAATCGAAACGGCTCTACCCCCCTTAAAAGGGGTACGCCTCGTACCCTATACACATAAACACTAAGAAGTAAACAATGACGGGTACTTCGCCTTCATCTTATCTTCCAGCTCCCAAGTGGCCTCCTCAATGTCCTGGTTAGACCAAAGAACTTTCATCAGTCTCACAGACTTATGGCGAGTGTCTCGAGTCTTAGTATCCAGAATCCGTACCGGAGTCTCCACTGATCGCATGGTCGGCTCTAAGGTTAGCCTTTCGGGCTGAAGCACATGAGACGGATGAGACATATACTTCTTCAACTGGGACACATAAATACATCATGTACCTTGCCCAGCTCGGCGGGTAGATCAAGTCTGTAAGCTACCGGGCCGATCCGCTCCGTCACAACATAAGGCCCCACATATTTTGGGCTCAACTTGCCTTCTGGCCAAAACGAAATACTCCCTTCATGGGGGACCCTCAAAAATACCTGATCGCCCACGGCGAACTCCAGGTCACGTCTGCGCACATCTGCATACGACTTTTGTCTATCCTGAGCTGCCTTCATGTTAGCCTGGATCTGGCGAACTTCTGCCTGAACTTGTTCAAGATACTCTGGTCCTATAATGACCGTCTCACTCGACTCATCCCAGCATAATGGCGCACGGCATGGTCTACCGTACAAAGCCAGGAAAGGAGACATCTTGATCGAAGCATGGTAACTGTTGTTGTAGCTAAACTCGATCAGATGTAACTTGTCAATCCAACTGGTCTGAAAGTCAAGTGCACATGCACGTAACATATCCTCAAGTGTCTGGATGGTGCGCTCACTCTGGCCATCTGTCTGTGGGTGAAACGCTGTACTCAATTTCAGCTCGGTACCCAGTGCTTCTCGCGTAGACTTCCATTCCTCGATAAGAATCTGGTATCTCTGTCAGATACAATCGTTTTCGGTACCCCATGATGTCTTACAATCTCTTTGTCGAAGAGCTCTGCTAGTTTTGCCACTTTCCAGGTGTCCTTCATCGGTATGAATTGAGCCACCTTGGTCAGTCGGTCAACAACAACCCAAATCATATTCAGACCTCCCCTTGTAGGCGGAAGCCCTACTACGAAGTCCATAGAAATATCATGGAACTTCCACTCAGGCACTGGCATTGGCTGTACCATACCACCAGGCCGTCGGTGCACAAACTTGACCTTCTGGCAAGTGAGACACCTCAATACATAATCAGTAACATCCTTTTTCATGCCAGTCCACCAAATATCTTTTCATACCCTTATACATCTTTGAAGCTCCAGGGTGAATCGAAGTAGTAGAACAATGGGATGCACTCAATATGCGCTCCTTCAACTCAGCGCTACTCCTCGGTATACACAATCGGCCATTAAGCCTAATCAGGTCATCATCGTGGAGTCTGAAGTCATACTTCTGACCCTCGAATGTGCCATCAATAAGCTTTTGTCTAATCTCCATCATGTACTGATCCGTCATCTGAGCACTCCGCACCTCTTCAACACCAGCTAGATGAGAGACTAGCGAATGGAGAGAGTGTGCTCGGCGACTCAGTGCGTCAGCTACCACATTTGCCTTACCCTCCTTGTACTGTAGATTGATGTCGTAGTCGTTTAGAAACTCAACCCACCTTCTTTGCCTCATGTTCAACTCCTTCTGAGTGAACAAGTACTTTAAACTTTTGTGGTCCGAATAAATTGTCACACTTACCCCATACAAATAATGTCGCCACATCTTCAGTGCGAAGACAATGGCACCCAATTCTAAATCGTGGGTAGGGTAGTTCTCTTCATGCTTCTTCAGCTGTCGGGAGGCGTAAGCTACGACCTTCCCGTGTTGCATCAACACACAACCCATACCTTTGCCTGATGCGTCGCAATAGACCTCAAAACCATCTGGACCGTCTGGTATAGTCAGGATGGTGCAGATGTCAGAGCATCCTTGAGACTCTGGAAAGAACTCTCACAGTCGACTGTCCACTCGAATGGTGCATCCTTTTTCATCAAGGAAGTCATCGGCTTCGAGACACTGGAGAAGTCCTTTACAAACCTCCTATAATAACCTGCCAGACCGAGGAAGCTCCTGATATCGGTAACTGTCTTCGGCCTAGGCCAGGTGCGCACTGCATCAATCTTTGCTGGATCAACAGCGATCCCGGATTCAGAAATCACATGACCAAGAAAGGATACTTGGTTCAACCAAAATTCACATTTCGAAAACTTAGCGTATAACTGATTCCTCCTTAATGTTTGTAACACATTTCTCAGGTGGCTTTCGTGCTCACCTCTCGATTTCGAGTATACAAGAATATCATCGATGAAGACTACCACTGACTTGTCCAACTGATCTTGGAACAAGTGGTTCATTAAATACATGAACTTCGCTGGTGCATTGGATAAACCAAACGGCATAACCGTAAACTCATAATGTCCATACCTAGTTCTGAATGCTGTCTTTTCAATATCACTGTCACGAATAGCAATCTGATGGTATCCGGATCGTAGATCTATCTTGGAGAATACTGATGCTCCCCTCAACTGATCAAATAAATCATCGATGCGTGGTAAAGGGTAACGGTTCTTCACCGTAACTGCATTCAGTTCTCGATAGTCAATACACAGGCGGAGACTACCGTCCTTCTTCTTCACGAAGAGGACCGGCACTCCCCATGGTGAAACGCTAGGGCGGATAAATCCCTTCGAGTAGGTCTCTCAGCTGCTCCTTGAGCTCTGTCATCTCTGCTGGAGCCATACGATAGGGCGCCTTCGCAATTGGTCTGGTGCCCGGAACCAATTCAATCTCAAACTCCACTTCCCGTGCTGGCGGCATGCCCGGCAGTTCCTTAGTAAATACATCAGGAAACTCCGACACTACCGGCACATCAGGACTAAACTCTGGATCTCTCTCTATGTCCTGGACATAGCAGAGGTATACATCACTCCCTCGTCGTAGTTCACGACACATAGCCATGGCGGTGATGATCTGAGTCGAAGGCTCCTTGGGCCTCTGGCGGTAAGATATAGTAACCCCAGATGGACTCCGAAGAAGTAGTCGATGCTCGGCACATAGGATTCTGCTTTGTACCGCTCCAACCAGTTCATCCCGACAATCACATCAAAACCAAGTCCGTCGAACTCTATCAAGTCGATCGGAAATTCTTCACCTTTGATTTGTACAACAGCATCTTGGTGGTAGCTGGTACACCTGATCCGCTCTTTCGACGGGAGAGTGACAAAGAAGCCTGGCATCTCATCACCGTCTAACCCCAGCCTCTTCGCAAAGGATAGCGAAATAAATGTGTGTGAGGCTCCGGAGTCGAACAAGATCGAAGCGTCCACGCCATTGACTGGAAAGGTACCGGTGAGGATTGTGCCGCTCTTGCCGGCTTCTGCCTCATTTCAGACACTCAGTATACCTCCCGTTCCGAGAGCACAGCCTAATTCATTGGCAAACTAATAAGTATTGGGTAACAACACGGTTGATATACTTCAACAACTCCACTTTATTCATTAACACATCTCCTTACAACATTGTTGGTTTACACTGTTGACATAACATAACACATATATAACATCCTTAACATACACTGGCTTAACACATTACATAATTATACAAGGCTTTAAAACTGTCTGAAGGCAAATTCAAACGTCCGGGTTTCATGTGTGTGGCATTGATCACTGCCGACGGTGCGGTATTCAGTTTGATCTTCCTGATGCCATGATATAGCATCCTTGACTGCCCACCCATGATTAACACATCTCCTGACTTTAGTACTAACTTCTTCGCGAGATCAGCACGCTTCTCCTCGCCATATATAAACACTACGGTATCACCAATGGACCAAGACACCACGGGTACTCCCTTACTTAGAGACTCGGGTGACTCGTCCTTATCTTGGTGTAAACCTAATTGTCCACCTTTCTGGTAGAAGTTCACAATACAAAATCTGCTTTAACACTTGGAATTGAATCCGTTTCAACTTGCTGAGCAATTCCCACGGCGTGGTTAACGACCGCAAGGAACTCCTCAGGTATCCTTGGTATAATTGCTCCATCTTCAGCTCGCACTTCTTGATATGTCTTGGTGTAAGGATTCCAGTCCTTACCCATGCACATCATCTTCAATTTCATTCTCGGCCCGTTCGGGTATTCAGGTGTGTAGAATCCTCTGGTGTTGCTCCCAGTTCATTACATCGTCTGATGATATGGATTTGTGATTTGCTTCTGGTGTCAGGTATCCACTTAAGAGTATCTTACCTGGCTGGATAACCTGACATTGCTCCATTGGAAAGTCGGTGATGTTGATGGTGGTTTCTTCAGGTTTTGGTGTGGGTGGGATTGGATAACATATATTGAAGGTTCCTTTAAGTTTAGAATTACCTAATTAGGTGACTTTCACACTATACTTTAACTCTTTACTCACATAATAATACACTTGGACTCACTAATACACACATGCATGAAATGCGGTATGCAATCACTTATTTCATTCAACAGTTTAGGCGGTACCTGGTCTAGAAGAGGGCTCTGGCGCCTCTGACCGGTCCACCACATGCAGGGTGGCCTTGCTAGGTCCCGACCCCTTTCCCTTCTGGGAATCAGTGCTCCTCTGATCTGTGGGTGGCTTGTTAGCCGTCTTCGGGCCATCAATAGTCGTTGTGGCCTTACCCTTCCACTGCCCCTTGGGCTTGTTGACTCTGCTGTTGGGGTTCCGGTAACACTCATAGTCACGGTGACCCCACTTCTCGCAGTAACGACACTGCACATCGTTTCCTTTGCAGTCCTTGCCGGGTGGTCTCCGTTACACCACTTACAGTAGTAGTGACGCTCCGGTCCAGAATCCGTGCTAGCTGCTATCACAATACACAATCAATACTTATTTCACAACTTAACATCATACACTTCAACTTGTCACACATGATTAAATAATTACCCTTAGGTGGGTAAGAGCGTAGGGGTTTCGCCGCATAAGCATATGTGAGCTTCAATGGCTCCTCAGCTGTGGTGGTCTAGGCTTGGCCCTTGTCACCCTGGTGCTGACTCTTCTGGGGCTGGGGATAAGGCTTCTTCTTCTTCTTTCCTCCCCCGTACCCCTGCGGACTCTGGCCCTCGCTCATGGCCTTGCGCTTGTGCGCATTCTCCTCGTCCCTCAGACGGACGGTAATCTCAACCTCAGCAGCGGCATGATAACACTCCTGAATTTAGGATGTCAGTTATGCCCCACAAACATACTCACAAACTCACATTAATGCTCACTTATGGATTACACTTATTCATATCACACTTCATTTAAATTACCTGCAAGGTAGTATACTCAGCTGGCCCCATCCCATAGCGAAGACGGTGGCTGAGACCGTTGTAGAAACGGTTTACCAGCACCCGGTTCGAGTATCCCAGGTCCGGTAACAGGTGGATTAGACCGGTGAATGCAGTGTAGTACTCATCAACCGACATCTTGTCCCCCTGCCTCAGACTATCCAGCTCCAGGCGCTTGGCCTCTTGAACATGCACAGGGTAGTATTTGGCTCGCAGTAGTGCCGTGTACTCCTTCCAACCAAACTGAGGATCCGCCATCCAGTCCTCTCTCACAAGCTTCCACCAACTCTGTGCCGAACCCTTCAGGTAGTAAGCGGCAAGACGGACCTTGGCCCCAACAGGCACATCCAAGGTCTCGTAGGCGGTCTCCAACTCGGAGATGTACGCCTCCAGCTTACATGGGTCGGTCTCCCCATGAAACGATGGGGGTCTCAAGTCTGCCAATGCCTTGACACAGTTGGTCTCTCATGGCGGTGGCGGTGGTGGTTGAACTTCGGGCTGTTGCCCCTGCTGAATTGCAGCTATGAGTTGTGGGACCATTTGGGATACGGCGGCCGCTACAGCTTCGGCCATAACCTGAGCCGTAGTATTCTCGCCCTGGTCATCCGTATCTCCAGTACCGCTTCCGCGGCCTCTACCTCTCGGTCTACCTGACCTCTGAATTCACACGAACATTATTAGCATCATGCTTACACACTTATCGGTTCCAACGGTTGTAACGTTTCCCTACAATAAGGTATCTCCACACTTAGTTAGTGGTTAACCTTTCAATAACTGCTCACTTAGGCAACTGTAGTTAGGTTTCCTAACTCGGTATATTCCTAAGCTCGGTATTCTAGTCATCAGAGCGATACTTCGCTCTGATACCACTTTTTGTAACACCCCTACTACACACTTACTATAAACTGGAGTCGCAGCGGAAAATAAACAATAACTAAACGATTGGTGCTACAACGCCGTCAACCACCCACGTGGTTAACAAGGCTGAATAAATACAAGTGTATCGGTCTGATGATCAGACTCCCGAGCATAGAACTAATAACCATATATACATAAAAACAATACCGAGTATTTACTTACATCCTTCACTGTAAACCATCACTGTAAACTGTTCACAACCAAAATACATAACGCCACGGGAGCACAGGCGCATCCCGGGCCCAACATCCAAAATAAACAAAGTACATCTGCAGCCTAGAATCTAGAGCCACTCTGCTTCCTCGATCCTCATCCTGCAGTAAAAAAATATGGAGCCCCCGAGGGGGTCAGCAACCCTTGGCTGGTATGGTTAACGCGCAGCCCATCGGCTACCGGGATACGCGCAACTAATTGTCATGATAACATGGCATTCATTTTAGCATAGCATAACACAACATAACATCTGGCATAGCATTATCATTGCATAGCACAACACACATACACAGTGGATACTCTTTCCACAATAACACCAAGAAGGTTAAATAACATAAGAGCCTAGAGAATGTTCACTAAAGCTCTACAATCTTCATGTTAACACACTCATTACCGTTTTGTTATTCGAACGAGTAACTTAAGTCACAGATGGTTCGGATATAGTGACCCGAACACACCACACAAACACATGTTCCCACTAAACCGATCATAAGTCAGAATAGGTAAGCTTTGGAGGAAGCTAGCGGGAGATCGAACGCCAAATTAAGGAGAACAATCTTAACAACATAAGTGTCGAATCTGATTCAGATTTTACTCTTAACTTACATGCATGACCGGACAACCGGATTCCTCACTTCCCAGTTAGCACTTGTTAGAAGTTCACGGTGGAACTTAACAAACAATACACAACAGTGGTAAGTCATGTTAGACACACACAAGGGAAATGAGTCACATCATAACATCACAATAATATGAACAACGGTAAACTCATTACATGTTTAAGTCTTATAACGTCAAAAACACACAGAAAAACAAACAACACACAAGCCGGTGTAAACCGGTAGGCAACAGACTGCAAGAAAACCATACCTTGGTCCTTGCTTTGATTGATTTCCACCGTAGGTCACTCTATACATGTTTAAGAATGTCAGTTAATTATTTACTTAACTTCAAACTTACTAAATGGTTAACATGATTGTATGACATGTTTTTAATGCCCAACTAATCCTTCATTACCTACATTATACCCCCTAGGGTTAACCACATTAGCCACACTCTTTACCTTTTTTTTTACAAGTTTTGGTCCGACCGACCTTACCGACCGACCATACAAACTCGGTCCCATGGTCGGTCCATTCCAGAACATATTACCGTTTAAATTTTCTAATCCGACCGACCTTGTAAGTTCGGTCCTATGTTCGGTCCATTCCCGAGAGTTTCTTCCCTTTGAAAATTCAGGCCCGACCGAACTTGTAAGTCCGGTCCCATGTTCGGTCAATTCCAGAGACTCAATCCGTACTAAAAATCCATGCCCGACCAACCTTGGCAAGTTCGGTCGCAAGGTCGGTCTGCTCCAGACCCTTATTTTCCATTGCCTATTTAACTCCAAACTTCACCTCATATATCCTAGTATGTCCTACCTCATTTGGGCACTTCAAACACACCTTAATACCTCCTTAAACACTCATAAACTCATTTTCTAATTCCTTAAGCCTTTACTCATTTCCTCACCACTACTACATCATCACCCAAACATCTTTTCTTTCTAACAACTTCTTAAACATCTTTACAAGTTTTAGCTCCTCATGTAACAATTCACATCATCCCTTTTTTCACCAACAATACACAAGTCCTAAATACAATCTCACCATGATCTTGAAATGTCCAAAAACATTCTTTTGCATTCTAAATCCTCTAGAACATTGCCTAGGACCTTTTTACATCTTTAAACACCTTAATGCATGCTTCTTCCACTAGTTGAACATTTAACCATTCTAAACATTTCCTAACTTACCAAACTCATTTTAAACCCTTAGAACTTCTTGTTTATTACCTAAAATTTGACATGAACTCTCCTAGAACATTAGTAACCCAAAACACATTGCTTTCACCATTAAACAACCAAGAACACTAAAAATCCATCAAACACATTCTTATACACAAAACTTCACTCATATAGCACTACATCACAATATAGTGCATAATTTAAATTGCATGGCACTTAGGCCCTTAAATAACATGGCTCTTAGGCCCTTAAGATGCATAAATCATAAACACTGAATTTCCCACATTATATTTGCCTTTGACCTGCAAATACACTCAACAATACATATGCCTCTTACTAAGCCCTTGAGAGCATTCTTCAAGTCATTTCCCATTGGCTCCTTAAATCATTTTCATAAGCAATACAAGCTCTTTTCTCCTAAGACTTTAAACCACATTAGGTTAGCATATCTACCTCTTTTCCTCACAAACTTCTTTCTTGTTTCCTTGACTAAATCGGCAAGGCTTTTGATTGTTTGTTACTTCTAAACATTATACAAATTATATAATGAGTATACAAGCTTTGAGCTTCATCTCATTGTAAACCCTAGATTATACATTGTTTTAAAAACATTAAGATAGTTGTTTTACCTTGGTATTTGAAGAGAGTTTGAATATCTATCAAGAGAGGACTCCACCTAGTCCTTGAAAGGTTGTGAAATGAATAACAAGGCAATATAATGAGCACCATTAATGGTGATTTTCGGTCAAGATAAAACATGGTGGAAACATCATTTTTCTTTGAGATTCCTTACCTAGAAGCAAAGGAGATCAATAATATGTAGAAATATAAGCTCAAGCTCCTTCAATGGTGGAACTCCATGGCACCGAAATGATGGTCTTGAAGTTTTGAGAAGATAGGAATGAAGAGCTTGATGAGAGGAAGAGAATGGTGGTGTTTGTTTTTGATTTGACAAAATGAGCTAGGAGATACAAGTGATCAAAGATGGAAAACGATGGTGTTTTGGTGTTCTGTAGCAAACCGTGGATGAGAGCAAGAAGAAGATAGAAGAAAGGTTGAAGACGTGTGAAATGAGAGGAATGAGAGAAATGAGATTGGTTTTGCTTTTTAGAAGATATTTATACCTTAAAGCAAATAGTAACCATTAGTCACCTTTATTTACTTAACAAGATTACAAGAGCTGGTGAGTCACCACACTTAAAAACTGGCCCCTATTATTATAACAAGGGTATTTTAGTCTTTGATGACTCATTTAATTACTTATAACAACATATGTTACAAACTATAGCTTATTAAAGTCACTATTCATAAAACAAGGCACATAGAAGTGAAATTTTTGATTTCCCATTGATATAGACTCCAAATGTGATACTATATAGTACACATGTTAATTAAAGAGTAAGGATGGACCTTTTGCCATTCAAAACTCCTTTACAAGAAATTTTTCAAAAATGTGCTTTAAGACTCCTTAAAGCACATTTTATGTTTTAACTTGTTTTCAAGTTTGTTTTTCTTTAGTAATTGGTTTAATATGTTCATTAGTATACAAATAAGGCCTTGTTAAGTTCATTAGGTCTTACCCAAGCTTATCCCAAGCTTAGAGCACATTTTCGCCCTAATTGACTTTAAGGCATTTATTTGTGTTCGCTATGGTTTAAATTGTTTACTAATCTTTCTAAGACTCTTTTAGTCTTAATATACCATATTTATGTATTTAAAGTAAACAACATACTAAGGTTTGGGGTATTTCACACAGAAAGAGATGGAGCGTTCAAAGATGTGCAATGACAGACTTGACAACGATTACTACAAGGGGTTGATAGGTTCTGTAACATCCTAGTCAACAATCTTCAACCAAGAATAAGGGGTATATTTTGTGTCCATGCACCGACTGTAAAAACGACTTCAAGTATAGAGATATTGAAAAAATTAAGGACCATTTGATTCGTCGTGGGTTTATAAATAATTACGAAGACATAGCATTATGGCATGGTCAGCATGCAGTGGATGTGTTTGACTATGCAGAAGCTTCAGTAGAACAACCAGAATTGGACGGCATTGAAAACTTTGGGGATGACACAGAAAACTTTGGGGATGGTGACAACTGTGCACGATTAATGACGAGATCACAGAAGATGCGAACCTTGACACACTATTGGATGATGTAGAACAATAATTTACCAACAAACCGAGTACACATGAAAACTTTATGCAGTCAAGTAAAGAACCACTGTACGCTGGATGTGATGCACTGACACTGAACAAATTAAGTGCGACGCTGAAACTATTTAATGTCAAATCGAAACACGGATGGAGCGATGTAAGTTTTACGGAACTATTGCAAATTATTAAGGAGATACTACCAGCGGACAATGTCATGCCTACAACTACTTATGAGGCGAAAAGTTAATGTGTCCAATGGGTATGGAGTACAAGAAAATACATGCTTGTCCATCAGGGTGTATTTTGTTCTGGAAGAGTATGAGCTACATGATTGTTGTCCTAAATGTGGTGAATCACGTTATGTAAAGAAAGATCATCAAGACGACAACAAGCCAAAGGTTCGTTCCCCAGTGAAGGTGTTATGGTATTTGCCATAATCCCAAGTTTAGGTGGTTATTTGTAGTTCCGAAGGATGCTGAAAACCTTAGGTGGCATACAACCATAGGATGGAGAAACATTGACAGAATATTTCCTGAGTTTGGTAAAGAATCAAGAAATTTAGGACTTGGCTTATGCACGGATGGAATGAACCCGTACGGCACTTTGAGTAGTGTACACAGTACTTGGCCTATTCTGTTGACTATATACAACCTCCCACCATGGTTGTGCATGAAGCCTAGGCATATTATTCTATCAATGTTGATATCCGGTCCAAAACAGCCGGGGAATAATATTGATGTGTTTCTGCAGCCGCTTATTGACGACTTGAAACTCTTATGGAATAAGGGAACAACATATATGATTCTTATGCAAAGGAAACTTCACACTGTGTGCTATGCTATTTTGTACAATAAACGACTTTCCAGCATACGGAAACCTATCTGGATATACAATCAAAGGAGCATTAGCGTGTCCTATTTGCGGTGATACACTTGCAATATCCGATTGAAATATAGTGGAAAAAAATGTGTACATGGGTCATCAAAAAATGTGGGTGAAAGTCTTGGTGGAACGTTGCTAAACATTAAAGGAAAACAAAAGATCATTTAAAGGGGAGAAAACATTTAGTAGAGTTGGGCATACGAATAGAGCTCCAACCCCAACAAAGAGGAACACGTATCTTCCTACCTTCCGCATGTCACACTCTATCCAAAGAGGAGAAAAAGAGTTTCTGCAGTGCCCTTTCTGACATCAAAGTACCATCAGGGTACTCTTCCAACGTAAGAAGTTGGGTGTCCATGTCTGAAGTCAAGTTAGTAGGGATGAAATCTCACGACTACCATGTTTTGATGCAACATTTGCTTCCCATTGCAATTGGTGGGATTCTCCCACATGATGTCAGGAAAACCATTACAAATTTGTCCATGTTTTTCAATGGAGTTTCTGCCAAAGTTCTAGATGTGCAGACACTGGACAAGTTACAGGCTGAACTAATTGTCACAATGTGCCAGTTGGAGATGTATTTTCCACCTTCATTTTTTGATATTATGGTGCATCTGCTTGTTCATTTAGTAAGGGAGATCAAGGAGTGTGGCCCATTATATCTCAGGTATATGTATCCATTCGAAAGATACATGGGTGTGCTTAAAAAAAATGAAAAACCGCAGACGTCCAGAGGGAAGCATTGTTGAAGGATATGTAACTGAGGAAGTGATTGACTTTTGCACCCACTACTTAGAAGGCGTGGACCACATAGGACTTCTGAGATCAAGACATGAAGGCAAGTTATACGGTGTAGGTACAATCGGGAAAAAATGGTAAGGCTTGATTTTGCTGCATTGTGTAAAGCACATCTAACCGTGTTGAGCCATGTTGAAGATGTTGAACCATACTTCGTGTCACACTTAAGCGCTCTCATAGCACAACACATCCGTCGATGAGTCAAGTGAGATTAAAGAAGGAGCAGAATGATACATTCGTTACATGGTTTAAAGAAAAGTTATGCATGAAGATTCAGGCAATGTAACTGAAATGGTAAGTTATTAGCGCTCTCTCCGAATCTTGATGTTTTATCGTACGAGGTTTCGATGTGAATGGGTTCTCTTTTTATACTGAATGCCAAGATCGTAAGTCAACAAATCAAAATAGTGGTGTTCATCTAACTGATTCACAGGAAATATATCAAGATGCAGGTAGTAAGGGAGTGACAATGAGGAAAGAGTATTATGGTGTGATTCAGCAGATTTGGATCCTTAACTACTACACGTTACGAAACTTGTGTCTTTAAATGCAAATTGGTAGACACAAGGCGCAGTTACCGTCAGGTGGAACACGGTATGAAGTTGGTTGACCTAAACGCATTGACATACACAGAAGAACCATTTATAGTTGCTTCTAAAGCTAGACAAGTGTTCTACTGCCGTGATCAATGTAATCCCAGATGGTCAGTTGTATTGCAAAGTGAGCGACAGATAGTTGGTGTTGATGGTGTTATGAACGAGGAAGATTATGACTGTGAAATGGACAATGTTCCCCTCTAAATGCCAATGGAAATTGACAATGTGACCAACTTTCAGTGTACAAGATCAAATCATGGAGAAGGGTTGTGGGTGGAAAAATGAACAAAAAGTAAGTCTGGCATAAAAGTGAATGCTCAACACATGCGTGTAAAATTTATGTTTGTTTATGACTCTATTTATGACACTGACTATATACATATATTATGTAATGATATTGTGAAGATTATGGATGTCGACGATCATGAGATGCTCATACAGTGTGATGAGGAGATGGAGATAGATTCAGAGATGCAGTTAGCGGAGCGTACACAGATCGTCGATGCCGCTGACGCTCCTACGACCTCTCAGGACCCTCTTACGACCTCTCAGGACCCTCCTACGACCTCTCATTGCCCTCCACGAAAGACACGAGGACCGTTACGTGGTCTAAATGATAAGAAGGAGAGTGACATGATTCATTTGGTGTGGGATAGGTATATGTTACACCTATATGTAATTTTGTTTTATTTTTTCACATATATACTGATATTTATACATTTATATGTAGTACTATATATATTTCGTACGTATGACTAACATATATACTGTATATATTACAGGTATCTTAGACCCACTGGCGAGAAAGAGTAGAAGTTTGCCAACGCCATGGGTCGATTGGTTAAGACCCATTGTTGTATCAACAAAAAGTGGAGGAACCAAGATCCGGTAAAAGAAGATCATGTGGATGAGCTTGAAGAAGAAGTACCAGATCCCGGATGAAGCATATGATAAAGTGTTGTCACTACTTGCTTTGCGTATGCTAGCGTTCAAAAATAGGCTGGTGGCTGGTTGGATCAATACGAACAACCCGAAGCAGGTGCCTCCCTATGAGCTGTACGCTGGCATGATCACTGAGGAGGATTGGAAGGAGTTCTATGAAGCACATATCACCCCTGACTGAGTTCAGGGTACGGAATTGTTTTCATAGATTAACTTTTAAGTTTATGTTGTTAATATACAGGATAAAGTTTATAAAATGAATTGTATTAATTCTTTCCACAGGCAGTCCAGGGAAAAGCCCGACAAAATCGCTTGAAAGATCAGAACCCACACTACATGGGCCGAGCTGGGTACATGGGGCGTATACCAGGCTGGATTGAAAAGGGATTATTGAAGCGTGTGCGTAAGGGCGGCACAATTGAGACAATTCAAAGTCCGGATGAGGTGAATCAGGCACAAGCATACATGCTTGGCCGCCAATTAGAGAAGGACGGCGAAATGTATTATCCACGGAAGGAGACTGCAGACTTAGCTGCAAAAATTGTGAGTATCCTGAGTAATATTTAATAGTTTATAAATTTTTCTTACAATTTGATAAGTGTCCAAATGAGCATGTTATTTAGGTGTATTTCATATATAATATTAGCACTTTTCTTGCTCATTTCTCCACTTCGGTTAGTTTTCCTCTAGTTTATGTTTTATTGTTTATCTCACAAATTTATTGGTTTAACATGAGGAAAACCAAGCTGGGAGTAAAGTAGATGAAGAGACGAACACATAGACGCAAACGGCTCAGAAAACGGAGCCCAAACGAAGAATCTAGAGCCGGTCGAAGTTGGAAGGAATAAGTCACGACAAGACGTCGAGATAACTGGCGGACACCACACAGGCTACCGCCAGGCGGACAACACTGAGGCTACCGCCTCTTAACAGGCGGACAACACCTAGGCTACCGCCAGGCGGACACCACACAAGCAACCGCCACTTATTGGGCGGTCTTGGAGGCGGACGTGAGAGCAGCAACCGCCACTTATTGGGCGGTACCAACAGGCGGACACCAACAGGACCGTGACTAATTATCAGTCGCGACTATCTTCTTCGCGCCGTCGTCGTCTGCAACTCGCCCGAGTCGCCCACAACTTATCCATCTACTCTGCACACGCTCTGTCCCCTGCAATCAATGAAGGAAGCAATCAATGAAGCAATCAATGCTCTCTTCATCTGCAATCAAATTCGTACGGATCCAAACCTCTATATAAGCTCACCACCTTAACTGCATAAACACACACCACGCACCGGGAGTCTGAAGAATATTTTCACCACACTCATCCATATCCATTCGCTTCCATTTAATTCTCTCCCGTAACACCACATCAGTCCACACTCACGCAGTAACAAAAGAAATAGAAGAACAGCAGTGAGAGGAGAGCAGACCAGTTCTTCCTCTGAATTAATGTCAAAATCTATCTGTGTAATCTTCTTATCTCCGTTAATGTCTGAGTAATTTTCTTTTGTAT
Source organism: Limonium bicolor (assembly GCA_023374045.1). Taxonomy (NCBI): domain Eukaryota; kingdom Viridiplantae; phylum Streptophyta; class Magnoliopsida; order Caryophyllales; family Plumbaginaceae; genus Limonium; species Limonium bicolor. The sequence continues at coordinate 527,731,649 of CM041776.1, forward strand.
CCTAGGATGGGGGTTGATTTCTCTAATATTACGTAAATTAATATTTATCACCTGTTTCTCTCATTTAACTTGTTTTAATTCCTTTCAACTAATATTGCTAAATGTTTTGCGCGACAAACGACTACATTTATTTGGTAACTATCAACATATGATTTTGAGATAGTCTAGGTACCACAAAGGAATTAATCTTGATATTACACTCCGGACTGAGCAGGAAAATATTAGGCTTTTATTAAGAGTTCGTAAGTGACAATTATTAACTCTAATAGGCAATAATAATTGAAACATGGTTATAAATATGTTTAAATAATTTAGGAAATTCCCCCGCTATCCTAGGATACACTTTTTCCATCCACATCACTTAACTCACTCTTTTTACTGTTTTTATTATATTTGCACTGATCAACACAACAAATCAAGCTTGCCTCCGGCTAAACCCTTTTTACAGTTTTTAAGTAACTACCAAGACTAGGATAAATTGAACAATCTCCCTGTGGATACGACACTTGTTATACTAACTACGACCGGGATTTGTTTGCAGCCCGACGTTTATAATTTGAGTTTTAATTTCTTTTCTTTTAATTTTACACCAGTTTTAACCACTCAGAAATAACCTTCTGCAAATTGGCGCCGTTGCCGGGGAGATTGATTCTATCAATTTCCCTAGTTTCCGGTAGTTCACCTGTTTTATTATAATAATCTGTCAATATTATCTTGTTAATAATCTAACCTTGGACATCGGACTAATAATCGGACTTGGACATCGGACTTCTGATCTGACTTGGACATCTAACTTTGGACTTCGGACTTCTAACTTCTTAATATTATTGTCATTTCGTTCCATTGTCATTTCATTCCATTGTCATTTCGTTCCATTGTCATTTCTTTCCATTCCATTGTCCCTAACTACTAACTTAAAATTTCCTGTCATTTCTTTCCATTGTCCTTAACATTTCATTTCCATTGTATACTAACTACTAACTTATAATTTCTGTATACTAACTCCTAACTATAATTTTCTGTCATTTCTTTCCCTTGTCATTTAATGTTCTGTCATTTTACTCTTGTTAAAAAAAACACAAAAAAATATATCAGTATTGTTTAACTAACGTTTATCAGCCTAACCAATATCTCTGCCTTTCTTATTCTATCTACTAACTAATTTTGCAGCTTCTGACAAACCATAAGTTATCTTCTGTGCATGCCAAATACTCGAACCCGAGGCTCTCCACCTATCAGTCCGAGCTCCGAACCCGAGCGCACTTTATTACAAGCACAAAGAAACCTGAGAAATCAAGCCATGGCCAATAACGAAGTTATAAATGAAATAGACCAGGCAAATCAACCAGAACACCGTGCTCTCTCTGACTATCACCAACCGAACACCGAAGGAAGAGCATCAGCCATAGTTCTCCCTGAACTAACACCAGAAGAAGCCGGACGTTGGGTTTTCAAAACCCACTACATCACCGCCGTCCGGGATCTAGGTAAGTTTAGTGGAGCGACCCAGATGAAGCCCCAAATCATCTGAGTCTCTTCCTAGACTTCTGCAATTCCTTTGGTCAAACCGGCCACTGGTGGAACGGAAGCCTTTAATGACAGTGGTTTAATCACGGCTTTAACAGAAACCGTAAATAATATGAAGGCCGGAGTTAATTAATGACGTTTATTAAATTAACCGTAAGCAATAATCGATCGGAGGTAGGCGCGCCTTTTTTAGGACGGACTTTAGATGACGGTTATTTGTGAAACCGTAATCTAAAGTCCCGTGTTGACGCGCGCTTTACGGTCAACGGACTTTAGATTACGGTTTTACTAATAACCGTCATCTAAAGTCCCCGCCCACTGATGGTCAACGACGTCGTCTTGACCTGACGCCAAATATTTCCCGCATTATTTGATTTTTTCGACGCCGCGCGTAATCTAAATTACAGTGAACGACGTCGTCTTACCAGCTTATTTTAGATTAAAAATAACTTTATATTAATGTGTTACATTTGTTTGATCGAATAAGACTCATGGCTCAATGGCAGTGGGTACATGAGTCAACACCATCGATCTTGAGTTCGAAACCCAGCATAGGCCAAATAATTTTCGCGCTATTTTATTAATTTCGTTACACTTTAGATTACGGTTCTTTAGGAACCGTCATGTAAAGTGTGACTTTACATTACGGTTTTCATGTAAACCGTAATCTAAAGTCCTTTTAACTACAACATTTGCCCGTTTACTCTGCACACTGTACTTACAGTAACTCTTCTTCTCTTTCGCGCTATCTTCCTCACTGAAATCGCCTCCTCTCTCTCCGTCACCTTGCTAACGGCCATCGCCACCATCGCTCCCACCACCTTTGTCACTCCCATCGCCGCCGGTCACCACCCATCTACCACTGGTCTCACCGTCGACCTCTCTATCGCGTATTGGGTATGCGATCGATTGATTGTCGTTTTTTTCTAACTTTGTTCATATACATGCATTTCGATTGCAAGTTCTAACTTTGTTCATATATTTGTGCCCAGATTCACAGTTAATTGCAACCTAGTTCGTGGGCTGATTTCTACACTACTTGCCCACTTCGGTGCTTAGTAACGGTAATTTTGCAAAGCAAACTGTAAACTGCTGTATTTATTTATTCTTAGCATTTAGTATTACAATTAATAAATAATAGTGTAGTTTTAAAAATGCTACTACTTAAAACTGCCACAGGAAAGAAAGTAAGTTCAAGTATATTACCGATTCCTGAAAATAGCTCATTTTCAACTGCTCAATCTGCTATGCCAGATGCTCTCTGTTTGATTCACAATCTGTGACAGGAATCAACAATGCTATTGTTATAACCACCAGAAAGAATAAGATGAGTTTCGGTATTTTAATGGTTCTAGAATGACTAGTTTCAGTCCTTCAATCTGAAGTACTGCAGAGAAGCTCATAAATAAACTTCATTTATAGTAGAAGAAGATAAGTTTATGTATGTTACTAGTTCTAGATGGTGCGTGCAAATTTGACTTTGATAAAACTGATTTGGAGACGTTAGAAATATAGGGGAGATGCTGTCGATTTTTTTCCGCGGTTTAGCTAGCATTTAACCTTGATTTTTTGATGAATCTAATGTTGTCGTTTTTCATTTATGCATCAGGACTACGACTTTATTTTGGCTTCCGACCTCAACCGTCTTAGCATCGGCTAATCGTCTACCAGAGGTAAGATTTACATATATACATATAATATTTGACAAACTACCAAACATAGTTATCCGCCCAAGATATACCTAATAGAGGTATATCTTCGGCAGTCCCTGTCGGGACTGTCCATGATTGTTAAATCTCACACCTAGGGTGTGAATGTGTTTTTAATTGTACTTTATTGATTATTTCAGCAGTATCTCTTTATTGTTCTTCGAATGCATATATTATTGATTAATATCATAATATCGTGCATTTGAAGAACTGTAGGGAGATGCTGCCGAAATTTTCAATAAATTACATATTAAAAAACGTTCACCGGTGGTTTAATACTCATGGATGGATTTAGGTTGATAAGATACAAAAGTGTAAAGACTCTGCCACGGTGACGGTATGAAATGGCTGCCTTCATATAAATAGCTAGAAGGAGATGGAACGTTCGTGGATTTACAGCGGAAATTTGGACGACAAGTTTTTAGAAGGAGTTGATAAGTTATGCACGGTGTTGGCGAACAATCTGAAACCTACAGACAAGGGATACATATTTTGTCCGTGTATCGACTGCCAAAACAATCTGAGATATCGCGGCGTTGAAACAATTAAGGAACATCTGATCCGCCGCGGTTTTACAAAAGATTTCCAAGACATAATCCGATGGCATGGTCAGAGTGCGTTCGATGTTATTAAGCCTGACGAAGGGGATAATGGTCAGGCAAACACAGAAACAGAACTTGGAGATGATACAGTTGCTGGTGACCCAGAAGACGTTACAGGGAACGTTGAGCCAGATTTCTGGGATGATGACATTGAGACTATGCTCGAAGATGTGGAACGACATTACTCTAACACGCCAGACAAGCATGAAAATTTGTTGGATTCATCCAAAACACCGTTGTACCCCGGGTGTGACCCTACAAAGTTAAGCAAGTTGAGTGTCGTCCTCAAGCTATTCAACTTGAAAGCGAAACATGGCTGGAGCGACGTAAGTTTCACTGACCTCCTGGAACTATTGAAATACGTTCTTCCGGTGGACAACGTTTTACCAACGACTACGTACTCAGCCAAAAAAATGATGTGCCCAATGGGTATGGGGTACCAGAAAATTCATGCTTGTCCAAATGGTTGCATGCTGTTTTGGAAATCGGATGAATTTGCTGAAAGCTGTTCAGCATGTGGAGCGTCACGGTATAAGAAACAACAAACTCACATCAGCGGTAGTAAGAAAGTTCACCAGCTAAGGTACTGTGGTACCTGCCCATCATTCCAAGGTTCAGACGTTTGTTCTCCATTGAGAAAGACGCAGAGAATCTTCGGTGGCATTCAGTTCACAGGAAAAAGGATGGCAGATTAAGACATCCCGCTGATGCCCCACAGTGGAGAAACATAGACGTAAAATTTCCTGAGTTTGGTAACGAACCGAGAAACCTAAGGCTAGGCTTGTGCACGGATGGGATGAACCCTTACGGTACTTTGAGTAGCATACACAGTACCTGGCCTGTGCTTTTAGTTATTTACAATCTACCGCCATGGTTATGCATGAAACCAAGACACATCTTGTTGTCTTTGTTAATATCTGGTCCAAAGCAACCGGGCAACAAAATTGACGTATTCCTACAACCTTTGATAGAGGATCTACAACTCTTGTGGAATGAAGGGGCTACGGTTTACGACTCATTCAGTAAAGAGGACTTCAATTTGCGTGCCATGTTGTACTGCACAATCAATGATTTCCCCGCCTATGGTAATCTTTCAGGCTATTCAATCAAGGGGGCGTTGGCGTGTCCGATTTGTGGTGAAAACACTTGTAGCATTCGCTTGAAACATAGTGGGAAAACCGTGTATATGGGCCACCGAAAAATGCTTCCAAAAGGACATAAGTATCGAAAGATGGCGAAAGAGTTCGATGGGAAAACTGATCACAGCATGGCGCGCCAGCCTTTGACAGGTACAGAGATTTACAAAAAGTTGGATAATATTGTGAACAACTTCGGGCCGCCAACCAAAAGTGGTGAAAAAGTGTCTGGAAAAAGAAATCAATATTTTGGGAACTAGAGTACTGGCAGCATCTGGAGGTTAGACATTGTATCGATGGGATGCATGTCGAGAAGAACGTGGGTGAAAGTGTCACTAGCACTCTTTTGAACATAAAAGGAAAGACAAAGGATCATTTGAAAGGAAGAAAGAGATTTAATTGAGTTGGGCATACGCACAGAGCTTGGCCCGCAAGAACGTGGAAAACGCACATTCTTGCCTCCTGCCTGTCACACTCTGTCTAAAGAAGAGAAACATAGTCTATGCAGTACCCTTTACAACATCAAGGTACCATCAGGTTACTCCTCAAACATAAGAAACCTAGTGTCCATGACAGATTTCAAATTTAGGAATGAAATCTCACGATTATCATGTCCTACTTCAAGAATTTTTGCCAATTGCACTACGTGGGATCTTGCCGGATGCTGTCAGACACACAATCACAAACGTCAGTGTCTTCCTCAAATCCATTTCGTCTAAGGTTCTTGATGTGGACACTCTGTCTAAATTTCAAAAGGATCTTATTGTGACAATGTGCCAGCTGGAGATGTATTTTCCTCCATCGTTCTTCGACATAATGATACATCTCCTCGTGCATCTTGTAAGAGAGATTCTGATGTGTGGTCCTTTGTACCTTCGCTACATGTATCCGTTCGAAAGGTACATGGGTGTCCTGAAGAAGAAAATGAAGAACCGTCGTCACCCAGAGGGTAGTATTATAGAGGGCACTATCACAGAGGAAGTTGTAGACTTCTGCACCAATTACCTAGAAGGTGTCGATACCATTGGACTTCCACGTTCTAGACACGAGGGCAGATTGAAGGGTGTTGGCACGGTTGGAAGGAAACTGAAAAGAATTGACATAGACACTCTTAACAAAGCTCATTTAGTTGTGCTAAGTCATCTTGAAGATGTTGAACCATACTTTGATGAACACTTGTGTGTTTTAAGAGCACAATATCCAAACATGAGTGACGTTAGACTACAAAATGAGCAGAATAGGACATTTGTCCGATGGTTCAAAGAGAGAGTGTTGTCCGATCAGTCCACGAATGTGCCTGAACTGATTAAAGTAGTTGCATTTGGACCAAATCTGGATGTAATTTCTTATGAGGGGTACGATGTCAACGGATTCACCTTTTTCACAGAACGTCAGGATCAGAAGTCAACGAATCAAAACAGTGGTGTAGAGCTTGAAGCTTATCAAAACTTATATGACATCGGTGTGTGGGTCATAGTCCTGTCTCGGTACAACAATCATATTTCGGTGTTATACAAGACATCTGGGTATTGGACTACAACAGCTACGAAATGTGTGTTTTCCGCTGTAACTGGGTTAACAACAATCATGGCTACCGTGAGGAGGAGCATGGTATGAAACTGGTTGATCTGTCTAGAGCTACTCCCACGGTTGAGCCATTCGTTGTTGGGACGAAGGTTAAGCAGATATTTTATGTAACTGATCCCTGTAATCCTAGATGGTCTGTTGTGCTTAAAGGGAGAAGAGGAATAGTTGGTGTGGATGGTGTGGTTGATGAGGATGAGTATGATGCAGAAGATGAACCTCCAACTGTTCCTATTTCATTGGAAGAGGCTGAGGTCACAGGTCATCGTGAGTATATACGATCAGACCATAACGAGGGAATGTGGGTTGAGAGATAATGGTGTATGTAAGTTATTACTATAAAAATTTATATGAAATTAACACTCTTTTATTTATTGCTTGTTTATGACCATTATGAAATGCTTAATTTAATTCAAATTGTATTTCAATCCTTGCAGGCATGGCTGATCAGGACAGGGCTGATGAAGAGTTCGATTTATTTTGTCGTGAGGAGGAGGAAAATGAGCAGCAAATGGTACCGGTCCCATCTACATCTGCCGCTGCTGCTGTTGCCCCATCCACATCTTCCGCTGCTGCTGTTGGCCCTTCCATGAGTGCACCTTCTACGAGTGCTACTCAGAGACCCAGAGGTAGAGGTCCGACCCGTGGGTTGAAACTGCAAAAACCGGATCAGATTAGTCTTCTGTGGGACCAGTATGGGAGGTATGGTGGGGGCAGCAGGTCAGAGTTCGCTAGTATGCTAGGGACTCTGGCCAGATCACATTGCTGCATCAACCACACATGGAAACAAGTCCCGGAAAAAGTAAAGGAGACCATCTGGAAGAAGGTGCAAGAACGGTACAAGATCCCAGAAGAAGTGAAGAAGACCGTTCTTTCTTTGGTGGCCGGCAAAGCTAAATCATTCCGCCACTACTTGGTTGAGCATTGGATCAACAGGGTGCCCCCACGTGAGCCTCCGCCGTATGTTGTATACAATGGCATGATAACTGAAGAGGAGTGGAAGGAGTTCGTTGAGCGGCACGCCACCCCCGAGTTCAGGGTATGTTTGTGTGTACTCTTTTCTTAATTAATGCTCATAATGCTTTATCCCTGATTTTCTAATTAATTTCCTGTTGTACTTTCTTAACAGCAAGTACAAGAACAAGCACGACAAAACCGTGAAGCTAATCTCTACCCCACACACCATGGGACGAAGGGGATATGTGGGCAGCCTCGAGAGATGGAAAGAAGCTGGTTTGCTGACACGGAGGAACGAGGATGGAAGTGAATGCCCGATCGAGGATGTCTCTGAGGCGAGGAGGGTGCAGATGTACATACTGGGACGCCAGAAACAACCAGCGAAGGTCAGAGGATATTTCCTAATGCTGCGATGGAACAACTGGCAAACCAAATTGTAAGTATTTGAAAGTAGCTGTTGAATAATTTACTTATATACTCAAGTGTTTGTTGATCTTAAATCTCGTCATTAACTTCTTTGAAAATTGGACAGTACGATGCGGCACAGAGAGGAGAAGTGGACTTACACGCTCCTCCTTCTCAAGACGACGCGCTGAATCAAATGCTTGGGAAGAAGGATCACCCGGGGCGTGTTAGAGGATTTGGGGGAGAAGTACGTCAGAAGAACGTATTCCCGCCATCTGCTAGGAAGGGTCAGATGAGTGCTGCTGAAGTCGAGGCGATGGTAGAGCGTAAGTTCGCTGCTGAGCGCCAAGCTAATGACGAGAAACATGCTGCTGAGCGCCGGGCTATCGAGGAGAGGCTGCAGGAAGCGTTGAATGCGATTGCACATGCGACTACTCAGCAGCAGCAGCTAGATCCTCCTCGAATGTCTTCCTCGTCTAGTTGTGCTCCGGCCGCTGACCCGTACCCGTTTGCCAACATCCAGGTTAACTTTGTTTAACTATTTTTCTTCTAAAATAAAGTTATTTAAATAGTATTAGATTGGACTCACTTATTTATTTCACGTATTATCTCTGTTTATTAAAGGAGCAAAAAAATGTCGTCTCCAAATACCATTAGACGGGCACCCTGTAGATGCGGCCTACGGGACGGTGTTTGCCATCAGGTCCACTCACGCTCATCAGTTTCGTACGTCTACCCCCATTCTACGCGCGTGTGACCTTGGACCTGATAGTTGATGGATTTGAGCATGCATACCTTCCGATGGCGATTGACAACAATGCACGCTGATCGAAGCGAAGGGAGACATATTGCCCTGGCCAGCATGTTATATTGTTGTCACCGATGAGGTAAGACTGTTTGACAACCATTTAGTATCTAATAAAATGCATTATTTAGCATTAAGTGTCTAATCTAATCTATTATAGATCCCTGAGCTTCCTCGCCGCGTAACCCGGCCCAGACTAGAAGAGACCAGCGCGCCGGCGAATCCTGAGATCCCTGAGGTTCCTCGCCGCGTATCCCAGCCCAGAGAAGAAGAGATCATCGCGCCGACGAATCCTGCCAGAAGGGTATGTTCTAGATAAATGTTTAATGTTACTATAATAATCAATTAGTAATTATCTTTACATTTATGCTTTATTGTTTGTGTGTGAAGGGTAAGAATCCAGTGAGTCGGGGTGCGAAAGGTAAGAATCCAGCGCCCGTCCGGGGTCGCACCAGGACTTCTGAGGCGCCTAAAAATAAGCTCGCACTGCCACAAAAACTTGTTAATGTTTTGGGGGCCAAGCAGATGAATCTCTACGACAAGATCATGGTGAAGTCATCTCAAACTAACAACTTCATGATGACGCTTCCAAAGTCGATGTTTCACTACGAAGAAGATATGATGACGGCAATCAACTTTGAGGACATCAGAGAGATGATGTGTGGAGATTATCTGAACATTAACATTATTCAAGCTTATCTAAAGTAAGTGTTCTTTCCTCATACTGTAAAAACATATAGAATAAGTATCTATGAAGTTGCATTGGCTAACTTTTTATAGTACATGTGATATAATAGATGTCTGCTTGAGAGATGTGTTGAGAAGGACATGACATGCGTTACTGCTGGTGTGCCCGGAGCGTTTATCGTACGACAATGTCACTAGGGACCCTGGGAGGTTTTGTAACTACATGATTCATGTCTTCAATGTTGTTGAACAACAGAATAAATTATTCATTCTAATGCCGTATCACCAAACGTGAGTTCTAATATAAAATTACATACTAATTAGCTAACTTTGTTACCTTCATTTCTCATTTCATTTTGTATTTGACATTGTAGCCACCACTGGGCTTTGTTTATATTCTGCGCTGCCACAGCTACTCTGCTTGTTCTAGATCCACTAGGGCAGTGGAAAGAATTCAACACTGAAGACTTAATCAAAGAGTAAGTTTTTATTACTATTTAATTGTTTGTAAGTTTTTTGAACCAAAATTAATGTACTTGTTCATTTTGCTAAACGCTTTTGTTAATATATGTAACAGTTGTTACAAAAAACCCCTCAGGGAGAGTTTGGTGATTTGACCGTCGATTACATCAAGGTTTGGTAATTCATGTATTTCATTCGTGCTGCTATTATCTTTGTACAATTGTTTTACATTTGTGAATTTTGGTGATTTAGTGCCCTACCCAAAAGGATTCTAAGAGTTGCGGGTACTACGTGATGCGGTATATGTACGAGTTCTGCGGGTACTTCCCAAGTTTTAAGAATGATATTGACAAGGTAATACGAACGCTGTCTTGTATTTAATTCTTTCGGCAGATTTTTTGTGTCTTTATCTTAATCTCATTATGTGTTCCATTCCTTTTCTTGTTGCAGATTAAAGAGCATTATGCCAGATTCAAGACTTATGCTCCTGCCGACTTGTTGCATGTCAGAGAGAGCATGGCAGCCATGTTTATGAGAATGGAGTGGTAGACTAGCTAGCTGCTGCTGTAACATATATTTTTTTTTAGTTGCTGCTCTGATTCTGTTAGTTGCTGCTGCAACAGATTATATTGTGTAACAGATTATATTTTTTGTTAGTTGCTCTGATTCTGTTTGTAATGAATTATGCTAGCTGCTGCTGTAACAGATTCTAGCTGTTGTATTGAATATTTCTGTTGCAATTGTGCGCAGAAATGAATTTGCAATTGTTATCTCTGTTGCAATTGTGTAACAGATTGAATATGTTTAGATTTTCGATCTGGTGCTTTATTAGATGTTATCTCTGTTTGCAATTGTGTAACAGATTGAATATGTTACAGATTTTCGATCTGGTGCTTTATTAGAATGAATTTGTGTTGTTGGTATTTGATTCAGGTGGTTCAATTGTGCAGTTTCTGCCCTCTGTTGCTTATCTGTTACAATTCTGTCTCTGTTGCAATTGTGTAGATTTGAAAAAAAAAATAAAATAATAAAAAAAAAATTACACTTTAGATTACGGTTCTAACAATAACCGTAATCTAAAGTCCTTTGGGCGCGCGCGCCAAAACACTTTAGATTACGGTTATTGTTAGAACCGTAATCTAAAGTGTCGACTTTACATTACGGTTATTTGTAAAACCGTGATCTAAAGTCCTTGGTTCGCGCGCGCCAAAGGACTTTAGATCACGGTTTTACAAATAACCGTAATGTAAAGTCAATGACACGCGGGCCGGAAAAGGGCCATTAATTACGGTTTAAAACCGTAATTAAAGACGTCGCCATCTTTATTGACGCCCGCGTAGATTACGGTCCAGAACCGTAATGTAACACGGTTTTGGACCGTAATTAAAAGCTCGCGTTCCACCAGTGGGCAATGTCAAGAAAGAATTCGACTCCAACTATTCCTCACTCATTATCGGATTCAGCAAACCGGTGGTACCGAAGCCTTCCCTCCCGATCAATCACCACATGGCTTCAATGGCCGAAAAATTCCTTGCCAAATACTACCCAACCAGTAGAACAAGGCAATTGATCGGTGAAATCAACACTTTCGTCAGGAGCCGGGAGACGTTGTACGACGCATGGGACAGATTCAAAGATATGCTAATGAAGTGTTCCACCATGGTCTTGACGATCAATCCCTCTGCCTGTCATTCTTCAACGGTCTGGATGATGGAACCGACTACTCGTCAATTCCTCTGCAGGAGGAAGTTTCATGATGAAATCTCCTAAAGAAGGAATGGACCTTCTCGAAACCATGATGAGCAATACAAGACAGTGGACGAGATCCAAAGGAAGAACACCACGAGCAGCAGGCCTACTCCACGTTGAGCCTACGGATCATTTATCAGCTCAGATCTCGTCCCTTGCAAAGATGTGGAAAAGCTAACAACATCACAAAACGAAATTGTAAAACAATAGCTTCTCCACCTACAAGTTCACCCACCAGCTCCACCTACAGAAGGATTGTCATATGCGCGCCGGTCCTCACGAAACCCATCAATGCGAAGGCAAAGGCCAGTACGAGGAAGTACAATTCATAGGAAACCGCCCCGGTAATTCCTACAACAATAACATCAACAACAACTATCCATGGAGAAATCACCCGAATTTCTCATGGAATAATGATCAAACCAAGGAGGGCAGAACAACAACTCCAACACCTATCAGGGTAACCAAACCCCAACCAAACTCTAATATGGGTTATAGAGCACTAGGTGCCCCTCCAGGTTTCCAACAACAACAACAGCAAAACAACAACAACCATCTTCATCCTCTTCTGATCCAAACGCAGAACTCAAAGAGATGATGAAGGATTCATGTCCATAACTCAGAACCAGCTCTCTGCACAAGAAGCCTTCAACCAGAAAATCGAAGGTAAATTCAATCACTTGCAGAACATCTTGCTCGAAGACCGCCAGGGGCTCTCCCCAGCCAAAATGAACCAAATCCAAGAGAGCAAGCCAAGTGCATCTATGTGAAGGAGCACGATGAAGAAAAGACGGAGGTGGCTAAAACAGCTGAAGTTCCAGAACTACACCCTTCCCTCCAAGAGTGGGTTGTAGCAATCGAAACTTCTAAAAGGAATGTAGCTGAACTTGAAAGCACCGCCAAAGTCTATAATAATCGTATTCAATCTGAGAATACCTACCTTGAGCACTGGTAGCCGTTATTGAAAATGAGAAGCTCGAATTTGAAGAAGAAGGAGAAGAGGTTAAGGCGATAACCTTGAGAAGCGGTAAGAAAACCGACGAGATTCGCAGCCCGCACGATCAGAAGATCCAAAGAGGATAGTGAAGAAAAAGCTGAGTCCCCAGCAGAAAAGACATCTCCTAGCGTCCTCACTATTCCATTCCACCAGCTTCAGAACCTTCTTCACAAGAACCGCCTATACCATTTCCTCACCGACTCCAGAAGCAGAAGTTGGATAATGAAATGGTAAGTTTCTGGCGATGCTGAAGCAACTAAACGTCAACATACATTTGTAGACCTCATTGCCAAAATGCCAAACTATGCCAATTCCTCAAACACCTCATATCCAACAAAACTAAATTGGCCGAAGTCGGTACGGTACCTCTTAATGTAGCTTGCTCAGCTATTCTACAACAACCACTACCTTCCAAAAGCAATGATCCGGGCAGCTTCACCATTCCAGTCACAATTGGTAGCACCTCATTTCCATACTCCCTTATGCAATCTGGGTGCCTCCATTAATTTGATGCCCCTCTCCACTTTCAAAAAGTGGGAATTGGAGAGATGAAAAAGACCAAGATGACCCTGCAACTGGCAGATGGTTCGGTAACATACCCAAGCGGAGTGGTGGAGGATGTTATCATTAAAGTGGAGCACTTATACTTCCATGCGATTTTGTCATTCTCGACATCGAAGAGAACTCCACTACACCTCTCATCCTTGGACGACCTTTCCTTGCCACAGCCGATGTGCACATTTGGGTAGCCCAGGGGAAAATCACCCTTCAAGCATACAATGAAAAGCTGGAGTTTGCATCAGGAAGATCTCCAGATAGCAAATCCAAAGATCTCAAGTTCGTAAGGGATACTCAATCATCATCATCCCCCCACTTTTGTTTATCACCCTTCCAGACGGCATGTCTATCACAGAGATACCACCACCAATCCCGGACGAAGAGCGGATAAGAAAAGAAAACATGCATCCCGTGGACTCTCAAAATAACCATCGAGTCATGCTTTGGATCTACTCCTCATAACCACCCCCCATGATCGAACTCTAGCTTTTAGAAAGACTTTTTATGCTTTTTTAATTAATTTTCAGGTTCCCTTTAATTTTATTTTTGCTAACTTTTAACCTCGTTTATAGTATGGTTGCTTCTAGTGTCTTATGCAGGTGCAATTTCATGTCTACACACACCGCAACCAAGCTAAGCTACTTGAGGCTGAAGCTCAAGTGTGGGGGACCTCCAATACACACTAGCAAAAATAAAATCAGGGGAGTACTAGTTTCTTTAATTATGCTTTTATTTAAATAAATATGCAGAGGAGAGTCTATGTGCTTAAATGATTATTCGTGAGCTTCGTGTTCTCTCTATTTTATCTACTTACCGAAAAGGCCTTCTGAACTTTCCCTTGTTTTTCTGGTGAACAATGAGGACATTGTTCAATTTAAGTGTGGGGGAGTGTGCCCTTTTCGGTGACATTTTATGCTAAAATGCTTATCTCTCTCTGCTTATCTTGCGTTTGTTCAAATTCAATATCGCGACCCTTTTTATGTGGGTTGTTCTCTTTAGGAATAAATATTGTTATGAATTGTGGGATAATGGTACAAAAATGTACAAAATTTTAAAATTTTGATTACTTTGAGGAGCATTTTTATGCGGTGTGACCAAATGATCTGAAATGGTTGGATTTTTATTGCTCAGGGGTTCTTTCTGTCTTCTTTCTTAGGGATTGCTAAGGGTACTTCTCTGTTAAGAAAGAAAAAATATATAATAAATAAGGGACTTGCGAGACACCATTGGTAACCAACAAGAAAGTTGAGTGTTCTTAAATACAAAGGCTTGATGCCTACATATTATCTTCTCATCTCTTATGCAAAAGTGAAACAAATGCATAAATCTATTTTTCCTTTTGTTTTCTCCTCAATGCCCATTCTTGAGAGAAGTTGGCCATGGTAAAAGTTCTCAAAGTCACCTTAAATCAAGAAGCATTGAAGTACTCCGGATCATACCCCGAAACTCTATTTTTATTTTTGCCCTGAGTACACCTATGCCACCAGTAGGTGATGGATCACACTCCTCTAAAAAGTTTAAGATCATGTACTATTGACTTCTTTATCCTACCCTTCATAATAATATTTGTTAGTATTGAGCATTCCCTACTTGGGTACGTAGTTTGCTTGAGGACAAGCAAAAAGATAAGTGTGGGGGTGTGATAAGTGTCCAAATGAGCATGTTATTTAGGTGTATTTCATATATAATATTAGCACTTTTCTTGCTCATTTCTCCACTTCGGTTAGTTTTCCTCTAGTTTATGTTTTATTGTTTATCTCACAAATTTATTGGTTTAACATGAGGAAAACCAAGCTGGGAGTAAAGTAGATGAAGAGACGAACACATAGACGCAAACGGCTCAGAAAACGGAGCCCAAACGAAGAATCTAGAGCGGTCGAAGTTGGAAGGAATAAGTCACGACAAGACGTCGAGATAACTGGCGGACACCACACAGGCTACCGCCAGGCGGACAACACTGAGGCTACCGCCTCTTAACGGCGGACAACACCTAGGCTACCGCCAGGCGGACACCACACAAGCACCCGCCACTTATTGGGCGGTCTTGGAGGCGGACGTGAGAGCAGCAACCGCCACTTATTGGGCGGTACCAACAGGCGGACACCAAAGGACCGTGACTAATTATCAGTCGCGACTATCTTCTTCGCGCCGTCGTCGTCTGCAACTCGCCCGAGTCGCCCGCAACTTATCCATCTACTCTGCACACGCTCTGTCCCCTGCAATCAATGAAGGAAGCAATCAATGAAGCAATCAATGCTCTTCTTCATCTGCAATCAAATTCGTACGGATCCAAACCTCTATATAAGCTCACCACCTTAACTGCATAAACACACACCACACACGACGGGAGTCTGAAGAATATTTTCACCACACTCATCCATATCCATTCGCTTCCATTTAATTCTCTCCCGTAACACCACATCAGTCCACACTCACGCAGTAACAAAAAAGAATAGAAGAACAGCAGTGAGAGGAGAGCAGACCAGTTCTTCCGCTGAATTAATGTCAAAATCTATCTGTGTAATCTTCTTATCTCCGTTAATGTCTGAGTAATTTTCTTTTGTATCCTAGGATGGGGGTTTGATTTCTAATATTACATAAATTAATATTTATCACCTGTTTCTCTCATTTAACTTGTTTAATTTCCTTTCTACTAATATTGCTAAATGTTTTGCGCGACAAACGACTACATTTATTTGGTAACTATCACATATGATTTTGAGATAGTCTAGGTACCACAAAGGAATTAATCTTGATATTTACACTCCGGACTGAGCAGGAAAATATTAAGGCTTTTATTAAGAGTTCGTAACTGACAATTATTAACTCAAATAGGCAATAAATAATTGAATTATGGTTATAATATGTTTAAATAATTTAGGAAATTCCCCCGCTATCCTAGGATACCTTTTTCCATCCACATCACTTAACTCACCTTTTTTACTGTTTTTATTATATTTGCACTGATCACAACAAATCAAGCTTGCCTCGGCTAAACCCCTTTTTACAGTTTTTAAGTAACTACCAAGAATAGGATAAATTGAACAATCTCCCTGTGGATACGACACTTGTTATACTAACTACGACCGGGATTTGTTTGCAGCCCGACGTTTATAATTGAGTTTTAATTTCTTTTCTTTTAATTTTACACCAGTTTTAACCACTCAGAAAATAACCTTCTGCACAATTCATGTATGTTTTATTTATTTGATCTAATTCATAATATACATGTTTTTTTTTTTTTTCGTGTACAAGACTGCAGAGGGTGTTGATTCTTTTCTTGGCCAGCCTCATACTCAGGAGGATCCGTTGAACAAAGCGCTTGGCAAGAAGGATTACCCTGGGAGAGTTCGAGGATTTGGATCCGCAGTGCGTCAGAGATTGTCGAAAGGAAGTTGTCACAACAATTCCAATCTGATTTGCAGCAGCAGATGCAACAAATGGAAGCAAGATTGATGGAACGGCTGAGTCAGGGGCATCAATCTTCTAGCTCATTAGTGTATGCCGCCCCTACACCCGTTTCCACCCCCCTACACCTGCTTCCATCCCAGCACCTGCTTCCCACCCCTGCACCTGCTTCTACCCCTACACCTACTTCCACCCCTGTACCATCTCAGGTTTCGGTTACTTACACTGTACCTGCACCTTCTGATCCATTCCCATATGCCATGTGTGAATTTTAGTGCTTTGTCGTTATTTATTTTTCCAATTAATCAAAAGCATGCATTTTGTAATGTATGAATCTAATTGTGTGTGTTCGTTTATTAGGGAACCGAAAAGTATCGTCTTCTGTAGATCATGAACATGGCACCTTTGTGGTTGCAGTAGGCACAATTCAACAGACTGATTCGACGTCACTATGTCATTTTAAGCGAGTTCCGGCCTGGTACGTCCGTGTGACGGTCGACAGTGTCTGTCAAGGCTATGATCAAATTCCACTACCGATAGAGTTGAATGATTGGAGCACTGTCATTGAAGCACGTGGCTCACAAGTACCTTGGCCTTGTAATCTGGTAGATTTATCTGATAGTACGGTAAGCAAAACAAATTATATAATTTTTTTTTACTAATTACCACCATTTCATATAAATGCAGTTTTGGGAGAATAGTTTTCTAAGGTATATATGCTAACTTGTCATTTCTTAGACACCTGTTCTTATTGCTGGCAAAGGTAAGGCAGTCAGTGCGTCGAAAGGAAAGGGACCATCGGGTCAGCAGGATGATCACTACATTAGTCCACTTCGACGCGATTTCATTCTTATCCAAAATTTGGTGAAAACACTAGGAAAGCGTCAGCAGATCTTATATGACTTGATACTCGGGAAGGGTGATGATTTCATTGAGTTCATCCTTAGGGTTCCGGCGTCTTTGTTCCACAGCGGAGAACCCCAGGAGTTGCTGATTAGTACTAGCGATGTCAAGGAGCTGCTGCTTGGTGATACGATGAACATCTCGGTGATTCAATCCTACTGCTTGTAAGTATCACATTTTTTCTCTCTCAAAATTAATAGTAAGTTTTATGTATATATAATTTTAATTTAATGCCTTTGTCATCAAAGGCCCTTACTATTGAGGCTGGTGGGAAAGAAACTGGAAAATATGATCACCGTCCTATGTCCACAAATCATGTCTTCTGATAAAGCTATGAGAGACGGTGTTGCGTGTCAGAGCCATATGCGCAATGGCATAATTGCGGCGGTAAAGAGGAATAGCAAATTTGTGCTCATACCATATCATCAGATGTAAGCGTGCTTAACCACCTTATGCTTTTGTCTTGTTTATGTTAACTCATATATATTTCGAAGCTGAAGTTGATTTGTTGTTGTTTTAAACTTGTAGCAATCATTGGTTGTTGTTGTGTGTGTGTGTACTTACTCATCATCTGTATAGTGATTGACCCTATTGGTGGTAGGAGAAACATCTCTATTTCTGTTTTGCTAACAAAGTAAGTAAATTGTGCATATTTTCATTTCAAAAAAAATTTATACCTTTTTTGATGACTTGTCACTTAAATTAATGCTTGTTTTAATTAATTTCAGTAGTTTTAGAGATGGTATGGTCAATGCCAATCAGATGAATTTCCTTTGGATATACTGTATATTAAAAAGGTAAAAAACATTCTATTTACTCATATGCATATACACTTAAATATATTTTGTATATATTAGCGTGTATATATAATAATATAATTTTATTAAAAATAGTGTCCCAGGCAACCGGATAGCAGCAGTTGCCGTTATTTTGTGATGCGATACATGTTGGACATCGTGTCCCATATCGACAAAATCAGTAATGAATCTGGAGTATGTGTTATAAGTTTTGTGTTTGAATTGGTAATTTAACTGTTTCTGCAGGGATTGAAAAAGTTATAATGGTGTGTACTTAATTGCTTTTATAATTCTTGTGTGCAGCTTATTCTGTTCTTTGAAAAACAAGGAGGTACTTATTCAGCTGGTGATCTAGATTTTGTCAAGGAGCACATGTGCGCTTACTGGGCGAAAGCAATACTGGAAGATGTCTGCCTGATCAACCAATTTGCATCTACAAAAATGTAGTCTGTTGCTTTATATATGTCAAGTACACGTTTCCTGCATTATCAAAGTTCTACAGATTGCTTTAATTACAACATAAGTACTTAGTAGCTTCCATCTGTTTTGGATTTAACTGTAATTAAATTTTGTCTGCATGTGTTTATGGTACTAATACTGGCATTCTTTGTTAATATTGGCTGATTTGTTGCATGCAATTGGCCTGGAATGCTGTAAATTTAATTGGTAGAGATTTTAATTTCTTTTCTACAGTCGTTGTGATGGCTTCTGCTGTGTTTGAAAATGCAACAATGCATTAATTGATATGTGATGATACCGATCTGTAGCATTTGTTGGAACAGAGATTTCTGAATATATATATATATATAAAACGCTTATCCATATAAGCGTTCTTTTAAACTCTCCCGCCAACCATCATAAGAAACGCTTATATGTGATAAGCGTTGTTTTTGACTGAGCATAAAGAACGTTTGTTAGGATAAAGCGTTTTTTATGTTCCCATCGTTCTCGCATTATAAAGAACGCTTTGCAAATAAGAGTTCTTTAAAGATAGTATAAGGAACACTTTGAAAGCGTCATTTAAAATGTTTTAGCATTTGCGTCGCTCGAATAAACAACGCTAAATAAACGTTCTTAAATGCCAAATTTAAGCGTTGTTTATTCTTTTTTTCCCAGCAGTGATTCATCATTTGCTAACTATCAAAAGGGTAAAGCATCTCGGTCTCATCACGACCATAAACTTTCTTGGGTACCTGGAACATAAAACAGCGCCCCAAGGGGCTCAACAATTGCTGGCATGAAATTCGCATACCCCACGTGCTAACGGGGGTACACCAACTACTTTGTCGCCTACACGGAGTTTATTTTTATTTGCAAGCATACACGCTAATACAAAAAATTATATTCAAGCAATAGTACATTCATACATACATTCCAGCACATACAAGGCACACTCATACACAAAGTACAATACACGTAAATGGGAGACAATTCACAAGTCAACCGAGATCTTGAGATACACTCCTCAAGTTCTCATCTCATCATTTTGTTAGTCAATTTCCTATCCGAGTTAATTGGATGTTCTTACCCTTTTACTCCTGATCACTGACTTACACTAGCCATGATCATTCTCAACCGATACTTACGATCTCTCCACCGGGTTACTTCTCTTATAACCCAACAATCCCCAGCTTATCTCTTTAGACGGATAAGCTCTGCAGTCTCACTCCAGTCGGGCACCACTATGTGGCACATGGCCCGCAGGGCACCACTATGTGTGAAATACCCCTAACGAATTAAATATTAATTAAACATTTAATCAATTAAATTAAGGCCTAAACATGCCTTAAAACCAATTTAAAAACAACAATGGTCAACATAAAGCAAATATTCCACCCTTTGACCATTTAGGGTAATATATACCCAAACGAACTCCTTAGGACCTAAAATTTTGTCCTAAGCATTATAACACATAAAGGAATGTAATAAAATTATTGGAATACACTCCAATGCAAAGAACAAGCATTAACATGCTTAAAAGTCACTTAGTGCAAAAATGTGCTCTAAGAAACCTTAAAGGTCATATGCCTCCATTTGATTCCAAACTGGATTTCTAAGTTTAATAATTATGTAATGGATATAATAAAACCATTACCAAAGAAAACCAAGCTTAAAAACAAGCATTAACACAAAATGTGTCATAAAACACCTTAAAGTATATTTTTGTGTATAACTTCAAAAGTGTTGGTTTTATACCAATTTAAAGACTAGATTACATTCTTTATAACATTAATGTGACATGATAAACTATATTATAAAGTTGAAACCAAAGTTTTAAAATAAAATCAAAATGGGTGATTTTGGGTGAATAGTACCAAAAATAACATTTAAATTCTTAAGCTAAGTTATGGTCAATGATCATGCCTTGACCTTGACCATATATTACCGTTTAATTAATAATTCTTCCTTAACAAGTAGCCGGCCCCAATTAAATAAACATGACCCACACTTAGCAATTTCATAAGCTAAGATTTATATTGCTTTATGACATAAAATAATAAAATTCACTCTTCCACTTGGCAGCCCCTTACGGCAGCCTCAAGGTCTTTCCCTTATCAGTATAAACCCACCAAATATCTATCCTACCTTGATGACTCATCATTATACCACTTGTTTAATTAAGTTGCCTTTTTCCACCGTAAAGCCATAACCATCTCATTCTACCTTATCCTCTTCTAGCTGTGAGAAAAGGATTCAGAACCCCTCTCCTTCCTTCTTTGATCTCGTGAGCAGCAGGCCAACTTCAATGGATAAGATCTCCTAATCTAGGTAAGCTCCTAAGTCACATGTATGCTCATTCTTTTCCTCTCTTCTTCTTCTTCTTCACCTTAATGAGTGAAATACCTTGACCTTAAATATAGTGATTAAAATTATCCTAATAAGTATTTAAGGGCTTAATGGTGCCTAAGTAATATTGATGAGGACAAATAAATCCAAAAAAAATAAAGATGCTTAAAAAGCGGAAAACACTAAATAAGCGTTTAATAACCGTAGGAGGTATTAGACCTCGGTTAGTGTATTATAATGGATTCTAAAGGCTTAACAAGGCCTAAATAATATGTGGGAAAAACTCCCGAAGAAAACAGATCCAAATAATGTATTTAAACGCTAATAGAACTTTAGCGCGCGTTTTTCGAGGAAACCCGAAAACGTGACTTTAGTGGTCAAACAGACCCGTAAAAATTATAGTTCATTAAATAACTATAATTAAGCATTATGGAAGCTTAATAACCAATAAAATTAATTAAACGAGAAAATCCGGAAAACGGGTTCCGGTTAGTGAATAGTACAAACCCCGGAACATCCGGGGTGTAAACTGTAATAAACCAAACTAATGTGTCCCATTTGCAAATAAAAAAATAAAAAATCTGAATTAGAGTGGTATGGGTCTCGATTTTTCCCCTCTCTCTCTCACTTATATTAATTCTCATTCTCTCATTTCCCACGATGGGATTCCCCTCCCTGCAGAATACTCCCTACCTTCCTCCTTCATTCACGATTTGAAGCTCTCAAATAAGCTTCAATGGCTTCTTCAATTTCTCTCCCTCACACAAGCTCCATTTGAGCTCCAAATCAAAAATAAATCTATTTGAACTCCCCTCACCCTCCTCTACACTTCTCTCTTTTCAAAATCCAAAATGAGGAAGTTCATTTCGTGGGTATACCCCATTGGTGAAGAAAATAGCATCAATGTGTAGCTTGGAGTCTCCTCTCTCCAACAGGTTAAAATCTACATGAAAAACTCATGTTTTCTTCACCTTCCTTTACAACCGATTTTTCCCCATTTGTAATGCTCTATTTTTCTCTCTCCTTTAGCATAATATCAACCTTGCAATGGTGGTGGATTCACCTTCTTGAACCAAGGGCTAAAAACCCTCCAAAGACACTCCAAAGGTAAACCCTAGAAATCTTGCTTTAAACATTTCAATGAACTAGCATTAATATAAGGTTTAGGATGTTAATTGCAATTTTTTTTGTGTTCATTGGGTGATGGGATTGGAGTTTGGAAACTCCATTCCCCACATAACCGATTTTGGGCAAGAAAGAAGGAAGAAGAGAATGAAAAGAAATGAAGGAAAATAAGTTCAAGGTAAGAGCTCCTTCCTAATGTTTAATTCTATTGCATTAGAGTATGGGAATGGGTAAACACATAAAAGAACCTAAACTATTGTATTAGTATTGAAGTTTATGAAGTTTTGAGTATTTGGGAACTAGTAAGTAAATTGTGGGCCTTAGAGCCAAGTATATTGTATATTGTATTAGTATTTTGGATTGAGGAAGTATTGTTGAGTTGATTGTATTGGTTGCTGGTAGGACCCTTGTATGGGTGTCACTAGAATAGGAATGAACTTGGTGAAGAAAGTATGTGTATGGCTAAGTAAGAAAAGTAGGTGAACTATGGCAAATTTTGGTAGGAATTATGTATTTAAGAATGACTTGGTGAATGGGAGAACCAAGGTGTATATTGGATTGAGTAGGTATGTTTAGTAGTGATGAAGTGGTAGTAGTAGTATGAGAAATAAGAAGTGTAAAATCTGTAGCAAAGTGTATTACATGCATTGGAGAAGTTAGGAAAAATTAGTGTGCAAGAATTGGTAAAAGAGTGTTGGACTTGGGTATAGGTATTGTAGTTGCTTGGAAATGAATTGGAATGGTAAAATGAAGTTAGAACAAAGTGCTAAAATGCAAAGAGAGGTGTAGGAATGCACAAGTGTGCAAAGTGTGGAAATGGGAATGGAAATTTGTAGAATTTGAGCAAGAAGTTGAGTAAGTATTGGACCATGGATTTAAGGAGTTTTAGTGAGTGCTTAAGTGTGTTTAAATATGTACAAACATGAGGAAAGAATATGGAATTATTGGAGGTAGGTTAAGGGTTGATTAAGGGTTAAAAAATGACCTTAATAGCAGTTTTTAGCAGGGTCCGGACTTAGGATATGTACCAAGTCCCGGACCGCTTCAAAAAAAGGCCCGAGAGTGAATGCAGGAATTGGTCCGGGACTAAGTCCTGGACCAAGTCCAGGACCAGGTGTAAAATAGGCCGAAAGTCAAGTTAAGTGTTGGTCCGGGACTTAGGGTCCGGACCAAAAAGTCCCCGGACCACCCCCAGAATTCAGTAGAGAGTGTTTTTAAGGGTTCTAAACATGGGGATTGATTGGTAATGGTTTTAGAAGTTGTTAAGGCCTTGTTTGGTGACCTATAGAAGCCCTAAGAAGTGTAAACAAGTTTGAGAAGTAATTAAGAAATTTGTAAGTTTAAGAACATTAAGTTAAACCGAAACAACGGGATAACGGGTAAGTATGGGAGTAGTAATTAAGTTGTGCTGTAATACATAGTATTGATTGAACCATTTGGCATTTAGCCGGAGGTTCAAGAATAGGACTCGAGGAACAGTAAGGACTAAGAACAAGGGGACACCAGGTAAAGTAAATCTCGAAAAAGGTATGATTTCTTCTGTAATACCCCGGATCTAAAAATGGCGATTAAATTACTCTAATATGATTATAAAAGGCCTAATGGTGCTTAGAGAGTATTGGTAAAAAGAATAAAACCAAAAGAAAAGAGAAAACGCTTGAAAAGCGAAAAACGCTAAAATGCGCGTTAAATGAGTGTAAGAGATATATGATCTCGAGAGGGTCGAGATGGATTCCTAAGGCTTAGTTAGGCCTAATTAGTATACGGGAATGATTCCCGAAGAAAACGAATCCAAATAATGGATTAAAACGATAACGGAGTTTAAAACACGTTTTTCGAGGAAACCCGAAAACGTGACTTTAAGTGGTCAAATGGACCCGTAAAAATTATAGTTGATTATATAACTATAATTAAGTATTAATGGAAGCTTAATAGCCATTAAAAAAAGAAACGAGAAAAAATCCGAAAAACGGGCCCGGTTAGTGAATAGTGCCAAACTGGGTAAAATAACGAGCGTTTTCTGTCAGAAACTGAAAAAACGCTCTAGCTTAATTAGCTAGTGGGGGCCGGTTTTATTAGAGTAGCAGCCTCCCCCCTCTCTGTTTAGTTAGAAAATAAGAAAGAAAAGAAAAGTAAAATCAAAAAGTAAATAGTACAAACCCACTTAATCTCTCTCTTGCTCCTCATTCTTTCTCTCACGTTTTCTTCTCCCACTTCCCACCTGAGCTCTCTTCTTCTTCCTCTCTGAAGCTCCATGGCGATTTGCAAGAGCCACCATCAGCTCTCTTCTTCTTCTTCTTCTACAAGGTTCAAATCAACACCAAATTGCAAAATAATTCCACCATTGGATTCCTCTCAACTTGGGGAACATTTCCCTCCCTTCTAAATCCAAAAAGCTCACACTTGACCTTCATGAAAAAATCTGGAAATTGAAGGTTGAAGGTGCCGTTTGGTTCTAAAACCACTCCTTGGTTCCTTAAGGTAAGAAGCAAGTTCAAAATCTCCATTGTGTAGCTTCCTTTGATTTTTGGAAAATTCCAACGTGAGTTCCTTCTCCATCCTTGCTTCAGCCAGTTTCACTTGCCTTTGTGGAGTGCTGGAACTTCACCCTTTTGATTGCCAAGCTATCCTTTTGGGTGTTCTAAGGTAATGCCTAAGCTAAGCTTTGAAAACTAG
The DNA here is from genome assembly GCA_023374045.1 of Limonium bicolor. Lineage (NCBI taxonomy): Eukaryota > Viridiplantae > Streptophyta > Magnoliopsida > Caryophyllales > Plumbaginaceae > Limonium > Limonium bicolor. Next base: position 527,756,523 of record CM041776.1, read on the forward strand.
CTCTTGAAAATTCTAGGGTTAGTGAGGGATGTGTGAATTAACTAGCTTATTGTGTATGGCATGGGAATGTGATTGTAGTTAGCAATCTAAACCCATTGGTGGGTGTGGAAACAAGAAGAGAAGGAAAGAACAAGAGAAGGAAGAAGAAGGGAAGAGAAAACAGAAAACTAACAAGGTATTGAACTTACCTTGAGTTGGTTTTGTCTATGTAAAACACATTTTTGAACATAAGTAATGACCTTGAATTAGAGTAGTAATGATGCTACAATATTGCTAGTTGAGTGTGAATGTTTAATGTGGTTTAAGTGTGCAAACAAGCCTAGGAAACTAAGCTAGGCATATGTGTGAACCATGGGAATTTGGTGTGATTATTAATGCCTAAACCAAACAGGCGTGAGAAGTGTTGTGAGCTGTTTTAAGTGTGGTGATAATGCTTAGGAAAGCAAGTAAGTGCTGTCAAAATTCACCTAGGAGTGGATAGTCTTGAGTGTTTTATGTTAAGGAAGAAACTAGGTGAGTTAAGAGATTTAGGTGGTTGGTTAATGGTTAGAAAACCAAACTTTGAAGGAGAGTGTGTTAGGAGTAAAAATAATGCCATGTGAATGCTTGGAATGGCATCAGTAAGTGAGGTTAGAATGGTTTAAAGAAGAAACCAAATCTGTTACAAGTCTAGTAGAAGACAAGAGAACTAGTTATGAAAGTGTAAGTGATTTTGAGTAAGAATTTGGGTAAGGGTTTCACCCATGAATTGATGAGTTTTAGAGCATGTTTTAAGATGATTAAACATGTAGAAATATTGTGGAAAGATTAGGGAAAGGTTGGAGGTGGATTAAGGATTGAAATGGGGTTGAAAAACAATGTGAGTTGCAGGTTTTAGCAGGGTCCGGGACCTAGTCCATGGACAAGGACCCGGACCACCCCCTAAAATAAGGCCGAGACTGAACAATCAAGCTGGTCCGGGACTTGGGATAGGGACAAGGTCCCGGACCATATATAAATTTCACCCGAGAGTTTAGTTTGCAATTGGTCCGGGACTTAGGGTAAGTACCAAGTCCCGGACCACCCCCAGAAACCTACAGAGAGTGTTTTAAAGGGTTTAAACGATGGGGTATTGAATGTTAATGATGTTATAAGATGTTAAGGCCTTGTTTGGTGAGATGTAAAGGCCCTAAGAAGTGTTAGAAAGTGTTAGAAGTGCTTGAGAAGTGAGAGCTTAAAGTAACAAAAGTGAAACCGAGATAACGGGGTAACTACGGGAGTAACATTTAATTATGTTCTGTATAAGCTTAGTATTAATAATAATGTTTGAAACATTATCAGAGAGTCGTGCGTGACCCGAGGACGGTGAGATGACACGGTAAAAGTGAAAACCCCGGTGAAAGGTATGATTTTCTCATGCCCCGTATGCTAACCGAGTTACTCTGATTTGTGTGTTTTGTGTGCCGGCCTAATCAAGATTAAAGCATGAAAATAATCCCTTGTTTGATTATGTATGCCTTGATGTATGTTGTATGAGCTAACATACTTGTATGCCGGTGTGGTCTAACAGAGTGCCTAGACCGACTCATAGTGAGTATTGATTGACAAATAACCCGTAGTACGGGTAGTCTCATAAGCAATAGAAATATGCAAACACACATAAACTATCGATTAAAGTATAACGAATCGTAAACATATGAACTCCCTAGAATGTGAGGAGATGTACGGGTTGAGTAAATACCCGATAACGGTTAGAAAACCTTATTGAAACAATCCACGAAATAAATATGAGTGGAGAGATAAATGAACCTCCATCGAGAGGATTGAAGTTAGTCCAATGATGTGAATATATAAGAAAGGTAAAAGAGACCTAAGGGACTATGTGGTTCCCTTGAGACACGGTCGACCTCCTAAATGAGGATTTTACCCGTATATAAGAAAATATCCGAATGTGCAAGCATATGATTGTGAGGGTAACCCTTAAACCTAAGATTACCCGAATTTAAGTAAGTTCCCAAAGTCATTAGAAACATCGAGAATGATGCTTCTAGACTAATATACATGATATTACTATAACTCCGAGAGAGGAGTGTATGGGAACGAGAGTAGTCCGAGAGTAGTCGGACCTAAGTAAAAGAGATAGGAACTAAGAGAGAGTTTCGTGAGCTGGTTGAACCTTCCCACCATGCTAGACCCAGAGTAGGGTCGAACCCGAGGAAGTAAGACTATGCTAGAGAGCCATGAGTTTTGGCTTAAGTATGTAAAGAGAGTAACAAGCGTGACGTAGGAGACCTGTAGTGTCTCGAGAATCTACAAGAGCTTGAGTATGAATAACCCAAGAGTGTGGGTGAGATAATGAGTATAAATAACCCGAGAGAAAGGGGTGAGTATATGTATAAATAACCCGAGAGAAAGGGGTGAGTATATGTATGAGTAACCCGAGAGAATGGGTAAGTATAAGAATGAGTAGCCCAAGAGAATGGGTGTGTATACGAATAAGTAACCCGAGAGAGCGGGTGAGGTATTGAATAAGTAAACAGGGCATAGTGAGGAATAACCCTCAATGCCTAAGAGTAACCAGTTACCACTAACACATTGTTATGTTAGTTAGGAATCGTGTTCCGTGATTGGATGTATTCCTTGTGTGATATACATATATATTTATTGCCATGATGCATGTTGTTTGATTAAAATGAACTCCATGCATATCCGACCCAAAGTAGTCGGTGTACCGCGGTTAGCACGCGGTATATGCGAATTTCATATTCAGCGTAAGCTGACCCCCTAGGGGAACGTTTTTAGTGTGCAGGTACTTGAAGCTGACCACCGTTCGAGAGATTAGGACGGGGACAGTTATGAAGCGTGGGTAGTTAGATCGTAATTACTTACGCATTTGAATGAGGTGTAAGTCCGAGTATGTTGTCGGCATCCGTATATTGTAGACTCGATAGTAGAGATATGAATTGAGTATTGTATTTGTATGAAGTACTCGGTTGTTCCAGTTCATCAGACCGTTACTGTATGTAAGAAAGGCCTGGTTTGCCACATGGGTGGCTAACGACGTTGTTTCACACCCCTCGTTGTAGTTAGAGTTCCGCTGCGTGAGTGAGTAATTAGTAGTACGGTTTAAGAGGTAATGACGAGATTAACGGTTGGGGTGTTACATCTTCATGCCCTGTATCCTAATCTGGTTACCCCGATTTGTGTGCTTATTTGATCACCTAATAAGATAAAGGCATGAATCGGACTATATTGCACCTACTTGTGCTTGTTTACGTTGTTCTTGATATTTGTCTTGAACATAGTTTGTATAATTCATGAAATATATGAATGATGATGGGGTGCATTTGTAATAAGTAGTGTACTTGTATTTTGTATTGTATTGTGTATGGATGTGTACTTGAGCAATGTATTTGTGTATGTGGCTTGAATGAATGACTTCTACTAATTCCTAACTACCTATCTCCTAACTTAGTATTGGATAAATTGGAAAGAGTAGAAGTCCGATATAGTTTCGGCCACACGTGATGATGAGGAGACACAAGAGGTTGGATCCGATTCCTGACTCTTAAACTGGTCCGCGGCCCAAACCCCTTAAATGGTTAGCATCTCGGATTGGTGAGTCAAGTAAATCCCGGTGGTGGGACAGTGTAGTCCGGGCCGGAGGTCCCGACGACTTAACATGAGTAAGAGTAAGTAAGTAAGTAAAGTATGAGTATGTATGCGTAAGTATGGAGTAACGAGTAAAAGAGTAATCTCCACCCGATTAACCCGGGTGGACAAAAAGGAGCTAACAAGTATTGTGTATGTATGGAATATGTATGGTGTATGCATTGAGTATGTATTGTGTAAGCGCATAACAGGAAAGGTAAGTAAGTGCCATTTGGCTTGTATGAACTACTTGTACGTATTGAAATGTATGTATGTATTCCGTGCGTAACGTAATGTAATATTATGTATGCATGTATGTATTGTTGAATTGCATGTATTCGACCAAGTGGTCGGCGTACACTCACTAGTACGCGGGGTATGCGGTTATCATATGCAGCAAAAGCTGACCCCCTAGGGGGAACATTTTTAGTGTGCAGGTACCCGAAGCGGATATGGTCAAGGTAAGAGACCGGTGGCTACACTCGGATAGTAGAAGTAGAATGTAGAGGTGTACTAAGTGGTACACCCTTGTACTTAGGAAGTAAGTAGTTTGTGAGGAGTGGGTAGTGGATAGACTCGTGATGAGTATGTATGAAATTGAAGGAAGCGTTGTATTTGTATTTGGAACCTAGTAAACTCGGTTATGTATATTGTATTGTATGGTATTGTGAAGGAGTAAAGTGTTGAATGGAGCATTGTAGTATTTGATTGAAAAATGGAGTATGTTTGTAGATGTGTAGTACTCGGGATTCCGGTCCATCAGACCGATGCTGTATGTAGTAGTAGTAGCCTTGTTAGTCACGTGGGTGACTAACGGCAGTGTATCACCCACCATTGAGTATGTAAGTATCCACTGGGTGAATCTGGATTGTATAAGGAGATTGGATGGTATTAGTGGTAGGGGTGTTACAAAAAGTGGTATCAGAGCGAAGTATCGCTCTGATGACTGGAAATACCGAGTTAGGAAATACCGAGTTAGGAATTAGAAGCTTAGGGCTAAGGCTAAGTGATAGCATTAGAGAGATGCTAGTTAGGAACTCCCGGTGAGTACTGGATGCCTACAATACCCGACCCGCCCTCCACGAACCCCTTTGTATAACTTTGGAAAGTACGCCAGAGAGAAGGAAAGTCCTCTCACACTCGGGAAACCCGATCTGGCAGTAGTGAAATAATCATACAGTAAACAAGAACCTGGCATATAATAGATGCAAAGAATTGGAAGTCCTGGAGATGGTTCCGGTTGAACAACAATACCCGCACTCAATAGCGGTTGAATGAGCACTCCCATCAGAAGGGGGCTATAACTTACAACAGCATGGGGCGACATGCTTAGCAGTCGCAGAACCTAACTAAGCAACCAACAATAGGAAGAGAAGCACTAACCGTGCAACAAATGGAAAAGGAGCAGTAATGGAACCCGAGACACAAGTTACGGGACAACAGTAATAGCTAAGCAACACCACCAACGGTATGCTAGCTGGCTAAGGACATAGTCAGGAGTGATTGACTCCAAAACTACAACGCCAAAAAGGTTTCAAACCTGGCCAACATAGCTCAAACAACTACCAGGACACTTACAAGATATAATTTGACGCAACTGCAACCGTAGTGCCTAAAGCAACTCAGGCTCAGGAACCACAACAAACGTGTGGGAACGAGCAACAAGGAAGAACACAACCAAATCAAAAGGGGAATCTCCAAGGATTAGAGAAGTACCCTGATCAATGATAGCCATGTCAAACTCACTGAGAAGTTACTCAGAAGAGTAATTAACCTAAGTAAATGATCAACAAGATCAAAGGAAGAGTAAGCAAGACTACCAATTACGAGTGGAAACCATACCATGACCGGTATCGGTTTACCCAAAACCACCAGTATCACGCACTTGCCACAGCAAGTGTAGTAAGAACAGGAACATGCAGGGGAGCACTAACACACCACAAGTACATAGTAGTGTAATGTGGGAGTAATGGAACAACTACAGGAATAAACATCCTAAAACTGGAGGAATGAAACCATGGAAAAGCCTGATGGCCTGACCACTACATTTAGAACACACCAGTCAGCGGGAAGCTGGACTTGGTCAAGATTTCGAACATGGCTATGCCATGAAGAACTTCTTTAACACCGTACCATGATTTTAAAACCAAATTTTTTTCTTTCAAAACCACAAACCTTTCTTTTAAACCTTGGATTTTAAAACCAAACCAATAGAATTACGGTGAGTATCATACCATGATACAAGAGGAGTTGACGAAAGAATACTTCACCTAGGCGTGTGGCGAACAGTACGGGTGTACCCAATTACGGGATGTGGGATGACCGCACTCCAAAGGAGCTTGCGGGCCTGACAAGTAGTCGGGTAAGTGGTAACGTATCAACAAGGTACCCCACGTATGTATACATGTAGTGTACGACACACGGGAAGTAGTCAACTCCGTTCTACGGACCATGAGTAAATTTTAACCAGAACAACTGGACACCTCAGACAATCAAGGAGGAGGAAACTCAGTTAAGGAACAAGTATAAGGAACTTAGAGAATCCATCTGAAGATAAGGAATGAAGATTAGGAAGTGCAAAAAAGCACAGACTAGTAAGTATAGACATTGGATATGTCTCAAATAATTCAAGCAATTACCTGACAGCTGGATGGGATACCCAGCCTAAACACAGTAAGGTAAATGCCTAACATGAACTTAACAATGCTGGACAAACGGGGTGGAGTTCCCAAGAGCAATCACAAGATTACCACAAAGTATAATCTATCATTGAAGAGGATATTAAACCCAGTCTTAAGCACTAGGAACAAGTATAAACAGTCTACCCAAGAACGGGAGACGTTATAACCCAAAAAGGGATAACTCAAAATCTAATACCACAAGGCGGTATAGTAGGCACAACATACCATAAACACTAGCCGGATGTAACGGCATAACCTAACAACACCCAGGAGAAATCCTTGAAGGGTGTCTGAGTTGACAACAGTCGAACGAGCGTCAGGATAAGAGCACGGGAGCTAGAACGAACACTCGGTTAAGACACCGAAGGGATTTCACTTAACAGGAAATACCCTAAATTACTAGAAGGCACGGATTAGCACCAAATTGCCTAAAGGACCACCTACGAACGGAAGCGTGATGTCACGACTTGCCATGGAGCCTAGTAATACCTTCAACCTATGGGGTATACAAGGAGTGGAAGCATGTATAAGCAGCTTGCAAAGAGCATAGCTTGCAGCAATAGGGCTCAAAAGCCATAAACTAGTTACCTGGTATAAGTTTAAATGGTTGCAGAACCACCTTGGAAAATAACAAGACTTGCAAAAGATATCACCTCACATGAGTAATAGATCGACAATTGAACCACCCAATTGGAGCTCAACATCATAAGTGACTTGGAGTAATGGCTACCTTAGTGTCACTGTCACTAGAGCATCACCCTATATACAGTTGACGAAGCTTTTAATTACCTTTCATGTGTTCTGTAGAAATGATAACACAGATGCATAGGAAACGTTATAATGCCAACAATGGCCTAGTCCACACTTGGACACTACGGAAACTCGAGGAAAGGTACATCCCATTAACCGAAGACCACCAATGTGGTGAAGATGGGAACCCGTAGGGAAGACTTCCATCTACTATAACAATAAAGCCTACGCATATAGATATTGCCAAGGGGCGATGGAACAAGGAAATGAGATTTTCCAAACCATTACGACTTAAGGAGTAAGCGTACCCCATGCGCAACCAAGCATGTGGTGAACCATTGTGTAAACACCAAATTGGTAAATCTTGTCATGAGACCTATGAGTGGCAACAAGCCTCTCAATCAGAACTTCGTGTACCAATGATGGAACGGGACAGAAAACCCTTGAAGTTCCTTGGGACGTCCTGGTGATGTACATACCCAAGTAATACTACACAGCTACAGCCTATAACCAATGCTCAGCTTAGGGAGGACAGTAATTGTCAAAAACAATCAATGTGAGTGTGCATTGCACACCATGAGTGACCAACGCTCAAGAGAGCTTGTAACCCGATAAATTACTTCATCAATTATCAACCAAGATACTTGGTATATTGTATCACAAATGATGATAGAATGTGAGGTAAGCTAACCTACACATAGAACCTAAGTTGAATAAGACATCTCCACATTGGGAAGATAATAAGATTGCGGTATGCTACGACAACCGTCATACACATAAACACAGGAAACTCCTAGTGTATTTACACCATAAGGAAATGGTGCCAATAACAATGGCAATAAGTGAAGAGGAACTACCACAGTGACAAAAACTGTAAAAACAATGTTATACAATGAGCAAGGATACGGTGCGCAACAAGTGACCGCCATGAGGAAGTAGCAGATAATAACACGGAGTATAAGTATGAGATGACAGGCAGAAATATTCTTTCCTATCACATAGGTGACTTACTGTCAAGCGTTTACGCCTCTGCACTCTGTATGACTGAGTGTTTTGGTATTGCACTTGTGCAGCTAATGATCTAATGGGATGGCTAGGGATATGGAAAATGTAAACCGTAGTAAACCCTTCTTTTCACCAACAAATATGGCACAAGCCAGCTAAGGAAGCTTAGCAACAGACCGTGCGGCCTGAGGCCAAAGAAGCACGAAGAGTGTGAAACACACTAACAATCACAAGATGTGAATCCCATTGGAATAAAAGGTGAAAGGAGACGTAACAAAGTCACTAGGACCGACGCATAGAAATGCAAGGTCATACAAGTAAAAACACTTGTACTAAACCAGAAGAACTGGTATGATTCAGAAACTATTGACACCAGAGGAAGCACTACAACTAAGTAATGACTTAACCTCGCCCGACAATAAGTCGGAGGAACTTAGCGAATAATCGTGGGAGTATGAATAGTATGTATAATAGATTGCCAGAGAGGTTACAATCTAAAACTAATTATAGTTCAAACACGGTAAAAGAATACCGCAATTGTTTAGTAAACCTTATTCCCATAATTGACGGATAAAAAGGTGATGTATAGCACATTAGGGATAACAAGAGGGGTGAATAACCCAGGTTATCAGGGTCGCACAGCAGAAGCTAGTGGGCCCTAGCTAGGAGATAATATACCTAGTAAGTATAGTAGAATGGCTATTGATGCCTTGAAGCCTAATAGGCTGGAACCGAATTAATTATGAGATAAATAAACTCATATAGGAATCCTTGGTGCAAAGACTAAACCATAGTTATGATTAGGACCCTTTGACAAGGGTATATTATGTAACAAACCGTACAGAAACTTAAACGCTTCAGATTGCCCAAATTGAGTAACCAATGTTTAATAATAATAACATATGGTAAATGACGTGGGTGTAATCCCTTTTAAGGGGGGTAGAGCGAAAACCGCTTAATGTAAGTTTCATGAATAAAACACATAAACTATAATGTGCATAGCACAAATGAGAATTGATTGGATGATTGGTACTATGTTAAATAAATATAAGTATCCATTCATATTGAAATTATGGTAATTAGGAACGAGAGATGCAAATACCTTAGGGCGAATATACCCATCTTGTAACCCAGTGTAAGAGTATTGGTAAAGAAGAGTAATGAGTAGTGGACGGAGCTCCACAAGTATTGTAGCCTTTAAAGAAGTAGTACGAAATGAATGAGAGTAGCAGATGAATGAAGTCTAGGAGTAGCGTATACCTAGGTAAGTTATTGGAAGTAAATTGAGCACAACTAAATTCTACAAGTATGGTAATCCCTAGTTAGAATATTTGAAACGATGGAGAGTAATGTATGGAAGTAGTGAAGGTTGATGAAATGAGCACTTAGGTATTGAACCTCAAAGTAAAGCATTTGGGAAATAGATTGAGAATGACTGATGGACCGAATTCCATCCCTTGGAGATGTATGAAGGACTAGGAAGAGTAAAAAGATAAAACATGAAATTAATTGAATTAATTGCTTGTTTGAAACTAATGTGGGAAGTCGAACTTGATCCTGATCAGATCAAGGGAAACCGAACACAAATTGGGGTGGAAAGATAGTTCAACACTGATGCTGATCACATCAGGGTCGAATGATTCTCAAAGCTCTCCTCAAATGGTCACAAGAATCACACATAGGATAGAAGTAGTGAATATAAATTGGAATTTGGAGTTGTGTGTTTTAGAAAATTTCTAACTAGTAGTTGTAAAGGAATTCTCCTTAGACTGGAGATTGAGGACTTGTTGGAAGTTTATATCGGAGAAGATAGTAGAATAGCATATTGTATTATTCCAAGGGCAGCGGGACATAGAGGAGTCCTGTGTCGAGATGACCTGAGTGCCTGCGGGATTGTGTTGTGTATTGCATTGCTTTGGGGATAGCTTTGCACTGTATGTATGTATAAATTTTGTAATGAGGAACCGAATGGTTGATAGTAATATGGATTGGAGTAATTATTGTACATTGGTATGATATAGAAAGGAGAAACCTTGAGTAACGAATTTGGGAATTGTAAGGAGGCAGAATGTGTGACCTTTGGTATTAGACATGTAAGAATGGTAAGCATTGTAAACTTATAACCTCGAACAACTTTGAGGACAAAGTTCTTAAGGGGGGATTGAAATACCCGACCTTAAATATGATTAAAATTATCCTAATAAGTATTTAAGGGCTTAATGGTGCCTAAGTAATATTGATGAGGAAAAATAAATCCAAAAAAATAAAGAAACGCTTAAAAAGCGGAAAACGCTAAATTAGCGTTAAATAACCGTAGGAGGTATGAGACCTCGGTTAGCGTATTATATGGATTCTAAAGGCTTAACAAGGCCTAAATAATTTATAGGAAAAACTCCCGAAGAAAACGGATCCAAATAATGTATTAAAATGCTAATAGAACTTTAGCGCGCGTTTTTCGAGGAAACCCGAAAACGTGACTTTAAGTGGTCAAACGGACCCGTAAAAATTATAGTTCATTAAATAACTATAATTAAGGATTAATGGAAGCTTAATAACCAAAAAAATTAATTAAATGAGAAAATTCCGGAAAACGGGTAACGGTTAGCGGAACTTCCGGGGTGTAAACTGTAATTGACCCAAACTAATGTGTCCCATTTGCAAATAAAAAAATTAAAAATCTGAATGAGAGTGGTATGGGTCTCGATTTGTCCCCTCTCTCTCTCACTTATATTAATTGTCTATTACACTACAAGACAAACAAATAAGTAAGAAAGTAACAAAAAGTAAAAAGTAGCCCTCTCTCTCTTCTTATTTCCTTAACTCCCTCATCTCTCTCCTCCTCATTCTCTCATTTCCCACGATGGGATTCCCCTCCCTGCAGAATACTCCCCACCTTCCTCCTTCATTCACAATTTGAAGCTCTCAAAATAAGCTTCAATGGCTTCTTCAATTTCTCTCTCTCACACAAGCTCCATTTGAGCTCCAAATCAAAAATAAATTACATATTTGAACTCCCCTCATCCTCCTCTACACTTCTCTCTTTTCAAAATCCAAAAATGAGGAAGTTCATTTTCGTGGGTATACCCCATTGGTGAAGAAAATAGCATCAATGTGTAGCTTGGAGTCTCCTCTCTCCAACAAGGTAAAAATCTACATGAAAAACTCATGTTTTCTTCACCTTCCTTCACAACCAATTTTGCCCCATTTGTAATGCTCTGTTTTTCTCTCTCCTTTGAGCATAATATCAACCTTGCAATGGTGGTGGATTCACCTTCTTGAACCAAGGGCTAAAAACCCTCCAAAGGTAAACCCTAGAAATCTTGCTTTAAACATTTCAATGAACTAGCATTAATATAAGGGTTAGGATGTTAATTGCAATTGTTTTTGTGTTCATTGGGTGATGGGAATGGAGTTTGGCAACTCCATTCCCCACATAACCGATTTTGGGCAAGAAAGAACGAAGAAGAGAATGGGAAAAGAAATAAAGGAAAAATAAGCTCAAGGTTAGAGCTCCTTCCTAATGTTTAATTCTATTGCGTTAGAGTAATGGGAATGGGTAAACACATAAAAGAACCTAAACTATTGTGTTAGTATTGAAGTTTATGAAGTTTTGAGTATTTGGGAACTAGTAAGTAAATTGTGGGCCTTAGAGCCAAGTATATTGTATATGTGTATTAGTATTGTGGATTGAGGAAGTATTGTTGAGTTGGTATTGTATTGGTTGCTGGTAGGACCCTTGTATGGGTGTGGCTAGAATAGGAATGAACTTGGTGAAGAAAGTATGTGTATGGCTAAGTAAGAAAAGTAGGTGAACTATGGCAAAATTTTGGTAGGAATTATGTATTTAAGAATGACTTGGTGAATGGGAGAACCAAGGTGTATATTGGATTGAGTAGGTATGTTTAGTAGTGATGAAGTGGTAGTAGTAGTATGAGAAATAAGAAGTGTAAAATCTGTAGCAAAGTGTATTAACATGCATTGGAGAAGTTAGGAAAAACTAGTGTGCAAGAATTGGTAAAAAGAGTGTTGGACTTGGGTATAGGTATTGTAGTTGCTTGGAAATGAATGGAATGGTAAAATGAAGTTAGAACAAAGTGCTAAAATGCAAGAGAAGTGTAGGAATGCACAAGTGTGCAAAGTGTGGAAATGAGAATGGAAATTTGTAGAATTTGAGCAAGAAGTTGAGTAAGTATTGGACCATGGATTTAAGGAGTTTTAGTGAGTGTTTAAGTGTGTTTAAATATGTACAAAACATGTGGAAAGAATATGGAATGATTGAAGGTGGATTAAGGGTTGATTAAGGGTTGAAAAATGACCTTAATAGCAGTTTTTAGCATGGTCCGGGACTTAGGATATGTACCAAGTCCCGGACCGCTTCAAAAAAAGGCCCGAGAGTGAATGCAGGAATTTGTCCGGGACTAAGTCCAGGACCAAGTCCAGGACCAGGTGTAAAAATAGGCCGAAAGTCAAGTTAAGTGTTGGTCCGGGACTTAGGGTCCGGACCAAGTCCCGGACCACCCCAGAGTTCAGCAGAGAGTGTTTTTAAGGGTTCTAAACATGGGGGATTGATTGGTAATGGTTTTAGAAGTTGTTAAAGCCTTGTTTGGTGACCTTTAAAGGCCCTAACAAGTGTAAACAAGTTTGAGAAGGAATTAAGAAAGTTGTAAGTTTAAGAACATTAAGTTAAACCGAAACAACGGGATAACGGGGTAAGTGTGAGAGTAGTAATTAAGTATGTGTTGTAATACTTAGTATTGATTGAACCATTTGGCATGTAGTCGGAGGCTAAAGAATAGGACTCGAGGAACAAGTAAGGACTAAGGAACAAGGGGACACCCGGTAAAGTAAATCACAAAAAGGTATGATTTCTTCATGCCTTGTATCCTAATATGGTTACCCTGATTTGTGTGCTTATTTGATCACCTAATAAGATAAAGGCATGAATCGGACTATATTGCACCTACTTGTGCTTGTTTACGTTGTTCTTGATATTTGTCTTGAACATTAGTTTGTATAATTCATGAAATATATGAATGATGATGGGGTGCATTTGTAATAAGTAGTGTACTTGTATTTTGTATTGTATTGTGTATGGATGTGTACTTGAGCAATGTATTTGTGTATGTGGCTTGAATGAATGACTTCTACTAATTTCTAACTACCTAACTCCTAACTCAAGTATTGGATAAATTGGAATGAGTAGAAGTCCGATATAGTTTCGGCCACGCGTGAGGATGAGGAGACACAAGAGGTTGGATCCGATTCCTGACTCTTAAACTGGTCCGCGGCCCAAACCCTTAGATGGGTAGCATCCCGGATTGGTGAGTCAAGTAAATCCCGGTGGTGGGACAGAGTAGTCCCCGGGCCGGGGTCCCGACGACTTAACATGAGTAAGAGTAAGTAAGTAAAGTATGAGTATGTATGCGTAAGTATGGAGTAACGAGTAAAAGAGTAATCTCCACCCGATTAACCCGGGTGGACAAATAGGAGCTAACAAGTATTGTGTATGTATGGAATATGTATGGTGTATGCATTGAGTATGTATTGTGTAAGCGCATATCAGGAAAGGTAAGTAAGTGCCATTTGGCTTGTATGAACTACTTGTACGTATTGAAATGTATGTATGTATTCCGTGCGTAACGTAATGTAATATTATGTATGAAAGTATGTATTCATGTATGTATTGTAAAATGAATTGCATGTATTCGACCAAGTGGTCGGCGTACCCTCACTACTACACGGGGTATGCGGTTATCATATGCAGCGAAAGCTGACCCCCTAGGGGGAACGTTTTTAGTGTGCAGGTACCCGAAGCGGATATGGTCAAGGTAAGAGACCGGTGGCTACACTCGGATAGTAGAAGTAGAATGTATAGGTGTACTAAGTGGTACACTCTTGTACTTAGGAAGTAAGTAGTTTGTGAGGAATGGGTAGTGGATAGACTCGTGATGAGTATGTATGAAATTGAAGGAAGCGTTGTATTTGTATTTGGAACATAGTAAACTCGGTTATGTATATTGTATTGTATGGTATTGTGAAGGAGTAAAGTGTTAAATGGAGCATTGTAGTATTTGATTGAAAAATGGAGTATGTTTGTAGATGTGTAGTACTCGGAATCCGGTCCATCAGACCGGTGTTGTATGTAGTTGTAGTAGCCTTGTTAGTCACGTGGGTGACTAACGGCAGTGTATCACCCACCGTTGAGTATGTAAGTATCCGCTGCGTGAATCTGGATTGTATAAGGAGATTGGACGGTATTAGCGATAGGGGTGTTACAATGAGCTTATCAAATCCCATTTTCATCCTCTATTCCATCGTGAGTTCATGCCCAAAGTTGGAGGGATGGTTACAAATTCAGAGAAGAAGGGTTGGAAGCCATAAGTAGAAATCATGGTAAAAATCATTCATGGATCATGCTAATTCTTCTACCTTTATTTCAGGTTTTCTTTCTTCATTTCTCCAACTCATTTTGCTTCCTTTTTGTATACTCATTCGGTACACATGACCACACATGGGAAATCTATCAAGACCCATGCCATACATGTCTCTTATGGTGGTTTAATATGGTAAATAAAGGTCCTTTCCTCATCCTTATTCTACCGGTTTATGTGCTGGCTTAAATGGTGTGATTTACACCTTGTTTTGCTCAACCTATTCAGGCGGTAACAGCCTTGCTAATCCCACAATATTAAGGTAAATAATATGCCTTTTACTAAGCTTAAATTAGCTCTTAATGATCTTCATATCATAAGACAGATACTAGTCTTTTTCCCTTGCATAAATGCTACCGAATGGTATTGTTATCATGGGGGAAAATCTGCACAAAATAAGGAGTACAAATCCAAGAGTAAATCTAGCAAGTAAGCTAAATTAATATCTTGATTATATGCTAATTAAGTGTGTGTAACACCGCTACCGCTAATCCCGTCATTACTTCACATTTACTTACCTTCGCAGCGGATATTACATACTCAACGGTGGGTGTACAATGCTGTTAGTCTCCCACGTGACTAACAAGGCCAACTACAAATACAACATACTATCGGTCTGATGAACTTGAACATACCTAGTATACTATGCCAAACAATACATTCCAACTCCTTAGTAAACACTTAGTACAACTATAACTTTAAATGAATTCTTATACAATTGCAATAACCATACAATACTATACCGAGTATCTAAATTCCTCAACATTCAACATTTACAAATACAAATCAATACAAGTTCTTAATCAACTACCCAAGCTTATACAGCCATCCCCGTCCTACCCTCGAATAGTGTTCAACTTCAAGGACCTGGAAAATAGTAAATTGCTGCATATGAAATTTGTGTACCCCACGTGCTAACTGGGGTACGCCGACTACTTTGTCGAATACATGGAGTTCATTTTCATGCATACATACATACTAATACTACCACATTATACACAAGCAACAATACTTACATACATACTCAAGATTCAATACCTACAAGGAAAGACAGTTCATCAGTTAACCGTTCATATTAGTTACTCATTCATCCGGTCTAATCGGATGCTCTCTTTCTCCTCGCTCGGGTTCATAAGGCTTACACCAACCGGGTTCTTACTTACTTATTGATTTACTCATACTTCACCCATTACTACTCGTTACCTTACTCAATACTCATTACTTTACTCGTACATACTCATTACTCAATACTCCTTACTTTACTCGTACATACTTGTTACTCAATACTCATTACTTTACTCGTACATACTCATTACTCAATACTCATTACTGTACTCGTAATTACTCATTACTCATTACTCATAGCCTCCGGGCAGAGTCATACACAAGACTCGCCACCGGGCTTCAAATACAAGCGGAGCTATACACTTAGCAGCTCAAATACTCAAATGTCCGTTTTTACCGGACTACTCAAATTCCCAACACTCCTCTCTCGGAGTATCTTACAATCTCATGGATTAGCCTAGAAGTATCTCTCTCGATATCCTCTACTAGCTTAGGGAATTATCAATGTCTAGTATTCTACAGACTGGATATTGTGAGTGGTTGGAACTGGTGTAAGACTGGCCAGTGTGACCTCTGACCCATGTACCGTCATCTAAGCGCATAAAGCCCCAGCGCCTCTGTAACACCCCATCCAACAATAACACACTTACAATAAACTGCAGCGGAAAAACAACCTCATCACATTACTTATCTCGTTGGTGTTACACGCCGTTAGCCACCCACGTGGCTAACAAGGCTAATACATACACATTGTACCGGTCTGATGGGCTAAATTCCCGAGCGACTACACCTTACTATCCCTTTCCATTAATCATAACAACAACATACACCTTCCAACTATACCGAGTATTTATAACTAATGCCGATAACAATCTCGGTCTTACTACACCTACTGTATATATACAACATGAACGATTACCCATGTACAACGACTACCCCGTCCTACTCTCGAACGGCTTCCAGCTCCTTGTACCTAAAATAGGAAAAGAAGAGAAAGGGTGGCCCCCAAGGGGCTCAACACCTTTGCTGGTATGGTAATCCCGCAGCCCACATGCTACCGGGCCACGCACAACTAATTGTCGTCTTAACATGCGATTGATTATATTTAGTCATGCACGCAACTGTAAACACACAACACCTAACATTTCGCCTCAATGGGCTCAACAAACGGATAATATCCTTACTTGATAAGTCACTCATGGTATTCATTATTCCTAGAGTGTTCCTCCTCTAATGGAGCTACTTCCTTAATAGACGACACTTACCCTTAAATCGGGTTATCCTTAAACGCCTCTTATCACAAACTGGGAATCATATCCATGATCCACTCACTCCACATTATACAACTTATAACATACACTACATACAACACCTAACAACACTTTGCACGTTTCCACGTGCACAACATAATACCGCAATAGATATTGCATCACAACAAAATACATAACATAACGGGAATGGTTCTCTTAGGAACCGACCCAAACATAGTTAGTTCACTGGGAGAGCATAGAGGATGCTGTCAAACTCATGCTAAGCTCGTTTACATAACTCGTTACCGTTCTGTTAGGCGAACGAATAACTTAACATAAAGATGGATCGGGTTTAGTGACCCGAACACAACATACATAATCCCCAACAGACGTGAGTCAAGAGCCTTGGTTACTCAGGGTGATCGAAGACCAATGAAGGAAGACAATCAACAGAGAGGAAGCTGAAGAAACTGTATACAACAACTCCCAAACAACGCGCGACCGGAACAACCGGATTCCTCACCCCCCATAATATATAAATATTCACAGTTAAAGACTCCGCTGTAGAACCTATCACATCAGCACACAATACAGTATTAGAACTGGGTTAAACATACAAGGGAGATCCCTACATTCACTTACACAACATCACATAATCAACTCACGCATAGTCGTGGTTAGAACGCCCCATGGTTCGGGTCGTTTAATCCGAATACCGAACTCTCATGCGATCCTAGACTCAGTTAACTAAGGTTAACACTGCCGAGGTTAAATGGTATCGGAGTTGAACACGCCACATATATGAATTACTGTAAACTCATTACATGTTTTATCTTACAACGTGGCAAACATACAGAAAAACACATTGGCATACAAGCCGGTGTAATCCGGTAGGACACAGGTTGCAAGAAAACCATACCTGTCACCGGAGTCCACTTTATCATGTCCACTTATGTTCCTCGAGCAATTCTCGAACAACTGTTAACATCACATGTGTTTTTATTAACATCGGGGTTGCTTGATTATTTAATGTCTAATGCCTATAATTTTTCCCCGTTAACTTAGTTACATAACTTCATTTTTTCACTTGTTTTACTTTCACATTTTATTACAACTTTTCACTCACTTAATTGTCTTTAAAACTCACCTAACATGTCCATAACAACCTTATAACATCGTTACCTATCAATCCCCATCATTACATATCATTTTATAACCATAAACAACATTTTTGGTCCGACCGAACTTACCGACCGAACTTGTCCAAGTTCGGTCCATTCCAAAACACATTTCCGTCAAAATCTTCTACTCCGACCGACCTTGTAAGTTCGGTCGCATGTTCGGTCTATTCCCGAGAGTTTCTTCCCTTTGAAAATTCAAGCCCGACCGAACTTGCCAAGTCCGGTCCTATGTTCGGTCGGTTCCAGAAACTTAATCCGTACACAAAATACAAGCCCGACCGACCTTGCAAGTCCGGTCCCCAAGGTCGGTCCATTCCAGAAGCCAATTCTCGCAGGGTAAACTGGGCTCGACCGAACTTGCAAGTTCGGTCGCAAGTTCGGTCTGCCCCAGACCCTTGTTTTCCTTTTCTCATTCAACTCCAAACTTCACCCCATATATCCTAGTATACCCTAACCTCATTTGGGCACTTCAAACACACCTTTAGCCATGTGCTAAACTCTTAAAATCACTCACCAAAACCATTTTATCATTCACAAATTTCTTACAAAATTCCTAGCACTTGGAATGTCTTCTCCTTAAGATTTCTAAGTGGTATTTCACCAATAATGACCACTACACCAAGGTGTTTCCTCTACACCTTAACATCATCTCTCAACTTCTTTTCTTACTAACTAAACCTCCTTTTTTCACATCTTACCTAAACATCACTTATTCCTTGGATATCAACATTACCTAGACCTTAAACAAACTTCTCCAAGACTTAAATACATTCTCAAAACACACATTGAATTCCTAGAACTTCCAAGATAACCCTAAGCATCACTCTAAATCACCTTAATACATGTTTTCTTTCTTAGTAAAACATTTGTTCACCTTTCACACTTCCTAGTTCACCAAAACCATTTAAAACACTTAGAACTTCTTACACATTTTCCCAAATTTGGCCATAGCTTCTCTTGTATTTACTCACATCCGAACACTTAGGTTTTTACCTTATTTCATTCAAGAACACCTAAAATCCATCAAACACATTTTATACACAAACTTCACACATTTAGCACTACATCACAATATAGTGCTTAACTTAAATTGCTTGGCACTTAGGCCCTTAAATAACATGGCTCTTAGGCCCTTAAGTTGCTTAAACCTTAAACACTGAATTTCCACAATATATAAGCCTTTGACCTGCAATTACACACACTAAGACATATGTTCCTTTACTAGTCTCCTTGAGAACACCTTACTAAGTCATTCACCATTGCTCTTTAGGTAGTTTTAGCAAGCATTATAAGCTCATTTCTCCTAAGGCATTAAACCACATTGAGATAGCATATTTACCTCTTTTCCACTCAAACTTCTTTCTTGTTTCCTCTTAAAACCGGTAAGGCATTTCTTTCCTTGTCAACTACTAAACAATATACCAACATTGAAATGAGTATATAAGCTTTATGCTTCATCTCATTGTAAACCCTAGGTTTACATTATTTCAAAAACATTAATGTAGTTGTTTTACCTTGATCTTTGAAGGGAGTTTGAATAGCTATGAAGAGAGGACTCCACCAAGTCCATAAGAGATTGGAATGAAGCTAGAACAAAGTCACACAAAGAGCTCCATCAATGAGTATTTTCGGTCACACACAAAACATGGAGGAAACTTGATTTTTCTTTGAGATTCCTTACCTAGAAGCAAAGGAGATCAATAATATGTGGAAAGACAAGCTCAAGCTCCTTCAATGGTGGAACTCCATGGCACCGAAATGGGGCTCTTGAAGTTTTGAGAAGATAGAAATGAAGAGCTTGATGAGAGAAAGGATTGGTGGTGTTTGTTTTTGATTTGGATAAGTGAGCCATGAAATATTGACAATGGAAGATGGTGGAATGGTGGTGGTGCTGTAGCTTCACCGTGAGAACAGAAAGAAAAGAGGTAGAAGAAGAAGGGAACCGTGTGAAATGAAGAAAGAAATGAGAGAAGTGAGATTGGTTTTGCTTTTGAAGATATTTATTACTTAAAGCAAATAGTAACTTATGAGTCATCTTTATTTACTTAACAAGTTAACATGTTTGGTGACTCATTACTACAAAAACCGGCCCTCTTATTATTAGAAGGGTATAATAGTCTTTGTTGACCAATTTAATTACTTATAACATTATATGTTACAAACTAGCTTATAAAAATCACTATTCACAAAAACAAGGCACATAGAAGTGAAATTTTTGATTTCCCATTGATATAGACTTCCAAATGTGATACTATATAGTACACATGTTAATTAAAGAGTAATGATGGACATTTAGCCATTCAAAACTCATTTACAAGACAATTTTTCAAAAACGTGCTTTAAGGCTCCTTAAAGCACATTTTGTGTTTTAACTTGTTTTCAAGCTTGGTTTTATTTGGTAATTGATTTAATATGTTCATTAACATATTTATAAGGTATAGGTATTACCATTAGGTCTTATACAAATTTATCCCAAGCTTAGAGCACATTCTAGCCCATATTGACCTTAAGGTATTTATTTATGTTTTGTTTGGTTTCATTGTCTACCAAGGTTTCCTAAGGACTTAATTAGCCTTATAAAATCATAATTAAATGTTATTAAATCTTGGTAGGCTCTTTGGGTCCTAACCAAGTTCGCTCATAGCTTAGAGCATGTTTTTGGTCAAACCGTATCTTAGTGCTTTATTGCATTTACTATGGTTTAAATTGTTCACTGATGTTTCTAAGGCACTTTTTAGCCTTTACATACCATAGTTTAAATGTTTAACAACATATCAAGGTTTGGGGTATTTCAATCTACCCCCCTTAAAAGAACTTCGTCCTCGAAGTTCACATTTCCCACACATCATTAGATTAGAATACAGGGATTACTTATAGCCATAAAACCTCCATAACCAAACACACTTTACATTACAACCTCGGAGTTAATGGTCCGGGCAACACATTCACATCCACACATAACATAACATATTCACATGATAACCTCAGACTCAATGGTCCGGGTATCTTGACAACACTTACACATACATAACAACCCCTTTGACTCACTGGTCTTGGGTAACATAACAACCTTTAGACACATAGGTCTTGATAACATAACAGCCTTTAGACACATAGGTCTATGTAACACAACAACATTTAGACTCATAGGTCTTGATAACATACCCTTTAGGAACTCAAGGTCAAAATAATATTTTTTACACATACCACACAACATGTCATAGCATGTATTACAATCAAAAATATCTTTAATGTACACTGTGATCCCGCAGAACCCGGTCGCGATGGACACCTTCCGTCCCCGTGCCTTTGGGAGATTAAAACAATCACTTAAATTTAAAATTTCCTTGTGAGGTTAAGTAAGAGAACTTTAATTATGTAAAGTATCTATCAACGTTTTATAAATACCAATCGAAAATCCTTTTGAAAACATACACAACTCCAAGTCCAACTTATGCTCTTTGCTTCTTTTCTTAGCGTGGTTATTTGTGACCACTTATAGGGAGCTTCAAGAATCATCCAACCCTGATGTGATCAGCATTAGTGTTGAACTATCCTTCCACCCCAATTTGTGTTCGGCTTCCCTTGATCGCATGCAAATCAAGTTCCACTTCCCACTTCATTTTCAAGCATCAAATAAATCACTCATTTCCAATTTTCTATCTTTTAAATCATTCTAGTCATGATCATAACATCTCCAAGGGATAGAACTCCGTCTATCAGTTACCTCCATTCACTTTAATCCTGTTGCCTAGGGAATCTTATTCTCACTAGGTTCTATGTCGGTATCATGCCCTTTCTTGAATCACTATATAATATATATACACATATATTTTATCAAAATACAACACATAATTTCACATTTATACACTGTCGGGGTTTGCTCCCCCAGGATTTTCTCTACTCCCACACTTGTACTATCACTCACAACTGTTAATAAATCAACACACTTATCACAATGGTATTCGCATCTTCTGTGCGCAATTACCACAATTAAACCATGAATGAATGTGTATGTTTACGTAACACACACACCAATCATCAAAACAATAATTTTGTGTTATGCACAATATAAGTCACATACACTACGTACACTTGTACGGTAATATACACTAAGTGGTTTTGCGCTCTACCCCCCTTAAAAGGGGTTACGCCCACGTAATCAATCACTAAACATTGGCTTATAATGTTCTGCCGTCGTGAAGTGTTTTAACTTCCACGCGGCCTATTACACAATGGATTCTGATTAGAGGATCTTAACCATATTGGCGGTTTAGTTCCTAAACCAAGAATTCTCATTGGAGTTTGTTTAAACTCTTAGTTGGTTTCGATTCTGGCCTGTTAGGCTTCTAGGCGTTAATAATTAGCCATTCACTCATGTTCACCATGCACATTCAACGCTTGAATCACTGGCTCACTAGTTTCTGCTGCGAAACTCTAATAACTGTAGAGCTTAATTGCTCCATTTGTTATTCTTACATCCCCAATTGTCACCTTCATCTTGGTAACAATGGTTCTCTACCGACGCGTGGTATCTCTTACTGTTAGCGAATTCGGTGAGTTATGAACTTTCTATCCACTTCCATAACAATTTACTGTGTAAATAGTTATGTATTTTACAATGATTGACTTGTTCCCTTCCGACTTACTGTCGGTTGAGGATGAGCTACTACCTAGTGTGTAGTGCTCTCTCAGCTATTTACAACATTTGGGGTATATTCCATACCGATATTTGGCAGTTAGTGCTACTGTAGTCACTTACTGTTAATCATGTCTCCACATTTGGTTTTGTACAAGCACTCTTTATTGGTGCGGCCTTGCATTTCCTATGCATCGGCTATTATAACATTATTGCTACACAATTAACATGTTTCCAATTCCTAGCTATCCCACTCGATCATTACTGCGCAAGTGCAATACCAAAACACTAAGTCATACAGAGTGCAGAGGCGTAAACTCTTGACAGTAAATCCCTTATGCGATTCGCCATGGAATTCACGCTGAGTTCCTCATCACACAGTACCTACCACTGGCTTATTGCCCAGTCCGTTTAACATCGCTTACCTTGCATCTCCACTGAGTTTAACTCACAACTGGTCTTATCTGCCATATCATTATTTAACAACACTTATACAACGGTCGCTTACTGCGCACCGTGCTTATTGTATAACATAACACTAACTTGCATGGTATTTACTGTCACATTAACTTCCACACCCATACTTATATTATGGTTCGTCATTCATCTAGATGACTACCGAATGCTCCTTGAGCATCGATCATTCGAGTCACAAGCCGGCATTATTCAGCTCGGTGTTTCACTTTATACACACATACTACTAAGCTAACTGCTCTCTTTCAATAATAACGTTGTCCATCCTTAACATATTTCTTGAACTTGATTTACATAACTACCGCTCCTGCGGTCTCACAACATCGAGAGGTATCCCCACTCTTAATGCAGTGGTTCGTTTACCACTCTATTCACTTATACAACATAAACTTCTACAATCAATCGAATTTATATAACACATCTTTCTTATGGCTTATAAGCCCTATTTGCCTTGAGCTGGGCTCATTGTAGGCTGTCCACACACATGTACTTCTCTGTACAACATTTCATGATTTGGATATTATATTGAGCTCCATGACAAGGTCGTTGCATTTCGTTTCCTTTCATGGGATGCCCCTCAGGTTTGTCAGTCCGTCTCCTGACAACTTATGTCCAAACTGGGTGTTAGTTTCAACCCTCGTGTTTCTGTCATGCACTTCGTGCAACAATTGTTGATGCGAACACCCTTTAAGGATTGCTCCTGGGTGTTGCTAAGTCATGCCATTACATGTGGTTCGCACTTATTGGTACATTCCGTTAGCCATGCCATTTGCGTTCTTAACTAGCTTATTATCTTCTTCTGTGAAGATCAACACTTCCTGGTAGTGTAGGTACTCATTCTGGGAGTTTCATCCCGTCCATTGCACATTAATGTGTCCACATTAGGCATCTGCCTTGCCTTGCTTTCCAGCTATCATGTTTATCCCCGAGGATTCTTAATGTTATAACCCGTATAATTTGTACCTTATGTTATATCAATTGCAATGTTATTCTAAGTTGGATTATTTATTTCTTTGACATCAGTTGGGACTCCGGCGGTATTGTTTTATTTGTAGAGGGCAAGGAGGTCCATCTATTAAAACAATTAAGGTAATTGTTTTCCTTAATTAATAAGGAGTGGGAGCCTTATTTAGTTATTCATCATCTAATTATTTTACATCGTCAGTCCGTTCGTGAGGAGCGTCTCGATCGTGGTTTGAACGACAGTTTCCTCTCTTCCCTTCTCTCTCTCTAATTCCTCCTCTGCTGAAGCGTTGAGTGATCTACTGCAATCTGGTTGGGATCTCTGCTGCTGCGTAATCCGTTGTCCGCCTTCAGGTTTGATTCTCGAAATTCAGATTAGTAATTAGAGCAAGTTCCTCTCCTCTGCAGTTTCTGATTTTGGTTGATTACTCAGCGATTGTGCTCTGCGTTTGGATTCGTGCTCTGTGTGTGGCTGTGCTCTGCGAATTGCTGAAGGTTCTGCACACTCGATTTCAGGTTTGTGGTGCAGGAAGTTATACAGTTTTGAGTTTCCAAATTCTAGGTTTCCTTCGAATGTTTTCTGATTGCTGGACTTTGATTGTGGAACTCAGTGGCTGTTGGTCTGTATCGGATTGTGGTTCTGCGTGGTTGGGCTCTGCTGTCTGATTTGGGATTCGTCTGCTAATTGAGTTGGTGGTTACTCGATTCAGTTTGGAAGTTCAGCCATGGAGTGTTGCAAGAGCGTTGTCTGATTTTGTGTGTGATTCTATTAGCGTTTTGTTGTGATTTTTGGATGGCTAAACCCCCATGGTTTCCTGTTTTAATGTCTGATTTGGTGTGTGTGCTTAATTGGCAATTCGTGGTGTTGAATTGCGTTGTTTTTCTGCTCTGTTCGCCTTCTGGAATTTGCAGTTTTCGCACTGTCCGAACTTCTGTCCGAGCTTTGAAGTTGGGACAGTGCGTTCTTGTCTTACTGATTTTCAAGTTCGGGGCATGTCCGAACATCTGTCCGAACATGGATGTTCGGACACACCCTCAAGTTTTCCCTCTAATTTAAAGTTCGACCTGTGTCCGAACTTCGAAGTCCGGACACAAGGTCGGACCTTCCGCGAGTTTTCCCGTAAAACCTGTCCGAACATCCGTCCGAACTTGGATGTTCGGACATTCTGAATTCCTCTATCTGATTTCAACTCGACTTGTGTCCGAACATTGATGTCCGGACACAAGTTCGGACATTTGGCTTTCTCTGGTTTTTGAGTCTCGACTTGTGTCCGAACTTCGACGTCCGGACACAAGTTCGGACACCCCTCTGTTTTCACCATAACTTCTTCGTTTGAACTCCGATTTGAGTGCCGTCTGCGGCATTGGATTCCTTATGTTCTGTACTACTGGTTTATGAGTGTTTTGGCATATTTAAATGCAACTTTGCTTCTATTTAAGCGATCCTTCTGTTTTGGGACATTACACTTTGTTTCTGAGCCGTGAATGGCTGGGTCGAGCTATTCCGTGGTATACCATGTAGACGTCATTCTGAGTGTGGGTCATTCCCTTTCTGTTCTGTGGGGTTGACGAACCCTTTGGCTCTTTCGAGTCATTTCTGCGTTGCCGAGAGACCTGGTATGGTCTATGGGTCTCCGACCCTTCTGAGTGTGTGCATTGTGTTTTGTCCCCCTTTCTGTTTAAGTGCTCTGACTGTTTCTGATATGGGAACCCCTTGAGTTCCACTCTGTTTCTGTTCTGAAAGCTTCTGGATATTGAGAATTGTGGATAAATGTTTATCTTCTCCTTCTTCTGTTTTCAATTGTTTTGAGCGACCTTACTGATGACGGTCGCTGCTTACTGGGCATAGTTGTGTGCTCATTCCCCTACTTCAAACATTTTTGCAGATTGATCAGCGAGGATCATCTTGAGTTCTGGAGCTATAGTATTTAGCTTTTATGTTTATTCAGTTTGGTACTCTGAGATGTTGTAGCCTTCGGGCCTTATACTTTTGACTTCTGTTTCTGACTCAGTTTCGTATTTGGGATTTGGTATTTGTTCCGCTGTATTTGAGTACATTGGTTTACAATATTTATGTAAACTTTGTTTTGGGCCTTTATTGCGTTTGAGTGTTTTAGAGCCTTGCGTTATTAGGTAGTAATACGCGGCGTGTAGCACCCTTAACTCTTAGGCCGGTTTTAGGGGTGTTACATTTAGTGGTATCAGAGCTAGGTTTGGCTTTCCTTGGTGTCTGTGGGTGTGTTTGCTTGTGTGAGAGTCAGTTGTGACAGTGGTTGACAGTATGAGTTAGTTCTGACAAGTTTTGGATTTGTATATCTCAGAATGGCTCCTCGTAGGACACCAGTGACCCCTCAGGGAGATGCTGCGGATGTAGTGCAGCAGTTTGTGACGCAGTTGATGCAGACGATGGCTGCAGCTGCTGGGGGAGCTGGTGGAGGAGCTGGTGGTGCTGGCCCAGCAGGGGCGAATGCCGTGGGAGGCCGAGTCCGAGCACTCCAGGAGTTCATGAAGCTAAAGCCACCTTCTTTCAACGGCTGTGGCGACCCTCAGGAGGCGAGCCATTGGATTACTGAGGTCGAGGACCTGCTGAGAGTGATGGGGTCGGAGGACGACCAGAAGGTAGACTTCGCCACGTTCCTCTTCAAGGGGGAGGCGAAGGAGTGGTGGCGCATGGTGATGGGTAGACATCCCCAGCCTTGGACCTGGGATCAGTTCTGCTTGGAGTTCAACAAGCAGTTCTATCCGGATGTCTACAAGGACCAGAAGATCAATGAGTACAACCGGCTGCGTCAGGGGAGAGATATGTCTGTAGAGGAGTATGTGAGAAAGTTTGTGACCCTGTCGAAGTACGCTCCGGAGCCAGATGAGCACAGGAAGGCTCGTAAGTTCGAGAGCGGTTTGAGGCCGGACATCAGGTCGGCGGTGACACCTCTTCGTCACCGGACCTTCAGAGATGTGGCGGATGTCGCCTTGCTGGTAGAGGCGGACATCAGGGGCAGACAGGCGGGTAAGGACCATAAAGGGAAGAGGCGTGCTGAGGAGCCTCAGAAGAAGGAGGCTGCTCCTCCTCAGAAGAAGCAGACCTTTGGAGATCGCCGGGGAGCTTCTTCATCTTCGTCAGCTGGGGCGAAGTGTGGGGCTTGTGGTCGCTCCCATCCTGGTAAGGAGTGCTACAAGAAGACTGGTGCCTGCTTTAAGTGCGGGTCGATGGAGCACCGGATCGCTCAGTGCCCTCAGGCATCCAGTAGAGGCTCAGGGGAGAGAGGCACCGGCTCAGATTCAGGGGCGAGGTCCGATCAGAAGAAGCCTCAGACTCAGGCCCGGGTTTATGCTATGGCTGGAGAGCGTGATCGTGCTGGTGATCGCGTCATCTCAGGTATTCTCCAAATCCATTCTCGAGATGTATTTTGTCTATTTGACTCTGGAGCTACGCATTCCTTTGTCTGCTATGATTTGTTGGATGATCTTGGATTGACTGCGGTGTCTAGTGAGGTAGACCTTTGTGAGAGTAGTCCGTTAGGTGGGGTGGCCCCTTGTGTGTTGGATTCTGTGTGTAAGGCTTGTCCCATAGTAGTTAGGGACAAGACCTTCTTTGCTGACCTCATCCCGATGCGGATGACCTGTTTTGATGTGATTCTGGGCATGGATTGGCTAGCAGAGCACCATGCCCATATAGACTGTGCAGCGAAGAGAGTAGTGTTCGACTTGCCAGACGGGTCTCGTTTTGCTTTCTCTGGGAATGCAGTTCCATGTGCGCCGGTGATTGTGTCAGCGATGCAGGCAGCCAGTTTCTTGAGGAAGGGCTGCCAGGGCTTCTTATGTTATCTGTCAAAGGTGCGTGAGGGATCTAGCTTGGAGAGCATCCCGATCGTCAGAGAGTTCCCGGAGGTCTTCCAGGACGACGTGCCCGGACTTCCACCAGTGCGAGAGGTGGAGTTCACCATCGATTTAGCGCCAGAGACTCAGCCCATCTCTAGGGCCCCTTACCGTATGAGTCCGGCGGAGTTGAAGGAGCTGAAGGTCCAGCTTCAGGAGCTGTTAGATAAGGGCTTCATACGCCCTAGTGTTTCGCCTTGGGGAGCGCCAGTGCTGTTTGTGAAGAAGAAGGATGGGACCTTCCGTTTGTGCATCGACTACAGGGAGCTGAACAAGGTGACCATCAAGAATCGCTATCCCCTTCCGCGCATAGATGATTTGTTTGACCAGTTGGCGGGCGCCACAGTGTTCTCGAAGATAGATCTTCGTTCAGGCTACCATCAGTTGAGGATTAAGGCCGAGGATGTGCCTAAGTCCGCTTTTAGGACTCGTTATGGTCATTACGAGTTCCTAGTCATGCCTTTGGTTGACTAATGCTCCATCAGTATTCATGGATATGATGAACCGGGTTTTCAAACCCTATCTGGATCAGTTTGTAGTGGTCTTCATAGATGATATCTTGGTGTACTCCAGAGCGCAGAGGAGCATGAGGAGCATCTGAGGATTGTTTTGCAGACGCTGAAGGATCGTGAGCTTTATGCTAAGTTGAAGAAGTGTGACTTCTGGCTTGATCGTGTAGTATTCTTGGGACATGTGGTCTCGAAGGACGGTATCTCAGTGGATCCTGAGAAGATTAGAGCTGTGATGGAGTGGGCGAGGCCCACGAATGTTGCTGAGATTCGCAGTTTCCTTGGGTTAGCTGGGTACTACAGGAAGTTCGTTGAGGGGTTCTAAGATTGTATCCCCGCTGACCCGTCTGTTGAGGAAGGAGGTCAAGTATGAGTGGAGCGAGGCTTGTGAGCAGAGTTTCCAGGAGATTAAGAAGAGACTGACGACCGCACCGATTCTGACTTTGCCTTCTGGGACCGAGGGATTCGAGGTCTTCTGTGATGCGTCCCATAAGGGACTGGGATGTGTTTTGATGCAGCAGGGTAAGGTAGTGGCTTATGGCTCGGCAGCTTAAGCCCTATGAGAAGAACTACCCTACCCACGATCTGGAGTTGGCAGCTGTTGTTCGCGCTGAAGATTTGGAGGCATTATCTGTATGGAGCGTCGTGTAAGGTTTACACGGACCACAAGAGTCTCAAGTATTTGTTCACTCAGAAGGAGCTGAACTTGAGACAGAGGAGGTGGTTGGAGCTACTTCATGACTACGATTTAGAGATCCTCTACCACCCGGGTAGAGCGAATGTTGTTGCAGATGCCTTGAGCCGGAGAGGTGCTTCGGGTGTAGCTTGTGCTCTGACGGGAGTCCAGAGGTCCGCCTTAGAGCTGCAGCGTATGGGTGTTTGGGTAGTCAGACCCGCCAGTGCCAGTGTGATAGCAGCGCTTCAGGTTCAGTCTTCGTTGGTCGACAGGATCCGGGTTGGTCAGGAGGCAGATTCAGCTTTGTGTCGGATCAGAGAGGGGCTGTCTTCAGATCAAAGTTCAGACTTCAGTGTCTCCAGTGATGGTGTCTGCGTTTCAGAGGCCGTGTATGTGTGCCAGACGATGCAGTGCTGCGTAGGGAGATCCTTCAGGAGGCTCATGGAGCGCCATATTCAGTTCACCCAGGAGGGGTGAAGATGTATCGAGATCTCAGAGAGTCATTCTGGTGGTCTGGGATGAAGCGTGATATCTCAGAGTTTGTCTCGAAGTGCCAGACCTGTCAGCAGATTAAGGCTGAGCACCAGAGGCCAGCGGGTTTGCTTCAGCCCCTTCCCATTCCTGAGTGGAAGTGGGAGAGTGTGGGGATGGATTTCGTCATGGGTTTGCCCAGGACTCCTTCGGGTTGTGATGCTGTTTGGGTGATAGTTGATCGTCTGACGAAGTCTGCTCATTTTCTGCCGGTGAAGAAGACCTTCAGTTTGGAGCGCCTAGCTCGTTGTATCTGGATGAGATAGTGAGACTTCACGGTGTGCCTACTACTATTGTGTCTGATCGTGACCCACGTTTTGTTTCGAGATTTTGGCGCAGTTTGCATAAGGCCTTGGGTACGAATTTAGCGTTCAGTTCAGCTTACCATCCTCAGTCGGATGGCCAGACGGAGAGGACTAATCAGGTTTTGGAGGACATGCTTCGCGCATGTGTCCTGGACTTTGGAGGTAGCTGGGAGCAGCATGTGACTCTGATTGAGTTCGCCTACAACAACAGCTTTCAGGCGAGCATTGGTATGGCTCCGTTTGAAGCGTTGTACGGTAGGAGGTGCAGGTCCCCCATCTGTTGGGATGACCTGAAGGAGAGGGTCTTGGTTGGACCCGAGCTGGTGCAGGGAGCAGTAGAGAAGATCAGGTGATTCGGGAGCGTTTGCTTGTTGCTCAGAGCAGACAGAAGTGCTATGCAGACCAGAGGCGTAGCCGCTTGAGTTTGATGTTGGTGATCATGTCTATCTGCGAGTGTCGCCGGTCAGAGGCGTGGTCCGGTTTGGGAAGCGTGGGAAGCTTAGCCCGAGGTTCGTTGGACCGTTTGAGATCTGGAGAGGATTGGCCCTGTGGCCTACCGGTTAGCGTTGCCACCCGCTTTGTCTGCTGTTCACGGTGTTTTTCATGTCTCCATGTTGAGGAAGTATCTGCATGATCCGTCTCATGTGATCGACTACAGCCAGCTTCAGTTGAGAGAGGACTGCAGCTTCGAGGCGGTGCCTACTCGTATTTTAGCCAGGGATGTCCGTCGGCTTCGTAGTAAGACCCTACCTATGGTGAAGGTCCAGTGGTCAGATCAGTTAGAGAGTGAAGCTACGTGGGAGCTCGAAGATGAGCGTGCCAAGTATCCCTCCCTGTTCGAGCAGTAAGGTGAGTTAATCTCGAGGACGAGATTCTTTTAAGGGGGAGGTGATGTTATAACCCGTATAATTCATACCTTATGTTATATCAGTTGCAATGTTATTCTAAGTTGGATTATTATTTCTTTGCTATCAGTTGGGACTCCGGCGGTATTGTTTTATTTGTAGAGGGCAGGAGGTCCATCTATTAAAACAATTAAGGTAATTGTTTTTTAATTAATAAGGAGGAGCCTTATTTATTCTTCATCTAATTATTTTACATCGTCAGTCCATTCGTGAGGAGCGTCTCGATCGTGGTTTGAACGACGATCAGTTTCCTCTCTTCCCTTCTCTCTCTCTAATTCCTCCTCTGCTGAAGCGTTGAGTGATCTACTGCAATCTGGTTGGATCTCTGCTGCTGTAATCCGTTGTCCGCCTTCAGGTTTGATTCTCGAAATTCAGATTAGTAATTAGAGCAAGTTCCTCTCCTCTGCAGTTTCTGATTTTGGTTGATGAACTCAGCGATTGTGCTCTGCGTTTGGATTCGTGCTCTGTGCGAATTGCTGGAGGTTCTGCACACTCGATTTCAGGTTTGTGGTGCAGAAGTTATACAGTTTTGAGTTTCCAAATTCTAGGTTTCCTTCGAATGTTTTCTGATTGCTGGCTTTGATTGTGGAACTCAGTGGCTGTTGTCTGTATCGGATTGTGGTTCTGCGTGGTTGGGCTCTGCTGTCTGATTGGGATTGTCTGCTAATTGAGGTAGGTGGTTACTCGATTCAGTTTGGAAGTTCAGCCATGGGGTGTTGCAAGATTGTTCTGATTTTGTGTGTGATTCTATTAGCGTTTGTTGTGATTTTGGATGGCTAAACCCCCATGGTTTCCTGTTTTAATGTCTGATTTGGTGTGTGTGCTTAATTGGCAATTCGTGGTGTTGAATTGCGTTGTTTTTCTGCTCTGTTCGTCTTCTGAATTTGCAGTTTTCGCACTGTCCGAACTTCTGTCCGAGCTTTGAAGTTCGGACAGTGCGTTCTTGCCTTACTGATTTTCAAGTTCGGGGTATGTCCGAACATCTGTCCGAACATAGATGTTCGGACACACCCTCAGGTTTTCCTCTGTTTAAGTTCGACCTGTGTCCGAACTTCGACGTCCGGACACAAGGTCGGACCTTCCGCGGTTTTCCCGTAAAACCTGTCCGAACATCCGTCCGAACTTGGATGTTCGGACATTCTGAATTCCTCTATCTGATTTCAACTCGACTTGTGTCCGAACATTGATGTCCGGACACAAGTTCGGACATTTGGCTTTCTCTGGTTTCTGAGTCTCGACTTGTGTCCGAACTTCGACGTCCGGACACAAGTTCGGACACCCCTCTGTTTTCACATAACTTCTTCGTTTGAACTCCGATTTGAGTGCCGTCTGCGGCATTGGATTCCTTATGTTCTGTACTACTGATTTATGAGTGTTTTGGCATATTTAAATGCAACTTTGCTTCTGTTTAAGCAATCCTTCTGTTTTGGGACATTACACTTGTTTCTGAGCCGTGAATGGCTGGGTCGAGCTATTCCGTGGTATACCATGTAGACGTCATTCTGAGTGTGGGTCATTCCCTTTCTGTTCTGTGGGGTTGACGAACCCTTTGGCTCTTTCGAGTCATTTCTGCGTTGCCGAGAGACCTGGTATGGTCTATGGGTCTCCGACCCTTCTGAGTGTGTGCATTGTGTTTTGTCCCCTTTCTGTTTAAGTGCTGACTGTTTCTGATATGGGAACCCCTTGAGTTCCACTCTGTTTCTGTTCTGAAAGCTTCTGGATATTGAGAATTGTGGATAAATGCTTATCTTCTCCTTCTTCTGTTTTCAATTGTTTTGAGCGACCTTACTGATGACGGTCGCTGCTTACTGGGCATAGTTGTGTGCTCATTCCCCTACTTCTAACATTTTTGCAGATTGATCAGCGAGGATCATCTAAGTTCTGGAGCTATAGTATTTAGCTTTTATGTTCATTCAGTTTGATACTTTGAGATGTTGTAGCCTTCGGGCCTTATACTTTTGACTTCTGTTTCTGACTCAGTTTCATATTTGGGATTTGGTATTTGTTCTGCTGTATTTGAGTACATTGGTTTACAATATTTATGTAAACTTTGTTTTGGGCCTTTATTGCGTTTGAGTGTTTTAGAGCCTTGCGTTATTAGGTAGTAATACGCGGCGTGTAGCACCCTTAACTCTTAGGCCGGTTTTAGGGGTGTTACACTTAAGACATATTCTATGTCTTTACTTAACAGTTTGTGCACTTCGCTCTTCCTAACTCCTTGACATTTCCTTGAAATGAATTCACTAATTCCTTTAGTCTAGTTATCTTAACTGAGTTCCTTAACTTCAACTATTCCTTGTAATCTCTAGCTCTTGTTTGATTTATACTGCTGACCGTAGACGGAGTCGACTACTTCCCGTGTTTCGGACTCTACTCGTATACATATGTGGGGTACCATACTGATACATTGCTACTTACCTAACTAACCCATAAGTAGGTCCGTCAGGCCCACAAGCTCCTATCGGAGTGCGGTCGTCCCACAATTCAGTTGGTACACTCGTAGTGTCCGTCACACGCCTAGGTGAAGCATTATGTTGTCAACTCCCTTATATTGTCCCGTGACAATATTCATTCCTTGCTTCCCGAACTTAATCGAGGGAAAGTTTATCCATTGTTGCATCCTTGTCAACTGTCCTTGGTTTTACTGGTTTGGTTTTGAAGAAGGTTAGAAGGAAGTATTGGTTTGAAAGAAAATCTGGTTTTGAAAAGAAAAGGGTTTGAATAAATCTGGGTTGAAAGAAAAATTTTCATGGTTTCACAACATCTTCTTACCTTAACCAAGTCTAGCTTCTTGCTGACTGGTGTACTTCCAATTATAGGGGTTAGGCTAATAGGCCCTTCCACTGTTATGACGATCACATTTAACTTTATGGTAGTTTACCAAATACTTTGTAGTGGTTATAACTTTCCCGAACAGCCCTGTTATAGCAGCACTTGCTATGGCAAGTGCGCCATGCTAACTGGCTATCGGTTTAACACATACCGGTTGTGGTATTGTTTTTATCCGCACTGTCATCAGTGGCCTTGTTGGCCCTCACTGATCTTACTGTCTTGATAATAACTTCTCTAGGTGACATCTCACTGTATTCACGTAATAATTATCAACTGGGGTGTCTCCCATTCTTGGAGTCCCCTTTCCTTTTGTATTGTTTCCTCTTCGTAGCCCGTTCCACGTATTTGTCGTGGTTACTGAGACTTGTCTCTTGTTTGGGCACTACGTTGCATTTCCTTTATCGGTTGGTACACCGTTGGTGTATTATTTATCAACTGTGGTCCCGTAGACACTCGTCTCGGGTTTCACTAATCCACTTCTTGCCTGTTGCACGGTCGGTGCGTTGCAAGCTGGTTACTCTCGACTGCTCTGCATGTCGACCCAGGTTGCCGGAAATTCTATTCTCTTATACACAAAATCCTTCATTCTTCGCTATTTAATGCGGTTAACATTGTTCAGATGGAGACCGTCTCCGGGATTTCCAGTTTTCGGGATCTACCGTATGACAGGTTCTCCGTACCTTTAAAGGTATTTAATAACAGCCAGATCGGGTATTCCCGAGTAAGAGTGGACTTCCATCTCTCTGGCGTTGTTGCCCAAGTTATAAAACAGGGATTGTGGAGGGTGGGATGGATATTGTAGGTTTCCAGTACACACTGGAAATTCCTATCTAGCGTATCTCTCACGCTATCACTCAACCCTTAACCCAAAGTACTTAAATTCTAACTCGGTACTTCCTAAGCTCGGTAATTCAGTCATCAGAGCGATACTTCGCTCTGATACCACTTTTTGTAACACCCCATCCAACAATAACACACTTACAATAAACTGCAGCGGAAAAACAACCTCATCACATTACTTATCTCGTTGGTGTTACACGCCGTTAGCCACCCACGTGGCTAACAAGGCTAATACATACACATTGTACCGGTCTGATGGGCTAAATTCCCGAGCGACTACACCTTACTATCCCTTTCCATTAATCACAACAACAACATACACCTTCCAACTATACCGAGTATTTATAACTAATGCCGATAACAATCTCGGTCTTACTACACCTACTGTATATATACAACATGAACGATTACCCATGTACAACGACTACCCCGTCCTACTCTCGAACGGCTTCCAGCTCCTTGTACCTGAAATAGGAAAAGAAGAGAAAGGGTGGCCCCAAGGGGCTCAGCACCTTTGCTGGTATGGTAATCCCGCAGCCCACATGCTACCGGGCCACGCACAACTAATTGTCGTCTTAACATGCGATTGATTATATTTAGTCATGCACGCAACTGTAAACACACAACACCTAACATTTCGCCTCAATGGGCTCAACAAACGGATAATATATCCTTACTTGATAAGTCACTCATGGTATTCATTATTCCTAGAGTGTTCCTCCTCTAATGGAGCTACTTCCTTAATAGACGACACTTACCCTTAAATCGGGTTATCCTTAAACGCCTCTTATCACAAACTGGGAATCATATCCATGATCCACTCACTCCACATTATACAACTTATAACATACACTACATACAACACCTAACAACACTTTGCACGTTTCCACGTGCACAACATAATACCGCAATAGATATTGCATCACAACAAAATACATAACATAACGGGAATGGTTCTCTTAGGAACCGACCCAAACATAGTTAGTTCGCTGGGAGAGCCTAGAGGATGTTGTCAAACTCATGCTAAGCTCGTTTACATAACTCGTTACCGTTCTGTTAGGCGAACGAATAACTTAACATAAAGATGGATCGGGTTTAGTGACCCGAACACAACATACATAATCCCCAACAGACGTGAGTCAAGAGCCTTGGTTAAGCTCAGGGGTGATCGAAGACCAATGAAGGAAGACAATCAACAGAGAGGAAGCTGAAGAAACTGTATACAACAACTCCCAAACAACGCGCGACCGGAACAACCGGATTCCTCACCCCCCATAATATATAAATATTCACAGTTAAAGACTCCGCTGTGGAACCTATCACATCAGCACACAATACAGTATTAGAACTGGGTTAAACATACAAGGGAGATCCCTACATTCACTTACACAACATCACATAATCAACTCACGCATAGCCGTGGTTAGAACGCCCCATGGTTCGGGTCATTTAATCCGAATACCGAACTCTCATGCGATCCTAGACTCAGTTAACTAAGGTTCACACTGCCGAGGTTAAATAGTATCGGAGTTGAACACGCCACATATATGAATTACTGTAAACTCATTACATGTTTTATCTTACAACGTGGCAAACATACAGAAAAACACATTGGCATACAAGCCGGTGTAATCCGGTAGGACACAGGTTGCAAGAAAACCATACTTGTCACCGGAGTCCACTTTATCACGTCCACTTATGTTCCTCGAGCAATTCTCGAACAACTGTTAACATCACATGTGTTTTTATTAACATCGGGGTTGCTTGATTATTTAATGTCTAATGCCTATAATTTTTCCCCGTTAACTTAGTTACATAACTTCACTTTTTCACTTGTTTTACTTTCACATTTTATTACAACTTTTCACTCACTTAATTGTCTTTAAAACTCACCTAACATGTCCTTAACAACCTTATAACATCGTTACCTATCAATCCCCATCATTACATATCATTTTATAACCATAAACAACATTTTTGGTCCGACCGAACTTACCGACCGAACTTGTCCAAGTCGGTCCATTCCAGAACACATTTCCGTCAAAATCTTCTACCGACCGACCTTGTAAGTTCGGTCGCATGTTCGGTCTATTCCCGAGAGTTTCCCCTTTGAAAATTCAAGCCCGACCGAACTTGCCAAGTCCGGTCCTATGTTCGGTCGGTTCCAGAAACTTAATCCGTACACAAAATACAAGCCCGACCGACCTTGCAAGTCCGGTCCCCAAGGTCGGTCCATTCCAGAAGCCAATTCTCGCAGGGTAAACTGGGCTCGACCGAACTTGCAAGTTCGGTCGCAAGTTCGGTCTGCCCCAGACCCTTGTTTTCCTTTTCTCATTCAACTCCAAACTTCACCCCATATCCTAGTATACCCTAACCTCATTTGGGCACTTCAAACACACCTTAGCCATGTGCTAAACTCTTAAAATCACTCACCAAAACCATTTTATCATTCACAAATTCTTACAAAATTCCTAGCACTTGGAATGTCTTCTCCTTAAGATTTCTAAGTGGTATTTCACCAATAATGACCACTACACCAAGGTGTTTCCTCTACACCTTAACATCATCTCTCAACTTCTTTTCTTACTAACTAAACCTCCTTTTTTCACATCTTACCTAAACATCACTTATTCCTTGGATATCAACATTACCTAGACCTTAAACAACTTCTCCAAGACTTAAATACATTCTCAAAACACACATTGAATTCCTAGAACTTCCAAGATAACCCTAAGCATCACTCTAAATCACCTTAATACATGTTTCTTTCTTAGTAAAACATTTGTTCACCTTCACACTTCCTAGTTCACCAAAACCATTTAAAACACTTAGAACTTCTTACACATTTTCCCAAATTTGGCCATAGCTTCTCTTGTATTTACTCACATCCAAACACTTAGGTTTTTACCTTATTTCGTTCAAGAACACCTAAAATCCATCAAACACATTTTATACACAAACTTCACACATTTAGCACTACATCACAATATAGTGCTTAACTTAAATTGCTTGGCACTTAGGCCCTTAAATAACATGGCTCTTAGGCCCTTAAGTTGCTTAAACCTTAAACACTGAATTTCCACAATATATAAGCCTTTGACCTGCAATTACACACACTAAGACATATGTTCCTTTACTAGTCTCCTTGAGAACACCTTACTAAGTCATTCACCATTGCTCTTTAGGTATTTTTAGCAAGCATTATAAGCTCATTTCTCCTAAGGCATTAAACCACATTGAGATAGCATATTTACCTCTTTTCCACTCAAACTTCTTTCTTGTTTCCTCTTAAAACCGGTAAGGCATTTCTTTCCTTGTCAACTACTAAACAATATACCAACATTGAAATGAGTATATAAGCTTTATGCTTCATCTCATTGTAAACCCTAGGTTTACATTATTTCAAAAACATTAATGTAGTTGTTTTACCTTGATCTTTGAAGGGAGTTTGAATAGCTATGAAGAGAGGACTCCACCAAGTCCATAAGAGATTGGAATGAAGCTAGAACAAAGTCACATAAAGAGCTCCATCAATGAGTATTTTCGGTCACACACAAAACATGGAGGAAACTTGATTTTTTTTGAGATTCCTTACCTAGAAGCAAAGGAGATCAATAATATGTGGAAAGACAAGCTCAAGCTCCTTCAATGGTGGAAATCCATGGCACCGAAATGGGGCTCTTGAAGTTTTGAGAAGATAGAAATGAAGAGCTTGATGAGAGGAAGAGATTGGTGGTGTTTGTTTTTGATTTGGATAAGTGAGCCATGAAATATTGACAATGGAAGATGGTGGAATGGTGGTGGTGCTGTAGCTTCACCGTGAGAACAGAAAGAAAGAAAAGAGGAGAAGAAGAAGGGAACCGTGAAATGGAGAAAGAAATGAGAGAAGTGAGATTGGTTTTGCTTTTGAAGATATTTATTACTTAAAGCAAATAGTAACTTATGAGTCATCTTTATTTACTTAACAAGTTAACATGTTTGGTGACTCATTACTACAAAAACCGGCCCTCTTATTATTAGAAGGGTATAATAGTCTTGTTGACCAATTTAATTACTTATAACATTATATGTTACAAACTAGCTTATAAAAATCACTATTCACAAAAACAAGGCACATAGAAGTGAAATTTTTGATTTCCCATTGATATAGACTTCCAAATGTGATACTATATAGTACACATGTTAATTAAGAGTAATGATGGACATTTAGCCATTCAAAACTCATTTACAAGACAATTTTCAAAAACGTGCTTTAAGGCTCCTTAAAGCACATTTTGTGTTTTAACTTGTTTTCAAGCTTGGTTTTCTTGGTAATTGATTTATATGTTCATTAACATATTTATAAGGTATAGGTATGACCATTAGGTCTTATACAAATTTATCCCAAGCTTAGAGACATTCTAGCCCATATTGACCTTAAGGTATTTATTTATGTTTTGTTGGTTTCATTGTATACCAAGGTTCCAAGGACTTAATTAGCCTTATAAAATCATAATTAATGTTATTAAGCTTGGTAGGCTCTTTGGGTCCTAACCAAGTTCGCTCATAGTTTAGAGCATGTTTTTGGTCAAACCTGTATCTTAGGGCTTTATTGCATTTACTATGGTTTAAATTGTTCACTGATGTTTCTAAGGCACTTTTTAGCCTTTACATACCATAGTTTAAATGTTTAACAACATATCAAGGTTTGGGGTATTTCAGCCTCACAGTCTGCAATGTGATTGGGTGCTCTCCCGTCCGGACCTCTAATCCATGTGTGGCGCCCTCTGGAAAGACAGAGCAAAGGTGGTGCTGGATGAAGAAGGGAAAAATAGGAGTGATCTTCTTCATCTTCGTCCCAAGATAGTACACCACCTTATGTAGTTGGCTAAAAATGATGTGTGGAATAGAGACGCGCTGAGTGGGTGGAGATGGCGAGAGGAAGTAGTCCAATAAAGCGCAATCCTCATCAGAAGCATCAATCGCGGCATGGGGCTGGATCTGATGACTAAGGATCTCTAAGAGTGATCTCTGTAGCATGGTGGGGAAACTCGTGTAAGGGAGGACATCCTTGTCCTCCTCCCCTCTACGTCGGGTCGTCCGACCTACATCCTGGAGCCACCTCGTCTTTGATCTGAGGTGATCCTTTGTAAATCCTCTGATATGGTCAGGGCTAACCGGCATCTTCAGTATAGTAGAGAAGGACTCTGGTGTGATCTCGACGGGGAGATGGTGGATGAAAGAAGTAATCCTCTGGTTACCCGCCTGGGCATTCGCATAGAACTCTCTAACCATGGCTGGAAGGAAGAGTCCCTCACCCATCTTTAGGACCCGTGAAAGTCCAAAACTAGCAAACAGGGTGTCCACCCCTGTGGCCTCGATCACCTCAGGCGCTATTCGCCTCTCCATCACAAAATCCTTCCCCTGATCATACCAGGCACGAGCCTCCGCTGAAATAAAGCCATCATCCCGAAGAGTCGGCTGGGGAGGAGGTGCAGAAGAGGACGCACCGGGGCAATTGCCCCTAGTAGCACCAGAGTGTCCACCACGAGTGCGAACCATACTAATAAATTTTGAAATTGAAATGTAAATAAACAATAACCGCATAAAAATCGAATCAACATCACAAAGAGCATTAATATCCAACATAAACAACTTAGCAAATTAGCAACATAGAAAGCAAGTAGAAAAATAATATGAAATACAACCATAAATAAATAAATAACACAATTTCTACCGAAATTTCGACAAAATCTCCCCTAAAAAACTTCAATTCTCCACAATTAAATTCAATCAACATTCAAGGTAATGCAATACTGTTATCAAACAAATCCACTCACAACATCGTACAATCATAAAACCATTCAGTTACAACAACAAGGTATTATAGAATTGAAAAATGCAAAAATATCAATATTAAGTGACAAAAGTATATATTTGGAACTTTTATACCTTAATTTGGAATTCATTCAAAAACACCAAAATTAAGTGACAAAAGTATATATTTTACCTTGTGTGAGTATAAGATGATTGTAGAAGAAGAAATTGATCCAAAAAAACGCAAGAACCCGCTCAAATTTTCGAAATCGTCCTCCTAGGGTTCGAAAGTTCAGATGCAAATTTCTCCTTGTGTGGTTGATGGTTTGTGGATTTGTAGCTATAGAAATGTTGAGAATTGAAAACGAAGATTTCGGTACCAACCTTGCTTGATTTGGTGGAGAAATGAAGAATTTAGAAGCAGAAGAAGATTGAGGCGATTTTAGGGACTGTTCGTCGTCGAATGTAATTTGGGGAGAATTGTGCATAGTCCGATTCGGATTTCCTTTTGGTTCGGAAATCGCGTGACGCCCGTGTTTTTGTCCATCCAAATATGGGCGGACGCGTTCTTCCTTTCTTACGTCCGGCTTGCGTCCGGCCTTTTATGGTCGGACGTGAGTTCTGTTTTTTTTATTATTATTACTTAAAGCATGACCGTATTTGTGCCCGGCTTTTAAAGGCCGGACACGCCTAAACTACATTTTTTTTCTTTAAAAAGACTAACTAAACCGAAAATAAAGAAACAGAAAGGAATAAAAATAAATGCTAAGTAATTAATTAAAAGAAAGAGCGCATAATGAAATTGCTTGAATTTAAATGACAATAATTTAAATGACAGTATTTAAATGACAGAATTTAATGTTAGAAATTAGATAACTGAATTTAAATGACAGAATTTAAATGTTAGAAATTAGATTACTGAATTTAAATGTTAGTAGTTAGATTACTGAATTTAAATGACAGAATTTAAATGTTAGAAATTAGATTACTCAAAAGTAAATGACTGGGAATTTAAATGACAAAAATTAGTATAAACAACACAAATAATAATATAAACAAAATATAGTAGATAATTAATATAAACAACAAGCAAAATAATATAAACAAAATATTCTAGTATAGCACGTGAATTATCCGGGGCTTAGGGATTAGAATAAATCTAGTCCCCGGCAACGGTGCCATTTTGCAGACTGTATATTCTGAGTGGTTGGAATTGGTGTAATTAAAACAATTGAAATGGAAATTAATAACTCAAATATCCGTCGCGCTGCAAATAAAACCCGGTCGCAGTAGTATAGTAAGACAGAAGCGGCCGGGGTCAAACCGTGGGACTTATAGCGAAATAATATAGTACCTAAGCATGTCACAAAAGAGGGGAATTGATTAACTTGCTTATATAAATAAAAAGAAAAGATAAAATTAACTGAGTAGAAGATAAATTAAACGGGACTCCGGGTTCAGGTTTATATAATCTGATTAATTATGCTATCTCTACCGGTTTATTATAATAGTTTGGCAAAATTCCTGTTATTATCTTAAGGACTAAATCATAGACTCAAAAGGACTCGTTTACCAGAAAATGCTCGGTCTAATCTAGATTCGAGCAAAACACATGTAAACGGACATTAAGTGCGAGAAATTATAATTGCATCTGAAAATACT
Organism: Limonium bicolor; assembly: GCA_023374045.1. Lineage (NCBI taxonomy): Eukaryota > Viridiplantae > Streptophyta > Magnoliopsida > Caryophyllales > Plumbaginaceae > Limonium > Limonium bicolor. The sequence continues at coordinate 527,798,524 of CM041776.1, forward strand.
AATTTATTAAATCATAATAAGCTTTCTCCAGATTTATGGCTTAATTAACCTGTCTATTTATCACGGTTCTGATCAAAATAGACTTAGTAAAGCATTTTAATAAATTCATGTAATATATTAAAAAGGCGAGAGATAAGCTTTAATCGTAAAAAACTGTATTAAAACTAAACCGATAAAATATATTGCATAATTAATACAAACACATAATAACCCTTCCTAGAGGGTATATATTCTAGCCTAACATATTAAATAGATAAACAGAAACAAGAGTAGTCAAAATCATCGACTCCTGGATTTGTTCTGCTATTTGTATACGTAGGACTAGAGGTGGATATGGTGGAATGAAAAGAAAACAAAATGGAGAAGATGGGAGAAGAGAAATGGGATGAATGTGTGATTTGTGGTGTAGTGGATCGACGATGGATACTTTCTGGATAGATTTAAGGAGCGTGGGTTTTATAGAAGAAAGGAGGAGGAAGAAGACAGAGCTGGAATGCGTGAGGAATTTAAGAGTGTGGCGGCGCCTGATATTGCTGATGGGGTAGATAGATGTGTTTGTAGGCGCCACAAATGAGACGACGCCGAAAGAAATCAGTCGCGTCAATTTCTGGATCTGGCTTGTATTTACACGCGTCCTTGTTTATTTCCCCGGATGTCTCTATCTCTTGTCCGGCCTTATTTGGGCGGACGTCTCTAGCATTTTGTCCTCAGTGTTGTCCGGCCATATTTCCACGGACGTGACCATGGTCACTCAGTCTTGTCCGCCCAAATATCCACGGACGGGCCACGGTCTTCTCTTGCGTCCGTGTTTTGTCCGCCCTTAAAAGGCCGGACATCTCTATTCTGTCCGCGGTTCTGTCTGCCCAAATATGGCCGGACGTGACTAAGTTTCGTGTCGTTTTAATCCCTGTTTGTTTCTTCCGAAAGCTTATGAGATTATATATCCATTTGTATGGCTTTTCCTACATTTAACACATATAATACATTAGTTAATATCAAAACATAATTCAAGGAAAAACGCAAGATAAGTGAGAAACATTACTTAAAATGCTGCAAATTATAAGGTGATTAAACCTTAATAAGACTATATGTTTTGCTCTTATCATATTCTCAGATTTAAGGGTTCCCCCAACATATCGAATACTCTCATGTTCGAGACATTGTTTACATTAGTCAGGTCCTCTCATTGTGGGTCGACTAATTTTCTAAGGGGTTTGGAGATCCCTTATCATTCTTTACTACTCTCAAGATTCATGTCTTGCACCATCATCAATTCCTCTAATAGAGGTTACTTATATACTTCCACTATTTATTGTTTGGTGGATTGAATCGATTCGGTTCTCTAACCATTATCGGGAGTTTACTAATCCCGTACACTCTCTCACATTCTAGTGAGTTCAGAGGTCTACGTTATCGTTTCTTGGTTCGTTAGTTTTAGTGTGTTTCCATGTTTTCATTAATTCTCAACATGGCTCCTTCTACGAGTCACTAATCAACAAGACTCATCTATGAGTCAGTCTGCACACTAAGTTAGGCCACACAATCATTCAAGAAGGCTTAACTCATACATCATACAGCAATACATACATTGAAAGGCAATAAACCATTTTCTTACTTTTATCTTGATTAGCAGGCACACAAGCACACAAATCAACGTAGCACGGTTAGCATACGGGGCATGAGAAAATAATACCTTTCACCGTGGTTGACTTTACCGCGTCACTTTATGTTCCTCGGTCCGCACTTGATTTGCTGATAATATTTCAAGTGTTTCCATTAATAACAAGTACTACGGTATGTAACAATTAATAGTCCCGTAATTTAACCCCGTTAATCGTAGGTTCTTATGTGCATATTATTTTATTTTTTATTTTTCTTACCATCATTATTCTCCCCATGGTCTACTTCTTAAGCCCATATATATATATTTTTGGCCCGACCTACCTTGCCAAGGTCGGTCGCGAGGTAGGTCGAAGTCAGTAAGTTGCGGGTTCGGAGTTTTTTTTTATTTGAGCCGACCTACCTTGCCAAGGTTGGTCGTAAGGTAGGTTGAAGTCAGAAGACTCCGGATTTGAAGATTTCAGCCCGACCTACCTTACCAAGGTCGGTCGCAAGGTAGGTCGAAACCAATACCCATTTTAACTACTCACTTTGAACTCCAAATTCACCTCAATTCTTACTCAATCCTTTCGTAATCATTTCCACTTGTTTTCAACATGTTTAAGTACCTTAAAACACTCCAATTCATGCTCTAAACCTCCTCAAATCATTACTCAATTTCTTTACCCAAATCCTTACTTAACTTCTACAAACCTTCTTTCCCACCTTTGCATCTTGCACCCTTGTGCATTTCTATAGTTTCTTTTGGTAGTTTACTAAAATACCCCTGAAATACCCCGTAATTAAAAACAGTGATTAATTGGGCTAATTATATTTTTAAAGGCTTAATTACACTTAAATAAATACGAGGGAACAAATCCCGAAGAAAATGGACCTTTAAAATGGGTTAAAAGCATAAACGAACCTTAAAGCGTGTTTTTCGAGGAAACCGGGAAAACGTGACTTTAAGCGGGTTAAATAGACTCGTAACAATTTTGGTCAACCAAATATTCATTAATAAATATTAGTGGAGCTTTAGAACCAACAAAATTAATTAAACGAGAAAACTCTGGAAAACAGGTTCCGGTTAGTAAAAACTGTAACAACCGGGAAGTTGTGGGGTAAGAATACAAATAAACAAAGTTAGTGTGTCCACTTTGCAAATAAAAATTTAAAATCTGTGTGTGTGTGGGTGTGGGATCCGATTTGCCCCTCTCTCTCACACTCACCTAACACTCTCTTATTTACTAAAAGACAAGAGTAATAAGTAAAAGGAAAAACACACTCTCTCTCCTACTCCCCCTCTTCCTCTCACGTTGGCATCTCCCTCCTTCCTCTGATTTTTCTCCTTCCATGCGACAGCCATGGAGAAATGAAAGAACCCACTCAACCCTCTCCTTCTCCCTTCTTGTTCTAGCTCAATACTTGTCCAAAAATTATAAAAACCATACCATTGGAATCCCCTTTCAAAGGAGAACACTTTCATCCTTTCAAAAATTGAAAACGACCACTTTCATTTCGGTGGGTATTTCCATTGAAGATTCAAGTCCACCATTAGAAGCACCTTCACCTCCTTATCATCTTGAGATAAAAAGAAATTTGAAAATCCATTTCTAGCCCTTGTTTTCATTATAAGAATTTCCATGTTTTGAACTCTTGGTTCTTCTTGCTCCAGCCGATTTTGGCTTCTTATTTGGGCTAGGAATCTTGTCCTCTTGCTAGTCAAGAACTCCATTCATCCATTGGAAGGTAATAGCTTTTCTTAAACCCTAAAACTATGCTTTAAGCTTTAGGTTGATTAAGGGTAGAATTTGAATGGTGTTGTGTATTTGGTATGGGCTGTAGCACTTTGTGTGTGTGAATCTCATTGGGACCGAGAACAAAGGAGAAGAAAGGAAGAGGAGGAAAAAGGAAGAAAGAAAACTAGAAACACAAGGTAATTATCTTTACCTTGACCTAGTTTTGTATGTAGTAATGTAATAGTTTTTGGAGTAGTAAAATGAGTAGTGAATTGAGTAATGAGTAGTGAGTATATTGTAGTATAATGAGTAATGAAGTTGTAACAGTTTTGAAGTTTTTAAATGATGTTTAAATGCTTGGGAAAACCATGGGTAGTATGTGTATGTGTGCAAGAATTTTATTGTTGTTGTAGTGGTGTTGAATGGTGTGTATAGTGTATTGAATAAACAGGTATGTGAATGGGCAAATGTAACACCCCTACTACGCACATGACATTACTTGAAATCGCAGCGGAAATTAAACAACTAAACAATATCTAAATGATTGGTGCTACAACGCCGTCAACCACCCACGTGGTTAACAAGGCTGAATAAATACAAGTGTATCAGTCTGATGATCAGACTCCCGAGCATAGAACTAATAACCACATATACATTAACATAATACCGAGTGTTTACTTACATCCTTTACTGTATACTGTCACTGTAAACTGTTCACAACCAAAATATATAACGCCACGGGAGCACAGGCGCATCCCGGGCCCAACATCCAAAAGTAATCAAAAGTAAACCTACATCCTAGAATCTAAAGCCATTCCGCTTCTTCGATCCTCATCCTGCAGTAAAAGAAATATGGAGCCCCCGAGGGGGTCAGCAACCCTTGGCTGGTATGGTTAACGCGCAGCCCATCGGCTATCGGGATGCGCGTAACTAATTGTCATGATGACATGGCATTCCTTTTTAAAACACTCAACATATACATATATCATAACATGGGTATTGTACACAACATCACACATAACACACAAGAACAATTCCATTTAGGAAGAGAACCAACACAATTAGTTCCCATGGAGAGCCTAGAGAATGTTGCCATGCTCATGCTAAGCTCGTTACATAACTCGTTACCGTCCTGTTAGATTGAACGGATAACTTAACACAAGGTGCCTCGGATATAGTGATCCAAGCACACCGAAATAACACATAGTATGCCCCTGTGGCCCGACGTGAGTCAGTAAAATAGCCTTGGTTAAGCTAAAGGGAAGGTTGGAAACCAAATTGGAAAACAACCGTAACATACAAAGAGAATCGAACCGGTTATGACATCGACTCCCATACTCACACGCGTGGCCGGAACAGACCGGACTCCTCACTTCCCCCGTTAGCACTTGTTAGCAGTTCATTATTGAACTCAATACACAAATCACAATAATAGGTCAAGTCTTGTTAGACACACACAAGGGAAGAGAGAGTCATACTTAACAACATAATAATATTTAACAACTGTAAACTCTTTACATGGTTTAATCTTACAAAGTCATAAACACACAGAAAAACAAACAACACACAAGCCGGTGTAAACCGGTAGGCAACAGACTGCAAGAAAACCATACCTTGGTCCTTGCTTCGAATGGTTTCCACCTTGAGAGAATCCTAAACACATTAGTAACGTCGGTTAATTAACGCACTAGTCCATTGTTAACTTGTTACTTCACATATCTAGTTTATTTTATTTTCACACTTGTTATAACTCTTCACCATTTTAATTGCCATTATAACACTCCTAACATGTCTTAATTAACCTCATATCATCATTACTAACTAATCACCATTTTTAGACATCGTTTTCTACCTTAAAACAAAGTTTTTGGTCCACACAGTGGCCTGTCCGAACTTGTGTCTGGACTTCCCAAGTTCGGACACAAGTCGAGACTCAAAACTGAAAATAGACGCATGTCCGAACTTGTGTCCGGACTTCGGAAGTTCGGACATGGGTCGAGAGAATTTCAAAGTAGAAGCAGGCACGTCCGAACTTGTGTCCGGACTTCCCAAGGTCGGACACAAGTCGACACTCTGAAAATTTTTAGGCAACAGGCCTATCCGAACGTCCATGTCCGGACGGATGTTCGGACAAGGCAAAACACTCATTTTCTAAGCCTTTAAATACTTAACCAATTTCCACCCAAACCTCTAACACTTATAGTATTTTCTCCTTAAGTTTCTAAATGGTGTTTCATGCCTATTGTAGCCATTATACCAAAATATTTCCTCACCATTTAAACAACATCTCTTAAGCATCTTTTCTTACACCTAAATCCTTATGTCATTCTTGTAGTTCCTCTTACAAGTTTGTTCCTTTTCTTTGTTTACCAAAGTTGCATGAGCCCTAGAACAACTCCAAAATGCCTTTGGTGTATTCCTAATCACCCACTGTATTCTAAAACCTTCAAGACAATGTCTAAGTCCTTGTTGCACTCTAAAACATCTTAATACATAGTTTCTTTCCTAGTAAAATACCTAGCCCTTCACAAGACTTCCTAGTTTCCCAAAATTATCTTTAGCACTTATAACCTCCTATACATTACCTAATTTTTGACATGGGTTCTCCTAGAACATTACTAAGCCCAAAACACATTGTTTTCTCCATTAAGCACACAAGAACACTCTCACACACAAAGTTTCACCCAAATCACACTACATTACAATATAGTGCATAATTTAAATTGCATGGCACTTAGGCCCTTAAAATGCATGGCACTTAGGCCCTTAAAATGCATGGCTCTTAGGCCCTTAAAGTGCATAACTCTTAAACACTGAATTTCCACAATATATATGCCTTTGACCTGCAAATACATACAACAACACATATGTCCTTTTACTAGTCTCCTTGAGAACCTTTCACTAAGTCATTTACCATTTGCTCTTTAGGTAATTTTTGACAAGCATTATAAGCTCATTTCTCCTAAGGCATTAAACTACATTAGGTTAGCATGTTTACCTCTTTTCACACAAACTTGTTTCTTGTTTCCTTATAAAACCGGTAATGATGTTTGATAGCTTGTCAACTTCTATACATTATACAAACAACATGATGAGCATTCAAGCTTCAAGCTTAATCTCATTGTAAACCCTAGTTACATATATTGTTTTAAAGCATTAAGGTAGTTATTTTACCTTGGTATTTGAAGAGAGTTTGAATATCTATCAAGAGAGGACTCCACCAAGTCCTTGAAAGGTTGGAATGAAGCTAGAACAAAGCCATATAAAGAGCACCTTCAATGGGCATTTTCGGTCATGATAAAAAACATGGAGGAAATGAAGTTTTTATTTGAGATTCCATACCTAGAAGCAAAGGAGATCAATAATATGTAGAAATACAAGCTCATGCTCCTTCAATGGTGGAACTCCATGGCACCGAAATGGGGCTCTTGAAATTTTGAGAAGATACGAATGAAGAGCTTGATGAGAGGAAGAGAATGGTGGTGTTTGTTTTTGATTTGGTTAAGTGAGCTAGAAGTTACAAGAGATCAAAGATGGAGTTTGGTGTGGTACTATTGTAAACCGTAGAAGAGAATGAAGAAGGGAGGTTGAAGAGAGCTTGGAACCGTGGGAATGCAAGGAAGAAGGGAGAAATGAAGATAAACTTGCTTTTAGAAGATATTTGTAGTTATAAAGTAAATAGTACTTTAGTTAGTCATCTTTATTTACATAACATGTTAACAAGAGAGTGGTGAGTCACCACACTTAAGAAAACCGGCCCCCAATAGTACTTAGGGGTATTTTAGTCTTTATTTGTCAATTGTCTCACTTATAATAACATATGTTACAAACTAGCTTATAAAAGTCACTATTCATAAAAATAAGGCACATAGAAGTGAAATTTTTGATTTCCCATTGATATAGACCTCCAAATGTGATACTATATAGTAAACATGTTAATTAAAGAGTAATGATGGTCATTTAGCCATTCAAAACTCATTTACAAGACAATTTTTCAAAAATGTGCTTTAAGACTCCTTAAAGCACATTTTGTATTTTAACTTGTTTTCAAGCTTGGTTTTCTTTGGTAATTGGTTTAATATGTTCATTAGTATATAAATAAGGTCTTGGTAAGTTCATTAGGTCTTAACCAAGCTTATCCCAAGCTTAGAGCACATTTTGGCCTTTATTGACCTTAAAGCACATTTTGTGTTTCCTATAGTTTAAATTGCTTACTAATGCTTCTAAGACTCTTTTTAGTCTTAATATACCATATTTAAATGTTTACACAACATAACTAGGTTTGGGGTATTTCAGCAAATTTGTGAGCTGAAATGGTGTGTGAGCAAGTAAGAATTATAGGGGAGACTATGTCGAATTTTATCTAGGAATTTGAGGACTTGGATACATTTGGAACAGATTTTGGAGAGTTTAAAAGGAGTGTTTAGTGTCTTGTAACAGATTTGAATATGAGTTTGTAAATGGGATGGAACTAGGTTGTGAGTAATGTATTTTGGATGCTAGGAGTAGCATTAGTTGAGGATGTAATGGAGGTTAGAAGTTGAGTGAAAAATCTGTAGCATAATAGAGGAAACAAAAATCTGTAGCATAACTGAAATGGAAACTAGCATAAGTGTTGTGGGGAAGTGAGGAAAAATGCGTAAGTGAATGTAAGGATTGAGTAGTAAGTTTGGTGGATGAACCAAGGTGATTTAGTGGGTTTAATTAGTGCTAAATCATGTGGGGAAGTATTGGTAAAGATTGGGGAAGCAATGGGTAAAGAAAACACCCAAAAACATATTTTAAAATTGAAGTACTGGGCCGGACCGACCTTAGGACCAAACTTGCAAGGTCGGACTTGCAAGTTTGGACGGACCAGAAAATTCTCCCGTCAGAAACCTTCTGGAATGGACCGAACTTGCAACCGGACTTGCAAGTTCGGTCGGCCAGAAAAATTCCCGTAATGCAAGCTACTGGAATGGACCGACCTTGCGACCGGACTTGCAAGGTCGGTCGGGCTAAAATTCTAACGAAAGAAACTTACTGGAATGGACCGACCTTGGGACCGGACTTGCAAGGTCGGTCGGCCCTGAAATTTTCACACGATGTAGCCTACTGAATTGGACCGAACTTGCGACCGGACTTGCAAGTTCGGTCGAGTCAAAACTAAAAAAAAATGTTTTATTATATGACTATAGTTATCATATATATATATATATATGCCTATACAAATATAAGCATATATGTGTAGTAATACACCATTAATGAAGTAATAATGGTAAGAAAGTAAGTGAATGAGTAAGGAAACAAGTTTAAGAAGTAGTAAAGAAAAGAATGGTTTTATAGCCAAGTAAGAAGGTAATAAAGTAGTAAGTATACATTGAAAATAACAATTAAGGAGTGAGTAGATCAGTAATAGGTCATTGATCATACTACTTCATGTATGTATAGGAATCAAATAGTTGACCGTCAAAGGACCCGGTAGTACGAAAACGACGGTGTATGGTATGATTTCTTCATGCCCTGTATCCTAACTTGGTTACCCCGATTTGTGTGCTTATGTGATCACTAATAAGATAATTGCACGAATTGGACTTATATTGCACATATTTGTGTTTGGACTATTTTGTTCTTGTGTATCTTCTTGAACATTTAGTTTGTATAATTCATGAAATGAATGAATGAGAATGAAGTGTTTGTGTAAGTATGAGTACTTGTGTATTGTGTTGATGTATGGAAAGAAGGTATGGACTTCTACTAATTCCTAACGATCTAACTCCTAACATGAGTAATGAGTAAAATGGAATGAGTAGAAGCCCGATATAGTTTCGGCCACGCGTGAGGATAAGGAAACACAAGAGGTTGGATCCGAATCCTGGCTATAATCTTTTCCTTGGACCAATCCCCTTGAATGGGTAGCATCCTGGATTAGTGGGCCACCCTAAAGCCCGGTGGTGGGATGTAGTAATCCCTGCCCGGAGGTCATACCGACTTAACTGGAAGTAAAGTATGTAAGAAGTAAGCATTGTATGTGTATTGGTCTTGACTAATGTAAGTCATTGACCGGAAGTAAAAGAGTATTTGTAACACCCCTACTAATCCTGCTTCTAAAAATAATATAATCGCAGCAGTAAATAACAGATTGTCGTACTAATGGTGTCACAGTTATCACTCGCCCATACGGGTGATAACGAGTTACCTGATAATCAACATGCGAAACGTATTCCTGTAGTGACCACAAGAGATAGATAGTAGTACTTAAACAATTTAAAACAAATCTAACAATAACCAATTATTACAGACCGTGAGCATCTAAACCAAATACACCACGGTTAAACAACCCGAGTCCAAAACAACCTGAGTATCACACCGTACCAAGTCTAAACCAACAGTAATATCACAATAGCCACGCCTCGCTGCGACCCACCAGCTAGTCACCTGCATGAAAATGGTTTGTGGTATGGAATCAGCCCCTGCTGAGTATGTCATCACATGCCCCGTCATGCCCCCAAAGACCCCTCAATTATTTGGTCGAGAGCATGAGGTTCATTACATGCAATACCGTTTTAATATTTAAAACTGTAAAACAATTAACAGTAACATCCATACAATAAACACAACCATCACCATATATAATATAACCACAAGTATAACCAATGAACAACCAAGCGAAACAACGAGAATAATAAACAAGTACTAGTTCTCGTCCATGGTGTAGAAACCAATATCGTTCGCCACTGTATAATTCTTAACTGTATTATTTGTTCAGTTATACCTAGTGACAATGTCTCGTTAAAACGACATGTCTCTAGTTACCCATAGATTATGGCGGGTCACCCACGGCAGTAGCCACTCCAACGGTAGAGTCTCCGACCAACGAGCCATTCTAGCTCACGGGAAATTTTCTTGATACTTGCGGACCCGTACGCGGACATCCTGGTATCGTTTTTGTGATCACAGCGCGCACCAAGAGCCACAACCTCTTGGCTTTACTTTCCTTCATTACTTAATTAATTATTTATTTATTCCATCGCATCGCATTACCAAATGTCCTAAACACAGCAGAAAGGTATTAGTCCAATCCGGAGTCTGTAAACTCGGGATCCAGTGTTAGTTACGAGAGCGGGTATAGAAAGGCCAATGCTCCGTAATAAAAGTCTCGGATAATATGTATATCTTATTATCCTAGTGCTACAACGTTTTCTGACGATCCTTATATTTCATATAAGATAGCACCATAGCCGCTAGTTCGTTGTATTATATTGGTCCATATATAACGAACCGATACTGTTAACCAAACACAGTATATATGCAGCTATAAATATACAATTCATGCATATTAATTATCACATTCAGATAAACAATCTCTATCACAGATCACACAGAAGTCTGAACTGAGGAAGCCCTCAGAGACAATCAGAGACACATAACAACATACCGTTCACCCTGATGTATTACGGTGGAGTATGAATCAGCAAGATCCTATGCTCTGTGTGTCGTCTCTATTAGTCTAAACAATACATAATGCTACTGATTAGCATACTGTACAACAACACAATCCTACGGTACCCCGTACCATCGCTAACAACTCCCGGTTAACCCCCCGTTATAAACTGTCAATGTTTGTCGGGATTTTGATTTAACTCGAGATTGGAAAAGTGTTACATTACATGCGTAGTTTGCCTTGTATATTAATATACTTATTGTTGAACTTGTTATCGCATGTGACTTAACACACCCTTGTATGTCGTATAGTTTATTTCATTATTGCATGTGTGATCCTTTGCCATGCACTATGCATCTCACCTAAGTATTTATTTTTCTAAGGTTTGTCTCTTTTTTAAATTCAATGTGGTATAATTCATATGTAAACAATACCTTGAATTATAAATCCTTATTATCCCATGTATACTCTTAACATTAGAATTCCACATCTAATGTTTGTAATTCTTTTCCCTTTTATCATATGTCATTTTTAATTATGAGAACACATGGTCATTAAACCATATTATATTTTTCCACCATAACATATATTTATTTATGTGTATGTATTTGTGGAACTATTTTCTATATGGTAAATCTTATAATATATATTCATTCTTTTTAAAGAATACCACTTATATTATAAATGTTATAATTCTTATAACATTAAAACCATATTATAAATCCCATTTAAAAATGTTAATATTTCCGAACAGCACCTATGTTCTTAAATATTTACAAAATCCACCACATAATTAATATAATGTTACATTATAGTTATATAACATATATTATGACATTTAAGTCATTAAAACAATTATAACCTATAGTTATATTTTGTTTATAAAATACCAAATAGCCCTTATATTTTCGGCTTCCATTATATACCACTAAACTTCTATAAATCACAATTCCATCCCAATTTATAATACATAGTTTTCTAATTCCATTAAAACTATATATTATACATATTCCTTTATAAAACCTTATATATAACTCCAAAAATTACCAAACTATACCAAGAGGTTATAAACATCATTACTAACCTTATACTTCCTCTAAATTTCGGTTTTACCACATATGTTACCCATTTGTAACAATTTTAAAAAATATCTTATATTATACTCATATAACTCATATAAACTCCAAATTCAACCAAATAAATTTCTAAGAATTCCTAATAACCTAAGGTTTGTACTAAACTCCATTTAGTACCCCAAGTTTTCGGAAATTACATTATATCCCCATCTCTTTTAAATCTTTTACAAATTAATACTTATCTTAATATAAGGTCGTATTTTAATTTCAAAAATTCTCCAAACTTGGTCAAAGTCTCCTATATAGTCAACTTTGACTTCTAATACCAAATGGGAACCAATTTTTCGGTAATCACTAATAATAACCTATACTTTTCTATTTTTACAATTTTGACCCAAAACTTTATAAAATGTTATAATTTTTATTAAATTCATTTAAAAACCCTAAATTGATCTAAATTAAGCCCACGGCTTTCTAATTTCCTAGTAATTACGAATTGGCCCCAATTTTAATTATAAGCATAAATAAAACTAAATAAGCTTATAAACTTAAATTAAAATGGCCTAATGACATGGCCTTATTACAACCTTGAACTTGCAAAATAAATTACACAATAAATGTCTCAAAATATAGCATATATTCTCAGCCTCGCCTTGGTGTAATTATTTTTCCACATAATGTCATAATTTGACCATTATGTTAATTAAATCTCTTAAATGACTAGCTTAATTTATCTTAGCCATTTTTTTCCATTTTTAGGTCAATATGACCCATATTTATAATTTCACTCTTGGCCATATTTATATATATGCTTAGAAATTATAAAAATCATAAGTTTAAGGTGTTTATACCTTGATTATTCCTTGTATGGGCTCGGTCACTTGTAGGAAAATTCACCACTTCATTAGACATGTTTAATACACAAAAACAAGATATGATTATACTCCAAGTGTGAGCTTAACCATAAGGAATAATTAATGTAAGATTTAAGGCAAAAATCACCTTAAAAATGCAAGGGAAGTTCAAGCTGGTTTCGGCCCTTATCAAACACACCACAAGGTGTTAGATCCACCATATTGACATAGGAAATAGTTATATCACAACAAGCTACCTTGTTATTAGGTTTTACCTTGGAAAAATGCCTTAAAAGAGAGTATTTCTCTTGGATCTCGGCCACACTTGCTTCAAATGGCTAACCAACTGAATTAACATGTAAATATGAAGATTATGAGTGTATAAACCCATAAAAATCAGAGGAAGAAAACCGCTTGAATGATTGAGAGGCTTAAGGTATGTTTTTACCTTAAATTGCAATTTTGAGCAACCTTGGTCTCCCTACTTGTCTCAACCGAGTTTGGAAGTTGTTCTAACCTTAGAACACTGAGAATGAGCCATAGGAATAGATGAGCCACGAAATCTAGGTGTTGGTAGTGAAGAGATGAAGAAAAAGAGCTAAAAATGACCTTAAAACACTTACCTTACGAGCTTAGGAGTTAGATCTGCCTTCCATGCTCAAGAACAAAGCTTGAGAGCTGCTAGGAAGGAGAGGAGCTCGGTTGGAGAGGCTGGGATCGGACAAGGAGGAAGGAAGAGGTGGGAAAGGTTGGAAATAATTGAAAAAGTAAGTTTATTTTCAAAAGTAAATGTGTTAGGTAGCAATTTGTCTAACAATCATTGTATGCTGTCTCCTCCCCTCTTGCCAGCCAATTTCCTTGAGGTCAAATGGGTCATTATTTGACCATTGACCATACTTGGTCAATTTGACTCATGCCGGTCCCACTTTAGGGTTTTATTAATATTTTAATATTAAATTTGTAAAAATTCGTAAATTTCTGGAATTAAATTCCTAATATGATATAATATGATAAAATATCATATTTAAGGGTAATTATAATCTTTAAGCCCATTAAAATCAATTTAGAAGACAATCTCACAAAAACGAGCTTTAAGGTGTTTTAGTGCACATTTTTGCGTCACAGGGTGTTCCTGAGCTTAGTTCTCTTTGAGAATGGTTTTGTTGTGTTGCTTACTTCATTATAATACTTAGGAATCCACTTTGGATCCTATTTGAGGTCATACAATCTTTATGGTGTTTTAAAGCACATTTTTGGCTTTACCGATCTTAAGGCGTGTTTTGCCTTGTTGAGATCTTTTAGATTGTTCCCAAATAATGTTTAGATGTTTATTAATCATCCTAGATCATTAATAGATCATTTAATTATATTTTAAAGGTTAGGGGTATTTCAGTCTACCCCCCTTAAAAAGGCTTCGTCCTGAAGTCCTTAATCCTCTACAGTTCACCTAAGGAATCAAGTTCCACTAAGTAACCAAACAGTCCATTACTAGGGAGTAACTCCCACTAGGTTCAGACCTAGTCTATTCATACAGCATATATCAAATAACCAAACTCATGGTATAAACTCATTCATATCACAGCACTAAACAAGGTGCACATCCAACTCATCAACCAAAAGTACTCAGCGGTACTATGTATATATTCAACCAGGTGCACTAAGGCACATACATAAAATGTATCATACATACGATCATCCAAACAATATGTATGACACAGCATACCAACGAAAACACACTACAAAAACAAGACCTAATGCACAACATGTGCGCAAGCCAAGTGGTGTGTACCCCCCTTAAAAAGGGTTTGACCACGAACCCGTACAAGTATCACAGCTACTACTCGAAGAGTGCTGGGTACTTTGTTCTCATGGAGTCCTCTAACTCCCATGTAGCCTCCTCCACCTCATGGTTCGACCAGAGAACCTTGACCATGGTAACGGTCTTGTTCCTAGTCTGCCTCGTCTTCGTATCGAGAATGCGGAGTGGTACTTCCTCATATCGTAGAGCGGGGTCCAACTCTAAAGTCTCTGGCTGCAAAACGTGCGATGGATGGGGCACATACTTCTTCAACTGTGAAACGTGAAAGACGTTGTGCACCCTCCCGAGCTCTGCTGGTAAGTCCAGTCTGTAGGCTAACGGGCCCACTCGCTCCCTAATCGCATAAGGTCCAACATACTTTGGGCTCAACTTGCCCTTCTGCCCAAACCGGAATATTCCCTTCAAGGGTGACACTCTGAGGAATACCATATCGTCGGTAGTGAACTCAATGTCCCTCCTCTTGGTGTCTGCATTTGCTTTCTGTCGGTCCTGAGCTGCCCTCGTGTTCTTGTGAATCTGTAGGACATCCTCCTTAATCTGCTCTAGGTACTCTGGTCCTAGGAGCGTAGTCTCGCTGGCCTCATCCCAGCATAAAGGAGTCCTACACGGTCTACCATAAAGTGCCTGAAATGGTGGCATCTGTATCGAGGAGTGGTAGCTGTTGTTGTAGGCAAACTCTATCAAGTGTAGACGCCCTAACCAACTCCCCTGAAAGTCTAAGGCACATGCTCTCAACATGTCCTCCAGTGAGTGGATGCTCCTCTCACTCTGACCGTCGGTCTGTGGATGGAATGCCGTACTTGCAGACGTTGTAAAGTGAGTGGTTAAACTGGTGTAAAATTGAAAGAAAAGAAATTAAAACTCAAATTAAACGTCGGGCTGCAAACAAATCCCGGTCGTAGTAGTATAGTGAAATTGTAAGCGACCGGATGTCGAACCGTGGGACTAATATACATATAATAGTACCTAAGCGTGTCACAAAAAGGGGGGATTAATTGACTTGTAATATAAATAAAAAGAAAAGATAAAATAAACTAAGTTGACAGATAAATTAAATGGAACTCTGGGTCAGGTTATCATAATCTGCATAATTAAGCTATCTCTACTGGTTTAATAATTTGGCAAGGTTCCTATTATTTTCTTAAGGCCTAAGTCATAGACTCAAAAGAACTCGTTTACCTGAAAATGCAAGGTTCTAATCAAGGTTCAAGCAAAATGCCTGTAAACGGCAGAGGAGTATTTGAGGAATTACATTTGCAACTGGATACTAACTTATTAAATCATAACAAGTTTCCTCCAGTTTTACGTCTTAATTAACCTATCTATTTATCACCGGTCTGATCAAAATAGACTTAGGAAAGCAATTTAATAAACTCATGACATTTATTAAAAAGGTGCGAGATAACCTTTAAAACGTAACAAACTGTATTTAAATAAACCAGTAAAAATAATGCATAATTAATACAAACACATAATAACCATTCCCAGAGTATACGTAACTAGCCTAACATATTAAATAGAAAAACAGAAACAAGATTAATAGAAATCATCTGTAATCACTCCAGCTCGCCCTGCGATTTGTATACGTAGGACTAGAGGTGGATGTGGTGGAATGTGAAATAAATAAAATGGAGAAGGCGGGAGAAAATAAATGAGATGGCGTGAGGTTTGTGGTGAAGTGGATGTTGGGTCGTGGATGGATGATGGATGGTGGATGTGTTTTGAGCAGAAGGCTCGTGCATCTTATATAGAGGAAGGAAGAAGAGAAAATGAAGATAACAGACGCGTGATGGATTGAGTCGGTGGAAGAAGCTGGATAAGATTTGCAGACTGATTGATTATTTATTGCAGGGGACAGAACGTGTGCAGAGTAGATGGATATTGCAGACAGTGGACGAGTTGTAGAAGTCGGCGAAGGCAAGTTGCAGACGGCGCGACGGAGAAGATAAGCTCGCGCACATTTACACGCGTCCGCTTCGAATGAGGCGGTAGCCTCTCAGTGTTGTCCGCCTGTTTTCAGGCAGTTGTCTCTTATCTCTCACGTCCGCCTGTTTTCTCGACGTCGTAGATCACTCACGTCCGCCTGTTTTTAGGCGGTTGCCTCTGTCTATCGTCCGCCCATTAAGAGGCGGTTCACCACTGCCTTGTCCGCCAATATAGAGGCGGTTGTCACACCCCTCTCTTGTCCGCCTGTTATTGAGCGGTACAGGCTTGTGTCACGTCCGCATGAATGCATGCGGTTGCATGTAACCACCTATTTTCTTCTACGAACTTCGACTCGCTCTACATTCCTCGTTTGGACTCCGTTTTCTGAGCCGTTTGCGTCTATGCGTTCGTCTCTTTGCCTACTTTACCCCCAGCTTGGTTTTCCTCATGTTAAACCAATAAATTTGTGAGATAAACAATAAAACATAAACTAGAGGAAAACTAACCAAAGTGGAGAAATGAGCAAGAAAAGTGCTAATATTATATATGAAATACACCTATAAATCATGCTCATTTGGACACTTATCACACCCTCACACTTATCTTTTTGCTTGTCCTCAAGCAAAACCACGTACCCAAGTAAGTAGGGAATGCTCAATACTAACAAATATTATTATGAAGGGTAGGATAAACATGATCTTTTAACTTATTGAGGAGTGTGAAAAATTAACTGCTGGTGGCATAGGTGTGCTCAGAGTAAAAATAAAATATAGAGTTTCGGGGTATGGTCTAAGGTACTTCAATGTTTCTTTTTAGGTGACTCTGAGAACTTTTACCATGGCCAACTTCTCTCAAGAATGGGCATTGAGGAGAAAACAAAAGGAAAAATAGATTCATGCATTTGTTTCACTTTTGCATAAGGGATGAGAAAATGTAGGCATCACGCCTTTGTATTTAAGAACACTCAACTCTCTTTGTTGGTTACCAATGGTGTCTCACAAGTCCCTTATTATTTTTTTTAATTTCTTCTTCCTTTTTTTTCAACAGAGAAGCACCCCTTAGCAATCCCTAAGAGAGAAGACAGAAAGAAACCCTGAGCAAAAAATCCAACCATTTGCAGATTATTTGGTCACACCGCATATAAAATGCTCCTCAAAAGTAATCAAAATTTTAAAATTTGTACCATTTATCCCACAATTCATAACAGTATTTATTCTTAAAGAAACAACCCACATATAACGGGTCCATAATATTTGAATTGGACAAACGCATGATAAGGAGAGAGATTAAACATTTAAGCACAAAATGTCACCGAAAGGGCACACTCCCCCACACTTAAATTGAACAATGTCCTCATTGTTCACCAGAAAACAAGGGAAGGTTTCAGAAGACCTTTTCGGTAAGTAGATAAATAGAGATAACACAAAGATCACAAATAAACATTTAAGCACATAAACGCTCCTCTGCAGTTTTTATTTAAATAAAAGCATAATTAAAGAAACTGGTACTCCCCTGATTTTATTTTTGCTAGTTGCTAAGGAGTTCCCCCACACTTGAGCTTCAGCCTCAAGTAGCGTAGCTTGGTTGCAGTATGGATATGAAGGTGCACCTGCATAAGACACTAGAAGTAACCATACTACAAACTGGGTTAAATGTTAGCAAAAATAAAATTTAAAGAGATCCTGAATATTAAAACAGCAAAAAAAAAAGCAAATAAAATTAAAATTCATCCGGGTTGCCTCTCGGGAAGCTGCCCTTCTTTAACGTCTTTGGCTAGACGCCTGCTTCGTTATCCTGGATCAAAACAAAACGTTACCTCGGCATATAAAATAAGAAAATTAATACTCCACAAAATCTGATGTTTGAGGAGGTAATGCCGGGAACGTAGTTCTAACAGAAGACCCGGTGGTGATGATTTTTCTTCCTCAAATTGGAGGATGTAAACATCATCCTTTTGTAGGTGAGGCTGGTAGAAAGAACGCTGATTAATATCATCTTCAGAAAAAGTTGATTCTTTGAAGGTGATAGTGGCGTTTTGTTTGGATATATTGGCGGGAGGTGATGGCAATTCCTTCTCTTCATTTTCGAGGATGTAAGTATCATCATTGTCTGGGTATATTATAGAGAAGGAGGGAAAATAACGGTAGTTGATTTGAGAGGGAGGGGACTCCATGATTGGCTCGTCTATAGTGGGGTGTTCTACCTCTTGAACTGTTTCGCTCTTTGATTGCTGCTGTTGTTGAGTGATTCTCTCCAGGTAGTCTTGTTGATCTTCTAACCAGAGTTGCTCTTGAAATATGAGACAATCCTCATAATCATGAGCTGCCCCACAAATGGAGCAATATAAATCCTGCCAATATTCGAGCGCTTCTTCCATTTGCCACGTACAGATTTTTATTTTTATTTTTTTGTGTTTTTCTGTATACAAAACGAAACTAATAAAACAGATTACAAATAAACAGGTTAGAAACAAACATAAAAATAATATAAACAATATATATTTAGATAATTAATATAAACAACAAACAAAAATAATATAGACAAAATATTCTAACATAACAAGTGAATAATCCGGGGCTTAGGGACTAGAATAAACTAGTCCCCGGCAACGGCGCCATTTTGCAGACGTTGTAAAGTGAGTGGTTAAACTGGTGTAAAATTAAAAGAAAAGAAATTAAAACTCAAATTAAACGTCGGGCTGCAAACAAATCCCGGTCGTAGTAGTATAGTGAAATTGTAAGCGACCGGATGTCGAACCGTGGGTCTAATATACATATAATAGTACCTAAGCGTGTCACAAAAAGGGGGGATTAATTGACTTGTAATATAAATAAAAAGAAAAGATAAAATATACTAAGTTGACAGATAAATTAAATGGAACTCTGGGTCAGGTTATCATAATCTGCATAATTAAGCTATCTCTACTGGTTTAATAATTTGGCAAGGTTCCTATTATTTTCTTAAGGCCTAAGTCATAGACTCAAAAACTCGTTTACCTGAAAATGCAAGGTTCTAATCAAGGTTCAAGCAAAATGCCTGTAAACGGCAGAGGAGTATTTGAGGAATTCATTTGCAACTGAATACTAACTTATTAAATCATAACAAGTTTCCTCCAGTTGTACGTCTTAATTAACCTATCTATTTATCACCGGTCTGATCAAAATAGACTTAGGAAAGCAATTTAATAAACTCATGACATTTATTAAAAAGGTGCGAGATAACCTTTAAAACGTAACAAACTGTATTTAAATAAACTAGTAAAAATAATGAATAATTAATACAAACACATAATAACCATTCCCAGAGTATACGTAACTAGCCTAACATATTAAATAGAAAAACAGAAACAAGAGTAATAGAAATCATCTGTAATCACTCCAGCTCGCCCTGCTATTTGTATACGTAGGACTAGAGGTGGATGTGGTAGAATGTGAAATAAATAAAATGGAGAAGGCGGGAGAAAAGAAATGAGATGGCGTGAGGTTTGTGGTGAAGTGGATGTTGGGTCACAGATGGATGATGGATGGTGGATGTGTTTTGAGCAGAAGGCTCGTGCGTCTTATATAGAAGGAAGAAGAGAAAATGAAGATAACAGACGCGTGATGGATTGAGGCGGTGGAAGAAGCTGGATAAGATTTGCAGACTGATTGATCATTTATTGCAGGGGACAGAACGTGTGCAGAGTAGATGGATATTGCAGACAGTGGACGAGTGGACGAGTTGCAGAAGTCGGCGAAGGCAAGTTGCAGACGGCGCGACGGAGAAGATAAGCTCGCGCACATTTACACGCGTCCGCTTCGAATGAGGCGGGAGCCTCTCAGTGTTGTCCGCCTGTTTTCAGGCGGTTGTCTCTTATCACTCACGTCCGCCTGTTTTCTCGACGTCGCAGATCACTCACGTCCGCCTGTTTTTAGGCGGTTGCCTCTGTCTATCGTCCGCCCATTAAGAGGCGGTTCACCACTGCCTTGTCCGCCAATATAGAGGCGGTTGTCACACCCCTCTCTTGTCCGCCTGTTATTGAGCGGTACAGGCTTGTGTCACGTCCGCATGAATGCATGCGGTTGTATGTAACCACCTATTTTCTTCTACGAACTTCGACTCGCTCTATATTCCTCGTTTGGACTCCGTTTTCTGAGCCGTTTGCGTCTATGCGTTCGTCTCTTTGCCTACTTTACCCCCAGCTTGGTTTTCCTCATGTTAAACCAATAAATTTGTGAGATAAACAATAAAACATAAACTAGAGGAAAACTAACCAAAGTGGAGAAATGAGCAAGAAAAGTGCTAATATTATATATGAAATACACCTATAAATCATGCTCATTTGGACACTTATCAGTACTAAGCTTCAACTTCGTACCCAAGGCTTCCTGAACCTGTCCCCAGAATCTGGACAAAAATCGAGGGTCCCTATCAGAAACAATAGTCTTTGGCACATCATGGTGCCGGATCACCTCCTTCTGGAACAAGTCCGCTAACTTCGGGACGTTCCAGGTATCCTTCATAGCAAAAAACTTTGCCACCTTTGTCAGACGGTCCACAATGACCCAAATCGTGTTCAGTCCTCCCTTAGTCGGCGGGAGACCGACAACGAAATCCGTCGAGATGTCCTCGAACTTCCAACAAGGAATAGGCATAGACTGCACTAAACCTCCGGGTCTCCTATGCTCAAACTTAACCTTCTGACAGGTCAAGCATCTAGCCACGTACTCAGCTACATCCTTCTTCATCCCGCTCCACCAGAAATGAACCTTCAAATCCTTATACATCTTCGAAGAACCAGGGTGGACGGATAAGGACGAGCAATGAGCCTCCTGGTATCTTCTCCTTCAGATCAGGAGAACTCCGGAATACATAATCGGCCATTCAGTCGTAACATGCCATCATTACACAGTTCGAAATCATACTTCTGTCTTTCAAAACAACCCTCTGACATTTTCTGTTTGATGCTCTCCAAATACTGATCACTCTCCTGAGCTCGTATCTCATCAATCATACTGCTGCTCGCTACTAGTGTAAATAATGAATGAGCTCTACGGCTCAGGGCGTCGGCAACTACATTTGCTTTGCCCTCTTTGTACCTCAGGTCTATGTCGTAGTCCTTCAAGAACTCGACCCATCTTCTCTGTCGCATGTTCAGCTCCTTCTGAGAGAAGAGATGTGTAGACTCTTGTGATCAGAGTAGATAGTGACTGTCACACCATACAAATAATGTCGCCAGATCTTCAAAGCGAAGACTACTGCGCCTAACTCAAGGTCGTGTGTGGGGTAATTCACCTCATGCTTCTTCAGCTGTCGGGATGCGTAAGCAACTACCTTCCCGTGCTGCATAAGCACACAGCCTAGACCGGTTCCAGAGGCATCACAATACCTCGAACCCATCGGTGCCCTCAGGGATAGTAAGAACGGGCGCCGATGTCAGGAGATCCTTCAGCGTCTGAAAGGACTGCTCACACTCTGCAGACCATAAGAACTGGGATTCCTTCTTCATTAGATTAGTCATTGGTTTGGCCTCTTGGAGAAGTCCTTCACGAATCTTCGATAATACCCTGCCAAACCCAGAAAGCTACGGACGTCTGTGACTGTCTTCGGCCTTGGCCAACTCTTCACTGCCTCAATCTTAGCAGGATCTACAGATATGCCGCTAGCTGATATATGTGTCCTAGAAATGACACGCTGTCCAACCAGAACTCACACTTAGAGAGTTTGGCATACAGCTGGTTCTCTCTCATAATATTCAACACCTGTCTCAAATGTAACTCATGATCTTCCTTGGTCTTTGAATAGATCAGAATATCGTCGATGAAGACTACAACTGAACTATCAAGATGCTCTCTAAAAAGACGGTTCATCAAATCCATGAATATGGCTGGCGCATTCGTCAATCCGAATGGCATAACGGTGAACTCGTAGTGTCCATACCGTGTCCTGAAAGCTGTCTTCTCAATATCACCCTCTACAATCCTAATCTGATGGTAGCCAGATCTGAGATCTATCTTCGAGAACACACTGGCCCCTCTCAGCTGATCAAATAAATCATCTATCCGTGGTAATGGGTACTTGTTCTTGACTGTAACCGCATTAAGCTCGCGGTAGTCGATGCAGAGTCGCATACTGCCGTCCTTTTTCTTGACGAACAACTGGAGCACCCCAAGGAGAAACACTAGGTCGAATGAATCCCTTGTCGAGGAGGTCCTCCAGCTGTAGCTTCAGCTCCCTCATCTCAGCCGGTGCCATACGGTAGGGTGCCTTAGCAATAGGGCCCGTACCTGGCAACAAGTCGACGGCGAACTCAACCTCGCGCACAGGCGGCATGCCTGGCAGCTCATCAGGAAATAAGTCGGGAAAATCTACCACGACTGGAATGTCTACGTCCGTCACGTCGCTCTGTCTCGTGTCCTGTACATAACAGAGGAAGGCTTGTCGGCCCTTCCTAACATCCTTCATCAGGGACAATGCTGACACGATCTTGACAGTCGGCTCTCTCCTCACACTGCGGTATGACACTGTCTGCCGCTCGGCCCCTTCAGTAGTAGTCGATGCTCTGCACAATGAAGGCGGCCCCTATGCTTCTGTAGCCAATCCATGCCCACTATGATGTCAAAACCCAAGTTCTTGAACTCAATCAGATCAATGGGGAAGGTCTCAGTCATAATGCTGATCTCTAACCCTGTATACTGTCTGGTGCAACCTACTTTCTCCTTCGAAGGAAGGGTGACTGAAAAGTCTGAAAGCTGTTCGGGGGTGGCCCCCAGCTTCTTAGCAAACGTCGAGAAATAAAAGAATGCGAAGCCCCTGAGTCGAACAATACGGAAGCACTAACACCATCAATAGGAAAGGTACCTGAGATCACCTCTCGTATTAGCATCGAGTCCCAATAAATCACTAATTTACTGTTGTTTGTAATTGTCATACCTGTGATGACATTACCAGACTCCTTGGCTTGCGCCATGTCTAGGATGCAGATGGTACCCTCCTTTCCATTTCTATGGCCTGAAGTTATGAATTATCGGTATCAACAAAACTGAACATATACTTGAAGGTATAAACTCTTA
Source organism: Limonium bicolor (assembly GCA_023374045.1). Classification (NCBI taxonomy): domain Eukaryota; kingdom Viridiplantae; phylum Streptophyta; class Magnoliopsida; order Caryophyllales; family Plumbaginaceae; genus Limonium; species Limonium bicolor. Next base: position 527,822,012 of record CM041776.1, read on the forward strand.
TTTCATTCATCCAACTGTATTATACAAGGTTACACACTTAGCTACTACTATTACATCAATACTGTCTGAAAGTCAAGTTTAAACGGCCGGTCGGATGTGGGTATCATTCACTAGAGGTGGTGCGGTATTGAGCTTAATGCTCTTAATACCATGATATACAAGTCTCGACTCTCCACCAAATACCAAACATCCCCAGACTTGAGGATGATCTTGCTTGCTAGATCCATCCTCTTCTGGTCTCCATAGATAAACTCAGCATCATCGCCGATGGAGAATGACACAACCGGTATTCCTCTGGTGATGGACTCGGTCGTCTCATCACGGTCCTGGTGCATTCCAAGCTTTCCTCCCTGCTCATAGTAGTTGATGATGCAAACGTCAGGTGTCATGTCGGGTAATGGATAAGTCTCACAGTCTTGAGCAATATCCATTGCGTTTCTCACCAAGGTAAGGAAACTCTCAGGTATCTAGGTATAGATACGTCACCTACCATCCTCACCTCTCGATAAACCCTAGCTTGTGGATCCCAATCTTTCCCTAAGCACATCATGTGCAGTTTCATTCTAGAACCACTATTAAATACAGGGGTATAAAAACCTCCTATGCCCTTACCCAAAGCTCTACACTCATTCACTATGGTGATTTGCTCATCTAGGGTTAGGAACTCTCTGAGAAGTATCATGCCCGGTCTGACTACATGACACAACTCACTAGGGTACTCCCGTCTTTCTTCCACGGGTCTAGGTGATCTCTGTCTTGTAAGTGTGGGATAGCAGATATCGAAGTCTCCTAAGAGGTAAAGGTTTCCTAGGTAAGTTGTTCATCTAAAGCGGTAACTTAAACACACATTCATGCTAAGGTAAAGCGTTTAACACTTAGTCATGCTTTCATACAATGGTTAAGGTTTCAAATGCTAACCTTCACCGCGCTGGGTACTAGTGCTAGCGCCTGAAGCTCCCGCTGCATTCAGCATACTGTTGCCCGGCAGGTTCCTCTGGTTCTGCTGCTGTGGCTGCTGATGCTGCTGCCCCCTCTGGGCTTGGGGCGCCGGCCCCCTCTGGCCACCTCGAGCTCCACCTCCTCCAGTAGGTGCGCTCTGAGTCCCCTTCTGCGGGCGGTACGCTCGGCTCTGGATTAGAAAGCACTCGAACGACCTGTGGCCCTTCTTTCCACAATGGTGGCAGTCCACCGCTTGCCCGGTGCAGTCGACACCCGGGTGGTCTTTACCACAGCGCTTGCAGTGAAAGTGGCGCTGGGGTGCAGAACCTATTATCATATCGCACTCAGGTTAGTACAAGGATGGTAATGGGTAGTGTAGTACTCAATTTATTCACAAGGTTAGATCGCTTACCCTTAGGGGGTACAGATCTAAGAGGCTGCACATCGTGTAGGTAGGCCCGGTCAGCATCGGGACCTTGTCCTTACCCTTTTGGCTGGCCTGCTCCTTCTTCTTCTCCCTCCAGGAGAACTTTTTCTTCCTGTGATCGTCAAAGTGTCAGGAATAGCAGGTATAAAAGCAGGCAGTAAGTAAGTAATTTAAATGGATTAAATAACTTAAGGTGGTTCTTACTTCCAGCCCTTACTGCCTCCGCTTCCAGCCTCAGTCTCCGCCTCCTCTGGGGCCTTACGCTTCTGCCCCTGGCCGTCCTCCCGGCTGTTCACCATCATCTCAGTCCGAGAAGCAGCGTCATAACACTCCTGTAATACATCAATGAGTTCCCCGAACTTGTAATAAATCAAACTGAGTTATAAGGTACAACTGTCAATTAGTTTTACCTGAACCGTAGGGTACAAGGTAGCACCCATGGCGGCCTTAATAGCATATCTCAACCCGCCTCTAAATTTCTCCACCTTCACATCAGAATAAACAACTCCTGGGACGAAGTCCAAGAGCCCAATAAACAAGGAGTAGTACTGATCTACTGTCATACTACCCTGCCTCAGGGCCTCAAACTCCTCCCTCTTCCTCTGCTTCAATGAGCAGGATAGTACTTCTCTCTCAACAATTCCACAAAACCAGTCCATCCAAAACCCTCTATAGCAAGATAATGTGCCTTCACGGACCTCCACCACGTGCTGGCAGCGTCCTTCAGGTGAAAGGCTGCTATATCGACTCGGTGCTCAGCAGGCACGTGTATGGCATCGAAGGCCTTCTCGTGCTCAACAATGTACTCTCCAGGACAGTGGGGTCAGCAACTCCATCATAGGTAGGTACTCGCGTGTCAGCTACGCTCTTCAGCCAATTCGGCTCTCTAGGTGCGGGTACGGGTGGGACTACCGGTGGTGCAGGTGGTGCTCCTATGTGGATACCTCCCATCTGGGCTAGCTGAGCGAAGACGGCAGCTACCGTCTCAGCCATGCCCACGGCTGGGGCCTCCGGAGGACCTGCTCCAGGCCCGCCGCCTCTTCCACCACCTCCTCTACCTGCTGATCGCCTCCCAGAAGACATCTGAAGAATTCAAAGTTAAAGTCAACACTCGGTACAAATACCGTACTTATCTCAACCATAAGTTCACATAGCCCTAAAAGGCATAAAACACATTGTCCCCGACAATCTCCTAACTCAAATCATTTACAACTATCTCCTAGGTACTGGTGTGTGAATAACCTAGGCTCACGGTACTTAAACTACTATCTCTTGTAATCAGAGCGGTACTCCGCTCTGATACCACTTTTGTAACACCCCTACTAATCCTGCTTCCTAAAATAATATAATCGCAGCGGTAAATAACAATTGTCGTTCTAATGGTGTCACAGTTATCACTCGCCCATACGGGTGATAACGATTACCTGATAATCAACATGCGAAACGTATTCCCGCAGTGACCACAAGATAGATAGTAGTACTTAAACAATTTAAAACAAATCTAACAACAACCAATTATTACAGACCGTGAGCATCTAAACCAAATACACCTCGGTTAAACAACCCGAGTCCAAAACAACCTGAGTATCACACCGTACCAAGTCTAAACCAACAGTAATCACAATAGTCACGCCTCGCTGCGACCCACCAGCTAGTCACCTGCAAAAATGGTTTGTGGTATGGAATCAGCCCCTGCTGAGTATGTCATCACATGCCCCGTCATGCCCCCAAAGACCCCTCAATTATTTGGTCGAGAGCATGAGGTTCATTACATGCAATACCGTTTTAATATTTAAAACTGTAAAACAATTAACAGTAACATCCATACAATAACACAACCATCAACATATATAATAACCACAAGTATAACCAATGAACAACCAAGCGAAACAACGAGAATAATAAACAAGTACTAGTTCTCGTCCATGGTGTAGAAACCAATATCGTTCGCCACTGTATAATTCTTAACTGTATTATTTGTTCAGTTATACCTAGTGACAATGTCTCGTTAAAACGACATGTCTCTAGTTACCCATATTATGGCGGGTCACCCACGGCAGTAGCCACTCCAACGGTAGAGTCTCCGACCAACGAGCCATTCTAGCTCACGGGAAATTTTCTTGATACTTGCGGACCCGTACGCGGACATCCTGGTATCGTTTTTGTGATCACAGCGCACCAAGAGCCACATCCTCTGGCTTTACTTTCCATTCTTAATTAATTATTATATTCCATCGCATCGCATTACCAAATTTTCCTAACACAGCAGACTAAGGTCATTAGTCCAATCCGGAGTCTGTAAACTCGGGATCCAGTGTTAGATACGAGAGCGGCGTATAGAAAGGCCAATGCTCCGTATAAAAGTCTCGGATAATATGTATATCTTATTATCCTAGTGCTACAACGTTTTTCTGACGATCCTTATATTTCATATAAGATAGCACCATAGCCGCTAGTTCGTTTTATATATATGGTCCATATATACGAACCGTACTGTTAACTCAACAACAGTAATAATAAGCAGCTATAAATATACAATTCATGCATTAATTATCACATTCAGACAAACAATCTTATCACAGATCACACAGAAGTCTGAACTGAGGAAGCCCTCAGAGACAATCAGAGACACATAACAACATACCGTTCACCCTGATGTATTACGGTGGAGTATGAATCAGCAAGATCCTATGCTCCTTGTGTAGTCTCTAACAGTCTAAACAATACATAATGCTACTGATTAGCATACCGTATAACAACACAATCTACGGTACCCCGTACCGTCACTAACACTCCCGGTTAACCCCCCGTTATAACTATCAATGTTTGTCGGGTTTTGGTTTAACTCGAGATTGGAAAAGTGTTATTACATGCGTAGTTTGTCTTGTATATTAATATACTTATTGTTGAACTTGTTATCGCATGTGACTTAACTCACCCTTGTATGTCGTATAGTTTTTTTCATTATTGCATGTGTGATCCTTTGTCATGCACTATGCATCTCACCTTAGTATTTATTTTTCTAAGGTTTGTCTCTTTTTTTTTAAATTCAATGTGGTATAATTCATTGTAAACAATACTTTGAATTATAAATCCTTATTATCCCATGTATACTCTAACATTAGAATTCCACATCTAATGTTTGTAATTCTTTTCCCTTTTATCATATGTCATTTTAATTATGAAACACATGGTCATTAAACCATATTATATTTTTCCACCATAACATATATTTATTTATGTGTATGTATTTGTGAACTATTTTCTATATGGTAAATCTTATAATATATATTCATTCTTTTAATGAATACCTCTTATATTATAAATGTTATAATCTTATAACATTAAAACCATATTATAAATTCCATTTAAAAATGTTAATATTTCCGAACAGCACCTATGTTCTTAAATATTTACAAAATCCCACCATAATTAATATAATGTTACATTATTTTATATAACATATATGACATTTAAGTCATTAAAACAATTATAACCTATAGTTATATTTTGTTTATAAAATACCAAATAGCCCCTTATATTTTCGGCTTCCATTATATACCACTAAACTTCTATAAATCACAATTCCATCCCAATTTATAATACATAGTTTTCTAATTCCATTAAAACTATATATTCATATCTTTATAAAACCTTATATATATCCAAAAATTACCAAACTATACCAAAAGGTTATAAATATTATAAACCTTATACTTCCTTTAAATCTCGGTTTTACCCCTTTGTTACCCATTTGTAACAATGTTATAAAATATCTTATATTATACTCATATAAACTCCAAATTTAACCAAATAAATTTCTAAAAATTCCTAATAACCTAAGGTTTGTACTAAACTCCATTTAGTACCCCAAGTTTTCGGAAATTACATTATAGCCCCATCTCTTTTAAATCTTTTACAATTAATACTTATCTTAAATAAGGTTTATTTCTTTCAAATTTTCCAAACTTGGTCAAAGTCTCCTATATAGTCAACTTTGACTTCTAATACCAAATGGGAACCAATTTTTCGGTAATCACTAATAATAACCTATACTTTTCTATTTTTACAATTTTGACCCAAAACTTTATAAAATGTTATAATTTTTATTAAATTCATTTAAAAACCCTAAATTGCTCTAAATTAAGCCCACGGCTTTCTAATTTCCTAGTAATTACGAATTGGCCCCAATTTTAATTATAAGCATAAATAAAACTAAATAAGCTTATAAACTTAAATTAAAATGGCCTAATGACATGGCCTTATTACAACCTTGAACTTGCAAAATAAATTACACAATAAATGTCTCAAAATATAGCATATATTCTCGGCCTCACCTTGGTTTAATTATTTTTCCACATAATGTCATAATTTGACCATTATGTTAATTAAATCTCTTAAATGACTAGCTTAATTTATCTTAGCCATTTTTTTCCATTTTTAGGTCAATATGACCTATTATAATTTCACTCTCGGCCATATATATATATATATGCTTAAAATTATAAAAATCATAAGTTTAAGGTGTTTATACCTTGATTATTCCTTGTATGGGCTCGGTCACTTGTAGGAAAATTCACCACTTATTTAGACATGTTTAATACACAAAAACAAGATATGGTTACACTCCAAGCTTGAGCTTAACCATAAGGAATAATTAATGTAAGATTTAAGGCAAAAATCACCTTAAAAATGCAAGGGAAGTTCTAGGTGGTTTCGACCTGAACAAACACACCACAAGGTGTTAGATCCACCATATTGACATAGGAAATAGTTAGATCACAACAAGCTACCTTGTTATTAGGTTTTACCTTGGAAAATGCCTTAAAAGAGGTATTTCTCTTGGATCTTGGCCACCTTGCTCCAAATGGCTAACCAACTGAATGAACATGTAAATATGAAGATTATGAGTGTATAAACTCATAAAAATCAGAGGAAGAAAACCGCTTGAAGATTGAGAGGCTTAAGGTATGTTTTTACCTTAAAATGCAATTTTGAGCAACCTTGGTCCCTCTACTTGTCTCAACCGAGTTTAGCTTTGTTCTAACCTTAGAACACTGAGAATGAGCCATAGGAATTGATGAGCCACGAAATCTAGGTGTTGGTAGTGAAGAGATGAAGAAAAAGGCTAAAAATGACCTTAAAACACTTACCTTAAGAGCTTAGGAGTTAGATCTGCCTTCCATGTTGGTAGCAATTTGTCTAACATCATTTATGCTGTCTCCTCCCCTCTTTCCAGCCGATTTCCTTGAGGTCAAATGGGTCATTATTTGACCATTGACCATACTTGGTCAATTGACTCATGCGGGCCCCACATTAGGGTTTATTAATATTTAATATTAAATTTGTAAAAATCGTAAATTCTGGAATTAAATTCCTAATATGATATAATATGATAAAATATCATATTTCGGTAATTATAATCTTTAAGCCCATTAAAAATCAATTTAGAAGACAATCTCACAAAAACGTGCTTTAAGGTGTTTTAGTGCACATTTTTGTGTCACAGGGTGTTCCTGAGCTTAGTTCTCTTTGAGAATGGTTTTGTTGTGTTCCTTACTTCATTATAATACTTAGGAATCCACTTTGGATCCTATTTGAGGTCATACAATCTTTATGGTGTATTAAAGCACATTTTTGGCTTTACCGATCTTATGGCGTGTTTTGCCTTGTTGAGATCTTTTAGATTGTTCCCCAATAATGTTTAGATGTTTACTAATCATCTTAGATCATTAATAGATCATTTAATTATATTTTAAAGGTTAGGGGTATTTCTGTATTGAACACCCGACTGACCCGGGTGTGTAATGAGGCTAACTAGACCTTTGTATGTATTGGAGAATTGTATCTCCGTAATGCGGTGAATATGGGTAAGTACGAATGGTTGACTTGAATTGTATTCTTTGTATGCATTGTATGTGTGTATGCTTTGTGAAATGAATGTATTGAATTGTATTGCATAAAGCATGTATGTATGTATGAATGAAACGAACCGCATGTACTCGGCCAATTAGTTGGCGTACCCTCGCTAGCACGCGGGGTATGCGGTTATCATATGCAGCGTAAGCTGACCCCCTAGGGGGAATGTTTTTACTCCACAGGTACCCGCGAGGCATGAAGGTAGAGTAAGGAGCGGATGTAGTTCTTTTTGGTAGTTAGTAGGATTGGGATGGTGTACCGAGTTGTACACGGCTAAGGCCTTTAGGGGGAATGTTTTTACTCCACAGGTACCCGCGAGGCATGAAGGTAGAGTAAGGAGCGGATGTAGTTCTTTTTGGTAGTTAGTAGGATTGGGATGGTGTACCGAGTTGTACACGGCTAAGGCCTTTTGAGTAGCCGGTGTACCATGTGGTACACCTTTTCAGATATTGAATTCTTAATTGGATAGTAAGGAGAGGATGTATAACTCTTCATTTTTGGGAAGTAGTCTTGGAATGTAATTCATATATTCAGTATACTCGGTAATCAAATGTAAGTTAAGTATTTGGTATTGTAAAGTAAGTAGTATGTATTTGGTTTATTCTAATCGTCAGACCGAAACGGTAAGTAGTAGTAGCCTTGTTAACCTTGGAAGGTTGACGGCGTTGTATCACCCGCCGGGAGTAAGTAAGTATTCCGCTGCGAGTAAGGTAATTATGGGAATGATTAGAGGATAATGGAAGGATTAGCGGTTGGGGTGTTACAACCCCAAACCTTAGTATGTCGTTTAAACATTAAAATATGGTATATTAAGACTAAAAAGAGTCTTATAAACATTAGTAAACAATTTAAACCATAGAAAACACAAATAAATACGTTAAAGTCAATTAGGGCTAAGATGTGCTCTAAGCTTGGGATAAGCTTGGTTAAGACCTAATGAGCTTACCAAGACCTTATTTATATATTACTGAACATATTAAACCAAATACCAAAGAAAACCAAGCTTGAAAACAAGTCAAAACACAAAATGTGCTTTAAGGAGTCTTAAAGCACATTTTTGAAAAATTGTCTTGTAAATGGGTTTTGAATGGCTAAATGTCCTTACTTTTTAATTAACATGTGTACTCTTTAGTATTACATTTGGAAGTCTAAATCAATGGGAAATCAAAAATTTCACAACAATGTGCCTTGTTTTTATGAATAGTATTTTAAATAAGCTAGTTTATAACATAAGTCAATATAAGAAAGTTAAATGGTCAACAAAGACTAAAATACCCTTAGTAACATAAAGGGGGACGGTTTTTATGGTAATGAGTCACCACTTATGCTAGCTTATTAAGTAAAAGAATAATGATAAAGCAAATCACTATTTACTTTAAGCATAAATATCTTACAACTTAACTTATCTTCATTCTACCTCATTTCTTTCACACTTCCACCGTCTTGTACCTTCCTTCTTGCTCTCTTCCACGGTAAAGCCACAGCACCACCATGATTTGTCATCTTCAACCTCTTGTAATTCCTAGCTCCCTTTGCCAAATCAAAAACCAAGACCACCATTCTCTTTGTCTTGTCAAGCTCTTCAACTTCATCCTTTCAAAACTCTATGGGCTCCATTTCGGTGCCAAAAGGAATCTCCATGGGAGGAGCTTGAGCTCATCTTTTCACATATTATTGTTCTCCTTTGCTTCTAGGTAAGGAAACTCAAAGAAAAATAATATTTCCTTCATGTTTGTATGTTGTCCGAAAAACACCATTAATGGTGCCCTTTACCTTGCTTGTTCAAGCTTCATTTGAATCTTCCAAGGGCTTGGTGGAGTCCTCTCTTGCTACATATCCAAACTCTCTTTTATATACAAGGTAAAACAATCATCTAAATGTTCTAAGACAATATATGTATTTAGGGTTTACAATGGGATGAAGCATAAAGCTTGTATACTCATTTCATTATTTGTATATTGTTTAGAAGTTGACAAGCAATCAAACATCCTTACTGATTTTAATCAAGGAAACAAGAAAGAAGTTTGTGAGGAAAAGAGGTAAATATGCTAACCTAATGTAGTTTAATGTCTTAGGAGAAATGAGCCTATATTGCTTATTAAAACTACTTAAGGAGCAAATGGTAAACGACTTAGTAAAATGCTCTCAAGGAGACTATTAAAGGGCATATGTGTTGTTGTATGTATTTGCAGGTCAAAGGCAAATATAATGTGAGAAATTCAGTGTCTATGGTTTATGCAATTTAAGGGCCTAAGAGCCATGTTATTTATGGGCCTAAGTGCCAAGCAATTTAAATTATGCACTATATTGTGATGTTGTGTTAAATGAGTGAAGTTTTGTGTACAAGAATGTTCTTGATGGATTTTAGTGTTCTTGGATGTTTAATGGTGAAAACAATGTGTTTTGGCTTAGTAATGTTCTAGGAGAGTTCATGTCAAAATTTAGGTAATGTACAAGAAGTTCTAAGTGTTTAAATAAGATTTGGTGAACTAGAAAGTGTTAGAAGTGACTAGGTATATTACTAGGGAAAGAAAGTGTATTAAGGTGTTTTTAGAGTGCAAGAAGAACTTAGGCATTATCTTAGAGATTGTAGAAATCAAATGATTGTTTTGGAATGCACCAAGTCATTTTGGAGTGTGTAGAGATTTAGGCAAATTTTGGTAAATAAGGAGAAAGTATAAACTTGTAAAGGGATTTCAAGAATGGCATAAGGAAATGTGGTTTGTAAGAAAAGATGCTTGGAAGATGATGTTTAATGGAGAGGAAAATACTTTGGCATAATGGTTATTATAGGCATGAAACACCACTTGGAAATCTAAGGAGAAAACCTTATAAGTGTTAGGAGTTTTGGTAAGAAATTAACAAGTGTTTAAGAGTGTAGAAAATGAACTTTCCTACACGTCCGAACTTCTGTCCGAATTTGGAAGTCCGGACGTGCCCTGTTGCGTTAAGTTTTCTGAGTCTCGGCCACTGTCAGAACTTCTGTCCGACCCTAGAAGTTCAGACACCGCCATCTCTTTTCCCTGATTTTTCCTCGACCTATGTCCGAACTTAGGAAGATCGGACACAAGTTCGGACATACGTCTGGGTTCACCCTTTGAGTCTCGACTTGCGTCCGAACTTGGGAAGCTCGGACACAAGTTCGGACAGGCCACTGTGTTGCCAAAAATATTGTTTAAGGCTAGAAAACTTTGTCTAAAAATGATGATTAGTTAGTAATGATGATGTGAGGTTGTCTAAGACATGTTAGGTGAGTTATAATGGCAAATAAAAGGGTGAAAAGTTATAACAGGTGTGAAAATAAAATAACTAGTTATGTGATGTAATAAGTTAACAACGAACTAGTGCGTTAATTAACCGACGTTACTAAATGTGTATAGGATTCTACAACGGTGGAAACCAGTCGAAGCAAGGACCGAGGTATGGTTTTCTTGCAGTCTGTTGCCTACCGGCTTACACCGGCTTGTGTGCTGTTTGTTTTTCTGTATGTTTATGACCTTGTAAGACTTAAGTCATGTAACGAGTTTACAGTTGTTTATATTATTGTATTGTTGAAGTGTGACTCATACCCCTTGTGTGTGTCTAACAAGACTTAACCTCATGCTGTGATTTGTTATTGAGTTCCAACAGTGAACTTCTAACGAGTGTTAACTGGGGGGGAGGAATCCGGTTGTCCGGTCACGCGTGTAAGTATAGGAGTAGATATCTGTATCAGATTCGACTCTTATAATGTTAAGATTGTTCTCCTTTATTTGGCGTTCGATCTCTCGCTAGCTTCCTCCAAAGCTTACCTATTCTGACTTATGATCGGTTTAGTGGGAACATGTGTTTATGTGGTGTGTTCGGGTCACAATATCTGATCCATCTGTGAGTTAAGTTACTCGTTCGACTAACAGAAAGGTAATGAGTGTGTGTAACAAGCTTAACATGAGGGTGAACCATTCTCTAGGCTTCTTATGTTGATTAACCTTCTTGGTTAGTTGTTGTGGGAAGTGTACTCACTATGTGTATTGTTTTACTAAGCAATATTTCTTGCTATGTTATATATGTTGTTTGTGTAAAATCAATGCCATGTTATCATGACAATTAGTTGCGCGTATCCCGGTAGCCGATGGGCTGCGCGTTAGCCATACCAGGCAAGGGTTGTTGACCCCCTCGGGGGCTCCATATTTTTACTCAGAATGAGGATCGAGGAAGCAGAAGGGCTATAGACTCTAGGTTACAGGAATACTTTTGGTTATTTTGAATGTTTAGCACGGGATGCGCCTGTGCTCCCGTGGCGATATATTTTGGTTCCGTTGTACTACAGTGACGGTATATTGTCGGTTTACAGTGAATGAATGTAATTAAGTACTCGGTATTGTATATGATGTATTTATGGTTTTAGTTCTATGCTCGGGAGTCTGATCATCAGACCGGTACACTTGTATTTATTCTGCCTTGTTAACCACGTGGGTGGTTAACGGCGTTGTAGCACCGAACCGTTAGTTATTGTTTAGTTGTTTATTTCCGCTACGATTTCAATTATGGTTAAACGCGTAGTAGGGGTGTTACAAAAAGTGGTTTCAGAGCGAAGTATCGCTCTGATGACTAGAATGCCGAGCTTAGGAATATACCGAGTGAGGAAACCTAACCATAGTTACCTAAGTGAACAGTTATGAAAGGGTTAACCACTAACTAAGTGTGGAGATACCTTGTTGTCGGGAAAACATTACCACCGTTGGAACTGATAAATGTGCAAGCACCATGCTAATGAATGTTCGTGTGAATTCAGATGTCAGGTAGACCACAAGGTCGAGGCCGCGGGCGCGGCATTGGTGATACCGGGAACCAGGGAGAGAACCCTACGGCGCAGGTCATGGCCGACGCTGTTGCGGCCGCCGTAGCCCAGATGGTCCCACAATTAGTAGCTGCAATTCTACAGGGGCAACAGCCCGAAGTTCAACCACCACCACCACCACCGCGACGAGAGACCAACTGGGTCAAGGCGTTAGCTAATTTGAGACCCCCGTCGTTTAATGGGGAGACCGACCCTCGTAAGCTGGAGGCGTATATCTCCGAGTTGGAGACCGCCTACGAGACCTTGGATGTGCCTGCTGGAGCCAAGGTCCGTCTTGCCGCTTACTACCTGAAGGGTTCGGCACAAATTTGGTGGAAGGTTGTGAGAGAGGACTGGATGGCGGATCCTCTGTTTGGTTGGAGAGAGTATACGGCTCTGCTGCGAGCCAAGTATTATCCTGTGCATGTACAAGAGGCCAAGCGCCTAGAGCTGGATAGCCTGAGGCAGGGGGATAAGATGTCGGTTGATGACTACTACACCGCTTTCACCGGCCTTATCCACCTGTTACCAGACCTGGGATACTTGAACCGGGTGCTGGTGAACCGTTTCTACAATGGTCTCAGCCACCGTCTTCGCTACGGGATGGGGCAAGCTGAGTATACTACCCTGCAGGTAATTTGAATGAAGTGTGATGTGATAAGTGTAATCCATAGGTGAATATTAATGTGAGTTGTGAGTTGTTTGCGGGGCATGACTGACGTCCTAAATTCAGGAGTGCTATCATGTCGCTGCCAAGGTTGAGATCACCGTCCGTCTGAGGGACGAGGAGAATGCGCACAAGCGCAAGGCCACGAGCGAGGGCCAGAGTTCGCAGGGGTATGGGGGAGGAAAGAAAAGGAAGCCCTACCCTCAGCCCCAGAAGAGTCAGCACCAGGGTGACAAGGGCCAAGCCCAGACCACCACAGCTGAGGAGCTGTAACACCCCTACCGCTAATACCGTCATTACCGTCCAATTCCCTTACACTTCCAGAATCACACAGCGGATACTTACATACACACGGTGGGTGATACAATGCCGTTAGTCACCCACGTGACTAACAAGGCTACTCCTACTACATACATCATCGGTCTGATGGACCGGAATATCCGAGTACTACACATTTACAATACATGCTCCAAATACCAATCAAGTACTGGAACTTCCATTCATTACAATACTCCATAAGTTCAATACAATGTAATACACCGAGTTTACTAAGATCCTTATACAAATACAACACCTCTCCCAATTTCATAGATACTCATTAAGAGTCTATCCACTACCCATTCCTCACAAACTACTTACTTTCTAAGTACAAGGGGTGTACCACTTAGTACGCTTCTACATTCTACTTCTAACTATCCAAGTGTAGCCACCGGTCGCTTACCTTGACCATCTCCGCTTCGGGTACCTGCACACTAAAAACGTTCCCCCTAGGGGGTCAGCTTACGCTGAATATGATAACCGCATACCCCGCGTACTAGTGAGGGTACGCCGACCACTTGGTCGAATACATGTAATTCATTTTACAATACATACATGCATACATGCTTCCATACATAACATCACAATACTTTTACGCAAGGGACACATACATACACTTCAATACATACATGGTAAACCATACAAGCTAACTGATACATACTTACATTTCCCGAAATCCACAATACACAATACATATACAATACACCGTACTTGTAAGCTCCTTTTTGTCCACCCGGGTTAATCAGGTGGAGATTACCCTTTTGCTCATTACACCATACTTACGCATACATACTCATACTTTACTTACTTACTTACTCTTACTCATGTAAAGTCGTCGGGACCTCCGGTCCGGGGACTACTCTGTCCCACCACCGGGATTTACTTGGTTCACCAATCCAGGTTGCTACCCATTTAAAGGGGTTTGGGCCGTGGACCAGTTTAAGAACCAGGAATTGGATCCAACCTCTTGTGTCTCCTCATCCTCACGCGTGGCCGAAGCTATATCGGACTTCTACTCATTCCAATTTACTTATTACTTACATTAGAAGTTAGGTCGTTAGGAATTAGTAGAAGTCACACATCCAAGCCACAATAATATAATACATTGCTCATATATACATCCATACGAAATACAATACAATACACAAGTACGCTACAAATTACAAATACACCTCATCTTCATCCACATATTACATGAATTATACAAACTAGTGTTCAAGACAATGAATATCAAGAACACATAAATCAAGCACAAGTAAGTGCAATATAGTCCGATTCATGCATTTATCTTATTTAGGTGATCAAATAAGCACACAAATTGGGGTAACCAGATTAGGATACAGGGCATGAAGAAATCATACCTTTTACTAAAATTTACTTCACCGGGTGTCTCCTTGTTCCTTAGTCCTTACTTGTTCCTCGAGTCCTAGTCTCGAACCAATGACTACATGCCAAATGGTTCAATTAATACTAAGTGTTACAATACATACATAGTTACCACTCCCGCCGTTATCCCGTTGTTTCAGTTTAACTTAATATTCTTATACTCACAACTTTCTTAATCATTCCTCAAACTTGTTTACACTTCTTAGGGCCTTTAAAGGTCACCAAACAAGGCCTTAACAACTTCTAAAACCATTACCAATCAACCCTCCATGTTTAGAACCCTTGAAAACACTCTCTGCTGAATTCTGGGGGTGGTCCGGGACTTGGTCCGGGACTTGGTCCGGACCCTAAGTCCCGGACCGACACTTAACTTGACTTTCGGCCTATTTTTACACCTGGTCCTGGACTTGGTCCTGGACTTAAGTCCCGGACCAATTCCTGCATTCACTCTCGGGCCTTTTTTTGAAGCGGTCCGGGACTTGGTACATATCCTAAGTCCCGGACCCTGCTAAAAGCTGCTATTAAGGTAATTTTTCAACCCCTAATCAACCCTTAATCCACCTCCAATCATTCCATAATCTTTCCACATGTTTTGTACATATTTAAACACATTTAAACACTCACTAAAACTCCTTAAATCCATGGTCCAATACTTACTCAACTTCTTGCTCAAATTCACAAACATCAATTCTTACATTTTGCACTTTGCACACTAGTGCACTTCTAACTTTCTCTTGCTAGTTTCCTACCTCCTACCAACTCTCTTAATAACCATTCCAAATCCTTTATAACCATTTGCAATAACTATACTCAAGCTCTTAACTCATTTCCAAGGTTATGCACACCAACTTTCTTCCTAAAATTCAAGGTACTAATACACTGTTTTGCTACAGATTTTTGTTCCCACTTCTACCATTCAATACTCCCTCTATCAATACCATTCCTATCATCCTAATTGCATTACCTTCCACCCAAGTTCTCCCTGTTATCTAGCTCCATTCAAAATCTGTTACAACATGGTTAATCACTCACAACTACTACCAAAACATACCTAGTTATTGTCTAGGTTGTTCCTCTCCTTACACATCTAAGTCCTCTAATTTCCATACAAATTTGGGCAGAGTTTCCCCTAAAATTCCCACTTTGCCCACATACAATTTCAGCTAAAAATTCATTCCCAATCTCCATCTCGATTCACACATCATTACTCACACTACAACACACAAATTTTCCTGCACATATACATACATTACCCATGGTTTTCCCAAGCTTTGAAACAACATTTACAAGCTTCAAAACAGCTACATTACCTTACTCATCATACTTCAATGTACCTACTACTCATAACCTCATTCATTACCCATTTCAAGTACTTAAATCTGTTACAATACCATACACCAAAACTGGCTCAAGGTAAGGGCATTTACCTTGTTCTTTCTAGCCTCTCTTTCTTTCTCCTTTCTTCGTTCCTTCTTCCTTCCTTTCCTTTCCTCTCTTCTTGACCAACCGGTTATGGGGGCTCAATGTTCTAATGCTATAACCCATTATACATACCGATTTCAATTCCAAAATCAACCCTTAAATCAACCTATAGCTTAGAGCATGTTTCTAAGGTTTAGAAAAGGTGTTACCTTGCAAGGGTGTAGATGAAGTTTAGAAAAGCAACCGAAGCAAGATTTCCACTCCAAATGTGAAGCCAAAATCGGCTGGGAAGCAAGGAGTAAGAGGTTCCAAACTTAGAAATTTCTATTTTGCAAATAAGAGCTAAAAGTGCTAGTTTTTCGGATTTCTTTTTACCTCAAACCAACAAGGTGAAGGAGGAGCTTCTAATGGTGGTCCTCATCTTCAAAACCAGTCATACCCATGGAGATGAAAGTGGATATTTTCGAATTTGGAAAAGAGAGAAATGCTCTCCTTGATGAGAGGAATTCAATGGTACAAATTTTGTAATTTTTGGAGAAGGTTTAAGGGTTCAACAAGAGGAGAGAAGGGGAGTGCTGGAGGGGTGTTTGAAATCTCCATTAGAGGCAGCTTGAGGAGGAATAAAATCAGAGGGAGTGAGGGTGCAATACGTGAGAATGAGAGGGAGTAGGAGAGAGAGGGTAAAAGTGAGTTTTTACTTTTTGCTTTTGTTTACTTTATTGCCTTGTCATGTAGTATATTAGAAGCAATTAAAATAAGTGAGAGAGGGGGGGGGATAGAGCCGGCCACACTCACCACTCCCTACAGATTTTTAGTTTTTATTTCTAAAAGTGGACACACTAGTTTGTTCTCATTACGATTTACACCCCAAAATTTCCCGTTTTTACAGTTTTTACTATTTTCTCGTTTAATTGATTTTATTGGTTCTAAACCTTCATTAATGTTTATTAATGACTATTTGGTTGACCAAAATTGTTACGAGTCTATTTAACCCGCTTAAAGTCGCGTTTTCCCGGTTTCCTCGAAAAACACGCTTCAAGGTTCGTTTATGGTTTTAATCCATTTTAAGGACCCGTTTTCTTCGGGAATTGTTTCCGTACACTAATTAGGCTTGAATAAGCCTTAGGAATTCACATAATACTCTAACCGAGGTTTTGTACCTCCTATGGTTATTTAACGCTTATTTAGCGTTTTTCGCTTTTTAAGCGTTTCTTACTTTCTTTTGGATTTATTTTTCCTCACCAATATTACTTAGGCGTTATTAGGCCCTTAAATACATACTAGGATAATCTTAATCTCTATAATTATGTTCGGGGTATTTTAATCTACCCCCCTTAAGAACTTTGTCCTCAAAGTTGTTCAAGGTTATAGGTTTACGATGCTTACTCATTCTTACATGTCTAATACCAAAAGTCGCACATTCTTCCTCCTTACAATTTCCAAATCCATTACTCACGGTCTCTACATTCCATACCATACAAATGTACTGTAATTGCTCCAATCCACATTACTACCAACCATTGGTTCCACATTACCCGGTTTCCACATATATACAATGCAAAGCTATCCCCAAAGCAATGCAATAGACATCACAATCCCCGCAGGCACTTAGGTCATCTAGACACAGGACTCCTCTATGTCCCGCTGCCCTTGGGATAATACAATATGATATACTACTATCTTCTCCGGTATAAGCTTCCAACAATTCTCGTTCTCTAGTCTAGGGAAAATTTTCCACAACTATACTTAGAAATTTTTCTAAAAAAAACATGCAACTCCAAATTCCAGTTTATTTTCATTACTTCTAACCTATGTGTGATTCTTGTGACCACTTGAGGGGAGCTTCAAGAATCATTCGACCCTGATGTGATCAGCATCAGTGTTGAACTATCTTTCCACCCCAATTTGTGTCGGTTTCCCTTGATCTGATCAGGATCAAGTTGACTTCTCACATCAGTTTCAAACAACAAGTAATTCAATTATTTTCATTTTCTATCTTTTTTACTCTTCCAGTCATAATTATAAATTCATACATCTCCAAAGGATGGAATTCAGTCCATCAATCATCCTCCTCTACTTCCAAATTCGTTTATGAGATTCAATACTAAGTGCTCATTTCATCCACCTTCGCTACTCACATCCATTACTTCCATCCATTACAATTAATCTAACTAAGAAATACAATACTTATAAATTTCAGTCATCTCCTATTTGCTTCCAATAGTTTACCTATGAATACACAACTCATGAACTCCATTCGTCAACTACTCTCAATCATTCCGTACTATTTCTTTTAAGGCTACAATACTTGTGGAACTCCGTCCACTACTCATTACTCTTCTTTACCAATACTCTTACACTGGGGTTACAAAATGGGTATTTTCATCCTATGGTATTTGCATCTCTCGTGCCTAATTACCATAATTACAATATGAATGAGTACGTATGTTCATTTAACATAGGTACCAATCATCAATTAAATTATCGTTTGTGCTATGCACATTGTAGTTTATGTGTTTTATTCATGAAACTTACATTAAGCGGTTTTCGCTCTACCCCCCTTAAAAGGGATTATGCCCACGTAATCTACAATATGCTATTATTGAACATTGGTTACTAAGTTCGGGCACTTTGGAGCGTTTAGCTTCACTACGGTCTATTATATATTGTACTTGGTCAAAGGGTCTTAACCATTGTTGGGATAAAACTACACGTTAATATATATAGATTTATAGCAAACTAATAGGCAAGTGCACCTATTTGGAGTAGTATAACAAGTGTCGTATCCACAGGGAAATTGTTCAATTATCCTAATCTTGGTAGTTAATAAAAACTGTAAAAAGGGGTTTAGCCGGAGGCAAGCTTGATTTGTTGTTGGATCAGTACAGAAATAATAAAAACAGTAAAAACAGGTGAATTAAGTGATGTGGATGGAAAAAGGTATCCTAGGATATCGGGGGAATTGCTTAAATTACTTAAATAGATTTATAACCTTGTCACAATTATTATTGTCTATTAGAGTTAATAATTGTCAGTTACGAACTCTTATTAATAGCCTCAGTATTTTCCTGCTCAATCCGGAGTGTAAACACCAAGATTAATTCCCTTGTGGTACTTTGACTATCTCAAAATCATATGTTGATAGTTACCATAAAAATGCAGTTGTTTGTCACGCAAAGCATTTAACAATATTAGCTGAAAGGAATTAAAACAAGTTAAATGAGAGAGACAGGTAATAAATACTGATTTACGTAATATTAGAATCAAACCCCCATCCTAGGATACAAAAGAAAATTACTCAGACATTAACGGGAATAAGAAGATAGCACAGATAGAATTAGCCATTATTTCAGAGAAAGAACGGGTCTGCTCTCGCTCTCACTGCTGCTCTTCTATTTCTTTTGTTTCTGCGTGAGTATGGAATGTTGTGGTGTTACGAGAGAAAATGAATGGAAGAGAATGGATGAGTGTGGTGAATGATTTCTTCAGTCTCCCGTCGTGGTGCAGTTTATTTATGGTAGAAGGACTGGGTTTATATAGAGGCAAAGGATGAGGTTGATGATAGAGCTGGAGAGGAGACAGAACTGAGATTGATTGGAGACAGACGCGTGAGGGAATTAAGGTAGGCGCCTGATGTTGTTGATGAAGCAGTTCGACATGTCTGTAGGCGCCGCAAAGGAAGAAGCAATTGGGAAAGACAGTGGGCGAAGAAAACTGTCACGTTTAATTTCTGGATCTGCGTTGTATTAACACGCGTCCTTGTTTCTGTCCGTCCATTTATCCACGGACACATTTCATCTTGCCCACGTCCGCCCCTTGTCCGCCCCTTGTAAATCGGACTTAGTTCTGCAAATGGTTGCGTCCGGGTTTGTGTCCGCCCCTAAATACCCGGACAAGACACGGACTTAGTATTCACGTCCGGCCCTTGTCCGGCCTTTGTAATGCGGACGCTTCTAGTTCTGTCCGGCCCTTGTCCGTGCCAATATCCCCGGACACAATTGGCCACGTCCGGCTTTATATACCCGGACACAGACACGGACTCTATTGTTCTGTCCAGCTTTATTTACCCGGACACAGACACGGACACAAGTCTTTGACTTGTTTTCTTTTGCGAACTTTGACCGGCTCTAGATTCTTCGTTTGGACTCCGTTTTTCGAGCCGTTTGCGCCTATGCGTTCGTCTCTTCGTCTACTTTGTTCCTAGCTTGGTTTTCCTCATGTTTAACCAATAAATTTGTGAGATAATCAATAAAACATAAACTAGAGGAAAAACATACGATAAGTGAGAAATGAGCAAGAAAAGTGCTGATATAATATATGAAATACACCCATAAAACATGCTCATTTAGACACTTATCACACCCCCACACTTACCTTTTGCTTGTCCTCAAGCAAATCCATGTACCCCAGCAAGTAGGGAATGCTCAATACTAATAAATATTATTATGAAGGGTAGAATAAACAGGTGAACAGTACATGATCTTTAAGCTTTTCGAGGAGTGTGATCCATCAACTGCTGGTGGCACAGGTGTACTCAGGGTAAAAAAAAAATTAGAGTTTCGGGGTATGATCCGGAGTACTTCAATGCTTCTTAGTTAAGGTGACTTTGAGAACTTTTACCATGACCAACTTCTCTCAAGAATGGGCATTGAGGAGAAAACAAAAGGAAAAATAGATTTATGCATTTGATTCACTTTTGCATAAGAGATGAGAAGATAATATGTAAGCATCAAGCCTTTGTATTTAAGAACACTCAACTCTCTTTGTTGGTTACCAATGGTGTCTCGCAAGTCCCTTATTTATTTTTTTTGTATATATATTTTTTTTGACAGAGAAGCACCCCTTAGCAATCCCTAAGAGATAAGACAGAAGGAACCCCTGAGCGATAAAAATCCAACCATTTCAGATCATTTGGTCATACCGCATAAAAATGCTCCTCAAAAGTAATCAAAATTTTAAAATTTTGTACCATTTATCCCACAATTCATAACAGTATTTATTCTTAAAGAGAAAAATCCACATATAAAGGGTCCACGATATTGAATTTGGACAAACGCAAGATAAGCAGAGAGATTAAGCATTTTAAGCACAAAATGTCACCGAAAAGGGCACACTCCCCCACACTTAAATTGAACAATGTCCTCATTGTAAACAAGGGAAGGTTTTAGAAGACCTTTTCAGTAAGTAGATAAAATAGAGATAACACAAAGGTCACAAATAAACATTTAAGCACATAAACTCTCCTCTACAGATTTTATTTAAATAAAAGCATAATTAAACAGACTGGAACTCCCCTGAGATTATTTTTGCTTGTGTTATAGGAGTTCCCCCACACTTGAGCTTCATCCTCAAGTAGCGTAGCTTGGTTGCGGTGTAGACATGAAGTTGCACCTGCATAAGACACTAGAAGCAACCATACTACAAACGAGGTTAAGAGATAGCAAAAACAAAATTTAAAGAGAACCTAGAAATTAAAAGAGCATAAAAGCATATAAAAGATAAGTTCCTCCGGGTGGCCTCCCGGAAAGCTGCCCTTCGTTAACGTCTTTGGCTAGACGCTTTGTTGTTAGATCGAACCTGGGTGGTGGTTATGAGGAGTAGATCCAAAGCATGACTCGATGGTATTTTTGAGTGTCCACCGGGATGCATGTTTTCTTTTCTTATCCCGCTCTTCATAAGGGATTGGTGGTGGTATCTCTGTAATGGACATTCCGTCCTGAAGGGTGACAAACAGAAGTGGGGACGATGGTGATTGAGTGTACCGCACAATCTTGAGATCCTTGGATTTGGTATCTGGAGACCGTCTTGATGCAAACTCTAGCTTTTCATTATAAGCTTGAAGGGTGATTGTCCCCTGGGCTACCCAAATGTGCACATCGGCTGTCGCAAGGAAAGGTCGTCCAAGGATGAGAGGTGTAGTGGAGTTCTCTTCGATGTCCAAAATGACAAAATCGCATGGGAAGTATAAGTGTTCCACTTTGATGATAACATCCTCAACCACTCCGCTTGGGTAAGTTACCGAACCATCCGCCAGTTGAAGGGTCATCTTAGTCTTTTTCATTTCTCCAATTCCCAGCCTTTTGAAAGTGGAGAGGGGCATCAAATTTATGGAGGCACCCGGATCACATAGGGAGTATGGAAATGAGGTGCTACCAATTGTGACTGGAATGGTGAAGCTGCCCGGATCATTGCATTTTGAAGGTAGTGGTTGTTGCAGAATTGATGAGCAAGCTACATTGAGAGGTACCGTACCGACTTCGGCCAATTTAGTTTTGTTGGAGATAAGGTGTTTGAGGAATTTGGCGCAGTTTGGCATTTTGGCAATGAGGTCTACAAACTGGATGTTAACGTTTAGTTGTTTCAGTATTGCCAGAAACTTACCATATTCATTATCCAATTTCTGCTTTTGGAGTCGGTGGGGAAATGGTATAGGCGGTTCTTGTGGAGAAGGTTTTGAAGCTGATGGAATAGTGAGGATGGTGGGAGATGTTTTTTCTACTGGGACCTCAACTGTTCCTTCACTATCCTCTTTGGATTCTTCTGACCTTTACGGGATGTGAATCTCGTCGGTTTTTCTACCGCTTCTCAAGGTTATCGCCTTAACCTCTTCTTCTTCTTCTTCAAAATCGAGCTTTTCATTTTCGTAGCCGGCCACCAAGTCTTTAAGGTAGGTATTCTCGGACTGAATACGATTTTTATAGACCGTGCGGTGCTTTCCAGTTCAACTACATTCCTTTTGGAAGTTTCGATTGCTATCACCCACTCTTGAAGGGAAGGGTGAAGATCTGGAACCTTAAATGTTTTGGCCACCTCTATCTTTTCTTCATTGTGTTCCTTCACATAGATGCATTTGGCTTGCTCTCTTGGATTTGGCTCCGTTTGGCTTGGGAGAGCCCCTGGCGGTCTTCGAGCAAGATGTTCTACAATTTGATTGAATTTACCTTCGATTTTTTGGTTGAAGCCTTCTTGCGCAGAAAGCTGGTTCTGAGTCATAGACATGTAACCCTTCATCATCTCTTTGAGTTTTGCATTTGGATCAACAGAGGATGAAGATGGTTGTTGTTGTTGCTGGAAACCTGGAGGGGCACCTTGTGCTCTATAACCCATATTAGAGTTTGGTTGGGGTCTGTTTCCCTGATAGGTATTGGAACTGTTGTTCTGCCCTCCTTGGTTCTGATCATTGTTCTTCCATGAGAAATTCGGGTGATTTCTCCATGGGTAGTTGTTGTTGATGTTATTGCTGTAGGAATTACCGGGGCGGTTTCTTATGAATTGTACATCCTCGTACTGGCTTTTACGTTCGCATTGATGGGTTTCATGAGGACCGGCGCATATGACACATCCTTCTGGAGATGAACTTGTAGGTGGGGAAGCTATTGTCTTTACAATTTCGTTTTGAGATGTTGTTAGCTTTTCCACCATCTTTGTAAGGGACGAGATCTGAGCCGATAAATGATCTGTAGGCTCAACATGGAGTAGGCCTGCTGCTCGTGGCGTTCTTCCTTTGGATCTCGTCCACTGTCTGGTATTGCTTGTCATGGTTTTGAGAAGGTTCATCCCTTCTTGAGGAGATTTCATCATGAAACTTCCTCCTGTAGAGGAATTTACAAGTAGTTGGTTCCCATCATCCAGGCCATGGAAGAATGACAGGCAGAGGGATTGATCGTCTAGACCATGGTGGGAACACTTCATCAGCATATCTTTAAATCTATCCCATGCGTCGTATAACGTTTCTCCCGGTTCTTGACAGAATGTGTTGATTTCACCGATCAATTGCCTTGTTCTACTGGTTGGGTAGTATTTTACAAGGAACTTCTGGGCCATTTGCAACCATGTAGTGATTGATCGGGAGGGAAGACTTCGGTACCACCTGTTAGCTGAGTCCAACAACAAGTGAGGAAATAGTTGTAGACGGATTCTTTCTTTGACGTTGCCGGTTTGACCAAAGGAATTACAGAAGTCTAGGAAGAGACTTAAATGATTTGGGGCTTCATCAGGATTTGCTCCACTAAACTTGCCTAAATCCCGGACGGCGGTGATGTAGTGGGTTTTGAAAGCCCATCGTCCGGTTTCTTGCGGTGTTAGTTCGGGGAGAACTATGGCTGATGTCCTTCCTTCGGTATCCGGTTGGTGGTAATCAGAGAGGGCACAGTGTTCTGGTTGATTTGGTTGGTTTTCATGGTCCATTTCTTCTATAACTTGGTTATTAGCCATGTCTTGATTTCTCAGGTTTCTTCGTGCGTTAAATAAAGTGCGCTCGGGTTGGGGTCTCGGACTGATAGGTGGAGAACCTCGGGTTCGAGTGTTTGGCATGCACCGAAGATACTTTGTGGTTCGTCAGAAACTGCGAATTTAATTAGTAAATAGATAAAGAAAGGCAGAGATATTGGTTAGGCTGATAAACGTTAATTAAACAACACTGATACATTTTTTTTATATTTTTTTCTATTTTTTTTAACAAGAGTAAAATGACAGAAAAAAAGTGACAAGGGAATTTAAACAACTGAATTTAAATGTTAGTAGTTAGAGTACTGGAATTTAAATGACGGAAATTTAATGTTAGTAATTAGTGTACAGAAAATTAAAGGACAGAAATTTAAATGACAGAAATTTAATGTTAGTAGTTAGAGACTGAAAATTAAAATGTTAGAAGTTAATTACTAAAATTTAAAGGATAATGGAAATTAAATGACTGAAAAATAAATGACAATAAAATAAAGAGCAGAAATTAAATGTCCGAAATTAAATGTCCAAAGTTAGATGTCCGAAGTTAGATGTCAGAAATTAAATAAACAACAAAATAATATAAACAAAATATTACAGTATAGCAAGTGAACTACCGGAAACTAGGGAAATTGATGGAATCAATTTCCCCGGCAACGGCGCCAAAAACATGTTGGGATAAAACTACACGTTAATATATATAGATTTATAGCAAACTAATAGGCAAGTGCACCTATTCGGAGTAGTATAACAAGTGTCGTATCCACAGGGAAATTGATCAATAATCCTAATCTTGGTAGTTAATAAAAACTATAAAAAGGGGCTTAGCCGGAGGCAAGCTTGATTTGTTGTTGGATCAGTATAGAAATAATAAAAACTGTAAAAACAGGTGAATTAAGTGATGTGGATGGAAAAAGGTATCCTGGGATATCGGGGGAATTGCCTAAATTACTTAAACAGATTTATAACCTTGTCTCAATTATTATTGTCTATTAGAGTTAATAATTGTCAGTTACGAACTCTTATTAATAGCCTCAGTATTTTCCTGCTCAATCTGGAGTGTAAACACCAAGATTAATTCCCTTGTGGTACTTTGACTATCTCAAATCATATGTTGATAGTTACCATAAAAATGCAGTTGTTTGTCACGCAAAGCATTTAACAATATTAGCTGAAAGGAATTAAAACAAGTTAAATGAGAGGGACATGTAGTAAATACTGATTTACGTAATATTAGAATCAAACCCCCATCCTAGGATACAAAAGAAAATTACTCAGACATTAACGGGAATAAGAAGATAACACAGATAGAATTAGCCATTATTTCAGAGAAAGAACGGGTCTGCTCTCGCTCTCACTGCTGCTCTTCTATTTCTTTTGTTTTTGCGTGAGTATGGAATGTTGTGGTGTTACGGGAGAAAATGAATGGAAGAGAATGGATGAGTGTGGTGAATGATTTCTTCAGTCTCCCGTCGTGGTGCAGTTTATTTATGGTAGAAGGACTGGGTTTATATAGAGGCAGAGGATGAGGTTAATGATAGAGCTGGAGAGGAGACAGAACTGAGATTGATTGGAGACAGACGCGTGAGGGAATTAAGGTAGGCGCCTGATGTTGTTGATGAAGTAGTTCGACATGTCTGTAGGCGCCGCAAAGGAAGAAGCAATTGGGGAAGACAGTGGGCGAAGAAAACTGTCGCGTTTAATTTCTGGATCTGCGTTGTATTAACACGCGTCCTTGTTTCTGTCCGTCCATTTATCCACGGACACATTTCTTCTTGCTCACGTCCGCCCCTTGCAACGCGGACTTAGTTCTGCAAATGGTTGCCTCCAGGTCTGTGTCTGCCCCTAAATACCCGGACAAGACACGGACTCAGTATTCACGTCCGGCCCTTGTCCGGCCTTTGTAATGCGGACGCTTCTAGTTCTGTCCGGCCCTTGTCCGTGCCAATATCCCCGGACACAATTGGCCACGTCCGGCTTTATATACCCGGACACAGACACAGACTCTATTGTTCTGTCCGGCTTTATTTACCCGGACACAGACACGGACACAAGTCTTTGACTTGTTTTCTTTTGCGAACTTTGACCGGCTCTAGATTCTTCGTTTGGACTCCGTTTTTCAAGCCGTTTGCGCCTATGCGTTCGTCTCTTCGTCTACTTTGTTCCTAGCTTGGGTTTCCTCATGTTTAACCAATAAATTTGTAAGATAATCAATAAAACATAAACTAGAGGAAAAACATACGATAAGTGAGAAATGAGCAATAAAAGTGTTGATATAATATATGAAATTCACCCATAAAACATGCTCATTTAGACACTTATCAACCATCCCAATGGGTTAGTCTTTGCACCAAGAATTCCTATATGAGTTTATTTAACTCACAACTAATTCGGTTCTAGCCTAACCGGCTTCAAGGCATTAATTGCCATTCTATTATACTCACTAGGTACATTAATCTCCTAGCTAGGGCCCACTAGCTTCTGGTGCGCGACCCTGATAACTTGGGTTATTCACCCTTCTTGTTATCCTTAATGTGCTATACATCACCTTTTATCCCTCTATTGTGGAAATGAGGTCTACAAGTAAGTGCGGTATTCTTTTACCGTGTTTGGATTTGATGGGTTTAGATTATAACCAGCTCTCTGGCAATCTACTTTGCATACTATTAGTACTCCCATGATTATTTGCTAAGTTTCTCCAACTTACTGTCGGGTGAGGTTAAGTCACTACTTAGTTGTAGTGCTTTCTCTGTTGTCAATAGCTTCTGAATTATACCAGTTCTTCTGGTTTATTACAAGTGTTCTTTACTTGTATGACCTTGCATTTCTATGTGTCGGTCCTAGTGACTTTCTTACATCTCCTTTCACCTTTTTATTCCAATGGAATTCACATCTTATGATGGTTAGTGTGTTTTACACTCTTCGTGCTTCTTTGGCCTTAGGCTGTACGGTTTGTTTCTAGGCTTGTTTAACTGGTTGGTGCCATGTTTGTTGGTGAAAAGAAGGGTTTACTACAATTTACATTTCCATATTCCTAGCTATCCCACTAGATCATTAGTTGCACCAGTGCAATACTAAAACACTCAGTCATACAGAGTGCAGAGGCATAAACGCTTGACAATAAGTTACTTATCTGATAGGAAAGAATATTTTAGCCTGTCATCTCATACTTGTATTCCGTGTCATTATCTAACTACTTTCTCATAACGGTCGCTTGTTGCGCACCGTATTCTTGCTCATTGTACAACATCGTTCTTACAGTCTCTGTTATTGTGGTAGCTCATCTTTACTCACTACTATTGCCGTTGGCACCATTTCCTTATGGTGTAAATACACTAGGAAGTTCCTAGTTCATATGTATGACGGTTGTCGTAGCGTACCGTAATGTTATTATCTTTCCCATGTGGAGATGTTTTATTTTAGTTTAGGTTTCATGTGTAGGTTGGCTTACCTCACATTATTTCTATCATTTATGATACAATTTACCAAGTGTCTTGGTTGACCAAGGATAAAGTAATTTATCGGGTTACAAGGTCTCTTGAGCGTGGGTCATTCGTGGTGTTCAATGGGTATTCACATTGATTGTTCCTGACAATTATTGTCTTTCCAGTGTTAAGCATTGGTTATAGGCTCTAGCTGTGCAATTTTATTTTGGTATGTACATCACCGGGACATCCCAAGAAACTTCAAGGGTTTTCTGTTCCCGTTCTCCAATTGAGGAGTACTCTGTCATTGGTAAATGAAAGTTCTTGTTGAGGGGTCTATCTCCACTCATATGCCTCATGGCAAGGTTACTATGTCAGTATCTCTTTATGTACTGCATATGGAGTATACTTACTCCTTTAGACTGTAATTGTTTGTTCAGTCGCCTCTTGGCAATATCTACATGCACATGCTTTGTTGCTATTGTTGATAGAAGCCTTCTCTAAGGGTTCACATCTTCACCACGTTGGTGGTCTTCGGTTACAAGGGTACTTTCCTCAAGTCTCTCGTATTGTCCAAGTGTGGACTAGGCCATTGTTGGCATTGTCACGATTCTTATGCCTCTGTGCTACCATTGCTACAGAAGGCATGAAGGTAATTAAAAGGTTGTCAACTGTATACTAGTCTGATGCTCTAGTGACAGTGACACTGAGTTGGCCATTACTACAAGCCACTCAGGATGTTGGGTTTGAATTGATGGTCCAGTTGTTGATTTCTTTATCGTATGAGACAATATCTCTTGCAAGTCTTGTTATCAAATGGTGTGGGTTATGCAACCGTTAAGGTTTATATAATGTAGTTGGTGGATGGCTTTTAAGCCTTATTGCTGCAAGCTATGCTCTTTGCAAGCTGCTTATACATGTTTCCACTCCCTGTATACCCCATAGGTTGGAGGTATTGCTGGGCTCCATGGTAAGTCGTGACATCACGCTTCCGTTCATAGGAGACCCTTTAGGCAATCTGGTGTTGATTCGGGCCTTCTGGTAATTTAGGGTATTTCCTGTTAAGTGAAATCCCTTCGGTGTCCTAACCGAATGTTCGTTCTAGCTTCCGTGCTCTTATCATGCCGCTTGTACAACTGTTGTTAATCCAGACACCCTTCAAGGATCGCTCCTGGGTGTTGTTGATCACGCCGTTACATCCAGCTAATGTTTATGATATGTTATCACTATACTGTCTTGTGGTATTGTATTTTGAGTTATCCCTTTGTGGGTTATAGCGTCTCCCGTCCTTGGGTAGCCCATTTGTAGTTCCTCCTAGTATTCTTGACTAGGTTTATATTCCTCTCCAATGTTGGATTATACTTCATGGTAATCTTTGTGACTGTTCCCGTTTGTGAGCACTGTGGTGTTCACGTTAGGCCTTTGCGCTATGGTGTGTTCAGGCTGGGTATGCTTTCCAGCTGTCGTGTATTTGCTTGATGTCTTTCAGACATATCCAATGTCTATGCTTATTAGTCGGCACTCCTTGCGCTTCTTAATCATCATTCCTTATTTTCAGATGGATTCTCTAAGTTCTCTTATACCTATTTACTTAGATGAGTTCCTTCTCCTTGAGCGTCTGAAGTGTCCAGCTGTTCTGCTTTGAACTTACTGATGGTCCGTAAAATGGAGTTGACCACTTCCCGTGTTTCGTGCACTAGATGCATACATACGTGGGGTACCATGTTGATACGTTGCCACTTACCTAACTATATGTCAGGCCTGCAAGCTCATTCGGAGTGCAGTTGTCCCACATCCCGTAATTGGGTACACTCATAGTGCTCGTCACACGCCTAGGTGAAGTATTCTATTGTCAACTCCTCTTGTATCATTCTATGATACTCACCGTAATTTTGTTGGTTTTGTTTAAAAAAAATTCCAACGTTTTAAAAGAAGGGTTGTGGTTTTGAAAGAAAAATTTTGGGTTTTGAAATAACGGTTCGGTGTTAAAAGAAGTCTCTCATGGCATAGCCATGTCTGAGGTCTTGTCCAAGTCCAGCTTCTTGCTGTCTGGTATGTCCTTAGTACAATGGTCGGGCCGTCAGGCCTTTCCAAGTTTTCATTCTTCCAGTTTTAGGATGTGTGATCCTGTGTTTGTTTCATTTCTGTCACGGTACATTACTATGTACCTGTGGCGTGTTTAAGTTCCTTTACATGCTCCTGTTCTTACTGCACTTGCCATGGCAAGTGCGTGGTACTGTTGGTTTTTGGGTAATCCTATACCGGTCTTGGAATGGTTTCCACTCATGTTTGATAGTGAAATACCCCAAACCTTGATATGTGGTTTAAATATCAAATTATGGTATGTAAAGGCTAAAAAGTGCCTTAGTAACATCAGTGAACAATTTAAACCATAATAAATGCAATAAAGCATTAAGACACAGTTTGAGCAAAAACATGCTCTAAGCTATGAGTGAACTCGGTTAGGACCCAAAGAGCCTACCAAGACTTGATAACATTTAATTATGATTTAATAAGGCTAAATAAGTCCTTAAGAAACTTTGGTGGACAGTTAAACCAAATAAACATAAGAAAATACCTTAAAGTCAATATGAGCAAAAATGTGCTCTAAGCTTGGGATAAATGTGTATGAGACCTAATGGTCATACCTATACCTTATTATATGTTAATGAACATATTAAATCAATTACTAAAGAAAACCAAGCTTGAAAACAAGTTAAAACACAAAAGTGCTTTAAGGAGTCTTAAAGCACGTTTTTGAAAAAATTGTCTTGTAAATGAGTTTTGAATGGCTAAATGTCCATCATTACTCTTTAATTAACATGTGTACTATATAGTATCACATTTGGGTGGCCATATTAGTGGGAAATCAAAAATTTCACTTCTATGTGCCTTAGTTTGTGAATAGTAACTTTTATAAGCTAGTTTGTAACATATAATGTTATAAGTAATTAAATGAGTCAATAAAGACTATATTACCCTTCTATTAAAATGGGGGCCGGTTTTTCAAGGTGTGAGTCACCACACATGTAAGTTTATTAAGTAATAAGTGATGACTAATGGTTACTATTTGCTTTAAGTTATAAATATCTTCAAAAAAGCAAAACCAATCTCATTCTCCCCTTCCTTCTTCATTTCCCACGGTTGAAAGGCTTCTTCAACCTCTCTTCTTCTTCCATTCACGGTTTGGAATAGTGCTCACCAAAGCTCCACCTTCCATTGTCATATCTCATGACTCACTTAACCAAATCAAAAACAAACACCACCATTCTCTTCCTCTCATCAAGCTCTTCATTCCTATCTTCTCAAAACTTCAAGAGCCCCATTTCGGTGCCATGGAGTTTCACCATTGAAGGAGCTTGAGCCCATCTTTGCACATATTCTTGTTCTCCTTTGCTTCAAGGTAAGGAAACTCAAAGAAAAATCAAGTTTCCTTCATGTTTTGTGTTGTCCGAAAATTCACCTCACCATGGTGTATTTATCTTGCTTGTTTAGCTTCATTTGAATCTTCCAAGGGCTAGGAGGAGTCCTCTCTTGATACTTGTTCAAGTTCTCTTCCAATTCCAAGGTAAAACAATTACCTTAATGTGTTAAAACAATATGTGTAACTAGGGTTTATAATGAGGTGAAGCATAATGCTTGAATACTCATTCTATTGTTTGTATAATGTTTAATAGTTGAAAAGGGACCAAATGCCCTACCGGTTTTACAAGGAAACAAGAAAGAAATTTGTGAGGAAAAGAGGTAAACAAGCTATCTCAATGTAGTTTAAATGCCTTAGGAAAATGAGCTTGATTTGCTTAATAAAATACCTAAGGAGCCAATGGCAAATGAGCTAGTAAAATGCTCTCAAGGAGACTAGTAAAAGAACATATGTATTGGTGTATGTATTTGCAGGTCAAAGGCATACTTATGTGGGAAATTCAGTGTTTATGGTTTATGTTATTTAAGGGCCTAAGAGCCATGTTATTTAAGGGCCTAAGTGCCAAGCAATGTAAGTTATGCACTATATTGTGATGTAGTGCTTAATGTGTGAAGTTGTGTATAAAAGTGTGTTTGATGGATTTTAGGTGTTCTTGAATGAAATAAGGTAAAAAAAAAAAAAAAACCTAAGTGGTTGGATGTGCGTATATACAAGAGAAGCTATGGCCAAATTGGGAAAAATGTGTGAGAAGTTCTAAGTGTTTTAAGGAAGTTTTGGTAAACTAGGAAGTGCTAAAGGTGAATAAATGTTTACTTGAAAAGAAAGCATGTATTAAGGTGGTTTAGAGTGATGCAAGGATTTAGGTGTTATCTTGGAAGTTCTAGGAATCCAATGTGTGTTTTGAGAGTGTATTGAAAAGTCTTGAAGAAGTTGTTTAAGGTTTGGGTGATGTTGATGAATAAGGAGAATGATGTTTGAGTAAGGTTTTGAGAAAAGAATTCAAGGAGTTGTAACAAGGAGATTTAGTTAGTAAGAAAAAGGAGTTGAGAGATGATATTAAGGTGTAGAGGAAACACCTTGGTGTAGTGGTCATTATTGGTGAACTACCACTTATAAAGCAAGGAGAAAACATCACAAGTGCTAGGAACCTTGTAAGAAGTTTGTGAATGATAAAATGGTTTTGGTGAGTGACTTAAAGAGTTTATCACATGGGTGAAGGTGTGTTTGAAGTGCCCAAATGAGGTTAGAGTATACTAGGATATATGGGGTGAAGTTTGGAGTTGAATGTGAAAAGGAAAACAAGGATTTGGGGCAGACCGGACTTGTGACCGGACTTGCAAGTTCGGTCGGGCCCAGTTTACCCTGCGAGAATTAGCTTCTGGAATGGACCGGACATAGGAACCGGACTTGGCAAGTCCGGTCGGGCTGAATTTACAAAGGGAAGAAACTCTCTGGAATGGACCGGACATAGGACCGGACTTACAAGTCCGGTCGGAGTAGAAAATTTTGACGGAAATGTGTTCTGGAATCGACCGGACATGGACAAGTCCGGTCGGCAAGTCCGGTCGGACCAAAAACATGGTTTAAGGTTATGAAATGATGTGTAATGATGGGGATTGGTAGGTAATGATGTTATAAGGTTGTTATGGACATGTTAGGTGAGTTTAAAGGCAACTAAGTGGGTGAAAAATTGTATCAAAATGTAAAAGTAAAACAAGTTAAAATGTAAAGTTATGTAACTAAGTTAACGGGGAAAGTTAAGCATTGACATTAAATAATCAAGCAAACCCCGATGTTAATAAAAACACATGTGATGTTAACAGTTGTTCGAGAGTTGCTCGAGGAACATAGGTGGACGTGGTAAAGTGGACTCCGGTGACAGGTATGGTTTTCTTGCAACCTGTGTCCTACCGGATTACACCGGCTTGTATGCCAATGTGTTTTTTTGTATGTTTGCCACGTTGTAAGATTAAACATGTAATGAGTTTACAGTAATTCATTTATGTGGCGTGTACAACTCCGATACCACTTAACCTCGGAAGTGTTAACCTTAGTTAACTGAGTCTAGGATCACATGAGAGTTCGGTATTCGGAGTAAACGACCCGTACCATGGGACGTACTAACCACGGCTATGCGTGTGTTAATTGTGTGATATGTGTATGTGAATGTAGGGATCTCCCTTGTGTGTTTAACCCAGTTCTGATACTGTATGTTGTGTAGATGTGATAGACTCCATAGTGGGGTCCTAACTAATATCTAAAGTAAGTATGTACTAACAGTGGTGAGGAATCCGGTTTGGCCGGTCGCGCGTTGTTTGGGAGAGGGTATCCTTTTTAGCCTTACCCTTCTCTTTGTTATGGTTGTTTCCCTCACGGGTTATGATCTCCCATTAGCTTATTCCAAAGCTTAGCTATTCTGACTTATGTTCGGTTTTAGGGGGAACATGTGTTTGTGTGGTGTGTTCGGGCCTCCAAACCCGAACCGCCTTAACTTAAGTTACTCGTCCAACTATTAGGACGGTAATGAGTGTTGTTGTTATTGTATAACGAGCTTATCATGAGACTGGCAACATTCTCTAGGCTCACCAGTGTGTAAACAATGTTTGGGTTGGTTCCTAAGCGAACCATTCCCGTGGTGTTATGTGTTTTGTTGTGATGCAGTATTCATTGCGGTATTATGTTGTGTACGTAGAAACGTGCAAAGTGTTGTTAAGTGTTGTATGTAGTGTATGTTGTAGGTTGTATAATGTGGAGTGTGTGGATCATGGATATGACTCCCAGTTTGCGATAAGAGGCGTTTAAGGATAACCCGATTTAAGGGTATGTGTCGTCTATTAAGGAAGTAGCTCCATTAGAGGAGGAACACTCTAGGGATAATGAATACCAAGAGTGACTTATTAAGTAAGGATATATTATCCGTTGTTGAGCCCATTGAGGCGAAATGTTATGTGATGTGTGTTACTGTTACATGCATGATTTAAATATAATCAACCGCATGTTAAGACGACAATTAGTTGTGCGTGGCCCGTAGCATGTGGGCTGCGGGATTACCATACCAGCAAAGGTGCTGAGCCCCTGGGGGCCACCCTTTCTCTTTCTTTTCCTATTTCAGGTACGAAGTGCTGGAAGCCGTTCGAGAGTAGGACGGGTAGTCATTGTACATGGGTAAACTTTTAAGTGTATGTATACAGTAGGTAGTAAGACCGATATTGTTGTCGGCACCAGGTTATAATATACTCGTATAGTTGATAAGGCGTATGTTGTTGTTGTTTGTTAATGGAAAGGGATACTAATGTATAGTTGCTCAGGAATTTAGCCCATCAGACCGGTACAATGTATATGGATTAGCCTTGTTAGCCACGTGGGTGGCTAACGGCGTGTAACACCAACGAGTTAAGTAATGTGAAGAGGTTGTATTTCCGCTGCAGTTTATTGTAAGTATGTAAATGTTGGATGGGGTGTTACAAAAAGTGGTATCAGAGCGAAGTATCGCTCTGATGACTGAACTACCGAGCTTAGGAAGTACCGAGTTAGGATTTAAGTACTTTGGGTTAAGGGTTGAGTGATAGCGTGAGAGATACGCTAGATAGGAATTACCAGTGTGTACTGGAAACCTACAATATCCATCCCACCCTCCACAATCCCTGTATATAACTTGGGGAAACAACGCCAGAGAGATGGAAGTCCACTCTTATTCGGGAATACCCGATCTGGCTGTTATTAAATACCTTTAGGGTACGGAGAACCTGTCACACGATAGATCCCGAAAACTGGGAATCCCGGAGACGGTCTCCATCTGAACAATGTTAACCACATTCCATAGCAAAGAATGAAGGATCTTGTGTATAGAGGAATAGAATTTCCGGCAACCAGGGTCGACATGCAAGGCAGTCGAGAATAACCAACTTGCAACGCACCAACCGTGCAACAGGCAAGAAGTGGATTAGTGGAACCGAGACAAGTGTCTACGGGACCACAGTTGATAAATAATACACCAACGGTATACCAACCGACAAGGGAACTACAAAGTAGTACCCAAACAAGAGACAAGTCTCAGTAACCGCGACAAATACGTGGAACGGGCTACAAGGAGATATAATACTAAGTAAGAGGGGTCTCCCAGAATGGGAAACACCCCAGTTGATAATTACCATATGCATGCAGTGAAGAATTACCTAGAAGAGTTATTATCAAGACAGTAAGATCAGTGAGGGCCAATAAGGCCACTGATGACAGTATGGGTAAAAACAATACCACAACCGGTAAGTGCTAAACCGATAGCCAGTTAGCATGGCGCACTTGCCATAACAAGTGCTGCTATAACAAGGCTGTTCGGGAAATTTATAACCACTACGAGTACTTAGTAAAGTACCACGAAGTTAAGTGTGAACATTATAACCATGGAAGAGCTTAACAGCCTAACCTCTGTAACGTAAGTACACCAGTCAGCAAGAAGCTAGACTTGGCTAAGGTAAGAAGATGTTGTTGAAACCATGAAAATTTTCTTTCAAAACCCAGATTTATTCAAACCCTTTCCTTCAAAACCAGATTTTCTTTCAAACCAACACTTCTTTCCAACCTTCTTTTAAACCAAACCAGTAAAAACCAAGGACAGTGACAAGGATACAACAATGGGATAAACTTTCCCTCGATAGTTCGGGAAGCAGGGATGAATATTGTCACGGGACAATATAAGGGAGTTGACAACAGAATACTTCACCTAGGCGTGTGACGGACACTACAAGTGTACCAACTGTGTTGTGGGACGACCGCACTCCGTATAGGAGCATGTGGGCCTGACACTCCTTATGGTTATTGGGTAGTAGCAATGTATCAGTAAGATACCCCAAATATATGTATACGAGTAGAGTCCGAAACACGGGAAAGTAGTCGACTCCTCTGAACCTACGGTCAGCAGTATAAATCAAACAAAAGCTAGAGATTACAAGGAATGATTGAAGCTTAGGACTCAGTTGAGATAACCAGACTAAAGGAGACAGTGAATTCATTTCAAGGAAATGTTTTAAGAGTCAGGAAGTGCGAAGTGCACAAACTGTTAAGTAAAGACATAGCCTTATGTCTTAAGGATCCTCAGGGATAAACATGATAGCTGAAACGGACTCAGCCTATGCATGGCAAGGCAGATGCCTAATTTGGACACATTAATTGCAATGAACGGGATGAAAATTCCCAGAATGGGTACCTACACTACCAGGAAATGTTGATCTTCACAGAAGAGGATAATAAGTCAGTTAAGAACGCAAGAAGGCGTGCCTAACGGAATGTACCAATAAGTGTGAACTAGATGTAAATGATAACTTCGCAACACCCAGGAGCAATCCTTGAGGGGTGTTTGCAATCAACAATGTTGCAACAGGACGAAATGCATGACAGAAGCACACAGGGTTGAAATTACACCCCGTTAGACATAAGTTTGTCAGAGAGACGACGCCAATCCTAAGGGGCATCCCATGAAAGGGAACGGAATGCACGACCTTGTCATGGAGCCCAAATATATTCAAAACCATGTAATGTTGTACAGAGAAGTACATATGTGTGAACAGCCTATAATGAGCCGCAGCTCAAGGCAAACAGGCTCATAAGCCATAAGTAAGATATGTGTATTAAAATTCGATTGACTGGTAGAAGTTTAATGTTTATCTAGTGAATAGAGTGGTAAAACGAACCACTGCATTAAGAGTGGGCGATACCCCTCGATATTCTGAAAACCCGCAGGAGCAGTAGTTATGTGAATCAAGTTCAAGAAATAGTTAAGGATGACGACGTTATTACTGAAAAAGAGCAGTTTAGCTTGATAGCATGGTGTATAAAGTGAAACACCGAGCTGAATAATGCCGGTTGTTGACTCAATGATCGATGCTCAAGGAGCATATCAGTAGTCATCCAATGAGGATGAGACCATAATGAGAATAATGTAAGTTTATGTGGTGAAAGTTGAGGGACAGTAATACGATATAAGCTGATGTTATACAGGGAGTAAGAGCACGTGCGCACAGCGACCGTTGTATAAATGTTGTTAAACGATAATGTAACAGATAAGACCAGTTATGAGTTAAACTCAGTGGGAGATGCAAGATAAGTGATTTAAACAAACTGGGCAATAAGCCAGTGGGTACTAATGTGATGAAGAACTCAGTGTGAATTCCTACTGCAATCGCATAAGGGATTTACTGTCAAGAGTTTACACCTCTGCTTCACTCGTATGACTGAGTGTTTTGGTATTGCACTTGCGCAGTAATGAACGAATGAGATAGCTAGAGAATTGGAAACATGTTAATTGTGGAGCATAAATGTTTAATGGCCGATGCATAGGAAATGCAAGGCGCACCAATGAAGATACATGTATAAAAACAAATGTGGAGACTGATTGACAGTAAGTGACTACAGTAGCACTAACTGCCAAATATCGGTATGGAATATACCCCAAATGTTGTAAATAGCTGAGAGAGACACTACAACTAGGTAGTAGCTCAATCTCAACCGACATAGTCGGAAGGGAACCAAGTCTCAGTGTGAAATACATAGCTGTATACACAGTAAATTATTATCAGGGAAGTGGATGGAAATTGTGAAACTCACCGATCCGCTCAGGGAAAAGATACCGTGCGTCGGTTGAGAAACCATGTTACCAAGATGAAGTGACAATTGGGGATGTCAATACATCAGAATAACAAAAGGGAGCAATTAAGCTCTACAGTTATTAGAGTTTCACAGCAGAAACTAGTGAACCATGATCAAATGTACAACTTGAAATAACGAATATGAGTGGATGGATAATTATTAACGCCTAGAAGCCTAACAGGCCGAATCGAAACCAATTAAGAGTTTAAACACCTAACTACAATGAGAATTCTTGGTTTAGGAACTAAACCGCCAATATGGTTAGATCCTCTAATCAGATCCATTGTGTAATAGACCGCGTGGAAGTTAAAACACTTCACGACGGCAGACATTTAAGCCAATGTTTAGTGATTGATTACGGTGGGCGTAATCCCTTTTAAGGGGGTAAGCGCAAAACCACTTGGTGTATATTACCATACAAGTGTACGTAGTGTATGTGTTATCATATTGTGCATAGCACAAAATTATTGTTTGTTTTGATGATTGGTGTGTGTGTTACGTAAACATAACACATCTCATTCATGGATTAATTGTGGTAATTGCACAGATGATGCGAATACCATTGAGGGTGATAAGTGTGGTGTTGTTAACATTGTGTGTTTGGTACAAGTGTGGGGAGCTAGATAAACTCCCGGGGAACAAAAGCCCCGACAGTGTATAAATGTAAAACCAGGTGTTGTATTTATGGATAAATATAGTGTATATATATATATATATATACTTTAAGTGATGCATGAAGGGCATGATACGCTGACATAGAACCTAGTGAGAATAAGATTCCCTAGGCAACAGGATTAAAAGTGAATGGAGGTAACTGATAGACGGAGTTCTATCCTTTGGAGATGTTATGATCATGATTAGAATGATTTACAAGATAGAAATTGGAAATGAGGGATGGATTTAATTGATGCTTGACATGAAGTGGAGGTGGAACTTGATTTGCATGCGATCAAGGGAAGCCGAACACAAATTGGGGTGGAGGGATAGTTCAACACTGATGCTGATCACATCAGGGTTGGATGATTCTTGAAGCTCCCTATAATGGTCAACAAATACCACGCTAAGAAAAGAAGCAAAGAGCTTAGTTGGACTTGGAGTTGTGGTGTTTTCAAAGGATTTTAAATTGGTATTTATAAAACGTTGATGGATACTTTACGTAATTAAAGTTCTCTTACTAACCTCACAAAGAAATTTTAATTTAAGTGATTGTTTTAAACTCCCAAAGGCACGGGGACGGAAGGTGTCCATCGCGACCGGGTTTCTGCGGGATCACAGTGTATATCAAGGATATTTTTGATTGCTTATACACATGCTCTGACATGTTGTGGTGGTATGTGTATGAATGGTTGTTTTGACTTGGATTTCCTAAAGTGTATACTATCAAGGCCTATGATCTAAATGTGTGGTGTTACATAGACCTATGTGTCTAAAGACTGTTATGTTACCAGGACCTATGTGTCCAATGTTGTTATGTTACCCAAGACAGTGAGTCAAGGGGTTGTTATGTATGTGTAAGTGTTGTTAAGATAACCCGGACCATAGAGTCCGAGGTTATCATTTGGATATGTTATGTTAGTGTGGATGTGAATGTGTTTGCCCGGACCATCAAGTCCGAGGTTTGTGATGTAAAGTGTGTTGGTTAAGGAAGTTTATTTCCCAAGTGATTACTGTGTTCTAATCTAATGATGTGTGAAAATGTGAACTTCGAGGACGAAGTTCTTTTAGGGGGGTAGATTGAACTAAATTACCCCAAACCTTGATATGTGGTTTAAAATATCAAAATTATGGTATGTACAAGGCTAAAAAGTGCCTTGTAACATCAGTCGTGAAACTTAAACCATAATAAAGCAATAAAGCATTAAGACACAGTTTGAGCAAAAAACATGCTCTAAGCTATGAGTGAACTCGGTTAGGACCAAAGAGCCTACCAAGACTTGATAAACTTTAATTATGATTTAATAAGGCAAATAAGTCCTTAAGAACTTTGGTGGACACAGTTAAACCAATAAAACATAAGAATATACCTTAAAGTTCAATCAATGAGCAAAAATGTGCTCTAAGCTTGGGGTAATGTGTATTAGACCTAATTGGTCCATACCTATACCTTATTTATATGTATGAACATATTAAATCATTACTAAAGAAAACCAAGCTTGAAAACAATTAAACACAAAAGTGCTTTAAGGACTATATAGTATCACATTTGGGTGGCCATATTAGTGGGAAATCAAAATTTCACTTCTATGTGCCTTAGTTGTGAATAGTCACTTCTTATTAACTAGTTGTAACATATAATGTTATTAAAGTAATTAAATGAGTCAATAAAGACTATATACCCTTCTATTAAAATGGGGGCCGGTTTTTCAAGGTGTGAGTCCCACACATGTAAGTTTATTAAGTAATAAGTGATGACTAATGGTTACTATTTGCTTTAAGTTATAAATATCTTCAAAAAGCAAAACCAATCTCATTCTCCCTTCCTTCTTCATTTCCCACGGTTGAAGGCTTCTTCAACCTCTCTTTCTTTCCTTCACGGTTTGGAATAGTGCTCACCAAAGCTCCACCTTCCATGTCAATACTCTCATGACGCACTTAACCAATCAAAACAAACACCCACCATTCTCTTCCTCTCATCAAGCTCTCATTCCTATGCTTCCTATCTTCTCAAAACTTCAAGAGCCCCATTTCGGTGCCATGGAGTTTCACCATTGAAGGAGCTTGAGCCCATCTTTGCACATATTCTTGTTCTCCTTTGCTTCAAGGTAAGGAAACTCAAAGAAAAATCAAGTTTCCTTCATGTTTTGTGTTGTCCGAAAATTCACCTCACCCATGGTGTATTTATCTTGCTTGTTTAGCTTCATTTGAATCTTCCAAGGGCTAGAGGAGTCCTCTCTTGATACTTGTTCAAGTTCTCTTCCAATTCCAAGGGTAAAACAATTACCTTAATGTGTTAAAACAATATTGTAACTAGGTTTATAATGAGGTGAAGCATAAGCTTGAATACTCATCTATTGTTTGATAATGTTTTAATGTGAAAAGGGACCAAATGCCCTACCGGTTTTACAAGGAAACAAGAAAGAAATTTGTGAGGAAAAGAGTAAACAAGCTATCTCAATGTAGTTTAAATGCCTTAGGAAAATGCTTGATTTCTTAATAAAATACCTAAGGAGCCAATGGCAAATGAGCTAGTAAATGCTCTCAAGGAGACTAGTAAAAGAACATATGTATTGGTGTATGTATTTGCAGGTCAAAGGCATACTTATGTGGGAAATTCAGTGTTTATGGTTTATGTTATTTAAGGGCCTAAGAGCCATGTTATTTAAGGGCCTAAGTGCCAAGCAATGTAAGTTATGCACTATATTGTGATGTAGTGCTTAATGTGTGAAGTTGTGTATAAAAGTGTGTTTGATGGATTTTAGGTGTTCTTGAATGAAATAAGGTAAAAAAAAAAAACCTAAGTGGTTGGATGTGCGTATATACAAGAGAAGCTATGGCCAAATTGGGAAAAATGTGTGAGAAGTTCTAAGTGTTTTAAGGAAGTTTTGGTAAACTAGGAAGTGCTAAAGGTGAATAAATGTTTACTTGAAAAGAAAGCATGTATTAAGGTGGTTTAGAGTGATGCAAGGATTTAGGTGTTATCTTGGAAGTT
Organism: Limonium bicolor; assembly: GCA_023374045.1. Lineage (NCBI taxonomy): Eukaryota > Viridiplantae > Streptophyta > Magnoliopsida > Caryophyllales > Plumbaginaceae > Limonium > Limonium bicolor. The sequence goes on from CM041776.1 coordinate 527,863,272, forward strand.
CTAGGAATCCAATGTGTGTTTTGAGAGTGTATTGAAAAGTCTTGAAGAAGTTGTTTAAGGTTTGGGTGATGTTGATGAATAAGGAGAATGATGTTTGAGTAAGGTTTGAGAAAAGAATTCAAGGAGTTGTAACAAGGAGATTTAGTTAGTAAGAAAAGGAGTTGAGAGATGATATTAAGGTGTAGAGGAAACACCTTGGTGTAGTGGTCATTATTGGTGAACTACCACTTATAAAGCAAGGAGAAAACATCACAAGTGCTAGGACCTTGTAAGAAGTTTGTGAATGATAAAATGGTTTGGTGAGTGACTTAAAGAGTTTATCACATGGGTGAAGGTGTTTGAAGTGCCCAAATGAGGTTAGAGTATACTAGGATATATGGGGTGAAGTTTGGAGTTGAATGTGAAAAGGAAAACAAGGATTTGGGGCAGACCGGACTTGCGACCGCTTGCAAGTTCGGTCGGGCCCAGTTTACCTGCGAGAATTAGCTTCTGGAATGGACCGACATAGGACCGGACTTGCAAGTCCGGTCGGGCTGAATTTACAAAGGGAAGAAACTCTCTGGAATGGACCGGACATAGGACCGGACTTACAAGTCCGGTCGGAGTAGAAAAATTTTGACGGAAATGTGTTCTGGAATCGACCGGACATGGACAAGTCCGGTCGGCAAGTCCGGTCGGACCAAAAACATGGTTTAAGGTTATGAAATGATGTGTAATGATGGGGATTGGTAGGTAATGATGTTATAAGGTTGTTATGGACATGTTAGGTGAGTTTAAATGGCAACTAAGTGGGTGAAAAATTGTATCAAAATGTAAAAGTAAAACAAGTTAAAATGTAAAGTTATGTAACTAAGTTAACGGGGAAAGTTAAGCATTAGACATTAAATAATCAAGCAAACCCCGATGTTAATAAAAACACATGTGATGTTAACAGTTGTTCGAGAGTTGCTCGAGGAACATAGGTGGACGTGGTAAAGTGGACTCCGGTGACAGGTATGGTTTTCTTGCAACCTGTGTCCTACCGGATTACACCGGCTTGTATGCCAATGTGTTTTTTTGTATGTTTGCCACGTTGTAAGATTAAACATGTAATGAGTTTACAGTAATTCATTTATGTGGCGTGTACAACTCCGATACCACTTAACCTCGGAAGTGTTAACCTTAGTTAACTGAGTCTAGGATCACATGAGAGTTCGGTATTCGGAGTAAACGACCCGTACCATGGGACGTACTAACCACGGCTATGCGTGTGTTAATTGTGTGATATGTGTATGTGAATGTAGGGATCTCCCTTGTGTGTTTAACCCAGTTCTGATACTGTATGTTGTGTAGATGTGATAGACTCCATAGTGGGGTCCTAACTAATATCTAAAGTAAGTATGTACTAACAGTGGTGAGGAATCCGGTTTGGCCGGTCGCGCGTTGTTTGGGAGAGGGTATCCTTTTTAGCCTTACCCTTCTCTTTGTTATGGTTGTTTCCCTCACGGGTTATGATCTCCCATTAGCTTATTCCAAAGCTTAGCTATTCTGACTTATGTTCGGTTTAGGGGGAACATGTGTTTGTGTGGTGTGTTCGGGCCTCCAAACCCGAACCGCCTTAACTTAAGTTACTCGTCCAACTATTAGGACGGTAATGAGTGTTGTTGTTATTGTATAACGAGCTTATCATGAGACTGGCAACATTCTCTAGGCTCACCAGTGTGTAAACAATGTTTGGGTTGGTTCCTAAGCGAACCATTCCCGTGGTGTTATGTGTTTTGTTGTGATGCAGTATTCATTGCGGTATTATGTTGTGTACGTAGAAACGTGCAAAGTGTTGTTAAGTGTTGTATGTAGTGTATGTTGTAGGTTGTATAATGTGGAGTGTGTGGATCATGGATATGACTCCCAGTTTGCGATAAGAGGCGTTTAAGGATAACCCGATTTAAGGGTATGTGTCGTCTATTAAGGAAGTAGCTCCATTAGAGGAGGAACACTCTAGGGATAATGAATACCAAGAGTGACTTATTAAGTAAGGATATATTATCCGTTGTTGAGCCCATTGAGGCGAAATGTTATGTGATGTGTGTTTACTGTTACATGCATGATTTAAATATAATCAACCGCATGTTAAGACGACAATTAGTTGTGCGTGGCCCGGTAGCATGTGGGCTGCGGGATTACCATACCAGCAAAGGTGCTGAGCCCCTTGGGGGCCACCCTTTCTCTTCTTTTCCTATTTCAGGTACGAAGTGCTGGAAGCCGTTCGAGAGTAGGACGGGTAGTCATTGTACATGGGTAAACTTTTAAGTGTATGTATACAGTAGGTGTAGTAAGACCGATATTGTTGTCGGCACCAGGTTATAAATACTCGGTATAGTTGATAAGGCGTATGTTGTTGTTGTTGTTAATGGAAAGGGATACTAATGTATAGTTGCTCGGGAATTTAGCCCATCAGACCGGTACAATGTATATGGATTAGCCTTGTTAGCCACGTGGGTGGCTAACGGCGTGTAACACCAACGAGTTAAGTAATGTGAAGAGGTTGTATTTCCGCTGCAGTTTATTGTAAGTATGTAAATGTTGGATGGGGTGTTACAGATAGTCTTGTTGACCCTTCCCTTGATCTTATTGATCTATGTTTGGGATACTCGATCCTTTCAGTAACTCGTTGTTGATCTTGACATGGTTGTCGTTGATCGGGATACTTATCCAATCCTTGGAGATTCCCATTTATTTAGTTTGTGTTTTTCCTTGTTGCTCGTTCCCAATGGTTTACCGTGGCAATTGAGCCTTAACTGGTTTAGGCACTACCCTTGTAGTCCTATCGGTTCATATCCCGTGGATATCCTTGTAGTTGTGTAAGCTATGTCGACCAGGTATTGTAATCTTTTGGCGTTGTAGTTTGGAGTTAATCACTCCTGACTATGTCCTTAGTCAGTTGGTATACCATTGGTGGTATTATCTGGCTACTACTGTCCCGCAGACTTGTGTCTCGGGTTCCATTACTGTTCGTTTTCCATTTTGTTGCACGGTTAGTGCTTCTTTTCCTACTGCTGGTTGTCTAGCCAGGTTTCGTAACTGCTAAGCATGTCGTCCCATGTTGTTGCATGTTGTAGTCTCTTTATGGTTGGAGTTCTCATTCTACCGCCATTAAGTGCGGGTATTGTTGTTTAACCGGGATTCATCTCCGGGACTTCCTATTCTTGGAATCTACTGTGTGTCAAGTTCTTTCCTCTTATAGGATTATCCCACTACTGCCAGATTGGGTTTTCCCGAGTATGAGAGGGCTTTCCTTCTCTCTGGCGTTCTTTCATAAGTTATACAATGAGTTTGTGGAGGGCGGGTCTGGTATTGTAGGTATCCGGTAGTCACCGGTAGTTTCTAACTAGCATCTCTCGAATGCTATCACTCAGCCCTTAGCCCTAAGCTTCTAATTCCTAACTCGGTATTTCCTAAACTCGGTATTTCCAGTCATCAGAGTGATACTTTGCTCTGATACCACTTTTTGTAACACCCCTACCGCTAATACCGTCATTACCGTCCAATTCCCTTACACTTCCAGAATCACGCAGCGGATACTTACATACACACGGTGGGTGATACAATGCCGTTAGTCACCCATGTGACTAACAAGGATACTCCTACTACATACATCATCGGTCTGATGGACCGGAATATCCGAGTACTACACACTTACAATACATGCTCCAAATACCAATCAAGTACTAGAACTCCCATTCATTACAATACTCCATAAGTACAATACAATGTAATACACTGAGTTTACTAAGATCCTTATACAAATACAACACCTCTTACAATTTCATAGATACTCATTAAGAGTCTATCCACTACCCATTCCTCACAAACTACTTACTTTCTAAGTACAAGGGGTGTACCACTTAGTACGCTTCTACATTCTACTTCTAACTATCCCAGTGTAGCCACCGGTCGCTTACCTTGACCATATCCGCTTCGGGTACCTGCACACTAAAAACGTTCCCCTTAGGGGGTCAGCTTACGCTGAATATGATAACCGCATACCCCGCGTACTAGTGAGGGTACGCCGACCACTTGGTCGAATACATGCAATTCATTTTACAATACATACATGCATACATGCTTCCATACATAACATCACAATACTTTTACGCAAGGGACACATACATACACTTCAATACATACATGGTAAACCATACAAGCTAACAGATACATACTTACATTTCCCGAAATCCACAATACACAATACATATACAATACACCGTACTTGTTAGCTCCTTTTTGTCCACCCGGGTTAATCAGGTGGAGATTACTCTTTTGCTCATTACACCGTACTTACGCATACATACTCATACTTTACTTACTTACTTACTCTTACTCATGTTAAGTCGTCGGGACCTCCGGCCCGGGGACTACTCTGTCCCACCACCGGGATTTACTTGGTTCACCAATCCAGGATGCTACCCATTTAAAGGGGTTTGGGCCGTGGACCAGTTTAAGAACCAGGAATCGGATCCAACCTCTTGTGCCTCCTCATCCTCACGCGTGGCCGAAGCTATATCGGACTTCTACTCATTCCAATTTACTTATTACTTACGTTAGAAGTTAGGTCGTTAGGAATTAGTAGAAGTCACATATCCAAGCCACAATAATACAATACATTGCTCATATATACATCCATACGAAATACAATACAATACACTAGTACACTACAAATTACAAATACACCTCATCTTCATCCACATATTTCATGAATTATACAAACTAGTGTTCAAGATAATAAATATCAAGAATACATAAATCAAGCACAAGTAAGTGCAATATAGTCCGATTCATGCATTTATCTTATTTAGGTGATCAAATAAGCACACAAATCGGGGTAACCAGATTAGGATACAGGGCATGAAGAAATCATACCTTTTACTGAAATTTACTTCACCGGGTGTCTCCTTGTTCCTTAGTCCTTACTTGTTCCTCGAGTCCTAGTCTCGAACCAATGACTACATGCCAAATGGTTCAATTAATACTAAGTGTTACAATACATACATAGTTACCACTCCCGTACTTACCCCGTTATCCCGTTGTTTCGGTTTGACTTAATGTTCTTATACTCACAACTTTCTTAATCATTCCTCAAACTTGTTTACACTTCTTAGGGCCTTTAAAGGTCACCAAACAAGGCCTTAACAACTTCTAAAACCATTACCAATCAATCCCCCATGTTTAGAACCCTTAAAAACACTCTCTGCTGAATTCTGGGGGTGGTCCGGGACTTGGTCCGGACCCTATGTCCCGGACCAACACTTAACTTGACTTTCGGCCTATTTTTACACCTGGTCCTGGACTTGGTCCTGGACTTAAGTCCCTGACCGATTCCTGCATTCACTCTCGGGCCTTTTTTTGAAGCGGTCCGGGACTTGGTACATATCCTAAGTCCCGGACCCTGCTAAAAACTGCTATTAAGGTCATTTTTCAACCCCTAATCAACCCTTAATCCACCTCCAATCATTCCATAATCTTTCCACATGTTTTATACATATTTAAACACACTTAAACACTCACTAAAACTCCTTAAATCCATGGTCCAATACTTACTCAACTTCTTGCTCAAATTCACAAACATCAATTCTTACATTTTGCACTTTGCACACTAGTGCACTTCTAACTTTCTCTTGCTAGTTTCCTAGCTCCTACCAACTCTCTTAATAACCATTCCAAATCCTTTATAACCATTTGCAATAACTATACTCAAGTTCTTCATTCATTTCCAAGGTTATGCACACCAACTTTCTTCCTAAAATTCAAGGTACTAATACACTGTTTTGCTACAGATTTTTGTTCCCACTTCTACCATTCAATACTCCCTCTATCAATACCATTCCTATCATCCTAATTGCATTACCTTCCACCCAAGTTCTCCCTGTTATCTAGCTCCATTCAAAATCTGTTACAACATGGTTAATCACTCACAACTACTACCAAAACATACCTACTTATTGTCTAGGTTGTTCCCTCTCCTTACACATCTAAGTCCTCTAATTTCCGTACAAATTTGGGCAGAGTTTCCCCTAAAATTATCTCTTTGCCCACATACAATTTCAGATAAAAATTCATTCCCAATCTCCATCTCGATTCACACATCATTACTCACACTACAACACACAAATTTTCCTGCACATATACATACATTACCCATGGTTTTCCCAAGCTTTTAAACAACATTTACAAGCTACAAAATAGCTACATTACCTTACTCATCATACTTCAATGTACCTACTACTCATAACCTCATTCATTACCCATTTCAAGTACTTAAAATCTGTTACAATACCATACACCAAAACTAGCTCAAGGTAAGGGCATTTACCTTGTTCTTTCTAGCATCTCTTTCTTTCTCCTTTCTTCTTTCCTTCTTCCTTCCTTTCCTTTCCTCTCTTCTTGACCAACCGGTTATGGGGGCTCAATGTTCTAATGCTATAACCCATTATACATACCCATTTCAATTCCAAAATCAGCCCATAAATCAACCTATAGCTTAGAGCATGTTTCTAAGGTTTAGAAAAGGTGTTACCTTGCAAGGGTGTAGATGAAGTTTAGAAAAGCAACCGAAGCAAGATTTCCACTCCAAATGTGAAGCCAAAATCGGCTGGGAAGCAAGGAGTAAGAGGTTCCAAACTTAGAAATTTCTATTTTGCAAATAAGAGCTAAAAGTGCTAGTTTTTCGGATTTCTTTTTACCTCAAACCAACAAGGTGAAGGAGGAGCTTCTAATGGTGGTCCTCATCTTCAAAACCAGTCATACCCATGGAGATGAAAGTGGATATTTTCGAATTTGGAAAAGAGAGAAATGCTCTCCTTGATGAGAGGAATTCAATGGTACAAATTTTGTAATTTTTGGAGAAGGTTTAAGGGTTCAACAAGAGGAGAGAAGGGAGAGTGCTGAGGGTGTGTTAAATTTGTGCAAAGCTCTACATTAGGCTTGAAAGGAATAAAATCAGAGGGAGTGAGGGTGCAATACGTGAGAATGAGAGGGAGTAGGAGAGAGAGGGTAAAAGTGAGTTTTTACTTTTTGCTTTTGTTTACTTTATTGCCTTGTCATGTATTATATTAGAAGCAATTAAAATAAGTGGGAGAGGGGGGGGGGGGGTAATAGAGCCGGCCACACTCACCACTCCCTACAGATTTTTAGTTTTTATTTCTAAAAGTGGACACACTAGTTTGTTCTCATTACGGTTTACACCCCAAAATTTCCCGTTTTTACAGTTTTTACTATTTTCTCGTTTAATTGATTTCATTGGTTCTAAACCTTCATTAATGTTTATTAATGACTATTTGGTTGACCAAAATAGTTACGAGTCTATTTAACCAGCTTAATGTCGCATTTTCCCGGTTTCCTCGAAAAACGCGCTTCAAGGTTCGTTTATGGTTTTAATCCATTTTATGGACCCGTTTTCTTCGGGAATTGTTTCCGTACACTAATTAGGCATGAATAAGCCTTAGGAATCCACATAATACTCTAACCGAGGTTTCGTACCTCTTATGGTTATTTAACGCTTATTTAGCGTTTTTCGCTTTTTAAGCGTTTCTTACTTTCTTTTGGATTTATTTTTCCTCACCAATATTACTTAGGTGTTATTAGGCCCTTAAATACATACTAGAATAATCTTAATCTCTATATTTAATTTCGGGGTATTTTAGGAGCCACTGAAGCTCACAAACGTATATGCGGCGAAACCCCTACGCTCTTACCCGCCTAAGGGTAATTAGTTAATAATGTGTGTCAAGTTGAAGTGTACGTTGATAAGATATGAAGTGAGTATTGATTGTGTATTGTGATAGCAGCCAACACGGGTTCTGGACCGGAGCGCCACTACTACTGTAAGTGGTGTAACGGAGACCACCCCGGCAAGGACTGCAAAGGGAATGACGTGCAGTGTTGCTACTGCGAGAAGTGGGGTCACCATGACTATGAGTGTTACCGGAACCCCAACAGCAGAGTCAATAAGCCCAAAGGGCAGTGGAAGGGTAAGGCCACAGCGACCCTCGATGGCCCGAAGTCGGCTAACCAGCCACCCACAGATTAGAGGAACACTGATTCCTAGAAGGGGAAAGGGTCGGGACCTAGCAAGGCCGCCCTGAATGTGGTGGACCGGTCTGAGTGCCAGGGCCTCTACTAGACCAGGTACCGCTAAACTGTTGAATGAAATAAGTGATTGCATACCGCATTTCATGCATGTGTGTATTAGTGAGACCAAGTGTATTATTATGTGAGTAAAGAGTTAAAGTATAGTGTGAAAGTCACCTAAATAGGTAATTTAGAAATTTAGGAACCTTCAATATTTGTTATCCAATCCCACCCACACCAAACCCTGAAGAAACCACCATAAACATCACCGACTTTCCAATGGAGCAATGTCAGGTCATCCAATCAGGTATGATACTTTTAAATGGATACCTGACACCGGAAGCACAAATCCACATCATCAGACGATGCAATGAACTGGGAGCAACACCTGGAGGTTTTTACACACCCGAATACCCGAGTGGATCGAGGATGAAATTGAAGATGATGTGCATGGGTAAGGACTGGAATCCTTACACCAAGACATATCAAGAGGTGCGAGCTGAAGATGGAGCAACTGTACCGATGATACCTGAGGAGTTCCTTGCGGTCGTTAACCACGCCGTGGAAATTGCTCAGCAAGTTGAATCAGATTCAATACCAAGTGTTAAAGCGGATTTATGTATTGTGAACTTCTACCAGAAAGGTGGACGGTTAGGGTTACACCAAGATAAGGACGAGTCACCCAAGTCTCTAAGTAAGGGAGTACCCGTGGTGTCTTGGTCCATTGGTGATACCGTAGTGTTTGTGTACGGCGAGCAGAAGCGTGCTGATCTCGTAAAGAAGCTAGTGTTGAAATCAGGAGATGTGTTAATCATGGGTGGGCAGTCAAGGATGCTATATCATGGCATCAAGAAGATCAAACTGAATACCGCACCATCGACAGTGATCAATGCCACACACATGAAACCCGGACGTTTGAATTTGACCTTCAGACAGTTTTAAAGCCTTATATAATCATGTAATGTGTAAAACCAGTGTATGTCAAGGATGTTGTATGTGTTAGTTATGTTAACAGTGTAAACCAACGTATGTTGTAAAGAGTGTGTTAATGAATAAAGTGGAGTTTTTTGGAGTATGTCAACCGTGTTATTACCGAATACTTATTAGTTTGCCAATGAATTAGGCTGTGCACTCGGAACGGGAGGTATACTGAGTGTCTGCAATGTGGCAGAAGCCGGCGGGAGCGGCATAATCCTCAGCGGCACCTTTCCAGTCAATGGCGTGGACGCTTCGATCTTGTTCAACTCCGGAGCCTCATATACATTTATTTCGCTGTCTTTTCCGAAGAGGCTGGGGTTAGACGGTGAAGAGATGCCAGACTTTCTAGTCACTCTCCCATCAAAAGAGCGGATCAGGTGTACCCGCTACCACCGAGATGTTGTTGTACGAATTAGATTTGAAGAGTTTCCGATCGACTTGATAGAGTTCGAGAGACTTGGTTTTGATGTGATTGTCGGGATGAGCTGGTTGGAGCGGTACAAGGGTAGAATCCTGTGTGCCGAGCATCGTCTGCTTCTTCGGAGTCCGTCTGGGGTTACAATATCTTACCGCCAGAGGCCCAGGGAGCCTTCGACTTAGATCATCACCGCCATGGCCATGTATCGTGAATTACAACGAGGGAATGATGTATACCTCTGCTATGTCCAGGACATAGAGAGAGACCTAGAGTTTAGCCCAGATGTGCCGGTAGTGTCAGAGTTTCCTGATGTATTTCCTAAGGAACTACTGGGCATGCCGCCAGCACGAGAAGTTGAGTTTGAGATTGATTTGGTTCCGGGCACCGGACCACTTGCGAAGGCGCCCTATCGTATGGCTCCAGCAGAGATGACAGAGATCAAGGAGCAGCTGAGAGACCTACTCGACAAGGGATTAATCCGCCCTAGCGTTTCACCATGGGGAGCGCCGGTCCTCTTCGTGAAGAAGAAGGACGGTAGTCTCCGCCTGTGTATTGATTATCGTGAGCTGAATGCAGTTACGGTGAAGAACCGTTATCCTTTACCACGCATCGACGACTTATTTGATCAGTTGAGAGGAGCATCAGTATTCTCCAAGATAGATATACGATCCGGATACCATCAGATTGCCATCCGTGAGAATGACATTGAGAAGACCGCATTCACAACCAGATATGGACATTATGAGTTTACGGTTATGCCGTTTGGTTTATCCAATGCACCAGCCAAGTTCATGGACTTAATGAACCGCTTGTTCCAAGATCAGTTTGACAAGTCAGTGGTAGTCTTCATCGACGATATTCTTATGTACTCGAAATCGAGAGGTGAGCATGAAAGCCACCTGAGAAATGTGTTACAAACATTGAGAAGGAACCAATTGTATGCTAAGTTTTCAAAGTGTGAGTTTTGGTTGAACCAAGTATCCTTTCTTGGTCATGTGATTTCTGAGGCCGGGATCGCTGTTGATCCGGCAAAGATTTATGCAGTGCGCACCTGGCTTAGGCCGAAGACAGTTACCGACATCCGGAGCTTCCTCGGTCTGGCAGGTTATTATAGGAGGTTTTTAAAGGACTTCTCCAGTGTCCCGAAGCCAATGACTTCCTTGATGAAGAAGGATGCTCCATTCGAGTGGACAGATAACTGCGAGAGTTCTTTCCAGAGTCTCAAGGATGCTCTGACATCTGCACCAGTTCTGACTTTACCAGATGGTCCAGATGGTTTTGAGGTCTATTGCGATGCATCAGGCAGAGGTATGGGTTGTGTATTGATGCAACACGGGAAGGTCGTAGCATACGCCTCCCGACAGCTGAAGAAGCATGAAGAGAACTACCCTACCCATGACTTAGAATTGGGTGCCATTGTCTTCGCATTGAAGATATGGCGACATCATTTGTATGGGGTAAGTGTGACAATTTATTCTGACCACAAGAGTTTAAAGTACTTGTTCACTCAGAAGGAGTTGAACATGAGACAAAGAAGGTGGGTCGAGTTTCTAAACGATTACGACATCAATCTACAGTATAAAGAGGGTAAGGCAAATGTGGTAGCTGACGTATTGAGTCGCCGAGCACACTCTCTCTATTCGCTAGTCTCTTATACTAGCTTGGTTAAAGAGGTGCGGAGTGCTCAGATGACGGATCAGTATATGTTGGAGATCAGACAGAAGCTTGTTGACGGCACATTCGAGGGTCAGAAGTATGACTTCCGACTCCATGATGATGACTTGATTAGGCTTAATGGCCGACTGTGTATCCCGAGGAGTAGCGCTGAGCTGAAGGAGCGCATACTGAGTGAATCCCATTGTTCTATGACTTCGATCCACCCTGGAGCTTCAAAGATGTACAAGGATATGAAAAGATATTTTTGGTGGACTGCAATGAAAAAGGATGTGAACGATTATGTGTTAAGGTGTCTCACTTGTCAGAAGGTCAAGTTTGAGCACCGACGGCCTGGTGGTATGGTACAGCCAATGCCAGTGCCTGAGTGGAAGTTCCATGACATTTCCATGGACTTCGTAGTAGGGCTTCCGCCTACAAGGGGAGGTCTGAATATGATTTGGGTTGTTGTTGACCGACTGACCAAGGTGGCCCGATTCATTCCGATGAAGGACACTTGGAAAGTGGCAAGACTTGCAGAGCTCTTTGATAGAGAGATTGTTCGGCACCATGGGGTACCGAAGACTATCGTGTCTGATAGGGATACCAGATTCCTCTCGAGGTACTGGAGAACTACACGGGAAGCGCTTGGTACCGAGCTGAAGCTAAGTACAGTGTTCCACCCTCAAACAGATGGTCAGAGTGAGCGCACCATCCAGACACTCGAGGATATGTTACGTGCATGTGCACTTGATTTTCAGACCAGCTGGATTGACAAGTTACATCTGATCGAGATTAGCTACAACAACAGTTACCATGCTTCGATCAAGATGTCTCCCTTCCAGGCTTTGTACGGTAGACCATGCCGCACGCCATTATGCTGGGATGAGTCGAGTGAGACGATCATTATAGGACCAGAGTATCTGGAGCAAGTTCAAGCAGAGGTACGACAAATCCGGGCTAACATGAAGTCAGCCCAGGATAGGCAGAAATCATACGCCGATGTGCGCAGACGTAACCTGGAGTTCGCCGTGGGCGATCAGGTATTTCTTAGAGTATCCCCCATGAAGGGAGTGTTTCACTTTGGCCAGAGAGGCAAGTTGAGCCAGAAATATGTGGGGCCATATGTTGTGACGGAGCGGATCGGCCCGGTAGCTTATAGACTTGATTTACCCGCCGAGCTGGGCAAGGTACATGATGTATTTCGTGTGTCCCAGTTGAAGAAATATATGTCTCATCCGTCTCATGTACTTCAGCCTGAAAGGCTAACCTTAGAGCCGACCATGCGATCAGTGGAGACTCTAGTACGGATTCTGGATACTAAGACTCGAGACACTCGCCATAAGTCTGTGAGACTGGTGAAGGTTCTCTGGTCTAACCAGGACGTTGAGGAGGCCACTTGGGAGCTGGAAGATAAGATGAAGGCGAAGTACCCGTCATTGTTTACTTCTTAGTATTTGTATGTATAGGGTACGGGGCGTACCCCTATTTTAAGGGGGGTAGAGCCGTTTCGGTTATGTGTGTACGACATGTATTCGGATACATTGTCTATGTGTTATGTTGTTATGTTACTACCGTGTTATGTTACAGACCGTTGTGTCTGAATGACGTTGTGTTGTTATGTTGTTTGGAGCTTGTGTCCGGTGCTATGTAAGTATATTGTTAATGTTGTTATGGAAGTACTGTTTATATGTGTTCCCGTGTTCTAATATTTAGGATATGTGGAAAGTATGAACTTTGGGGACAAAGTTCTTTTAAGGGGGGTAGATTGAAATACCCCAAACCTTAGTATGTCATTTAAACATTAAAATATGGTATATTAAGACTAAATAGAGTCTTAGAAACATTAGTAAACAATTTAAACCATAGAAAACACAAATAAATACCTTAAAGTCAATTAGGGCTAAAATGTGCTCTAAGCTTGGGATAAGCTTGGTTAAGACCTAATGAGCTTACCAAGACCTTATTTATATATTAATGAACATATTAAACCAAATACGAAACAAAACCAAGCTTGAAAACAAGTTAAAACACAAAATGTGCTTTAAGGAGTCTTAAAGCACATTTTTGAAAAATTGTCTTGTAAATGGGTTTTGAATGGCTAAATGTCCATCATTACTCTTTAATTAACATGTGTACTACTTAGCATTACATTTGGAAGTCTAAATCAATGGGAAATCAAAATTTTCACAACAATGTGCCTAGTTTTTATGAATAGTAACTAAAATAAGCTAGTTTATAAAATAAGTCAATATAAGTAAGTTAAATGGTCAACAAAGACTAACATACCCTTAGTAACACAAAGGGGGCCGGTTTTTATGGTAATGAGTCACCACTTATGCAAGCTTATTAAGTAAAAGAATAATGATAAAGCAAATCACTATTTACTTTAAGCATAAATATCTTACAACTTAACTTATCTTCATTCTTCCTCATTTCTTTTACACTTCCACCGTCTTCTACCTTCCTTCTTGCTCTCTTCCACGGTAAAGCCACAGCACCACCATCATTTGTCATCTTCAACCTCTTGTAATTCCTAGCTCCCTTTGCCAAATCAAAAACCAAGACCACCATTCTCTTTGTCTTGTCAAGCTCTTCAACTTCATCCTTTCAAAACTCCAAGGGCTCCATTTCGGTGCCAAGAGGAATCTCCATGGGAGGAGCTTGAGCTCATCTTTTCACATATTATTGTTCTCCTTTGCTTCTAGGTAAGGAAACTCAAAGAAAAATAACATTTCCTTCATGTTTGTATGTTGTCTGAAAAACACCATTAATGGTGCCCTTTACCTTGCTTGTTCTAGCTTCATTTGAATCTTCCAAGGGCTTGGTGGGGTCCTCTCTTGCTACATATCCAAACTCTCGTTTATATCCAAGGTAAAACAATCATCTAAATGTTCTAAGACAATATATGTATCTAGGGTTTACAATGAGATGAAGCATAAAGCTTGTATACTCATTTCATTATTTGTATATTGTTTAGAAGTTGACAAGCAATCAAACATCCTTACCGATTTTAATCAAGGAAACAAGAAAGAAGTTTGTGAGGAAAAGAGGTAAATATGCTAACCTAATGTAGTTTAATGTCTTAGGAGAAATGTGCCTATATTGCTTATTAAAACTACTTAAGGAGCTAATGGTAAATTACTTAGTAAAATGCTCTCATGGAGACTATTAAAGGGCACATGTGTTGTTGTATGTATTTGCAGGTCAAAGGCAAATATAATGTGGGAAATTCAGTGTTTATGGTTTATGCAATTTAAGGGCCTAATAGCCATGTTATATAAGGGCCTAAGTTCCAAGCAATTTAAATTATGCACTATATTGTGATGTAGTGTTAAATGAGTGAAGTTTTGTGTACAAGAATGTTCTTGATGGATTTTAGTGTTCTTGGATGTTTAATGGTAAAAACAATGTGTTTTGGCTTAGTAATGTTCTAGGGGAGTTCATGTCAAAATTTAGGTAATGTACAAGAAGTTCTAAGTGTTTAAATAAGATTTGGTGAACTAGGAAGTGTTAGAAGTGACTAGGTATATTACTAGGGAAAGAAAGTGTATTAAGGTGTTTTTAGAGTGCAAGAAGAACTTAGGCATTATCTTAGAGATTGTAGAAATCAAATGAGTGTTTTGGAATGCACCAAGTCATTTTGGAGTGTGTAGAGATTTAGGCAAATTTTGGTAAATAAGGAGAAATTATAAACATTTAAAGGGATTTCAAGAATGACATAAGGAAATGTGGTTTGTAAGAAAAGATGCTTGGAAGATGATGTTTAATGGAGAGGAAAATAGTTTGGCATAATGGTTATTATAGGCATGAAACACCACTTGGAAATCTAAGGAGAAAACCTTATAAGTGTTAGGAGTTTTGGTAAGAAATGAACAAGTGTTGAAGAGTGTAAAAAATGAAGTTTCCTACACGTCCGAACTTCCGTCCGAATTTGGAAGTCCGGACGTGCCCTGCTGCGTTAAGTTTTCTGAGTGTCGGCCACTGTCCGAACTTCTGTCCGACCCTAGAAGTTCGGACACCGCCATCTCTTTTCCCTGATTTTTCCTCGACCTATGTCCGAACTTAGGAAGATCGGACACAAGTTCAGACATACGTTTGGGTTCACCCTTTGAGTCTCGACTTGCGTCCGAACTTGGGAAGCTTGGACACAAGTTTGGACAGGCCACTGTGTTGGCCAAAAAAGTTGTTTAAGGCTAAAAAACTTTGTCTAAAAATGATGATTAGTTAGTAATGATGATATGAGGTTGTCTAACACAGGTTAGGTGAGTTATAATGGCAAATAAAAGGGTGAAAAGTTATAACAAGTGTGAAAATAAAATAACTAGTTATGTGAAGTAATAAGTTAACAACGAACTAGTGCGTTAATTAACTGACGTTACTAAATGTGTATAGGATTCTCCAACAGTGGAAACCAGTCGAAGCAAGGACCGAGGTATGGTTTTCTTGTAGTCTGTTGCCTACCGGCTTACACCCGCTTGTGTGCTGTTTGTTTTTCTGTATGTTTATGACCTTGTAAGACTTAAGTCATGTAACGAGTTTACAGTTGTTTATATTATTGTATTGTTGAAGTGTGACTCTTACCCCTAGTGTGTGTCTAACAAGACTTATCCTCATGCTGTGATTTGTTATTAGTTCCAACAGTGAACTTCTAACGAGTGTTAACTGGGGGTGAGGAATCCGGTTGTCCGGTCACGCGTGTAAGTATAGGAGTAGATATCTGTATCAGATTCGACTCTTATAATGTTAAGATTGTTCTCCTTTATTTGGCGTTCAATCTCCCGCTAGCTTCCTCCAAAGCTTACCTATTCTGACTTATGATCGGTTTAGTGGGAACATGTGTTTGTGTGGTGTGTTCGGGTCACAATATCCGATCCATCTGTGAGTTAAGTTACTCGTTCGACTAACAGAACGGTAATGAGTGTGTGTAACAAGCTTAACATGAGGGTGAACCATTCTCTAGGCTTCTTATGTTGATTAACCTTCTTGGTTTGTTGTTGCTGGAAGTGTACTCACTATGTGTGTATTGTTTTGCTAAGCAATATTGCTTGCTATGCTATATATGTTGTTTGTGTAAAATCAATGCCATGTTATCATGACAATTAGTTGCGCGTATCCCGGTAGCCGATGGGCTACGCGTTAGCCATACCAGCCAAGGGTTGCTGACCCCCTCGGGGGCTCCATATTTTAACTGCAGGTTGCAGGAATACTTTTGGTTATTTTGGATGTTGAGCCCGGGATGCGCCTGTGCTCCCGTGGCGATATATTTTGGTTCTGTTGTACTACAGTGACGGTATATTGTCGGTTATCAGTGAATGAATGTAATTAAGTACTCGATATTGTATATGATGTATTTATGGTTTTAGTTCTATGCTCGGGAGTCTGATCATCAGACCGGTACACTTGTATTTATTCTGCCTTGTTAACCACGTGGGTGGTTAACGGCGTTGTAGCACCGAACCGTTAGTTATTGTTTAGTTGTTTATTTCCGCTGCGATTTCAATTATGGTTAAACGCGTAGTAGGGGTGTTACATTTACACTTCTTCTCAACCCAATCTACCATTCCCAATTCATTCCTAGATAGATGGACTATCTATACCCAAGTCCATCATTTCCTTTCAATGTCATACAACTAGTTTCCCTCCAAAGCTCAAAGGCATTAATACACTAACTTGCTACATATTTTTACACTTCTCTTCATAGTTCTCCAAATACCATTCCAAGGTTATTAATCAACCCAACCCCATCCTATAAACACCTAGTTAAGCCTAGGTCATTCTTTACTCAATATACACTTAAAACTCCTTCAGTTTCTACCGAAATTTTGCCATAACTCCGTTGCTTTTCTAGCATTGTCCAAAACTCATCTCATCACCAAATTTCATTCACTACTAACCGAACCCCTAGTGGGTTCTACCAGCACACAATACTCATTCAATTCACATCGAATGCTCCATCATAAGACACAATTCATACGCTACTTGGCTCCTAGGCCCTAAATTCAAAGCAACAATGCATAAATTCCTCATCTAACTACTCAAGACACATTTCCATACATTTTTTGGTTTATTCTTTTGGTTTTCCCCATTCCCAAAAATTGTAATACATATAGAATGTACATTAAGGTAAGTTTTCTTACCTTGGATTCTCAAATTCTCTTTAAGTTCTCCTCTTCTCCATCCTCTTGGCTCCAAAACCAGCCAAAGCAATTCACATGCCCACTACACTACACTTCCATTCACAAGGACAACCGGACTAAGTATAAGCACTTACGCACCTTAACTAATCCTAGGATTCAAGAGAGGCATAAAGCACAAAGTTAGGGTTTACTTTTGGAAGTTCAAGAGGGGAGGTTCCATCACCATTGGAGGCATGATTCAAAGCTCCAAAGCAAGGAGAAAACAAGGTGTTACAAGAGTGAACAATCAGCCAACTAGGAAAGGGAGGAAAAATGAGGTTTCCTTGGAACTTTTTACCTTAGAAGAAAGAGGAGACTCCAAGCTTCAATTTGATGCCATTTTCTATTCAAATGCCCAAAACACATGGAGATGAACTTCATCATTTTGGAATTCTAAGAGAGGGAAGTGTAGCCCTTGCTCTAACAAACACAAATCTACTTTCGGCTTTTGATTCAGAGCATTATTGTTGCTTAAGGAAGTAAGGGAAGAGAGGGAAGCCATGTGAGGAGCTTCAAAAATTGTTTGGGCTGGAGGAAGAAGAAGAAGTGGGGAGCTTCTGAAGAAAGAAAGAAAGGAACTCACTAGAGAGACGGGGAGAAATGTGAGAATGAGAGGAGAGAGAGAAGGAAAGGTTGTATTTGTTTACTTTTTACCTTTTTACTTTATTGACTTTTCAACTCTTGAATTAATTAACTAGTCAAGTGTGAGTGTGTGAGAACTTATTTACTTATTAAAACTGGCCACATGTATAATGCCAGCTGGGGCGTTTTTTGTCTTTTACAGAAAACGCTCGTTAATTTATCCGGTTTTAGCACTATTCACTAACCCGGCCCGTTTTCCGGAATTTTCTCGTTTCTTTAATTTTATAGCTTCTTAAGCTTCCATTAATGTTTAATTATAGTTATTTGGTTGACTATAATTTTTACAGGTTCATTTGACCACTCAAAGTCACGCTTTCAGGTTTTCTCGAAACAAACTCGCGCTAAAGCTTTATTAGCATTTTTAATTCATTTTATGGTTCCGTTTTCTTTGGGAATTGTTCCCGTATATTATTTAAGCATTATTAAGGCCTGGAACTCCATCTAAGACCCTTGTTGAGGTTGCATTCCTCCTATGGTCACTTAACGCTCCTTTTTACATTTTTCACTTTTTAAGCGTTTTCTCTTTTCTTTTGGTTTTATTTTCTTCACCAATACTCTTTAGGCACTATTAGGCCCTTAAATACTATATTAGAATTATTTAATCACCATATTTAATTTCGGGGTATTTCAGTGTGTAAGTGAGGTTGATGTCAAAAACTAACTTAATCATGTATATAAGCACAGCCGTGAACATGGAGGTGCTGTTTGGCTGATTTAAAAACTTGTAGAACAAAGTAAGTGTGCTAAACCTATTTATTATATGGTTATTATGTTATTATGTTACATAAAATGAAAGCCGGGAACAATATGGTGCTTAAATCACCTAACTATATAGTATAATGTTTTATAACATGTTCGGTTGATAATACAAGGTTTATGTGCAATATAATGTCATAGAATTAATTAAATGTTTAAAACACCATTTATAAAATACTATTATATATATATATATATATATGAAACCGTAAGCCACAAGGCTTAGAAATGATCCAACCATATATTAAAATGGTTTATAACATTTTGGGTAGTTAACTTAAGATATATGTGACATATCATGTCATCAAATTTAATTAATTAGTTAAAATAAAATTTAAAAATATTATTTCAAATATATATAGCAACCGTGAGATACTTGTGTCTTTTATGACATTATTATGTGATTTATATTAAAAGTTAGGGTTTATACTAAAGCCATATAATTTAGGCCATTTAATTTTATGTTGTATTAAGTGTAAAATGAATTTAAAATAAAAAATAATATTACCGTATTAGATTTGGGGTTTGATTTGTAATTAAAATAAATTTTAGAGGCTGAATATTAATATAGCCAAAAAATATATATTAAAAGGGTTATTATATGAATTTTATAAGTTTAATGAAGTTTTAGGGCAAAAATGTAATTTTTGAGAAAATCTGGGTCAAACTGTAAATAAACGAAACTTCTGGTCAAACTAAAAGTCAATCGGTCAATATAGACCATGTTAGGTGGTTTGACCAAATTTAATGTGATAAACAATTAATTAATGAACTTATAGTAACATTATAGGTTAAATGTCAAATTTATAAAAATTATGGGGGTGCAAGTGGTAATTACCGGAAATATGGGGTTAATATGGTTAATATAATAGTTTATATCATTAATATAAAGTTTGGGAATTTTCGGAGTTATATATATGACTATATTGATAAAAGTGTATAATATATGGTTTTTGTGACATATAGAAAATATATAATATAAAGTGGGGTCAATGTGTAAATAAGGAGAAGTTAGAGGGGCGGAAAAAGAAATAACAACCGGTTATGGGTCTGTTTGAAAATAATGTGATATAAAACTATAGGTTATACAAATTATAAACATTAATACCATATGTTATACTACCTCCGTCCCGTCATAAGTGTCCTGTTTGCTTTTTGGCACGTTTTTCCACCTCAATATTAAACATATAAGGTAAAATAATTTTATAAAACTAAATTTTGTATTATATAGTTTATCATGTAAGGCATCATATGCAAAACTTAAATTTTCAAAATTAATTTATCTTATATGTTAAAAAATTGAAATCAAACGACATATCCAAATAGTAAATAGGACGGTCAGGGTGGGACGGAGGGAGTAACCTATATGTAACTTATGATAATATATGTGGTAAATCTGTAAATAAGGAAACTTGTGTTACTGGAAAAAAAACCAAAACAGCTTGTGGCTGTTCAGGTAATTATATATATTTATAAACTATATGTTGTAATGAATTAATGGAATAAAATGATATAATATATAGTATGTGTAACATTAAATAATATGTGTGTCAAGATTGTAATTATAAGAATATAAGTGTGGTGGAAATGAGAATTAAAAACAGACCATAGGTCTGTTCGAATTTTTCAGTTTATAAAAACTATATAATAAAACTATTATAATGTTTAAATGATATAATGTAAGGTTAAAATAACATGTTATAAAATATATGGTTATATTGTAATTAATGAAAACTATGTGAATAAAGAAATAATAAGTGAATAATACATAAGCCTTGCGACACTTAAATATAAGTTTTAAAACCATATATTATAAAGTTAAATGAGATATAAAAATATCATAATATATGGTATAAGATATAAGTGTAACATTGTATGATTCTATATGGTCAAAACATAGTTTACTAAACTATATGCTAAAACCGCATATATAACATTTCAAGAAATGAATTTATAAACTATGGTTTACAATGATATAAATACAATAGATATTATATAGTATTAAAGTGATTAAATGAAATAATTATCATTAATAATATTCACATGAAATAATGTGACAATTAATGGAGAAATAGAATTTATTAACTAAGGTTAGTATTAAAATAAACCTTAGGAATTATAAATATATGTGATGAAATGTTACCAATATTAAGATAAAGTTCCTAATATGAATTGCATCAAATACTGCAACAAATGAAAATAATCATCTTACATAAGATGATAATAATGTAACATATAATATAAGTGTATAACTCATGAAATATTAATGTATAAGTGAATACATGTGTTTGCGCAAGCATATATTAAAAACATATACATATTAAGTATATGGTATAGTTGAAATTATATAATATAGTGCACGCATACATGCCACAATATATTATATGACTAAATCAAGTAATAACAACATATATAAATATATATATGTAAAAACCAAGAGTATATAAAAGTATATACAATATGGTTTTAATGGCATGTAATGATAAATAATAAGTGTTTTGACATTAGTATAAATATATATACTATAAGTCGTACAATTACAAAATTAAAGTATAGTTTATTAAGATGAATAAAAAGATGTATAATATATGGTACAATATTAAATGGTTAAATATTAATGCCGTAAAACATTAGTGCATAAGCATAATACGATGCGAATTAACATTGCAGGAATACATGCAACTATATATTATAATTGTGTATTCGTATACCTAACAGGAACGGTTAAAACAATACATAAGTATAAATGTGAATATATATTCGTATACTCGTGAATATAAGGAATTGATCCTAACGTTTTGAAAACGCTACAACTATGACATTTTTATAACCGACTCACTTAGATAAACCCGGGCATTGGAAATTAATACGTATTATGACTGACAAGTTCGTATAACGAAACTTTAACAAATAACTGTTTTAATCCGGGGATGAAATGTCGGGATTACTTGTGTTGTTCGGATTTACCGAGCTTAAATAAGTCATGTTTTGTTATTTAGATCGTATCACCGACGAAGGCGCTTGATGACCTAGTGGTCTACTGCGCAACCTAGGTCATTGGTGAATGGTATGTAAAGGGGTCTGATCTGAGATGTCCTGAGGGCTTCCTCGGGCTCAGATATGTGTGTTGTATAACGAGTGTGAAGCATGTATGTGTGTGTATGTATTTGTGTTTATGTTATGTGATGTGTATCTGTTTAAATTCCCGCAATCATCAATTTTGCGTGAACGTCCTTCGGGACTAATACTACATCGACTATAGATCGACTTATATAAAACACATATACGTTTAATGTGATGTGATTGCTGTTAACTGATATAACACACCTAATCTTATGATGGATATATATATATATATATATATACTAACCTAAGTAAATTACTTAGGTACGGGACACGACATTGTCTCTAGAGCACGGCTCTAACATGTGTATGACCTAGTTGAACTCTTTATAACAAAAATTATACCTTCGGTATTCGACTAACTAATTAAACACATAATTGAACATTGGTGGAGGACAATAAGTCCAGGTAGTCTCGGACTACTGGCTGCGCATAGAGATCTCTTGAATTGTTTCTCCCGGATCGGGTTTTAGACTCTAGTGTTGCCACGAGCCTACATAGATCGTTGGTCAGTTCGTATCATTATTGATACTCGGCCTTTGGCCCCAAACTATATGACACCTTTAGGCAAAGAGGAAGTCCCGAGATCTTATATCTTTGGCCGTAGTGCACTGCTGATGGTGCCACCAAGACGACTGTCCATAATAAAATATAAAAACGGGTTGTCCAAACTTGACACCCACTGATGTTGTGTTATGATGTGTTGAGGACCTGGGGGGTCGTGTGTTTAACTAAATAACCAGACCGTTACTAATGGCTACTCGTTTATTAATGTTGTTGTGAAATATTGTGTATGTGTTGTTGTGTGTGAATTGTGGTGATTGCCTTAACTGTTTCTTTTACCGCCATTCATGTGTTTACTGATTTATATACCTGTACACCGGTAACGCATGTAACGAACCTAATAATGGCGACCATGACTATTAAGTGACCAATAGGGTCCAGGCCTGGCATACTCAGCGTTTATCACTGAGCCTTTATGGCATTACGTGCAGGTGATGATTATCATGGAAGCCGAAGAGCGGGACCCGGGTAGTTAGGGTTTTATTTACTGCACGAGAATCCACATTGTATTAGGACGTCCATTAGTTTAGTATGTTTACAATGATGTATACATTTAGGAATACCTAGACGCTCACTTGTCGTTAAAGTTACATTTGGTTTAGATTGTTGTATAGGTTAGTATCTCGTTATCACTGCGGTTATGTATGTATTACCAGTGTCATTTCTTATTTAATTTATTTATGCTTCTTTACTCGTATGGGCGAGTAATGGCATGTGACACCCGAGTGAGATTATTACTGTGTGACTTCTCCTGTGAGACGTTTTCAATTAATGCTACGTGAGTGATTATTACGTGATTACGAGTGGGGTGTTACAAAAAGTGGTATCAGAGTGAAGTGCCGCTCTGATGACCAGATAATAGGATTTAAGACAGTGAGCCTAGGATTGGGTAATACGGGAAATGTTTATGAGGTACGAGCCGTTCTTACGTATATGAATTTATGTGTTAGCAACGCCTTTGGCTTGCAAGTGTTAGCCCTTGAGGCGCACTAATGTGTTTGACCGTAATCTGGTGAGTTATCGAGTAACGAGAAGATGAACGGTAATACCGATGTCTAGTGGTGGTATGGGCCAAGAAGCTGGCCAAGGGCATAAAGGCCAGGGAATATTACCCCCATTATGGACCAGCTGAGAGCTCAACCAGGAGAAGACATACAAACGTCGCGAGTACATTGGCGACAATCCACTTTCATGTGGAAGTCTAGTATGGACTACCGCTGATAGTACCCCTCCCGCCACAACCCAATGAGTATCATACAACTGGAAAATACAATCCCCGAATATAGGGAAGAAGGCTACTAAGCCTAATAGACTGTCTAAACGTTTTTGAACTGAAAGTGTAAAAGTGTTACTCTTATAACGTTAATAAAATTCAATATCCTACCTTCCTCACAAATGACCAAGTGTTAGTGATAGGCACCGCCGGGGGCGAGCGCCATTGCTTCTGTAAACGTTGTAGAAAGGATCTCCCAAAACATCAGGGCAAGCGGATTGGGGGCATCTTGAGCTCCGCGAGACCGTCACCCGTAATGGGGACCTTTAACTACCGTGCTATTGTATTGTAATTCCAACCCGTAAACTGAGACTATACCGTGAGGGTGGAGAATTTTTGTAAGTACACTCGCCCTGTCATGTTTAAATTCCAGTCCTAATCTTGTGTACATATAACACTGTAATACCAGAACCTTGTTGTGACGACACCTATGGAGAAACAAAATTCCGAGCGTTTATGTTATCATAAAACTAATGTGAGGTAGAACTTGAATATTCTAATAACAATGTGGTCAGGAAAATTTTCCAATCCAAATACCGTCCTTTTTAGGAACAATCGTTATGATAGTACTTGAGCAACCAATGTGGTAGTAAGACGAACAAGTCCGAAACCGACAACTCCACTTGCATGGCGTGCTTGCCACTGCAAGCGCTAAGGTAAACAATGTACTAATAATTCTGTCTACCCCGCGCACTTGCTACTGCAAGTGCTGCAAACAACTACGACCGTAGTTACAATTACCATTATCGTTACAAACGAGTTCTGCAAACCATGTAGACCAATGGTACGACACCAAGGTTACCAATAACCGCTAAACAATCATACGGTTTGAATACAACAACATGACTACCAATCTACAGCCTTGGAAGGACCTGTTGAGTCCGGCCATCATAACAAAAAAGGGGGCATACGCCACCCCATAATAAACTACCTTTATTAAACAACAACAAATTAATAACACGGGCTTACGAGCCAAGTATCATAATGTAACTTATTTGTTAAACAATTTAATGGCTGAAATGGACGTGGGAGGTAGAACTTGGTTTCCTAGGAATCAAGGGAAGCTGAACACAAATTGGGGTGGAAGGATAATTCGACACTGGTGCTGATCACATCAGAGTCGGGTTGAAATACCCCTAAAAAATTAAACATTATTTAAATATATAATTTACAACATTAAAGTATAAAATGAATATATATGTACATATACACAACATTACATGATTAAAATGTTGTATATATAACTAAAACGCGACAATAAATAGTTGTACCCGTATAATGATGTAATTAAAAAAAAATGTGACGTAACGAAATAGTCGTATATATATATGTACATACAACTAATAACGCAACATGTTAATACAAGTCACTTATATGCAATAAATAGGCTTAATAAGGCTGAAACAAAAAAAAAGGAGCAAACATGCTCTAGCCAGGATTCGAACCCGAGACCTTTCGTACCTATCCCGAAACCTTAACCGCTTGAGCTGTGCTCGAATTCGGTATTAGTTACCCACGAACTATAGTTAGTAGTCACTACTAAAGTTACAGAAAAGAGTGGAGAAACACCCGACATTCTCCTCTGAATTCAATTCCTCAAAATCAAGACTACTACAAACTTCCATAACGACAGGAACTGATTATCCTTCTGTTGTGCCATGAATCTCCATGCGATAGATCTAAATAATTTTATCAATCGCACCTGACATTCCCTGGTAACTTGTGCACTCTAGTCATGCTTAGTCCCCTTGGAACTTACAGCAATAGATTCTTTCTGTAACCTCTGAGTCATGCCCTCCTGTCTCGACCCACTAGTTAAAACTCCATCTCAGCCATACTCTTCCTCGCTTGCATGCCCACGCCAACGGCAAGCCAAGAACACCGTGGTTATTCCTACGTGAAGGTAAGCCCAGCTTCTTGGTTGTTTTTCTGTCTTTTATCCCCTTTCACTGATCCAAGGTTCAACTACGGTACACAGATCTCCATCCTTGAACCAGTAGATCACGCACCTATCTACTCTCGACATTCCAAAGTAGTTAAGCCTGCGCACCAGCATGGCTCAAATAATCGGCAAGGTAAGAAGGAAGTTTCTGTTACCGCGATTCCTTCCTTCTACCTTCTTGTGTACAAAAGTTATAGCCTGTAACTTTTTCCTCTGTCTTCTCCATTCTAGTGAGTCAAGTTCCCTTGCTGAGATCATTCTGAGATCGGACAGAAAGCCCAGCCAACTAGCCTCTGGTCTAGGTAAGAAAGACTACTAAAGAAAGAGGCATGTGCTTCTTCATACGGATTACCGAAACTAGTGCAAGTAACAACTGAATAACTTATGGGTTTTCTGTCTAGCTGAAAGGAGATACTGGAGGGCTCACATCGTGCCAAGCACTACTAGGAGAGACAACAAAGATAAGGAGGTGAGTCATTCGTGTGTGAACTCTATAACCAGGAACTAAACTAATGCATCGGTTGATAGGAAAATAACAGAAGAATTTGTAGCAGTTCCATCTCTCTTTTTCAGTTATACCTAGTTCTGTATCACAAATTCTTGAGGGTGAATTCTTACTGTTTTGGGTAGTCTTGAGTTTCTAATACATTATAATCCTATAATACACCTAACTATGTCTCTATACGTGAGGATGTTGAAGAAAAGAAGTAAAAACAGATCCTAACTAAAGAAAGGAAAACAAAACAGAAAACAGATGTAGCAGTTTCTGGTTTTTATTTCTGGGTAGTTTTCAACTGGTGAGACCCGTGTTTTATGTGTTCACTTTGCAGAGGGAATGTGAGGATATGAAGGGCTAGATTAGAAACTTAAAAAATCAGTCAAACATATAACTGTCTAGGTTAGTAATGAAGGGAAACTGAAAAGAAAATCAGAACTGAGAATTCTCAGAAAATAGAAGGAGTTTATCAGGTTTGATGTTTCAGTTAGTAAAGGTTTTTGTATTTCTGTATATCTGGCTTGTGTTGTGTGTCAATGAACTTAAGGCACTTCTACCGCACCTAAGTAAGTATAAGGATATCTTGAGTAAACAAAAAAAAACCCAACCTGTTGCATAATCATGAAATAAGGAGAAAGGAAAATACAAGAGGCTAGTTTCTGTTTTGGAAACTTTGATTTCAATAACACTAGGAGCGTGTCTTAGATATCTATAAACCAAGGAACAACTAAACATCTAGACAATAATGAGAACCAACTAGTACTTTGGGACTGAGGTCAGAAGAAGAAGAAGAAGGAAACTGGTGTGGGCTGATTTAGCAAGCAGCAGAAAACAGAATAAAACTGAGTTAAAGTCTTATGTTTCTTAGTGTTAAGTCTGTGTGGGATTGTACTAGGAAAATATCTAATGAGTCCTGAAGTACCAAGCAACCTATGTACTAGCTACCTTGGAAAATAACAGCACATGAACTAGTGCAAATGATTCTGTACAAGCTAGTCTAAACAAAAAAACTGGTGTAAGAAATTGTTTCTCTGTGACAATAAAAATTCAGTTTCTGTGTAGTGGAATTTCAGAAGAGTGACCTAGGTAATCTTTGACCTGTTATGAGGATAAACCAGGCTAGACAACTAGCTGATTGGGTAATAAATTCGGAGAAAGAGAGTGGATAAATGAGTGATCACAGAAAGACAAACATAAGAATGATGAAATACCAGTTTTTGATGTAGTTTGAGTTTCAGTTTCAGTCTTCTCATCAGATCAGGCTCTGGCTATTTCTGTATCTGTAACAGAGCTGTTTTGGGTTTTGTTTAGGTTTAAAAGCTTGATGGGATACTTAAGTAACTGGGTAAATCATTGTGAATAATTGAGGATCAAAACGTAAGTAAACAGAAAAAAAATGGAAGAGAAAGTCCAGCTGATGCAGTTTTCTGTTCTGCAGTTTCAGTTCAGTGAACACAATTACAGTAGCATCAGTGAGTTTGTTTTGGGTTACTTTTGAGTCTAAAATCTCGATGAATCATTAGCTAAGTGAGTAAGGAGTTAGGAGAAGTGTAACCAGTTAAAAAAAAAGACGGACAAGAAAGAAAGCAAGAGCACATATATGTTTCTGTTTTCATTTCAGTCCCAGAAACTTTCTGTTTCTGTAGAATAAAGTTATAGAGAGCATAAAGGGATGACTTTGGGTGGTTCAAGAATTTAAAACCTAGATAAACCACTTAGCTAAGTATGTAAGAACATCGATAAGAAAGAAAAACAAACTGTAAACCAACTGTGAATAAAACAGAAGGAAAACAGAAAGGAACACTTACCAGTTTTGGATTCAGTTCTACCATTTTGATCTTCTGTATATCAACCTTTTATGAGTTTAAACATAGTGGTGGTGAATCTGTTTGAAGTCAAAACTGTACTAAGATACTTACATAGATAGCTAAGCAACCTAGGGAAAACTCAAACCAGAACCGTGAGCAAACTACAAGATACAAGATAGATTATCAGGTTATGGTTTTCGGTTTTTATAGTTTTGACAGTTCTAATTGGTTTCTGTAAAGTGAGTTTTTCTGAGATGATAACATCATGGTTTTGAGTTGCTTTTAAGTTCAAATTTTTTTCCAATGCAAGCATCGAGTGGTGTAATAGCCTGAGAAGTTTGGAAACCAATCAGTAAACCTAAATAAAGATTTGAGGAAGGAATAAACAAATGATGTTTCAGTTTTCTTGTTTCTTCTGTTTCAGATTCTTCCCAGTCAAAGTAGGGTTGTTTCTGTGTCTGTAACAGATTGGAATGAAACTGTAAATAACACCATGAACTAAGTAGCTAAGTAGAGTGGGGGAGAAAGTTAAGTAGAAACCAAATCGAGGAATGAGAAACAAAACAGAAGAGGAACAACCAACCTAAATAATACATCAGTTTGCAAATTACTTCTGAAATGAATGGACTTATGATAAACCTGTTACAGAGGGATAGTAGACAGAACAGCAGAATTTGAGTTTATGAATGAACCTAAGATACTTCTAAGTGAGTGAACTAGCTTGGTACATCCATTGGAGGTTTAGAGCTCAACTGGATGACCAAACCAAAAAAAAAAAAAGAGATGCAACCACATGATTTCAGGATTTTCAACAGTATGCTCTTTGGAATAATTGAGATACAGAGGAGGTTAAGTAGTGATACAGTCTTAGGTGTTCTAATCTATGATGGATGTGGTGGAATGGTAAGTTTTGAAGAGAATGAGATTTAAAAAGAATGAAATCTGATATGTACATATACTACCGGTAACTAAAGTAAGGTATTGTCACACCTTGGGTTACATTTTACCACAAGGTTTTGATGTTATAAAGTTAGAAACTTACAACATATGATAAGTCATGCGGTAATATCACGAGTAATGGGAAGTATATAATATGGGAGCTCAAATATGGCACATGTGTATATTATTTTCGATACATTCCTAAGTTGCCAAAACCATGTGTTATAAAGTCTAGTGACACATAAAATATCATACTATGTAACATCATGGAACAAATATAACACAAATAATATTATGTGGCTAAGGATATAGTTATTCAACTGTTATGCTAAACGCATACATATATATATATATATATAAACACGTATCAAGAAATAAAGTTATACACTATAGTTTACAACGACATAAAATACCGAAGTTAGTATAAGACTTGGTATGATAAATAAATCCCGAGTCAAATATCAT
Source organism: Limonium bicolor (assembly GCA_023374045.1). Lineage (NCBI taxonomy): Eukaryota > Viridiplantae > Streptophyta > Magnoliopsida > Caryophyllales > Plumbaginaceae > Limonium > Limonium bicolor. The sequence continues at coordinate 527,892,614 of CM041776.1, forward strand.
AAGTGTACAACGTAAGGTTCATGCCCTAATGCAAACCGAGAATTAACTCACACAACGAGTAAGGGGTTTATAAATAACGATACTTTAACTAGTAACAAATGTTAGGTCTGGGGACATAGTACTGGGATTTCAACGTTATTCGGAAATACTGAATTGTGCTGTCATGTGGATTGACGCTTTGTGTTCCTTGTATTACTAGATCGCATTTCCGACGTACGCGCTCGAAAGCTCTAATGGCCTGCACTACACGAATCTAGACAACAGAGTACGGTATGTAATGGAGTTTGATCCGAGTTGTCCTGAGGAATTCCTCGGGCTCGGATTTGTTTGATAACATGTATGACTATGTGTGATGTATATGTGTTTACTGCATTACTTATTTATGTACGAACTAATACTATGTCGACTATAGATCGGCTTATATAAACTACATATACGAGTTGTGTGGCTGTGATTACCGTTGCCTGACCTAATACATTAAGTATTACAAGTATGTAGTTATAACCTAAGTAAAACACTTAGGAACGGGACACGACATTGTCGGTCCCTAGAGCTTCAACTCAAAGATAAATAATACCTAGAATCACTCTAGGCATGCATAAGACCCATAGGGCGGCCAACCAGTAAGTGATGTTCTCCATGTTTAAAACTGTAACTGAGTTACTAACTAACAAAGCTAATAGTGGAGTGTGAATGGAAGTGATGTGAACCTTAATCCAGACAGTCATTGGCTGCTGGTCGCGCGTAGAGATCTCTTGGGTTATCCCGTATCGGGTTTTCCCTAGTTAATCCTGAACGAACCTAGATAGATCGTCAGACGGAGTGTGCTACCGTTGGCACCAGGCCCTGGCCACCTAAATGGATGCCTTTACAAAGGCAAAGTGAAATAGCCCAGAGTCTTCAGATGATCAGGGCAGTGAGCACCTTGTGTGTACGTGGGAATACTGTCCAAGTGATTATATTCGGGTTGTCCTAACTGACTCCCGACAGTGCTAACCAATCAATGTTATGTGAGGGCCCGGGGGGCCAAGTATTGTAATACGTGACGATGCGAAACTAAGAACAGTGTGTGACTTACCGATGCTATTGTATTGTACAATGTGCTGCTGTTCTGTGTATATTTGTGATGATTGTTGTATGCTTAAATTATGCTTTACAGTTTCCTGTTATACTCAGTAAACCAATGTTGCATGTAACGAACCTAATAAAAAGACGGTTAATACGACCTAATTGACCATTAGGGTCCAGACTCGGCATACTCAACGTTTATCGCTGAGCCTTTATGGCTTTATGCAGGTTGATGATGATGAACGAAGACGGAGTGCAGGGCCGGGTTGTTAGGATGTTGTGGATTTTGGATTTACCGTTCATACCTCGTTATGTATTAAGTTATTTCACTAGAAATGGGTTGTAAGATTTGGAGTATGTCTAGACGCTCACAGTAGTTGTGTTATTGGAGACTTAGATAGACATGTAGGCGGTATCTCGTTGTCACCGCGGATTGTGTTATGATGTTTTCATTTTGTTAAGTTGTTGTATTGCTACATCACTCGTATGGGGCGAGTGATGGCAAGTAACACCCATGTGAGTTCTATTACTGTTATTTCTTCCGCTGTGAGACGCATTTATTTCCTGTTCACATGAGTGATTATTACGCCATTGTTAAGAGGGGTGTTACAAAAGTGGTATCAGAGCGGAGTACCGCTCTGATGACGAGCTACTAGGAATTAAACAGTGAGCTTAGGATTTGGAAAACCCGGGATACGTCTGTGAGGTACGAGACGACCTATTTAGTGAGCCTAAGTAGAGTTTACGCACTATACGTATACACATTTAGCCTCTAAGGCAACTTAATATCTTATGTGTGTGTTGACGGTATACTTACCGAATAATAATATGACGGTCTGCACAGCAGATGGCTAGTAGGCCTAGAGGGCGCGGAGCCGGTAGAGGGGCCGGTGGCGACACCGGTATTCCAGGCGTCAATGAAGCAGTTGCTGCTATACTTACCCAGATTGGAGGCGCCATACCCCACCCACCGCAGCCCCGTGAGACAAATTGGCTGAAGGCGGTATCTGAGACACGACCACCGACCTACTCAGGGGAGCCATACCCCATTGCCTTGGAGTGTTTCATCGTGGAGCATGAGAAGGCGTTCGAGGCCTTGCGAGTGCCAGGGGATCAGAAAGTTACAATTGCTGCATTCAACTTGAAGAATGCAGCCAGTACCTGGTGGAGACTTGTAAAGGACCAGCACTTGGCGACACCCGACTTCTCATGGGCTATGTTTGTGGAGATCCTGCGAGGGAAGTACTATCCCGCTCACCTCAAGCAGAAGAAGCGTCGAGAGTTTGAGACGCTGACCCAGGGGAGTCTGTCCGTGGACGAGTACTACGCTCGTTTCATCAGTCTTCTTGACTTCATCCCCGGAGTTGACTACTCTGAGACCGTTAAGGTCGAAAAGTTCCGGGGGGTCTTTTATTCCATATCCAGGCATCCATGGGCGCCACACTCTATACCACCATACAGGTAAAATCTAAACACCGTTAATTCTTATTAATGTTCTACATATCCAATTACACTGAATGTGTAAAGAATCACCAGTTTTAAATTCCAGGAATGTATGATGCGGCCTCGAGGACGGAGCTGATGCTCCAGACTCGGGATGAGACTCTGGGCCAGAAGAAGAGAAAGAAGTCCGAGAAGGAGTCTGAGGACGGGGGAGTGACCTGGGGCGAGGGCTCAAAGAAGGGAAAGTAAGGAAATATTTTCATTTATTGATTTGATCATTAATTGACTATCATGTGCGCTGACCCCAAAATCTGTTTTGACAGAGGCTTCTTCAAAAAGAAGGGAAAACAGGGGCAGCAGAGTCAACAGAGTTTCAAGGGGAAAGATCCCGTACCACGACTGACCAGCCCACCCATCGATGCCCAGCCACTGAGATCGGCACCTCCCAGGGGTGAGAATACCCTCCTCATGATTTTAGTTGTCAAATTATTTGTTAATCCTAAATTGTGCATGACTCGTGTTAACCTAAGTTACGGTGCAACAGGCACCGGCAGACCCCAGCGCCATTACTATTGTAAGTGCTGTGGGAAGGACCACCCAGGGGTGGACTGCGGCGGCAACAAGGTGGAATGCCGATACTGCAGGAAGATGGGGCACCGCGACTTTGAATGCTACTCCAACCCCGCCAGCCGAAATTACCAGGGCACGAAGACTGCTCAGAAGCCACTGTTGGAGGATCAGGAGCGCCACGAAGTTGCCAAGGGGGCCAGACATCCACCGACATGCGTTTTCAGAAGGGAAAAGGAGTCGGCCAGGGACGCGCCACCCTAAATTCAACGGGAACCTTAGGCGCTGAGGCGGGCACCCAGCGCACTACAGGTGATTCTAATACCCGACTGTTATTGTGATGAACCATGATATGTGTTAAACGCTTTAAAGCATGACCCATGTGTGTGTGCTACGACCTTAAGTAGTGACTTACCATCGGAAAACTTCCACATCTTAGGTAGTTTCGACATTTGCTACCCCCTATCTACGAGACCGAGATCGCCAAGACCCGCAACCGAAAGACAGGAACATCCAAGAGAGAATAGCCCAGTCATTCGACCGGGCATGATTCTGCTTACAGAATTCTTAACCTTAGACGAGCAAACCGACATCATAGAAGAGTGTAGAGCCTTGTAGAGAACTAGGTGGGTTTTACATTCCGGGTTTTACGAGCGGTTCGAAGATGAGGCTACATATGATGTGCCTAGGTAGGGATTGGGATCCACAGACTAGGACATACCAAGAAGTGAGGAAACTAGATGGGGCGAGAGTACCTAGGATACCGAGAGATTCAAGACCTTAGCACAGAAGGCGGTGGAGACCGCGCAGCAGCTTGAAGACGAACCAGTACCCGCATTGATGCCGACGTTTGCATTGTAAACTTCTACGAACAAAATGGGTGACTAGGATTACACCAGGACCGGGATGAGACACCGGAGTCCATTGCAAAGGGTATTCCCGTAGTGTCGTTCTCTGCAGACTGTTATTTTCTGAGTGGTTAAACTGGTGTAAATTAAAAGAAAAGAAATTAAAAACTCAAATTATAAACGTCGGGCTGCAAACAAATCCCGGTCGTAGTTAGTAAAACAAGTGTCGTATCACAGGGAGATTGTTCAATTTATCCTAGTCTTGGTAGTTACATAAAAACTGTAAAAAGGGGTTTAGCCGAAGGCAAGCTTGATTTGTTGTTTGATCAGTGCAAATATAATGAAAACAGTAAAAAGGTGAATTAAGTGATGTGAATGGAAAAAATGTATCCTAGGATAGCGGGGGAACTTCCTAAATTACTTAAACATATTTATAACCATGTCTCAATTATTTATTGCCTATTAGAGTTAATAATTGTCAGTTACGAACTCTTAATAATAGCCTTAATATTTTCCTGCTCAGTCCGGAGTGTAAATACTAAGATTAATTCCTTTGTGGTACCTAACCTATCTCAAAATCATATGTTGATAGTTACCAAATAAATGCAGTCGTTTGTCGCGCAAAGCATTTAGCAAAATTAGTTGAAAGTAATTAAAACAAGTTAAAATAAGAGAGACAGGTGATAAATATTAATTTACGTAATATTAGAAATAAACCCCCATCCTAGGATACAAATGAAATTACTCAGACATTAACGGAGATAAGAAGATTAACAGATAGATTTTGACATTAATTTAGAGGAAGAACTGGTCTGCTCTCGCTCTCACTGCTGCTCTTCTATTTCTTGTTACTGCGTGAGTGTGGAATGTTGTGGTGTTACGGGAGGAAAATAAGTGGAAGGAATGGATGAGTGTGGTGAGCGAATTCTTCAGACTCCCGTCGTGTGTGGTGTGTATTATGCAGTTATGGTGCTGGGTTTATATAGAGATTTGGATCCGTACGAATTGAATGTAGATGAAGAAGAGCATTGATTGCTTCATTGATTGCGCGCAGGGGACAGAGATCTGGAACGCGTGCAGAGTAGATGGATAAGTTGCAGACAGTGGGCGAGTTAGGCGAGTTGCAGACGACGACGGCGCGAAGAAGATACTGGTCGCGACTGATAATTAGTCACGGTTGTTGTTGGTGTCCGCCTGTGGTACCGCCCAATAAGTGGCGGTTGTGTGCCTCTGGTTCGCCTGTGGTACCGCCCAATAAGTGGCGTTGTGTGCCTCTGGTCCGCCTGTGGTACCGCCCAATAAGTGGCGGTTGCTTGTGTGGTGTCCGCCTGTGGTATCGCGATGTACGGGCTTATTTTTTCTACTAGCTCTAGATTCTTCGTTTGGGCTCCGTTTTCTGAGCCGTCTGCGCCTATACGTTCGTCTCTTCAGTGTTTGATCCTAGCTTGGTTGTTCCTCATGTTTAAACCAACAAATTGTGAGATTATCAATAAAACATAAACTAGAGGAAAAACATACGATAAGTGAGAAATGAGCAGAAAAGTGCTGATATAATATATGAAATACACCCATAAAACATGCTCATTTAGACACTTATCATTCTCCATTGGGTGATGAAGCAGAATTCTTATATGGCGGCCAAAAGAGAATGGATCTAGCAAGAAGCTAGTCCTCATATCTGGAGATGCTTTGGTATTCGGTGGAGATTCGAGATTAATGTACCATGGAATCAAGCGGATTAAATTAAACACCGCACCACCAGCTTTAGTAAACACTACCCACATCAAACCGGGACGTTTAAACTTGACCTTAAGAGAGTATTGATGTAATGTTGTAAGCCACTGGCTTTGTATGCAAGTATAATGTAATGATTTGTGAAATGAATAAAAGTGGAGTTTCAAAGTTTTTCGTACAATTGTTATCAGTCTTATCCTCATGCGACTCGTTAATCCAGGCCACGAACCTGAGAAAGAAGCAAACCTCAACATTCTGAATACGGCACAAGCCAAAGAGATTGGCAACGACATCACTGGTACCTTCCCTGTAAATGGCACCAACGCATCAGTCTTATTTGACTCAGGGGCATCACATTCCTTCGTTTCCTCTTCTTTTGTAAAGAAGTTGGGACTGACCCCGGAGCACCTCTCCGACTTCACCGTCACGTTACCATCCAGGGATAGAGTGCGATGCATGGGACGCTACTGCGACTTGCGAATGTTTTACGGGACGATATTTTCCCCGTCGATTTGACCAAATTCAGATGGTTGGGTTTCGACGTCATCATCGGTATGGATTGGCTGCAGAGACACAAGGGCCGGATACATTGTGCCGAGCACCGACTGTTACTCAAAAGCCCGGGGGCAAGGTTATTTCCTACCGTAGTGTACCGAAGGAACCCACCATCAAAATTGTATCTACCTTGAATCTAATGAAAGAAGTGAGGAAGGGCCACACCGCATATATATGTTACGTCCACGATACGAGACAAGAGGAGCAGATGGATTTGGATATACCAGTGGTATCCGAATTCCCTGATCTGTTTCCTGAGGAATTACCAGGCATGCCACCATCACGAGAGGGGAGTTCGTCATTGATCTTATGCCGGGCACGAGGCCTATTGCCAAGGCACCCTACCGAATGGCGCCTGCAGAAATGAAAGAATTAAAGGTTCAGTTAGAAGACCTACTGGACAAGGGATTTATCAGACCGAGCGTCTCTCCATGGGGAGCGCCAGTATTGTTTGTCAAGAAGAAAGATGGGAGTATGAGACTCTGCATCGATTACAGGGAGTTAAATGTCATTTCAGTCAAGAACAAATACCCTTTCCACGCATCGACGACTGTGTTTGATCAGCTCAGAGGCGCAGCAGTGTTCTTGAAGTTCGACTTGAGATCAGGTTACCATCAGATACGCATGCAGAGAGAGATATAGAGAAGACAGCGTTCAGAACACGTTACGGTCACTACGAGTTTACCGTGATGCCATTTGGATTGTCAAATGCACCTGCCGTATTTATGGATCTCATGAACCGTCTGTTCAGAGAGCAGCTGACTCATCAGTAGTGGTATTCATCGACGACATCTTAATCTACTCCAAGACTAAGGAAGACCACGAAGCACACCTTCGGCGAGTTCTACACATTATGAGAGAAAATCAGCTATATGCCAAGCTCTCAAAGTGTGAGTTTTGGCTAGATAGCATAGCATTCTTGGGGCACATCATTTCAGCCAGTGGCATATCAGTCGATCCTGTGAAGTTAGAGGCAGTCAAGAGCTGGCCGAGACCGAAAACAGTGACCGATATCCGCAGTTTCCTAGGGTTAGCTGGATTCTACAGGCGTTTCGTGAAAGACTTCTCTAAAGTAGGCAAGCCGATGACTAATTTGATGAAAAAGGACACTCAGTTTGTGTGGACTGTAGATTGCGAGCATTCCTTTCAAACACTGAAGGTCCTTCTAACGTCGGCTCCCGTACTCACCATTCCTGAAGGGACCGACGGGTTCGAAGTGTATTGTGATGCCTCAGGTACTGGGCTAGGGTGTGTACTCATGCAGCATGGGAAGGTCGCAGCCTACGCCTCCCGACAGCTGAAGAAACATGAGGAGAACTACCCGACACATGATTTAGACCTGGGAGCAGTGGTTTTTGCTTTAAAAATATGGAGACATTACTTATATGTTGTGACAGTGATGATATACTCAGATCACAAAAGCCTTCAATATTTATTCACCTAGAAAGATCTGAACATGAGACAGAGGCGATGGGTCGAGTTCTTGAAGACTTCGACATCGACCTCAAGGACAAGGAGGGGAAAGCAAACATAGTAGTTGATGCCCTGAACTAGAGAGCTCACTCCTTACATGCCATGTCAGCAAACAGTAGCCTAGTCGAAGAAGTACGCTGTGTCAGGAGAGCGACCAGTACATACAGACCATCCGGCAGCAGTTATTTGACGGCATATTCGAGAGGCAGAAATACGATTTCACACTCAGTGATGATGGATCAATCAGATTGAATGACAGATTGTGCATTCCAAAGTCCAGCCCAGAGTTGAAAGAAAAGATACTTAGTGAAGCTCATTGTTCTTCCTTGTCCATCCACCCCGGATCATCGAAGATGTACAAAGATCTGAAGACTCACTTTTGGTGGAGTGGTATGAAAAGGATGTAACAGAGTTTGTTACCCGCTGCGTGACTTGTCAGAAAGTCAAGTTCGAGCACAGGAGACCAGGAGGTTTGGTGCAGCCTATGCCCATTCCGTACTGGAAGTTCGAGGACCTATCCATGGATTTGTTGTCGGCCTCCCACCGACTAAGGGAGGTGTGAACACTATTGGGTGATCATCGACAGATTGACGAAAGTGGCTAAGTTTATTCCAATCAAAGACACATGAAAAGTTCCCAAATTAGCGGATCTTTTCCAGTGAGAAATCATAAGACACCATGGTGTGCCAAAAACAATTGTGTCAGATAAAGACCCTCGATTCCTATCACGGTTTGGGGGCAAGTTCAGGAGGCTCTGGGTACCAAGCTGAAGCTAAGTACCGCCTTTCACCCACAAACGGATGGTTAGAGTGAAAGGACCATCCAGACCTTGGAGGACATGCTCCGAGCATGCGCCCTAGATTTTCAGCAGAGTTGGGTTGATCAATTGCATCTAATTGAATTTGCCTACAATAACAGCTACCACGCGTCGATTCAGATGCCATCATTCCAAGCTTTATATGGTAGACCATGTGGGACACCTCTCGGTTGGGACGAGCCTAGCGAGAACACATTCCTTGGACCCGAGTACTTAGAGCAGGTGAAAGAGGATGTCCTACAGATACGTTGAAATATGAAAGCTGCACAAGATAGACAAAAATCATATGCAGACGTCTGACGGAGAGATCTCGAGTTCGCAGTCGACGACCGAGTCTTCCTCAGAGTGTCACCCATGAAGGGCATCTTTCGTTTTGGTCAGAAGGGCAAGTAAAGCCCGAAATATGTTCGTCCGTATCGCATTACGGAGCGAGTGGGCCCGTTAGCTTACAGGTTAGACTTACCTGCTGAGCTCGGGAGAGTGCATGATGTATTCCACGTATCTCAGCTAAAGAAATACATCCCTCACCCCTCGCATGTGTTATAGCCAGAGCATCTGGAACTAGACCCGAACCTCAGTTACGAAGAAACTCCACTACGTATTCTAGATACGAAGACACGGGAGACCAGGAAGAAGATCGTCCGCATGGTCAAGATTCTTTAGTCAAACCACGAGGTCGAAAAGGCCACTTGGGAGTAGAGGATATGATGAGAGCCAAGTACCCAGCGCTTTTCCAGTAGCGTCTGTCAGTACTTGTGAGGTACGGGGGCGTAACCCCTTTTAAGGGGGGTAGAGCCTCAAGTTTTGTGTGTCTGTATGTGTATTTGTATGCGGGGCATATGTGTTTTGTCTTGTTGGTGGTTGTTTGCGCATTGCGCACATGTGTATGTTGTGAAAATGTATGTAGGTATCCTACGAGATACTCGGATGTATGAATAGTTTGATGATTGATATATATACATGTGTATTCCCTTATGAATTCAGTTCATATTGTATCGTTTGGATACCCGTCACATCAAATAGTTGTGCACCATGGCTATATGGGTAGTTGTATAAATCACTCGAGAAAGACGACTTCGGGACGAAGTCTCTTTAAGGGGGGTGGACTGAAATACCCCTAAATGTTATAACCCATAATTCATAACCTTATATTGTATCAGTTACGACGTTATTCTAAGTGGGACTATTTATTCCTTCGCTATCAGTTAGGATGTCAGCGACATTGTTTTAATTGCAAGGACAAGGAAGTCTTCGATTAATTAATTAAGGTAATTAATTATTGTTTTATAAGGAAATGAATTCCTTATTTCTTTTTTTTTTCCTGATCATTGTTATTCATGTTAGTTCAGTCGTGAGGAGCGTCTCTCATCGTGGTTTGAACGAGTGTCTATTCCTTCTCTCTCTCTCTCAACTCCTCTGCTAAGAATTGTAATTCTGCTGCTGCCATTTGGATTGGAGTTCTTCGTTGCTGGTTCTCCTTCTCCTTGTTATCAGCAACGAAGATTCTGCGTTAGGGACTCAGATTGTTGAAGCTACACTGCTGTTGGGTGTATCTGTGATCAGTATTGCTGTTGCGTGTATCTGCTGGTGGATTATTCGGGGCTGCTGTGGACTACTCAGATCGTCGGATTGTTGCTGATATTTGAGGTAGGTGGTTACTCGATTCGGTTTGGAAGTTCAGCCATGGGGATTGCAACGGTTATTGGCTGTTTTTGGGTGTGAATTCTGTTTGTGTCATCTGTTGATTACATTTTAGAATGGTTAAACCCATGGTCTTCTGTATTTAATGTCTCTTTTTGGTGTGTGTTCTGAATTGGCGATTCGTGGTATCGAATGGCGTTGTTTTCTTCTCTGTTCGCCTTCTGAGATTTTGCAGTTTTCGCACTGTCCGAACTTCCGTCCGAGCTTTGAAGTTCGGACAGTGCGTTTTTGCCAATCTGATTTTCAAGTTCGGGGTATGTCCGAACATCTGTCCGAACATGGATGTTCGGACACCCCCTTAGATTCTCCTCTGACTTTAGTTCGACCTGTGTCCGGACACAAGGTCGGACCCTCTGCGTAACTTTTTCCGTAAAGCCTGTCCGAACATCAGTCCGAACATGGATGTTCGGACACTCTGAACTTCCTGTCTGATTTCAAATCGACTTGTGTCCGAACATTGACGTCCGGACACCTCTCTGTTTTCGGTATAACTTCTCCGTTTGAACTCCGATTTGAGTGCCGTCTACGGCGTTGGATTCCTTATGTTCTGTACTACTGATTATATAAGTTGTTTTGGCATGGTTTCATGCAAGGTTGCTTCTGTTTTGCAAACCTTCTGTTTTGGGACACTTTACTCTATTTCTGAGCCGTGAATGGCTGGGTCGAGCTATTCCGTGGTATACCATGTAGACGTCGTTCTGAGTGTGGGTCATTCCCTTCTGTTATGTGGGGTTGACGAACCCTTTGACTCTTTCAAGTCATTTCTGCGTTGTCAAGAGACCTGTTATGGTCTATGGGTCTTCGACCCTTCTGAGTGTGTGCATTGTATTGTGTCCCCTATCTGTTTGTGAACTCTGCTTACCTCTGGATTGGGAACTCTGGTGTTCCATTCTGCATTTGTTTCAGCAATACTCTGCTTATTTTAAGAGCTATTGTTTTGTGCTAACCTCTACTTCTCTTTTGATTTCAATTGTTTTGAGCAACCTTACTGATGACGGTCGCTGCTTACTGGGCATAGTTGTGTGCTCACTCCCCTACTTTTAACATTTTTGCAGATTGATCAGCAAGGATCACTTATTCAGTTCTGGAGCTTAGTTTATGTTTCAGCTCATTGTTATTTGACATTCTTACTCAGACTTGTAGCCTTCGGGCCTTATTCTACTTTAGACCTCTGCTTCTGTTTGGATATGTAATTGGGATTTCGTGTTGCTTTCGCTGTAACTGAGTACTCTAGTTTATAATGATCATGGAAACTTGTTTTGGGCCTTTATTGCATTTGAGTGTTTTAGAGCCTTGCGTTATTAGGTAGTAATACGTGACGTGTAATACCCTTAACTCTTAGGCGTGGTTTAGGTGTGTTACATTTAGTGGTATCAGAGCCAGGTTCGGCTTTCTTTAGGGTTGTGGTTGTGTTTGCCTGTGTGAGGTTCAGTTGTGACAATTGTTGAAGTGTGAGTCAGTTTTGACAAGTTTTGAATTTGTGTATCTCAGAATGCCTCCTCGTAGGACACCAGTGACCCCTCAGGGAGAGGCTGCAGAGGCAGTGCAGTAGTTCGTGACTCAGTTGATGCAGACTATGGCTGCAGCTGCTGGGGGAGCTGGTAGAGGAGCTGGAGGAGCAGGCCCAGCAGGTGCGAATGCTGTGGGAAGCCGAGTTAGAGCCCTCCAAGAGTTCATGAAGCTAAAGCCGCCTTCCTTCGACGGCTGTGGTGATCCTCAGGAGGCGAGCCACTAGATTACCGAGGTCGAGGACCTGCTGAGAGTGATGGGGTCGGAGGATGATCAGAAGGTGGATTTCGCCACGTTCCTCTTTAAGGGGGAGGCGAAGGAGTGGTGGCGTATGGTGATGGGTAGGCATCCCCAGCCTTGGACCTGGGATCTGTTCTGCTTGGAGTTCAACAAGCAGTTCTATCCGGATGTCTACAAGGATCAGAAAATCAACGAGTACAACCGGCTGCGCCAGGGGAGAGACATGTCAGTCGAGGAGTACGTGAGGAAGTTCGTGACGCTCTCGAAGTATGCTCCGGAGCCAGATGAGCATCGGAAGGCCGTAAGTTTGAGAGTGGGCTCAGACCGGATATCAGGTCCGCTGTGACACCTCTTCGTCACCGGACCTTCAGAGACGTGGCAGATGTCGCTACTGGTAGTAGAGGCCGACATTAGGGGCAGACAGGCTGGCAAGGACCACAAAGGGAAGAGGCGTGCTGAAGAGCATCAGAAGAAGAGGAGGCTGCTCCTCAGAAGAAGCAGTCATATGGAGACCGCCGGGGAGCTTTTTCATCTGCGTCAGCTGGGATGAAGTGTGGATCTTGTGGTCACTCCCATCCTGGTAGGGAGTGCTACAAGAAGACTGGTGCCTACTTTAAGTGCGGGTCGATGGATCACCGGATCGCTCAGTGCCATCAGACATCCGGTAGAGGCTCAGGAGACAAAGGCACCGGTTCAGATTCAGGGGCGAGGTCCGACCAGAAGAAGCCTCAGACTCAGGCCCGAGTGTATGCTATGGCGGGAGAGCGTGATTGTGCTGGTGATCGCGTCGTCTCAGGTATCCTCCAGATCCATTCTCAGGATGTATTTTGTCTGTTTGACTCTGGAGCTACGCACTCCTTATCTGCTGTGATTTGTTGGGTAGTAGACTTGAATTGAATGCTGTGCCTAGTGAAGTAGATTTATGTGTGAGTAGTCCTTTGGGTGGGATTGCTCCTTGCATTCTTGATTCTGTGTGTAAAGCCTGTCCCATAATATTTCGGGATAAAACCTTTTGTGCAGACTCATCCCGATGCGGATGACCTGTTTCGATGTGATTTTGGGCGTGGATTGGCTGGCAGAGCACCATGCCCATATTGACTGTGCAGCGAGGTGAGTAGTGTTTGAATTGCCAGGCGGGAGCCGTTTTGTCTTTGCTGGGAATGCAGTCCCGTGTGCGCCTATGATTGTGTCTGCGATGCAGGCAGCCAGCTTCTTGAGGAAGGGCTGCCAGGGATTCTTGTGTTATCTGCCAGAGAGGTGCGTGAGGGATCTAGCTTGGAGAGCATCCCGATCGTCAGAGAGTTTCCTGAGGTCTTCCAGGATGATGTGCCCGGACTTCCACCAGTGAGGGAGGTGGAGTTCACGATTGACTTAGCGCCTGAGACTCAGCCCATCTCTAGGGCCCCCTACCGTATGAGCCCGGCGGAGCTGAAGGAGCTGAGGTCCAGCTTCAGAGTTGCTGGATAAGGCTTCATTCGCCCTAGCGTTTCGCCTTGGGGAGCACCAGTGCTATTTGTGAGAAGAAGGATGGGACCTTCAGATTGCGCATTGACTATAGAGAGTTGAACAAGGTTACCATCAAGAATCGCTATCCCCTTCCGCGTATCGATGATTTGTTGACTAGTTGGCGGGCGCCACAGTGTTCTCGAAGATCGATCTTCGTTCAGGCTACCATCAGTTGAGGATTAAGGCCGAGGATGTGCCTAAGTCCGCCTTTAGGACTCGTTATGGTCATTACGAGTTCCTAGGATTGCCGTTTGGTTTGACTAATGCTCCCTCAGTCTTCATGGATATGATGAACCGGGTTTTCAAACCCTATCTGGATCAGTTTGTAGTGGTCTTCATAGATGACATCTTGGTATATTCCAAGAGTGCAGAGGAGCACGAGGAGCATCTGAGGATTGTTCTGCAGACGTTGAAGGATCGTGAGCTGTATGCTAAGCTGAAGAAGTGTGACTTTTGGCTCGACCGTGTAGTGTTCGTGGGACATGTGGTCTCGAAGGACGGTATCTCAGTAGACCCAGAGAAGATTAGAGCTGTGATGGAGTGGGCGAGGCCCACGAATGTCGCAAAGATCCACATTTTCCTTGGGTTAGCTGGGTATTACAGGAAGTTCGTTGAGGGGGTTCTAAGATTGTATCCCCACTGACCCGTCTGTTGAGGAAGGAGATCAAGTATGAGTGGAGCGAGTCTTGCGAGCAGAGCTTCCAGGAGGTTAAGAAGAGGTTGACGACCGCACCGATTCTGACTTTGCCATCTGGGACCGAGGGCTTCGAGGTCTTCTGTGATGCGTCCCATAGGGACTAGGATGTGTTTTAATGCAGCAGGGTAAGTAGTGGCTTATGGCTCTCGACAGCTTAAGCCTTATGAGAAGAACTATCCTACCCACGACTGGAGTTGGCAGCTATGGTTTCGCACTAAAGATTGGAGACATTATCTGTATGGGGCGTCGTGTAAGGTTTACACGGACCACAAGAGTCTCAAGTATTTGTTCACTCAGGAGGAGCTGAACTTGAGACAGATGGGTGGTTGCAGCTACTTCATGACTACGATTTGGAGATCCTCTACCACCCAGGTAGAGCGAATGTCGTGGCAGACGCTTTGAGTCGGATAGGTGCTCCGGGCGTAGCTTGTGCTTGACAGGAGTTCAGAGGTCCCTTAGAGCTTCAGCGTATGGGCGTTTGGGTGTCAGACCAGCCAGTGCCAGTGTGATAGCAGCGCTCCAGGTTCAGTCTTCGTTGATCGACAGGATCAGGGTTGGTCAGGAGTCAGATTCAGCTTTGTCGGATCAGAGGAGGGGCTGCCTTCAGAGCAGAACTCAGACTTCAGTGTCTCCAGTGATGGGTGTCTGTTTTTCAGAGGTCGAGTGTGTGTGCCGGACGACGCAGTTCTGCGTTAGAGAGATCCTTCAGGAGGCTCATGGAGCGCCATATTCAGTTCACCCAGGAGGGGTGAAGATGTATCGAGATCTCAGAGAGTCGTTCTGGTGGTCTGGGATGAAGCATGACATCTCTGAGTTTGTTTCGAAGTGCCAAACCTGTCAGCAGGTAAAGGCTGAGCACCAGAGGCCAGCGGGTTTGCTTCAGCCCCTTCCCGTTCCTAGTGGAAGTGGGGGAGTTTGGGGATGGATTTTGTCATGGGGTTGCCTAGGACCCTTCGGGTTGTGATGCCGTATGGGTGATAGTGGATCGTCTGACGAAGTCCGCTCATTTCCTGCCAGTGAAGAAGACTTTCAGTTTGGAGTGTTGGCTCGTCTGAATCTCGATGAGATAGTGAGGCTGCATAGGTGCCTACTACTATAGTTTCTAATCATGACCCACGCTTTGTTTTTGAGATTCTGACGCAGTCTTACATAAGGCCCTGGGTACGAGATTTAGCTTTCAGTTCAGCTTACCACCTCAGTCGGATGGCCAGACAGAAGGACTATTAATCAGGTTCTGGAGGACATGCTTCGCGCATGTGTCCTGGATTTTGGAGGTAGCTGGGAGCAGCATGTGACTCTGATTGAGTTTTCCTACAACAGCAGCTTTCAGGCGAGCATTGGTATGGCTCCGTTTGAAGCGTTGTATGCTAGGAGGTGCAGGTCTCCCATCTGTTGGGATGACCTGAAGGAGAGGGTCTTGGTTGGACCTGAGTTGGTGCAGGGTGCAGTAGAGAAGATCAGGATGATTCGGGAACGTTTGCTTGTTGCTCAGAGTAGACAGAAGTGTTATGCAGACCAGAGGCGCAGGCCGCTTGAGTTTGATGTTGGTGATCACGTCTATCTGCGGTTTCGCCGGTCAGAGGCGTAGTCCGGTTTGGGAAGCGTGGAAAGCTTAGCCCGAGGTTTGTAGGACCTTTTGAGATTCTAGAGAGGATTGGCCCTATGGCTTATCGTCTGGCTTTACCTCCATCCTTGTCTGCTGTCCACAGTGTTTTTCATGTCTCGATGTTGAGGAAGTACCTGCATGATCCGTCTCATGTGATCGACCATAGTCAGCTTCAGGTAGAGAGAGGACTTCAGTTATGAGGCGGTACCCACCCGTATTCTGGCTAGAGATGTTCGCCAGCTCCGTAGTAAGACCCTGCCTATGGTCAAGGTTCAGTGGTCTGATCAGTCAGAGAGCGAAGCGACTTGGGAGCTCGAGGATGAGCTACGTGCCAAGTTTCCCCCTCTGTTCGAGCAGTAAGGTGAGTTAATTTCGAGGACGAAATTCTTATAAGGGGGAGGTGATGTTATAACCCATAATTCATAACCTTATATTGTATCAGTTACGACGTTATTCTAAGTGGGAATATTTATTCCTTTGCTATCAGTTGGGACGTCAGCGACATTGTTTTAATTGCCAAGGACAAGGAAGTCATTCGATTAATTAATTAAGGTAATTAATTATTGATTTTTAAGGAAAGGAATTCCTTATTTTTTTTTCCTGATCATTGTTATTCACGTCAGTTCAGTCGTGAGGAGCGTCTCACATCGTGGTTTGAACGAGTGTCTATTCCTTCTCTCTCTCTCTCTCTCAACTCCTCTGCTGAGAATTGTAATTCTGCTGCTGCGTTTGGATTGGAGTTCTTCGTTCCTGGTTCTCCTTTTCCTTGTTATCAGCGACGAAGATTCTGCGTTAGGGACTCAGATTGTTGAAGCTACACTGCTGTTGGGTGTTATCCGTGATCAGTATTGCTGTTGCGTGTATCTGCTGGTGGATTATTCGGGGCTGCTGTGGACTACTCAGATCGTCAGATTGTTGCTGATATTTGAGGTAGGTGGTTACTCGATTCGGTTTGGAAGTTCAGCCATGGGGATTGCAACGGTTATTGGCTGTTTTTGGGTGTGAATTCTGTTTGTGTCATCTGTTGATTGCATTTTAGAATGGTTAAAACCCCATGATCTTCTGTATTTAATGTCTGTTTTGGTGTGTGTTCTGAATTGGCGATTCGTGGTATCGAATGACGTTGTTTTCTGCTCTGTTCGCCTTCTGAGATTTTGAAGTTTTCGCACTGTCCGAACTTCCGTCCGAGCTTTGAAGTTCAGATAGTGCGTTTTTGCCAATCTGATTTTCAAGTTCGGGGTATGTCCGAACATCTGTCCGAACATGGATGTTCGGACACCCACTTAGATTCTCCTCTGACTTTAGTTCGACCTGTGTCCGAACATCGATGTCCGGACACAAGGTCGGACCCTCCGCGTAACTTTTTCCGTAAAGCCTGTCCGAACATCAGTCCGAACATGGATGTTCGGACACTCTGAACTTTCCTGTCTGATTTCAAATCGACTTGTGTCCGAACATTGACGTCCGGACACAAGTTCGGACACCTCTCTGTTTTCGGTATAACTTCTCCGTTTGAACTCCGATTTGAGTGCCGTCTGCGGCGTTGGATTTCTTATGTTCTGTAGTATGGATTATTAGTGTTTTGGCATGGTTTCATGCAAGGTTGCTTCTGTTTCGCAAACCTTCTATTTTGGGACACTTTACTCTGTTTCTGAGCCGTGAATGGCTGGGTCGAGCTATTCCGTGGTATACCATGTAGACGTCGTTTTGAGTGTGGGTCATTCCCTTTCTGTTCTGTGGGGTTGACGAACCCTTTGACTCTTTCGAGTCATTTCTGCATTGTCGAGAGACCTGTTATGGTCTATGGGTCTTCGACCCTTCTGAGTGTGTGCATTGTATTGTGTCCCCTATCTGTTTGTGAACTCTGCTTACCTCTGGATTGGGAACTCTGGTGTTCCATTCTGCATTTGTTTCAGCAATACTCTGCTTATTTTAAGAGCTATTGTTTTGTGCTAACCTCTACTTCTCTTCTAATTTCAATTGTTTTGAGCGACCTTACTGATGACGGTCGCTGCTTACTGGGCATAGTTGTGTGCTCACTCCCCTACTTTTTACATTTTTGCAGATTGATCAGCAAGGATCACTTATTCAGTTCTGGAGCTTAGTTTATGTTTCAGCTCATTGTTATTTGACATTCTTACTCAGACTTGTAGCCTTCGGGCCTTATTCTGCTTTAGACTCTGCTTCTGTTTGGATATGTAATTGGGATTTCGTGTTGCTTTTGCTGTAACTGAGTACTCTGGTTTATAATGATCATGGAAACTCTGTTTTGGGCCTTTATTGCATTTGAGTGTTTTAGAGCCTTGCGTTATTAGGTAGTAATACGCGGCGTGTAATACCCTTAACTCTTAGGCCGGTTTTAGGGGTGTTACATAAATAATTAAACGTTATTTAAATATATAATTTATAACATTAAAGTATAAAACAAATATATATGTACATATACATAACGTTACAAGATTATAACGTTGTATATATAACTAAAACGTGACAATAAATAGTTGTACCCGTATAATGATGTAATTAAAAAAAACGTGACGTAACGAAATAGTCGTATATATATGTACATACAACTAATAACGCGACATGTTAATACAAGTCACTTATATGAAATAAATAGGCTTAATAAGGCTGAAACAAAAAAAGGAGCAAGCATGCTCTAGCCGGGATTCGAACCCGAGACCTTTCGTACCTATCCCGAAACCTTAACCGCTTGAGCTGTGCTCGAATTTGGTATTAGTTACCCACGAACTATAGTTAGTAGTCACTACAAAAGTTACAGAAAAGAGTGGAGAAACACCCGACATTCTCCTCTGAATTCAATTCCTCAAAATCAAGACTACTACAAACTTCCATAACGACAGGAACTGATTATCCTTCTGTTGTACCATGAATCTCCATGCGACAGATCTAAATATTTTTTTCAATCGCCCATGACATTCCCTGGTAACTTGCGCACTCTAGTCATGCTTAGTCCCCTTGGAACTTACAGCAACAGATTCTTTCTGTAACCTCTGAGTCATGCCCTCCTGTCTCGACCCACTAGTTAAAACTCCGTCTCAGCCATACTCTTCCTCCTGCATGCCCACGCCAACGGCAAGCCAAGAACACCGTGGTTATTCCTACGTGAAGGTAAGCCCAGCTTCTTGGTTGTTTTTCTGTCTTTTATCCCCTTTCACCGATCCAAGGTTCAACTACGGTACACAGATCTCCATCCTTGAACCAGTAGATCACGCACATGTCAACTCTCGACATTCCAAAGTAGTTAAGCCTGCGCACCAGCATGGCTCAAATAATCGGCAAGGTAAGAAGGAAGTTTTTGTTACCGTGATTCCCTTCCTTCTACCTTCTTGTGTATAGAAGTTATAGCCTGTAACTTTTTCCTCTGTCTTCTCCATTCTAGTGAGTCAAGTTCCCTTGCTGAGATCAATCTGAGATCGAACAGAAAGCCCAGCCAACTAGCCTCTGGTCTAGGTAAGAAAGACTACTAAAGAAAGAGGCCTGTGCTTCTTCATACTGATTACCGAAACTAGAGCAAGTAACAACTGAATAACTTGTGGATTTTCTGTCTACCTGAAAGGAGATACTGGAGAGCTCACATCGTGCCAAGCACTACTAGGAGAGACAACAAAGATAAGGAGGTGAGTCATTCGTGAGTAAACTCTATAACCAGGAACTAAACTGATGCATCGGTTGATAGGAAAATAACAGAAGAATCTGTAGCAGTTCCATCTCTCTTTTTTCAGTTATACCCAGTTCTGTATCATAAATTCCTGAGGGTGAATTCTTACTGTTTTGGGTAGTCTTGAGTTTCTAATACATTATAATCCTATAATACACCTAACTATGTCTCTATACGTGAGGATGTTGAAGAAAAGAAGTAAAAACAGATCCTAACTAAAGAAAGGAAAAAAACAGAAAACGGATGTAGCAGTTTCTGGTTTTTATTTCTGGGTAGTTTTCAACTGGTGAGACCCGTGTTTTATGTGTTCACTTTGCAGAGGGAATGTGAGGATATGAAGGGCTATATTAGAAACTTAAAAACTCAGTCAAACACATAACTGTCTAGGTTAGTAATGAAGGGAAACTGAAAAGAAAATTAGAACTAAGAATTCTCAGAAAATAGAAGGAGTTTATCAGGTTGATGTTTCAGTTAGTTGAGGTTTTTGTATTTCTGTATATCTGGCTTGTGTTGTGTGTCAATGAACTTAAGGCACTTCTACCGCACCTAAGTAAGTATAAGGATATCTTGATTAAACAAAAAAAAAACCCAACCTGTTGCATAATCGTGAAATAAGGATAAAGGAAAATACAAGAGGCTAGTTTCTGTTTTGGAAACTTTGATTTAAGTAACACTAGGAGCGTGTCTTAGATATCTATAAACCTAGGAACAACTAAACATCTAGACAATAATGAGAACCAACTAGTACATTGGGACTGAGGTCAGAAGAAGAAGAAGAAGGAAACTGGTGTAGGCTGATTTAGCAAGCAGCAGAAAACAAAATAAAACTGAGTTAAAGTCTTATGTTTCTTAGTGTTAAGTCTGTGCGGGATTGTACTAGGAAAATACCTAATGAGTCTTGAAGTACCAAGCAACCTAGGTACTAGCTACCTTGGAAAATAACAGCACATGAACTAGTGCAGATGATTCTGTACAAGCTAGTCTAAACAAAAAAACTGGTGTAAGAAACTGTTTCTCTGTGACAATAAACATTTGGTTTCTGTGTAGAGGAATTTCAGAAGAGTGACATAGGTAATCTTAGACCTGTTATGAGGATAAACCAGGCTAGAAAACTAGCTGATTGGGTAATAAATTCGGAGAAAGAGAGAGGATAAATGAGTGATCATAGAAAGACAAACATAAGAATGATGAAACACCAGTTTTTGATGCAGTTTGAGTTTCAGTTTTAGTCTTCTCATCAGATCAGGCTCTGGCTATTTCTGTATCTTTAATAGAGCTGTTTTGGGTTTTGTTTGGGTTTAAAAGCTTGATGGGATACTTAAGTAACTGGGTAAATCATTGTGAAGAATTGAGGATCAAAACGTAAGCAAACAGAAAAAAAATGGAAGAGAAAGTCCAGCTGATGCAGTTTTCTGTTCTGCAATTTTAGTTCAGTGAACACAATTACAGTAGCATCAGTGAGTTTGTTTTGGGTTACTTTTGAGTCTAAAATCTCGATGAATCATTAGCTAAGTGAGTAAGGAGTTAGAAGAAGTGCAACCAGTTAAAAAAAAAGACAGACAGGAAAGAAAGCAAGAGCACATATATGTTTCTGTTTTCATTTCAGTCCCAAAAACTTTCTGTTTCTGTAGAATAAAGTTATAGAGAGCATAAAGGGATGACTTTGGGTGGTTCAAGAATTTAAAACCTAGATAAACCACTTAGCTATGTATGTAAGCACATCGATAAGAAAGAAAAACAAACTGTAAACCAACTATGAATAAAACAGAAGGAAAACTGAAAGGAACACTACCAGTTTTGGATTCAGTTCTACCATTTTGATCTTCTGTATATCAACCTTTATGAGTTTAAACATAGTGGTGGTGAATCTGTTTGAAGTCAAAACTGTACTAAGATACTTACCTAGATAGCTAAGCAACCTAGGGAAAACTCAAACCAGAACCGTGAGCAAACTACAAGATACAAGATAGATTATCAGGTTATGGTTTTTGGTTTTTACAGTTTTGACAGTTCTAATTGGTTTCTGTTAAGTGAGTTTTTCTGAGATGATAACACCATGGTTTTGAGTTGCTTTTAAGTTCAAATTTTTTTCCATTGCAAGCATTGAGTGGTGTAATAGCCTGAGAAGTTTGGAAACCAATCAGTAAACCTAAATAAAGATTTGAGGAAGGAATAAACAAATGATGTTTTAGTTTTCTTGTTTCTTCTGTTTCAGATTCTTCCCAGTCAAAGTAGGGTTATTTATGTGTCTGTAACAGATTGGAATGAAACTGTAAATAACACCATGAACTAAGTAGCTAAGTAGAGGGGGGAGAAAGTGAAGCAGAAACCAAATTGAGGAATGAGAAACAAAATAGAAGAGGAACAACCTACCTAACTAATACATCAGTTTGCAAATTACTTCTGAAATGATTGACCTTCTGTATAAACCTGTTACAGAGGGATAGTAAGGGCAGAATTTGAGTTAAGAATGAACCTAAGATACTTCTAAGTGAGTGAACTAGCTTGGTACATCCATTGGAGGTTTGGAGCTCAACTGGATGACTAAACCGAAAAAAAAAGAGACGCAACCACATGATTTCAGGATTTTCAACAGTATGCTCTTTTGGAATAATTGAGATACAGAGGAGGTTAAGTAGTGATACAGTCTTAGGTGTTCTAATCTATGATGGATGTGGTGGAATGGTAAGTTTTGAAAGAGAATGAGATTTAAAAAGAATGAAATCTGATATGTACATATACTACCGGTAACTAGAGTAAGGTATTGTCAAACCTTGGGTTACATTTTACCACAAGGTTTTGATGTTATAAAGTTAGAAACTTACAACATATGATAAGTCATGCGGTAATATCGCGAGTAATGGGAAGTATATAATAAGGGAGCTCAAAATATGGCACATGTCTATATTATTTTTGATACATTCCTAAGTTGCCAAAACCACGTGTTATAAAGTCTAGTGACACATAAAATATCATACTATGTAACATCATGGATCAAATATAACACAAATAAATTATGTGGCTAAGGATATAGTTATTTAACTGTTATGCTAAACGCATATATATATATATATATATATATATATATATATATATATATATATATATATATAAACATGTATCAAGAAATAAAGTTATACACTATAGTTTACAATGACATAAAATAACCAAAGTTAGTATAAGACTTTGGTATGATAAATAAACCCCGAGTGAAATATCATAAGTGTACAACGTAAGGTTTCATGCCCTAATGTAAACCGAGAATTAACTCACACAACGAGTAAGGGGTTTATAAAATAACAATACTTTAACTAGTAACAAATGTTAGGTCTGGGGACATAGTACTGGGATTTCAACGTTATTCGGAAATACCAAATTGTGCTGTCATGTGGATTGACGCTTAGTGTTCCTGTATAACTAGATCGCATTTCCGACGTACGCGCTTGAAAGCTCTAGTGGCCTGCACTGCACGAATCTAGACAACGGTGTACGGTATGTAAAGGAGTTTGATCCGAGTTGTCCTGAGGAATTCCTCGAGCTCGGATTTGTTTGATAACATGTATGACTATGTGTGATGTATATGTGTTTACTGCATTACTTATTTAACGAACTAATACTATGTCGACTATAGATCGGCTTAAATAGACTACATATACGAGTTGTGTGGCTGTGATTACCGTTGTCTGACCTAATACATTAAGTATTACAAGTATGTAGTTATAACCTAAGTAAAACACTTAGGAACGGGACACGACATTGTCGGTCCCTAGAGCTTCAACTCAAAGATAAATAATACCTAGAATCACTCTAGGCATGCGTAAGACCCATAGGGCAGCCAACAGTAAGTGATGTTCTCCATGTTTAAAACTGTAACCGAGTTACTAACTAACGAAGCTAACAGTGGAGTGTGAATAGAAGTGAGGTGAACCTTAATCAAGAAGTCATTGGCTGCTGGTCGGCGCGTAGAGATCCTTGGTTATCCGTATAGGGTTTTCCTAGTTAATCTTCCTGAACGAACCTAGATAGATCGTCAGGCGGAGTGTGATACCGTTGGCACCAGGCCCTTGGCCACCTAAATGGACACCTTTACAAAGGCAAAGTGAAATAGCCCAGAGTCTTCGGATGATCAGGGCAGTGAGCACCTTGTGTGTAAGTGGGACTACTGTCCAAGTGATTATATTCGGGTTGTCCTAACTGACTCCCGACAGTGCTAACCAATCAATGTTATGTGGCCCGGGGGCCGAGTATTGTAATACGTGACGATGGGAAAAAGAACAGCGTGTGATTTACCGATGCTATTGTATTGTACAATGTGCAGCTGTTCTGTGTATATCTATGATGATTGTTGTATGCTTAAATTATGCTTTACAGTTTCCTGTTATACTCAGTAAACCAATGTTGCATGTAGCGAGCCTAATAAAAAGACGGTTAATACGACCTAATTGACCATTAGGGTCCAGACTCGGCATACTCAGCGTTTATCGCTGAGCCTTTATGGCTTTATGCAGGTTGATGATGATGAACGAAGACGGAGTGCGGGGCCGGGTAGTTAGGATGTTGTGGATTTTGGATTTACCGTTCATACCTCGTTATGTATTAAGTTATTTCACTGGAAATGGGTTGTAAGATTTGGAGTATGTCTAGACGCTCACAGTAGTTGTGTTATTGGAGACTTAGATAGACATGTAGGCGGTATCTCGTTGTCACCGCGGATTGTGTTATGATGTTTTCATTTTGTTATGTTGTTGTATTGCTACATCACTCGTATGGGCGAGTGATGGCAAGTAACACCCATGTGAGTTCTATTACTGTCATTTCTTCCGCTGTGAGACGCATTTATTTCCTGTTCACGTGAGTGATTATTACGCCATTGTTGAGAGGGGTGTTACACGGGTGATTCCTGAGACTCTTCACAAGTTGCCACAATTAATTACATTGAGAATAAACGAGAACTGCAGTATACTAGGTACAAACGGCTTGCAACAATTCAACCATAAGGTATTAAATAAGAATGCTCGTGACTAACAGCTTACACTTGTATATATTAAATCATACAGAAAATTATAGAGGAAATACGATCGTATAACAACCAATACCAATAATACACACTCCTAGTTACGCCAACATGTGAACACTAGGGAAACTGTAAAATAGGACACTCCACAGTAGGACCAAGATTGAAAAGAACAATTCTACCGTAACATGGTTACTACCAATACCATTCGCAATAATAACCGCGAATTTATGTTTAACGCAGGAATAATTACCACCCCAGGGCACTACCTTTACCAAGGGGTGCCATGTACGATTATGTACAATTACGAGCGAACAAACGTCAAGATTAAATCTTATGTGTATTATCATGATCCTACTGATCATTGGACAAGTTCCAAGGAAAAGATTGGCTACCGCCATTGGCGTTCCACCATGTAATAAACTAATAATTGTGTGTTTATATAAAAGGCACGTCGTCTACTATTAAGACAACTATCAGTGATGATGAATATGTGAATTAAAAAACAGAAAATGCTTAAACTGTAATACTAATAACCAAGTGTAACCAACGATACAAACAACCAAACCAGACGCTAAATAGCGTAAGTTAAAGTAAGTACTTAATGTACTAGTAAAGGGCGTAAGCCCGGGAGGACGGGGACACCTCCTCCGATTACCTTTCAATGTATGTTACCAGGAAAACAATGTCTAAATTAATATAACAGATAACAAGAAGCAAACAACCATAAGGACGTCCACGACGAACATCCTCACCAGGAAATACGGTGCTATGTTAAACAATATGACCAGAAATATAATGAAATTAAGAGAGCTACGGTACACACCATAAGCAATGTGTATAACATGCTAATTAATCAACAAGCGCCAAAACCGCGCACATGGAATCGGAATAAGAACAGTCGAACCTAGTATATGAGTAACTCCAATAAAGGAATAACTAAACAATAAACAATAACAAACTCACAATATGAGAACGCATGGATTCTCTTAAAGAAATCAACCAACCATTATCGGCAATATACTCAACAAAAAAAATCTCATCTCCCATTATTATAGTACGACCTATACCTTTAAGATAAATACACAAACCCATACCCATTGGGCAGGGAACCCAGGGAACTGAACATTCCCATGGGAGACCCCCAATACTAACAGAACGGGAGAATGACACCAGAATACTGCACAAACGTGTGACGGACACTACGAGTCTATAAACGAGTTATGGGACGACCATACTCCATGGGAGCTTGTGGGCTTGACAGACTCATTCTTGAGTTAGTCGAGTAAGTAGCAATGTATCAGTACAGTACCCCATACACGTAGACATGTGGTGAAAGGAACACTGGGAGTAGTCAACTCCACACGAAGGTCAGAAATGTAAACCCAGACCAGTGCAAATAACCGCCTAGAACGAATTAAGAAATAAAACTCCAGTATAATTAACGAACTGAAAGGAATCAACTACCTTGAATATAACATGACCAAGCCATAACTCCGCAAAGGAACGGCTAACACACAATAACCTTTAAAAAGAAAACCTCCCGACAGTGGAGAAAATTGATAGTAAATTAAACGACAAGCAGAAGACCCAATAAATGGGCGAATGAGAATATAATACCCAAGAAGGCTCAATAGCCGTTTAAATCATCTATATGCAATACTGAGAAGCAACCATTTAATGATTATAATCATTACCCGTAAACGGGGCAAAGAGAGAGCTACTCTCCAAATATAAAAATATGTACAACAATGCTAAATGGTATGAAAATCACATATGTCCAACTTAAGGACAATGGAACATTTTTAACCGACAAGAGGTTGAACACAAGTACATAATTATATAATATTCAATAAAGGCGAAGCTAGTACCCTAGCGGCTGCCCTGAATTTTAAAGAGAATACCACAATAAATATACAACCGTCTAATTAACTGAAATATGGTGCGTGCCGAAGCGACCATTACAAACTACCATGTGAATGAATACTTTTCCAAACACAAACGAGTAAAACTCGGACAAAACACAATAATGAGAAGTATGTTTTATGGCAGGCTACACCACAGCCTGGACCATTACTGGACACACTACAAATAAATACCGAGTCCCAGACTGTAGTTACACACGAACTCCCAAAGCGTATAATTATATCCCTATGAACAACATGGGAATAGAATGACATAAAATACACTAGAGGGAAATACCTCAACTGCCATGAACATTCCCGTAGGGGATGTCGACCAATGCAGAACAAAATATGATAGTAACCATGGATTCTCCTAATAAACGAGGCGAACCATGCGAAGGTTGTTGCGAAACCAACACACGGGAAGCACAACAAATATCAACGAGAAATACATAACAAATATTACAATTAAATACTTTACTCCGTAACAAACACTGGGAGACATGGGATTACAAGAATCATCCTCGTGCATTATTAACAATATGTCTTAAAGAAAATATTACGACTAGTGCAAACGGCACTAAATACAAATGATTATTAACATCATACTTCATCTCAACATTATACCAACGAGTGAGGATAATAACAACTTGAATTATATTGCGCACTAGCGATCCAAAATATTGACATACAACTTCGATCTAGTCATGTGCACATACAACTAATGTTACCGCACCGACTGAGATACCTCTGTTCTGATTAACAAAAACCGTGAACGACACCGTCATAACGGAATAACATCAGGAGAAATAGCTGCCAATAAACCATCTAAGATAACAATAGACCGAAGGGCGTATTAGCCCCATATCCGTGGGTCTGCACCTCCATACGAAGCGAGTGGGCCTAATAGAACATGGTAGAGACAGTGCACCAAGTACTCCATGCCTTTGGCTGGAAATGTACGCGCCTCACCTTTCTCATAACCTCTTTTAGAATTGAATGCCTAAGATCGACCCGTCTCTCAATATGAAAATTTCATGAGACCCAAGTATCCAGCGCTCTTGGTTAGCGGTTGTTGTATACTTGTGGGGTATGGGGGCGTAACCCTTTTTAAGGGGGTAGAGCCTCTTGGCTTTGCACTAGGGTGCGCTAATTTTTGTGTTTTTGTATGCGGGGCATACGCTGTTTTGTTGGCTGGTTGTATGCGCATTGCGCACCTGTGTATGTTTGTGTCGTGTACATGTTTGTACGTATCCTATGAGATACTTGTATGATGAGGTGATGAAGTATCTGTAAAGATACTTGTGATATATATATATATTTGATATGCTTATATTACGCTTTACAAATCCTTTGTATAGTATCGCCTAGATACTGAATGGATCATGGCTATGGAACAATGAAATGTGGAATGTGGAATTTAATGGACACCTCGGGGAGGTTGTCAAGATGGTTAGAACTGATAGGAAACGATGGTGCTGATGGATCACATATATCCATATATTTGAATTAACGCCACACTTGAGGGCTATGTGCAATATGAGCACAACACTACATGTGTGAATGTTACATCACATAGATGTACATTATGGGAATCATGGGTAGATATACATTATATACCTATTTAAGAAAGACGACTTCGGGACGAAGTCTTTTTAAGAGGAGTAGACTGAAATACCCATAACTAACTAAATATTGATTAAATATTTAATCAATTAAATTAAGGCCTAAACATGCCTTAAAACAAATTTAAAAACAGCAATGGTCAACATAAAGCAAATATTGCACCCTTTGACCATTTAGGGTAAATATATACCCAAATGAACTCCTTAGGACCTAAAATTTTGTCCTAAGCATTATAACACATAAATAAACATAATGAAATTATTGGAAGACACTCCAACGCAAAGAACAAGCATTAACATGCTTAAAAGTCACATAGGGCAAAAATGTGCTATAAGAAACCTTAAAGGTCTTATGACCTCCATTTGATTTCAAATTGGATTTCTAAGTTTAATAATTATGTAATGGATATATTAAAACCATTACCAAAGAAAACCAAGCTTAAAAACAAGCTTTAACACAAAATGTGTCATAAAACACCTTAAAGCACATTTTTGTGTATAACTTCAAATGTGTTTGTTTTATACCACTTTAAAGACTAGATTACATTCTTTATAACATTAATGTGACATGATAGACTATATTATAAAGTTGAAATCAAAGTTTTAAAATAAAATCAAAATGGGTGATTTTGGGTGAATAGTACCCAAATTAACATTTAAATTCTTAAGCTAAGTTATGGTCAATGATCATCCCTTGACCTTGACCTTATATTACCGTTTAATTAATAATTCTTCCTTAACAAATAGCCGGCCCCAAATTAAATAAACATGACCCACACTTAGGAATTTCATAAGCTAAGATTTATATTGATTTATAACATAAAATAATAAAATTCACTTTTCCACTTGACAGCCCCTTACAGCAGCCTCAAGGTCTTTCCCTTATCAGTATAAACCCACCAAAATATCTAGCCTACCTTGATGACTCATCATTGTACCACTTGTTTAATTAAGATGCCTTTTTTCCACCGTAAAACCATAACCATCTCATTCCTACCTTATCCTCTTCCAGCCGTGAGAAAAGGGTTCAGAAACCTTCTCCTTCCTTCTTTGAACTCGTGAGCATCAGGCCAACTTCAATGGAGAAGATCTCCTAATCTAGGTAAGCTCCTAAGTCACATATATGCTCCTTCTCTTTCTCTCTTCTTCTTCTTCTTAAGGAGCATATCAAATCCTATTTTCATCATATATTCCAGTGTGAGTTCATGCCCAAAGTAAGAGAGATTCTCGGTTACAAATTCAAAGAAGAAGAGATGGAAGCCATAAGTATAAATCATGGTAAAAATCATGCATGGATCATGCGAATTCTTCTACCTTTATTTCCGGTTTTCTTTCTTCCTTTCTCCAGCTCATTTTGCTTCCTTTTTGTATAATCATTCGGTACGCATGACCACACATGGGAGATTTATCAAGACCCATGCCATACATGTCTCTTAAGGTGGTTTAATATGGTAAATAAAGGTCCATTCCTCATCCTTATTCTACCAGTTTATGTGCTGGCTTAAATGGTGTGATTAACACCTTGTTTTGCTCAACCTATTCAGGCGGTAACAGCCTTGCTAATCCCACAATATTAAGGTAAATAATATGCCTTTTACTAAGCTTAAATTAGCTCTTAATGATCTTCATACTATAAGACAAATACTAGTCTTTTTCCCTTGCATAAATGCTACCGAATGATGTTGTTATCATGGGGGAAAATCTGCACAAAATGAGGAGAACAAATCCAAGAGTAAATCTAGCAAGTAAGCTAAATTAATATCTTGATTATATGCTAATTAAGTGTGTAAGTGAGGTTGATGTCATAAAATAATTTAATCATGTATATGTGCACAGCCGTGAACATGGAGGTGCTGTTTGGCTTATTTAAAAACTTGTAGAACAAAGTAAGTGTGCTAAACCTATTTATTATATGGTTATTATGTTATTATGTTATTATGTTACATAAAATGAAAGCCAGGAACAATATGGTGCTTAAATCACCTAACTATATAGTATAATGTTTTATAACATTTTCGGTTGATAATACAAGGTTTATGTGGCATATAATGTCATAGAATTAATTAAATGTTTAAAACACCATTTATAAAATACTATTATAAATAATATATATGAAACCGTAAGCCACAAGGCTTAGAAATGATCAAACCATATATTAAAATGGTTTATAACATTTTGGGTAGTTAACTTAAGATATATGTGACATATCATGTCACAGAGTTTAAATAATTAATTAAAATACAATTTATAAATATTATTTCAAATATATATAACAACCGTGAGATACTTGTGTCTTTTATGACATTATTATGTGATTTATATTATAAGTTAGGGTTTATACTAAAGCCATATAATTTAGGCCATTTAATTTTATGTTGTATTAAGTTTAAAATGAACGTAAAATAAAAATTAATATTACCGTATGAGATTTGGGGTTTGATTTGTAATTAATATAAATTTTAGAGGCTGAATATTAATATAGCCGAAAACTATATATTAAAAGGGTTATTATATGAATTTTATAAGTTTAATGAAGTTTTGGGGCAAAAATGTAATTTTTGAGAAAATCTGGGTCAAGCTATAAATAAACAAAACTTCTGGTCAAACTAAAAGTTAATAGGTCAATATAGACTTTAATGTCATAAACAATTAATTAATGAACTTATAGTAACATTATAGGTTAAATGTCAAATTTATAAAAATTATGGGGGTGCAAGTGGTAATTACCGGAAATATGGGGTTAATATTATAGTTTATATCATTAATATAATGTTTGGGAATTTTTAGAGTTATATAGGACTATATTGATAAAAGTGTATATATATGGTTTTTTATGACATATAGAAGTATATAATTATAAATTGGGGTCAATGTGTAATAAGGAGAAGTAAGAGGGACGAAAAGAAATAAAAACCGGTTATGGGTCTGTTTGAAATAGTGATATAAACTATAGGTTATACAAATTATATACATTAATACCATATGTTATAACCTATATGTACTTATAATATATGTGGTAAATGTGTAAATAAGGAACTTTTGTTGCTGGAAAAAAAAACCGAACAGCTTGTGGCTGTTCGGTAATTAAATATATTTATAACTATATGTTATAATGAATTAATGGAATAAAAAGATATATATAGTATGTATAACATTATATATATGTGTGTCAAGATTGTAATTATAAGAATACAAGTGTGGTGGAAATGGGAATTAAAAACAATCATAGGTCTGTTCAAATTTTTTAGTTTATAAAAACTATATGATAAAACTTTATAATGGTTAAATGATATAATGTAAGGTTAATAACATGTTATAAAATATGTTGTTATATTTAATTAATGAAAACTATGTGAATAAAGAAATAATAAGTGAATAATACATAAGCCTTGCGGCAATTAAATATAAGTTTAAAAACCATATATTATAAGTTAAATGAGATATAAAAATATCATATTATATCGTATAAGATATAAGTGAAACACTATATGATTCTTTGTGGTCAAACATAGTTTACTAACTCTATGCTAAAACCGCATATATAACATTCAAGAAATGAATTTATAAACTATGGTTAACAATTATATAAATACTATAGATATATATAGTATTAATGTGATTAAATGAAATAATTATCATTAATAATATTCACATGAAATAATGTGACAATTAATGGAGAAATAGAATTTATAAACTAAGGTTAGTATTAAATTAAACCTTAGGAATTATAAATATATGTGATGAAATGTTACAATACTAAGATAAAGTTCCTAATATGAATTGCATCAAATAATGCACACAATGAAAATAATCATCTTACATAAGAAGATAATAATGTAACTATAATATAAGTGTATAACTCATGAAATATTAATGTATAAGTGAATACAAATGTTTGCGCAAGCATATGTTAAAAACATATACATATTAAGTATATGATATAGTTGAAACTATATAATATAGTGCATGCATACATGCAACTATATACTATATGACTAAATCAAATATAAACGACATATATAAACATATATATGTGAAAACCGAGAGTATATATAAGTATATACAATATGGTTTTAATGGCATGAAATGATAAATAACAAGTGTTATGACATTAGTATAATATATACTATAAGTCATACAATTACAAAATTAAAGTTTAGTTTATTAAGATGAAAATAAATATGTATAATATATGGTACAATATTAAATGGTTAAATATTAATACCATAAACATTAGTGCATAAGCATAATACGGTGCGAATTAACGTTGCATGAATACATGCAACTATATATTATAATTGTGTATTCGTTATCTAACCGGAACGGTTAAAACAATACATAAGTATAAACCTGAATATATATTGGTATACTCGTGAATATAAGGAATTGATCCTAACATTTTGAAAACGCAACAACTAAGACGTTTTTAAACCGACTCATTTAAATGAACCCGGGCGTTGGAAATTAATACGTATTCGACTGATGAGTTTGTATAATGATACATTAAAAAATAACTGCTGAAATCTGGGGATGTAATGTCGGGATTACTAGTGTTGTTCAGATTTACCGAGCTTAAATATGTCATGTGGATTGACTTATAGTGTGTTTGTTATTTAGATCGTATCACCGACGAAGGCGCTTGACGAGCTAGTGGTCTACTGCGCAACCTAGGTCATTGGTGAACGGTATGTAAAGGGGTCTGATCTGAGATGTCCTGAGGGCTTCCTCGGGCTCTGATATGTGTGTTGTATAACGAGTGTGAAGCATGTATGTGTGTGTATGTATTTGTGTTTATGTTATGTGATGTGTATCTGTTTAAATTCCCGTAATCATCAATTGTGCGCGAACGTCCTTCGGGACTAATACTACGTCGACTATAGATCGACTTATATAAAACACATATACGTTTAATGTAATGTGATTGCTGTTAACTGATATAACACACCTAATCTTATGATGGTATATATATACTAACCTAAGTAAATTACTTAGGTACGGGACACGACGTTGTCGGTCTCTAGAGCACGGCTCTATCATGTATATGACCCAGATGACTTCTTGGCATGCGTAAGACCCTTAGGCGGCTAAGTGATATGTGAACTCTTTATAACAAAAATTATACCTTCGGTATTCGACTAACTAATTAAACACATAATTGAACATTGGTGGAGGAGAATAAGTCCAGGTAGTCTCGGACTACTGGCTGCGCAGAGAGATCTCTTGAGTTGTTTCTCCCTGATCGAGTTTTAGACTCTAGTGTTGCCACGAGCCTACATAGATCATTGGTCAGTTCGTATCATTATTGATCGGCCTCCTTTGGCCCTAAACTATATGACGCCTTTAGGCAAAGAGGAAGTCCCGATATCTTGTATCTTTGGATGGAGTGCACTGCGATGGTGCCACCAGGACAACTGTCCATAATAAAATACAAAAACGAGTTGTCTTAACTTGACACCCACTGACGTTGTGTTATGATGTGATAAGGACGCGGGGGGTCGTGTGTTTAACTAAATAACCAGACCGTTACTAACAGCTACTCGTTTATTAATGTTGTTGTGAAATATTGTGCTATGTGTTGTTGTGTGTGAATTGTAGTGATTGCCTTAACTGTTTATTTTACCGCCATTCATGTGTTTACTGCTTTATATACCTGTACACCGGTAGAGCATGTAACTTTAATACCCTGGATCTAAAAATCATGATTAAATTACTCTAATATGATTATTAAAGGCCTAATGGTGCCTAAAGAGTATTGGTAAGGGAAATAAAACCAAAAGAAAAGAGAAAATAGTAAAACGCGAAAAACGCTAAAACGCGCATTAAATAAGTATAAGAGATATATGATCTCGTTAGGGTCCGAGATGGATTCCTAAGGCTTAGTTAGGCCTAATTAGTATACGGAGTGATTCCCGTAGAAAACGGATCCAAATAATGGATTAAAACGCTAACGAAATTTTAAAACACGTTTCTCGAGAAAACCCGAAAACGTAACTTTAAGTGGTCAAACGGACCCGTAAAAATTATGGTTGACTATATAACTATAATTAAGTATTAATGGAAGCTTAATAACCATTAAAAATAAAGAAACGAGAAAATCCAAAAAATGGGCCTGGTTAATGAATAGTGCCAAACCGGGTAAAATAACGAGCGTTTTCTGTCAAAAACCGATAAATTCTCTAGCTTACACATATAAGTGGGGCTGGTTTTTAATTGGTACACACACCTAAATTAACTAGCGAGTTTATATTAGTCACAAAAGGACAAAAATAATAAAGTAAGAGGGAATAGTTAAAAGTGGTATTAGTACTCTCTCTCACCTTCTTTTTCCCCTCACTCACGATTTCCCTCCTTCCAAATCGAGCTCCTTCTTCCTCTACCTCTGTTCAATGGTGATTTGAGAAGGAGCAAACAACCCTCACCTTCTTCCTCCATTAACTTACTCATCTCTTCACCAAATCACACAAAAATACTACCGTTGGATTCGTATCGGTGAGGGCTACGTTTTCCACCCTTCAAAAGCTTGAAACCTTCATCTTCATCTCCATGGAAGTAGGCTATTTTGGAGCTTAAATAAGTGTTTTTGGGTCTCCATCATCTTCTTGATTGTAACACCCGGCGTGGTGTTACCTCCCACATCGATCGGGAGAGAGCACGAACCATACCTTATTAGGGTGGGGATACTCTTCCCTTGTGTGACGCGTTTTGGGGTGAAACCCCAGGAACAAATCCGTGCGGCCTGCGTGCCAAAGCGGACAATATCACACATGTGGGCTGTTTGTCTGGGCTGTCACAGATGGTATCAGAGCCAGACCCAGGTCGGTGTGGGTCCAGTGAGCCCGTGAGGGCACTGGGCTCCTTAAGGGGGGTAGGGTGTAACACCCGGCGTGGTGTTACCTCCCACATCGATCGGGAGAGAGCACGAACCATACCTTATTAGGGTGGGGATACTCTTCCCTTGTGTGACGCGTTTTGGGGTGAAACCCCAGGAACAAATCCGTGCGGCCTGCGTGCCAAAGCGGACAATATCACACATGTGGGCTGTTTGTCTGGGCTGTCACAGATGGTATCAGAGCCAGACCCAGGTCGGTGTGGGTCCAGTGAGCCCGTGAGGGCACTGGGCTCCTTAAGGGGGGTAGGGTGTAACACCCGGCGTGGTGTTACCTCCCACATCGATCGGGAGAGAGCACGAACCATACCTTATTAGGGTGGGGATACTCTTCCCTTGTGTGACGCGTTTTGGGGTGAAACCCCAGGAACAAATCCGTGCGGCCTGCGTGCCAAAGCGGACAATATCACACATGTGGGCTGTTTGTCTGGGCTGTCACATTGATACTCCAAGGTAAAAGGAAAGTCAAAAGCTCTTTATATCTAGCTTTCCTTGCAAAATAAAAAAAAAAATCCCACATTGAATATTTTCTCCATTCCAGCCGGTTTCATCATGCCCTTGTGGAGTGCTGGAACTTCATGATTTTGATTGCCAAGCTCTCCTTTTGGATACTCTAAGGTAATATCTAAGCTAGAGCCTAAAAACTAGTTCTTGAAATACTAGTTTTTGTGTGGAGAATTTTAATTAATTAGGTTGTTATGTGTATGTGGGGATAAGATTATAGCTAGCAATCTATACTGCTTTGTGAGGTGTGGAAACAAGAAAAGGAAGAGAGAACAAAAGAAAGAGGAAGAAGAGGAAGGAAAACCGAAAACAAACAAGGTAAAGAGCTCACCTTGAGTTAGTTTTTATTTAACTTGTGAATCATATGTTAGGTTGAATTAAGGACCTTGAATTGTGGTAGTCTTGATACTTTAATGTTGGTTGTTGAATGGGAACGTCTCAATGGGTTTAAGTGTGCAAACAAACCTTGGAAACTAGGCTAGTCATATGTGTGAACCATGGGAATTCGATGTGCTTATTAATGTCTAAACCAAACAGGTGTGAGAAGTGCTGTGAGATGTTTTAGTGTGGTGAAAATGCTTAGGAAAGCAAGTAAGTGCTGTCAAAATTTGCCTAGGAATGGATAGATTTGGGTGTTTTATTATAAGGTAGAAACTAGGTGGTTTAAGAGGTTTAAGTGAGTGGTTAATGGTTTGGAAAAACCAAACTAAGAAGAAGAGTGTGTTAGCAGTTAAATAATGTCATTGGAGTGCTAGGAATGGCATTATTGTGTGGAGTTTTGAATGGTAAGAAGAGGGTACCAAATCTGTTACAAGGAGTTAAAGAACTAGAAAACTAGTTATGGAAATATAAGTGAATTTGAGTGAAACAACCAAGAGATAGTGAGAGGACTTGGTGGTTGGATTAAGGTGATTTAGAAGGGTAATTAAGTGCTAAAACATGTAGATTATAAGTGGGAAAGATTGGAGAATCAATGGTGAAAGAATGAGGTTGTAACAGATTTGGAAAATGCCAAATCTGTCAAAACTGCAGCAGGGTCCGGAAGTTAGGTTCAGGACCATGTTCCGGACCACCCCCTAAAACACCCCTGAGAGTTTCCAGTTTGTTAGGTCCAGGACTTAGGACCCTACCCATGTCCCGGACCACCCCATAAATTAAGGCCGAGAGTTGAAGTCTGTACCTGGTCTGGGACTTAGGATGGGGACAAGGTCCTGGACCATATTGAAATTCATGCCGAGAGTTCGAGTGCAGGTTTGGTCCGGGACTTAAGAGATGTATAAGGTCCCGGACCACATCTAAAATATGGCCGAGAGTTAAGACCAGCATTGGTCCGGGACTTAAGGTAGGGACCAAGTCCCGGACCACCCCCAGAATCCTACAGAAAGTGTTTTAAAGGTTTCTAATGATGGGGGTTTGAATGTTAATGATGTTATCAGATGTTAAGGCCTTGTTTGGTGACGTGTAAAGGCCCTAGGAAGTGTAAGAAAGTGTTAGAAGTGATTGAGAAGTGGGAACTCAAATTAACAAGAGTAAAACCGAGGTAACGGGATAACGGGGTAAGTACGGGAGTAGCATTTTATTATGTACCGTATGAGCCTAGTATTAATAATAGTGTTTGAAACATTACTAGAGAATCGTGCGTGACCCGAGCATGGTGAGATGACACGGTAAAAGAAAAAACCCCGGTGAAAGGTATGATTTTCTCATACTCCGCGTGCTAACCGAGTTACGTTGATTTGTGTGTTTGTGAGCCGGCTTAATCAAGACTAAAGCATGAAAATAATCCCTTGTTTGATTATGTATGTCATGTTGTATGTTGAATGAGATAACATATTTGTATGCCGGTGTGGTCAAACATAGAGTAAAGACCGACTCATAGTGAGTAACGTTTGGCTAGAGACCCATAGATCGGGTCGATGCTTATGATAACTAAAACGTGCAAACACACAAATTATCCGTTAAAGTATGATGATAACGCAAACATATGAACTCCCTAGAATGTGAGGAGAAGTGCGGTGTGAGTAAATACCTGATAACGGTTAGAAAACCATATTGAAACAATCCACGAAACAAATGAGAGTGGAAGCATAAGTGAACCTCCTTCAAGAGGATTAGAGATAGTTCGAAGATGTGAACTAGTAAGAAGGT
This sequence comes from Limonium bicolor, assembly GCA_023374045.1. Taxonomy (NCBI): domain Eukaryota; kingdom Viridiplantae; phylum Streptophyta; class Magnoliopsida; order Caryophyllales; family Plumbaginaceae; genus Limonium; species Limonium bicolor. The sequence continues at coordinate 527,930,141 of CM041776.1, forward strand.
AAAAGAGACCTAAGGGATTAGTAGCTCCCTTGTGACATGGTCGACCTCCTATATGAGGATTTTACCGATATAAGGAAATAACCGAAAGTATGAGTAAGTGAAATGTATGGGTAACTCTTAAAAACCTAAGATTAACCGAACTTGAGTATTGTTCCCAAAGTCATTAGAAACATCGAGAGTGATGCTTCTAGACTAAAACACATAATATTATTATACCTCCGAGAGAGGAGTGTATGGGAATGTAAGTAGTCCGAGAGTAGTCGGACCTAAGTAAAAAGAGATAGGAACTAAGAGAGAGTTCCATGAGCTAGTTGAACCTTCCCACCATGCTAGACCCAGAGTAGGGTCGAAACCGGGGAAGTATGGCTATGCTTGAGAGCCATGAGTTTTGGCCTAAGTATGTATTAAGAGAAACAAGCGTGACGTAGGAGACCTATAGTGTCTCGAGAATCTACAAGAGCTTGAGTTTAAATAACCCAAAGTGTGGGTGTGTATACGAATAAGTAACCCGAGAGAGCGGGTGAGATATTGAATAAGTAGACAAGGCATAATGAGATATAACCCTCAAGGCCTAAGAGTAAACAGATACAACTAACAACCCTATTATGTTAGTTAGGAATTGTGTTCCGTGATTGGATGTAGATTCCTTGAGTAATACACATATATATTGTATTGCTATGATGCATGTTGTTTGACTAAAATGAACTCCATGCTCTCGACAAAAGTGGTCGACATACCGCGGTTAGCGCTCAGGGTATGCAAATTTCATATGCAGCGTTAAGCTGAGCCCCTAGGGGCAACGTTTTTATTTTTCAGGTACACCGAAGATGTTACCGTTGGAGAGTAGGACGGTGTAACACCCCTCATAAACAAATGCGTAATAGTCACTCACGTTAACAGAAAGTAAAATGTCTCACAGCGGAAAAATAAACAACGACATTAAACTCACTCGGGTGTCACCTGCCATTACTCGCCCAGCTATAACGAAGCAGTAACAAATTCACGCTAACAACAATACTACTCAAACCCTCAGTTGACGACGAGATATCTCCTATACATCATACTAAGTCCACATCCATAACAGTCGACAAGTGAGCATCTACCAAATCCCACATGAATACAACCTTATTGTTATACCTCTACAGGCTGATGTCGTTATACTACATAAATTCTTACGCAATAATTAAAGTAAGCCTACTACCCTATTCCATTCCCGCACTTCGGCTTCAACGAAGATCAATAACCTGCACAATAAGTGTAGTCTCAGCGATAGACGCTGAGTATGCCGATCTGGACCCTATTGGTCACTTGTCATTTTTAACCGTCTAGATATTAGATTGATTTCATGCTTTATCATTTACAGATATAATAAATATTGTACAACATGCATGATTATTAACCATTCATCCATCCAACAGTCATGTACAAATATACACAGCGCAATCACACATCATACAATACGGCAGCATTAGTAAATCGTACGTCGTTTTTTTTCATCATCATCATATATTACAACATTCGGCCCCGGGCCCTCACATATCATTTGTTTTAGTTAGCACTGTCTGGCGTCAATTAGGACAACCCGAAATATATTCACTTGGACAGTAGTCCCACGTACACACAAGGTGCTCACTGCCCTGATCATCCGAAGACTCTGGGACTATTTCACTTTGCCTTTGTAAAGGCGTCCATTTAGTGGCCAAGGGCCTGGTGCCAACGGTAGCACACTCCGCCTGACGATCTATCTAGGTTCGTTCAGGATTAACTAGGGTAAACCCGATACGGGATAACCCAAGAGATCTCTACGCGCGACCAGTAGCCAGTGACTGTCTGGATTAAGGTACATCATCACATTCATTCACACTCCACTGTTAACTTCGTTAGTTAGATAGTCAGTTACAATTTTAGTTATGGAGTACATCACTTAATTTGTTGGCTGCCCTACGGGTCTTACGCATACCTAGAATTATTCATCGTAGTATTCACGTTCGAGTTAAAGCTCTAGAGACCCACAATGTCGTGTCCCGTTCCTAAGTGTTTTACTCAGGTTTTAAACTACATACTTTTAATACTTAACGTATTAGGCCAGGTTACGGTGGTCACAATCACACATTTCGCATATGTAGTTTTGTATAAGTCGATCTATAGTCGACGTAGTATTAGTCCTGTATGACGTTCGTGCATAAATAAATAATGCAGTAAACATGGCTACTCATCACACACATAAATCACATACATACATCCACACAAGTTATTTATCAAACAAATCCGAGCCCGAGGAATTCCTCAGGACAACCCGGATCAAACCCCTTTACATACCGTACACCGTGTCAAGGTCGTGCAGTGTAGACCACTAAGCTTTCTCGAGCACGCACGTCTAACAGGCGATCTAACAATACGAAGAACGCTATATGTCAATCCACATGACAGTATGATTCGGTATTTCCGAATAACGTCTGTACTCCCGGTACTACGCCCCCAATTTTCAAGATTTTCAACTGTTACTAATTAACGAATAGTTATCTTAAAATTCCTTACTCGTAGTAAGTATTAATATTCGGCTCAACAAGGACGTCGGTTTCTTTACGAACGTCATAGTTAACGTTTTTAACTTAGGAATTACAGTTCCCACCCGTTATATTTTAAAACGTTACGCCTTATGCAACTTTCATTCATTCTCGTACATTTTTAAGCCAACCGTTATATTGCATGCATAGGTATTTTTTTTATAACCTATGGTTGCATGCATGGTTGTAGTTTATAACCTATGGTTGCATGCATTTCATGCAACACTAGTCTATAATGTGCGATAGGTTGTTATTCCTCGGTATACCTTATATTACTCAACTTCTCATCTATGTAACAACTTGTATTCATTTAAAACTTTATGACGTGATGGTATACAATTATATTCACATGTTAACATTTATTATTGGCTACTATATGGTTTGTAATCCATATTATATATGCATATCATTCGCGCCAGTATTTATATATGTATACACATTAGTTTCTAATAAAGTAAGAAACTTTATGTTATGTACATATTATTCTTTATGCAGGGTTTACTCAACCATTCAAAAATCATATATTAACCATAGTATTTATGTCATTGTATACTATAGTTTATATCTTCATTTTTGATATATATAATGTACATTTGAATGCGCTTGTAAGATCGTTTTATTAATTATACTTTTGGCCACATAATATTATTTAGTGTTACACTTATTACCGTGATTTCATGTAGTATGACATTTTATGTGTCACTAAACTTATAACATATAGTTTTAGTACTTATATTCATGTACCGAAAATGACATATACTTAATACACTTATACTTCTTTATTTGCATAATTCTCATTTATCACAATATAGTCACATAACTTATACCATGTTATCAATATCTCATTTTATATCATCAAAACTTTGTAATAAGGTATAGTGTAAACCCCCATCCAACATTTACATACTTACAATAAACTGCAGCGGAAATACAAACCTCTTCACATTACTTAACTCGTTGGTGTTACACGCCGTAGCCACCCACGTGGCTAACAAGACTAATCCATATACATTGTACCGGTCTGATGGGCTAAATTCCCGAGCAACTACACATTATTATCCCTTTCCATTAACAACAACAACAACATACACCTTATCAACTATACCGAGTATTTATAAACTGGTGCCGACAACAATATCGGTCTTACTACACCTACTGTATATATATACTTAAATGTATACCCATGTACAATGACTACCCCGTCCTACTCTCGAACGGCTTCCAGCTCTCTGTACCTGAAATAGGAAAAGAAGAGAAAGGGTGGCCCCCAAGGGGCTCAGCACCTTTGCTGGTATGGTAATCCCGCAGCCCACATGCTACCGGGCAACGCACAACTATTTGTCGTCTTAGCATGCGATTGATTATATTTAAATCATGCATGCAACTATAAACACACAACACATGACATTTCGCCTCAATGGGCTCAAACAAACGGATAATACATCCTTACTTAATAAGTCACTCTGGTATTCACTATCCCTAGAGTGTTCCTCCTCTAATGGAGCTACTTCCTTAATAGACGACGCTTACCCTTAAATCGGGTTATCCTTAAACGCCTCTTTTCTCAAACTGGGATTCATAACCATGATCCACATACTCCACATTATACAACATATAACATACACTACATAACAACACATAACCACACTTTGCACGTTTCCACGTGTACAACATAACACCGCAATAGATATTGCATCACAACAAAAAACATAACATAACGGGAATGGTTCTCTTAGGAACCGACCCAAACATTGCTTATACACTGGTGAGCCTAGAGAATCTTGCCAGTCTCATGATAAGCTCGTTATACAATAACAACAACACTCATTACCGTCCTAATAGTCGGACGAGTAACTTAAGTTAAGGCGGTTCGGTTTGGAGGCCCGAACACACCACACAAACACATGTTCCCCCTAAACCGATCATAAGTCATAATAGCTAAGCTTTGGAATAAGCTAATGGGAGATCATAACCCGTGAGGGAAACAACCATAACAAAGAGAAGGGTAAGGCTAAGAAGGATACCCTCTCCCAAACAACGCGCGACCGGTCAAACCGGATTCCTCACTACTGTTAGTACATACTTACTTCAGATATTAGTTAGAACCCCACTATGGAGTCTATCATAACTACACACCATACAGTATTACAACTGGGTTAGACACACAAGGGAGATCCCTACATTCACATACACATATCACACAATCAACTCACGCATAGCCGTGGTTAGAACGCCCCATGGTTTGGGTCGTTTAATCCGAATACCGAACTCTCATGTGATCCTAGACTCAGTTAACTAAGGTTAACACTGCCGAGGATAAATGGTATCGGAGTTGAACACGCCACATATATGAATTGCTGTAAACTCATTACATGTTTTATCTTACAACGAGGCAAACATACAAAAAAACACATTGGCATACAAGCCGGTGTAATCTGGTAGGACACAGGTTGCAAGAAAACCATACCTGTCACCGGAGTCCACTTTACCACGTCCACTTATGTTCCTCGAGCAATTCTCGAACAACTGACAACATTACATGTACTTTTATTAACATTGGGGTAACATGTTTGTTTAAAGTTTAATGCTTATAACTTTTCCCCGTTAACTTGGTTAAATAACTTTACATTTTTTAACATGCTTCGCTCTTTCATTTTACTTCAACTTTTCACCCACCAAATTGTGACTATAACTTACCTAACATGTCCTACACAACCTTATAACATCATTATCCATCAATCTCCATCACTAGATATCACTTTCCAACCTTAAACAACATTTTTAGAGTGGTCCGGGACTTGGTCCTTACCTTAAGTCCCGGACCAACACATTGGAGTACTCTCGGCCAATTTTAATAGGGTGGTCCGGGACCTTGTACCCACCCCAAGTCCCGGACCACAACATGGAACAACTCTCGGCCTGTTTTTGATATATGGTCCGGGACTTCAACCATTAACCAAGTCCCGGACCCAAGCTACAGAATGCTATATTTGCATTTTTCTACCCTTGTTCAACTTGTTCTCTTCATCCATTAATTACCCAAACTTCACACATTAACTTAGGCATATTCTAATACCAAAATATCACTTTTTTCACCATACAACATTGTCTTTCTTTTTTTTTTTGCATAATTTTGGGCCGTCCGACCCACCGTCCGACCCACAGCTGGGTCGGACCATTCCAGAAACTTTTCCCGTCTGCTAAATACTCATGTCCGACCCATGTCCGACCCAACCATCTGGGTCGGACCACCAGAGACTTAGAGCACACATGTCCGACCCATGTCCGACCCAAGACCTCTGGGTCGGACCATTCCAGAAACATCAACGGGTGACTTAACAGAGGCTGTCCGACCCACCCTGGGTCGGACCACTGGGTCGGACAACATCAGAAGTTGTCCAAAACTTGTCAAACTTTCTCCAAACTTTTCCTCAAGCCTCCTAATGTGTTCTAACATCATTTGGTACCCTTAACCCTTCATATAACATCCATAAACTCATTTTATAACTCCTTAACCACTTACTCTCTTCTTACCAAAATTCCTAATACTTATATTGTTTGCTCCTTAAGATTTCTAAGTGGTATTTTACCTATAATACCACTATACCAAGGTGTTTCCTCTACACCTTAACATCTCCTCTAAATCACTTTAATACATGTTTTCTTCCTAAGTAAAACATTTGTTCACCTTTCACACTTCCTAGTTCACCAAAACCATTTAAAACACTTAGAACTTCTTACACATTTTCCCAAATTTGGCCATAGCTTCTCTTGTATATATACTCACATCCAACACTTAGGTTTTTACCTTATTTCATTCAAGAACACCTAAAATCCATCAAACACATTTTTATACACAAACATCACACATTTAGCACTACATCACAATATAGTGCATAACTTAAATTGCTTGGCACTTAGGCCCTTAAACAACGTGGCTCTTAGGCCCTTAAATTGCATAAACCTTAAACACTGAATTTCCACAATATATAAGCCTTTGACCTGCAAATACACCCAACAATACATATGTTCTTTTACTAGTCTCCTTGAGAACACTTTACTAGGTCATTCACCATTTGCTCTTAGGTAGTTTTAACAAGCATTATAAGCTCATTTCTCTAAGGCATTAAACCACATTGAGATAGCATATTTACCTCTTTTCCACTCAAACTTCTTTCTTGTTTCCTTATAAACCGGTAAGGCATTTCTTTCCTTGTCAACTACTAAACAATATACCAACATTGAAATGAGTATATAAGCTTTATGCTTCATCTCATTGTAAACCCTAGTTACACATATTGTTTTAACACATTAAGGTAATTGTTTTACCTTGGAATTGGAAAAGAGCTTGAACAAGTATCAAGAGAGGACTCCTCCTAGCCCCTGGAAGATTCAAATGAAGCTAAAACAAGCAAGGTGAAAACACCATTGTGAGGTGAATTTCGGTCAACATGAAAACATGGAGGAAACATGGATTTTCTTTGAGTTTCCTTACCTTGAAGCAAAAGAGAGCAAGAATATGTGGAAAGGTGAGCTCAAGCTCCTTCAATGGTGAATCTTCATGGCATCAAAATTGAGTTCTTGAAGATTTGAAAAGATAGAAGTGTAGAGCTTGGTCTAACTAAGACAAATATGGTCTTAGAATTTGATTTGGAGCATGGAGTTGGATTTGGTAAAGAAATGAAGATGGAGAAGAGATGGAGGCTTTAGCAAATCGTAAATGGAGGAAAGGAGAATGCGGAATGATAGAAAAGAAGAATGAGAAGTAAGTTTGCTTTTGAGATATTTATTTTAAAGCAAAATAGTACTTTACTTTAAGCTTTACTTTACTTATTGATATGTTAACAGAGTGGTGAGTCACCACACTAAAAACCGGCCCCCTTTTAGTTAGAAGGGTATAATAGTCTTTGTGACCAATTTATTACTTTACAATATGGTTCTAACTAGCTTAAAAGTTACTATTCATGAACAAGGCACATTGTTGTGAAATTTTTGATTTCCCATTGATATAGACTTCTAAATGTGATACTATATAGTACACATGTTAATTAAAGAGTAATGATGGGCATTTAGCCATTCAAACTCATTTACAAGACAATTTTTGAAAAACGTGCTTTAAGACTCCTTAAAGCACTTTTTGTTTCTAACTTGTTTTCAACAAGCTTGGTTTTTTTAGTAATTGATTAATATGTTCATTACATATTTATAAGTATGGGTATGACCATTAGGTCTTTTACAAATTTATCCCAAGCTTAGAGCACATCTTGCTCTTATTGACTTTAAGGTATTTATTTATGTTTTGTTTGGTTCCAATGTCTACCAAGGTTTCCTAAGGACTTAATTAGCCCTATTAATCATAATTGAATATTATTAAGTCTTGGTAGCTCTTTGGGTCCAACAACAAGTTCACTCATAGCTTAGAGCATGTTTTTGCTCAAACTGTATCTTAGCGTTTTATTGCTTTACTATGCTTAATTGTTCACTGATGTTTCTAAGGCACTTTTAGCCTTTATATAACTAGTTTGATATTTAAAACCACATATCAAGGTTTGGGGTATTTCAATCTACCCCCCTTAAAACTTCGTCCTCGAAGTTTACACTTCCCTCACTCTTGGATTAGAATACGGGGATTACTAGATAGATAAAACTTCCATAACCAAATACACTTTACATCACAACCTCGGACTTAATGGTCCGGGCAACACATTCACATCCATCATAACATAACATATTACATATAACCTCGGGCTCAATGGTCCGGGTTATCTTAACAACTTACACAGACATAACAACCCCTTTGACTCACTGGTCTTGGGTAACATAACAACATTTAGACACATAGGTCTATGTAACACAACACATTTAGACTCATAGGTCTTGATAGCATACACTTCAGGAGATCAAAGTCAAAATAACCTTTATCACACATACCAAACCACATGTCATAGCATGTATTGCAATCAAAAATATCTTTGGTATACACTGTGATCCCACAGAACCCGGTCGCGATGGACACCTTCCGTCCCCGTGTCCTTGGGAGATCAAAACAATCACTTAAGTTTAAAATTTCCTTGTGAGGTTAAGTAAGAAACTTTAATTATGTAAGTATCTATCAACGTTTTATAAATACCAATTGAAAATCCTTTTGAAAACACCACACAACTCCAAGTCCAACTTAAGCTCTTTGCTTCTTTTATTAGCGTGGTTATTTGTGACCACTTATAGGGCTTCAAGAATCATCCAACCCTGATGTGATCAGCATCAGTGTAGAACTATCCTTCCACTCCAATTTGTGTTCGGCTTCCCTTGATCACATGCAAATCAAGTTCCACTTCCCACTTCTTCATTTCAAGCATCAAATAAATCACTCATTTCCAATTTTCTATCTTTTAAATCATTCTAATCATGATCATAACATCTCCAAAGGATAGAACTTCGTCTATCAGTTATTTCCATTCACTTTAATGTTGTTACCTATGGAATCTCATTCTCACTAGGTTCTATGTCGTGTCATGCCCTTTTATTAATCACTATATAATATATATATATATACACATATATTTTATCAAAATACAACACATGGTTTTACATTTATACACTGTCGGGGCTTTTGTTCCTCGGGAGTTTCTCCCTCCCTCCCACACTTGTACTATCACACACAATTTTAACAAATACACACGCTTCACAATGGTATTCGCATCTTCTGTGCGCAATTACCATAATTAAACCATGAATGAATGTGTATGTTTACGTAACACACACACCAATCATTAAAACAATAATTTTGTGATATGCACAATATAAGTCACATACACTACGTACACTTGTACGGTAATATACACTAAGTGGTTTTGCGCTCTACCCCCCTTAAAAGGGATTACGCCCACGTAATCAATCACTAAACATTGGCTTAAATGTTCTGCCGTCGTGAAGTGTTTTAACTTCCACGCGGCCTATTACACAATGGATTCTGATTAGAGGATCTTAACCATATTGGCGGTTTAGTTCCTAAACCAAGAATTCTCATTGGAGTTTGTTTAAACTCTTAGTTGGTTTCGATTCTGGCCTGTTAGGCTTCTAGGCGTTAATAATTAGCCATTCGCTCATGTTCACCATGTACATTCAACACTTGAATCACTGGCTCACTAGTTTCTGCTGCGAAACTCTAATAACTGTAGAGCTTAGTTGCTCCATTTGTTATTCTTACTGTATTGTACATCCCCAATTGTCACCTTCATCTTGGTAACAATGGTTTCTCACACCGACGCGTGGTATCTCTTACCGTTAGCGAATTCGGTGAGTTATAAACTTTCTATCCACTTCCATAACAAGTTACTGTGTATACAGTTATGTATTCACAATGATTGACTTGTTCCCTTCCGACTTACTGTCGGTTGAGATTGGGCTACTACCTAGTGTGTAGTGCTCTCTCAGCTATTTAACAACATTTGTGGTATATTCCATACCGCTATTTGGCAGTTAGTGCTACTGTAGTCACTTACTGTTAATCATGCCTCCACATTTGGTTCTGTACAAGTACTTTCTATAGGTGCGGCCTTGCATTTCCTATGCATCGGCCATTATAACATTATTCCTCCACAATTAACATGCTTCCAATTCCTAGCTATCCCACTCGATCATTACTGCGCAAGTGCAATACCAAAACACTCAGTCATACAGAGTGTAGAGGCGTAAACTCTTGACAGTAAATCCCTTATGCGATTCGCCATGGAATTCACACTGAGTTCCTCATCACACAGTACCTACCGCTGGCTTATTGCCCAGTCCGTTTAACATTGCTTACCTTGCATCACCACTGAGTTTAGCTCACAACTGGTCTTATCTGCCAGATTATTACTCAATAACATTGATACAACGGTCGCCAGCTGCGAACCGTGCTCTTACCCATTGCATAACAACAACTTACATGGTATTTACTGAAATACCCCAAACCTAGTTATGTTGTTCAAGCACCTAAATAGGGTGTAACAAGACTAAAAAAGAGTCTTAGAAACCTTACTAAACAATTTAAACAAAAGGAAACACAAATGTGCTTTAAAGTCAATAAGAGCTAAAATGTGCTCTAAGCTTGGGATAAACTTGAGTAAGACCTAATGAGCTTACCAAGACTTCATTTATATACTAATGAACTTATTAAACCAATTACCAAAGAAAACCAAGCTTGAAAACAATTAAAACACAAAATGTGCTTTAAGAAGTCTTAAAGCACGTTTTTGAAAAATTGTCTTGTAAATGAGTTTTGAATGGCTAAATGTCCCATTACTCTTAAATATATATGTGTACTATATAGTATCACATTTGGGTGGCTATATTAGTGGGAAATCAAAAATTTCACTTCTATGTGCCTTGTATAGGTGAATAGTACTTTTTATAAGCTAATTTGTAACATATGTTGTATTAAGTAATTAAATTGACAAACAAAGACTAAAACACCCCCACACTAATATAAGGGGCCGGTTTTTTATAAGGGGTGACTACCCATCTCTCATTAAGGTATAAGCAAGTAAGATAAGTAATAAACTACCTTTTTACTTTATAAGTATAAATATCTCTTAAAAGCAAATTCTATCTTCATTCTCTCATTCATTTCCTTTCCTTGCTCACACGGTTTCCCACTCATCTTCTCCCTTCTTCTTTGTTCTCTCACGATAAACCACTACCACCATTGAAACACAAGCTTTGATCACTTGTTAAACCTAGCTCACTTGTCCAAATCAAAAACAAAGACCACCAATCTCTTCCTCTCATCAAGCTCTTCATTCCTATCTTCTCAAAACTCCAAGAAGCTCCATTTCGGTGCCAAGGTGTTCCACCATTGAAGGAGCTTGAGCTTATATTTTGACATATTATTACTCTCCTTTGCTTCTAGGTAAGGAATCTCAAACAAAAATCAAGTTTCCTCCTTGTTTTTGTCATGTCCGAAAATACACATTGATATAGCTCATTGTGTGACTTTGTTCTAGCTTCATTTCAACTCTTCATGGACTAGGTGGAGTCCTCTCTTGTTGTATACCAAACTCTCTTCAAAGAACAAGGTAAAACAACTACATTAATGTTTTTTGAAACAATGTCAAATTAGGGTTTACAATGAGATGAAGCCTATAGCTTGAATACTCATATAAAGTTTGTATATTGTTTAGAACTTGTCAAGAAGCAAGTACTCTATTGGTTTCTAAAGGAAACAAGAAAGAAGTGATTTTGCAAAAGAGGTAAATCTACTAACCTAATGCTATTTTAATGCCTTAGGAAAATGAGCTTATAAATGCTTATTAAAACTACCTAAAGAGCCAATGGGGAATGACTTAGTAAAGTGTTCTTAAGAGACTAGTAAAGGGCATATGTGTATGTTGAGTGTATTTGCAGGTTAAAGGCATATATATTGTGGAAATTCAGTGTTTATGATTTAAGCACTTTAAGGGCCTAAGAGCCATGCATTTTAAGGGCCTAAGTGCCATGCAATTTAAATTGTGCACTATATTGTAATGTGGTGTAAATTTGGTGAAATTATGTATGAGAGTGTTCTTGATGACTTTTGGTGATCTTGTGTGTTTAAAGGAGAAGGTAAAGTGTTAGGCATGGTAATGTTCTAGGGGAACCCATGTCAAAATCTAGGTGGGAAGTAAGAAGTTCTAAGCGTTTACATAAGGTTTGGTGAGTTAGAAAGTGTAGGAAATGAATAAGGAGTTCAAGATGTTTTAAAGGAATTATGATGAACTAGGAAGTGTTCTAGGGTGTAATAGGACTTAGGCATGATCTTGAGATTTTAGTATGTACCAAAGTCATTTTGGACTTAGGTAAAGACTTAGGCAAACTTTGGTAAACTAAGGAGAACGTATGAACTTGAAAAAGGATTTGAAGTAATGTTATAAGGAGATAGTGGTGAGAGATGATGCTTGGGAGATGATGTTAAGTTAAGGAGAAAGCATTTTGGGATAGTAGTTATCATAGGTATGAAACACCACTTGGAAAACTAGGAGAAAATGTTGTAAGTGTTAGGAATTTTGTGAAGGAATAAGTAAAGGCTTAAGGAATTAGAAAATGAGTTTTATGAGTGTTTAAGGGTGTCTTGAGTTGTGTTAAAGTGCCCAAATGAGGTTAGGGAGTACTAGGTTATATGGGGTGAAGTTTGGAGATGAATGTAAAAAGGAAAACATTACTTTGGGGCCGACCGGACTTGCGACCGGACTTGCAAGCTCGGTCGGGACCTGTTTACCCTGCGAGAATTAGTTTCTGGAATGGACCGGGCTTAGGACCGGACATGTACAAGTCCGGTCGGGCTAAATTTACAAAGAGAATAAACTCTCTGGAATAGACCGGGCATAGGACCGGACATACAAGTCCGGTCGGAGTAGAAAATTTTGTACGGATTAAGTTACTGGAATCGACCGGACATGGGACCGGACTTGACAAGTCCGGTCGGGCTGAATTTCCGAAGGGGAGAAACTCTCTGGAATCGACCGGACATGGACAAGTCCGGTCGGCAAGTCCGGTCGGACCTAAAACTTGTAAAAAAAAAAAAACAGAAAAGAATGTGACTTATGTAGTTAACCCTAGGGTGTATAATGTAGGTACCTAGGGTAAGATAGGCATTAAAACATGTCATACAAACATGTTAAATACTTGGTAAGTTTGAAGTTAAATAAATAATTAACCGACATTACTAATGTGTTTAGGATTCTCTCAAGGTGGAAATCAGTCGAGGCAAGGACCAAGGTATGGTTTTCTTGCAGTCTGTTGCCTAACGGTTTACACCGGCTTGTGTGTTGTTTGTTTTCTGTGTGTTTATGACTTTGTAAGATTAAACCATGTAAAGAGTTTATAGTTGTTAAATATTATTATGTTGTTAATTATGACTCTCTCTTCCCATGTGAGTGTCTAACAAGACTTGACCTATCATTGTGAATTGTTGTGGTGCTCAATGTTGAACTACTAACATGGGCTAACGGGGGAAGTGAGGAGTCCGGTCTGTTCCGGCCACGCGTGTGAGTATGGGAGTCGATGTCATAACCGGTTCGATTCTCTCTGTATGTTATGGTTAAGTTTCCAATTTGGTTTCTAACCTTCCCTTTAGCTTAACCAAGGCTATTTTACTGACTCACGTCGGGCCACAGGGGCATACTATTTGTTTTGTTTCGGTGTGCTTGGATCACTATATCCGGGACACCTTGTGTTAAGTTAACCGTTCAATCTAACCGGACGGTAACGAGTTATGTAACGAGCTAAGTATGAGCGTGGCAACATTCTCGAAGCTCTCAATGGGGACTAACTGTGTTGGTTCTCTTCCAAAAAGGAACTGTATGTGTGTGATGTGTGTTATGGTGTGTTAATACCCTGTGCTATGTTATATATGTATATGTTGTGTGTTCAAAATGTATATCATGTCATCATGACAATTGGTTGCGCGTATCCCGGTAGCCGATGGGCTGCGCGTTAGCCATACCAGCAAAGGTGCTGACCCCCTCGGGGGCCCCATATTTTTATTGCAGGATGAGGATCGAAGAGGCAGAGTGGCTCTAGGTCCTAGAGAGTAGTTTACTTTTGAAGTACTTTTGGATGTTTGCCCGGGTAGCGCCTGTGCACCCGTGGCGTATTATATACTTGTTGGTGACGGTTTACAGTGAAGTATACAGTGAAGGATTTATGTAAATACTCGGTATTATGTTGATGTATATATATGGTTGTTAGTTCTATGCTCGGGAGTCTGATCATCAGACCGGTACAATTGTATTTATTCAGCCTTGTTAACCACGTGGGTGGTTAACGGCATTGTAGCACCAATCGTTTAGTTACCGTTTAGTTGTTTATTTTCCGCTGCGATTCCAAGTAAAGTAATGTGCGTAGTAGGGGTGTTACAAAAAGTGGTATCAGAGCGAAGTATCGCTCTGATGACTAGAATACCGAGCTTAGGAATATACCGAGTTAGGAAACCTAACTACAGATACCTAAGTGAACATATTTGGAAAGGTTAACCACTAACTAAGTGTGGAGATACCATATTATCGGAAAGCGTTGCAATCGTTGGACCGATAAGTGTGCAAGCATAATGCTAATGAGATGTTCATATAAATTCAGATGGCAGGTAGACCACGAGGGAGAGGCCGCGGGCGCGGTACTGGAGGTATGGGTGACCAGGGTGATGATACTACGGCACAGACCATGGCTGAGGCAGTTGCAGCCGCCGTAGCTCAGCTGGTACCCGACCTAGTCGCTGCTATACAGCAAGGGCGACAGCCTGGAGTTCAGCCACCACCACCACCGCCACGAGAGACCAATTGGGTCAAGGCATTGGCTGATCTGAGGCCGCCTTCATTCAGTGGGGAGACCGATCCCCGTAAGCTCGAGGCATACATCTCCGAGATGGAGACCGCCTTCGAAACCCTAGCACCACCTGAGCAGGTCAAGGTACGACTTGCTGCTTATTACCTAAAAGGCTCGGCACAAAACTGGTGGAAGCTTGTGCGCGAGGGAAGGGTTGCTGACCCGACTTTTCAGTGGAGGGAGTACACGGCTCTTCTGCGAGCCAAATACTACCCTATACATGTGCAAGAGGCCAAGCGCCTGGAGTTGGACAACCTGAGGCAAGGGGATAAGATGACGGTAGATGAGTACTACTCAGCCTTCATCGGACTAATCCACCGGCTACCGGATCTGGGTTACTCAGACCGGATCCTTGTGAACCGTTTCTACAACGGACTGAACTATCGCCTACGCTACGGCATGGGGCCTACTGGATATACCACCTTGCAGGTAAAGGAATTATAGTGTAATGTGAATAAGTGTGTACAAAGTGTTAATGTGATGTGAATTTGTTTAGCGGGGCATAACTGACACCCTAAATATAGGAGTGCTATCATGCCGCTGCTATTGTGGAGATCACCGTCCGTCTGAGGGACGAGGAGAGTGCGCTCAAGCGCAAGGCTCAGAACGAGGGCCAAGGCACGCAAGGGCAGTGGGGAGGGAAGAAGAAGAAGTCATACCCCCAGTCCCAGAAAGGACAGCAACAGGGTGGCAAGGGCCAGACCCAGACCACCACTGCTGATGAGCCTCTACAGCTCACCTATGCGTATGCGGCCAAGCCCCTACGTTCTTACCCACCTAAGGCTAGCACGGGCTCTGGACCGGAGCGCCACTATTACTGCAAGTGGTGCAACGGCGACCACCCCGGCAAGGACTGCAAGGGTAATGATGTTCAGTGCCGGTACTGTAAGAAGATGGGTCACCGCGACCATGAGTGCTGGCAGAACCCGAACAGTAGGAACTTCAGGCCCAAGGGGCAATGGAAGGGTAAGGCCACTGCGACCACCGATGGCCAGAAGACGGCGAACCAGCCACCCCCAGATCAGAGGTACACGGAGTCCCAGAAGGGGAAGGGGTCGGGGTCCAACAAGGCCACCCTGAATGTGGTGGACCGGTCTGAGGCGCCAGGGCCCTCTTCTAGACCAGGTACCGCCTAAATTGTTGAATGAATAAGTGTCTGCATACCGCATTTCATGCATGTGTGTGAGTGTTTAAATAAACGACCATGTGAGTGAATAAATAAAGTATAGTGTGAGATTTACCTAACTAGAGTACTCTAAACTTAAAGGAACTTTCAATATATGTTATCCAATCCCACCCACACCAACCCTGAAGAAACCACCATCAACATCACCGACTTTCCATTGGAGCAATGTCAGGTCATCCAGCCAGGTATGATACTTTAAATGGATACCTGACACCGGAGGCACAAATCCATATCATCAGACGATGCGACGAACTTGGAGCAAAACCAGGAGGGTTTTACACACCCGAATACCCGAACGGAGCAAGGATGCAATTGAAGATGATGTGCATGGGTAAGGACTGGAACCCTTACACCAAGTCATATCAAGAAGTTCGAGCTGAAGATGGAGCAACAGTATCAAGTATACCAGAGGAGTTCCACGCGGTCGTTAACCACGCCGTGGGAATTGCTCAGCAAGTTGAAACGGAATCAATTCCAAGTGTAAAAGCAGATTATGCATTGTAAACTTCTACCAGAAAGGTGGACGGTTGGGTATGCACCAAGACAAGGACGAGTCACCCGAGTCTCTAAGTAAGGGAGTACCCGTGGTGTCTTGGTCCATTGGTGATACCGCAGTATTTGTGTATGGCGAGCAGAAGCGTGCTGACCTCGCAAAGAAGCTATTGCTAAAATCGGGAGATGTATTAATCATGGGTGGGCAATCAAGGATGCTATACCATGGCATCAGAAATCAAACTGAATACCGCACCGTCGGCAGTGATCAATGCCACACACATGAAACCCGGACGTCTGAATTTGACTTCAGACAGTTTTAAGCCTTGTATAATTATGTGACAAACCAGTATGTATTAAGGATGTTGTAAGTGTGAATCATGGCGACAGTATAAGCCAATAAATGTTGTAAAAAGGAGTGTGTTAATGAATAAAGTGGAGTTGTTTGAAGCATATAAACCGTGTTGTTACCCAATACTTATTAGTTTGCCAATGAATTAGGCTGTGCACTCGGAACGGGAGGTATACTGAGTGTCTGCAATAAGGCAGAAGCCGGCAAGAGCGGCACAATCCTCACCGGTACCTTTCCAGTGAATGGCGTGGATGCATCGATCTTGTTCGACTCTGGAGCCTCACATACATTCATTTCGCTATCATTTGCGAAGAGGCTGGGGTTAGATGGTGAAGAGATGCCAGACTTCGTGGTTACTCTCCCGTCGAAAGCGGATCAGATGTACCCGCTACTACCGAGATGCTGTTGTTCGAATCATGGATGAGGAGTTTCCGATCGACTTGATAGAGTTCGACGGACTAGGCTTTGATGTGATTGTCGGGATGAACTGGTTGGAGCGGCACAAGGGCAGAATCCTGTGTGCCGAGCATCGACTGCTTCTTCGGAGTCCATCTGGGGTTACCATATCTTACCGCCAGAGGCCCAGGGAGCCTTCGACTCAGATCATCACCGCCATGGCTATGTATCGTGAGTTACGACGAGGGAGTGATGTATACCTCTGCTATGTCCAGGACATAGAGAGAGACCCTGAGTTTAGCCCAGATGTGCCGGTAGTGTCGGAGTTTCCTGATGTATTTCCTAAGGAACTGCCGGGCATGCCGCCAGCACGAGAGGTTGAGTTTGAGATCGACTTAGTTCCGGGCACCGGACCCATTGCGAAAGCACCTTACCGTATGGCTCCAGCAGAAATGACAGAGCTCAAGAGCAGCTGAGAGACCTACTCGACAAGGGCTTTATCCGCCCTAGTGTGTCACCATGGGGAGCGCCGGTCCTCTTCGTGAAGAAGAAGGACGGTAGCCTCCGCCTATGTATTGATTATCGGGAGCTGAATGCTGTTACGGTGAAGAACCGTTACCCCTTACCACGCATCGACGATCTATTTGATCAGCTTAGGGGAGCATCAGTATTCTCCAAGATAGACCTACGTTCCGGATATCACCAGATTGCCATCCGTGACAGTGACATCGAAAAGACAGCTTTCAGAACTAGGTATGGGCACTATGAGTTCACCGTTATGCCGTTTGGCTTATCAAATGCACCAGCAAAGTTCATGGACTTAATGAACCGTTTGTTCCAAGATCAGTTGGACAAATCAGTGGTAGTCTTCATCGATGACATACTTGTGTATTCGAAATCGAGAGGTGAGCATGAAAGCCACCTGAGAGATGTATTGCAACGTTGAGAGAATCAGCTGTATGCTAAATTTTCTAAGTGTGAATTTTGGTTGAACCAAGTATCATTCCTTGGACATGTGATATCTGAGGCCGGGATCGCTGTTGATCCGGCAAAGATAGATGCAGTGCGCACCTGGCCTAGGCCGAAGACAGTTACCGACATCAGGAGCTTCCTCGGTCTGGCAGGTTACTATAGGAGATTTGTGAAGGACTTCTCCAGTGTCTCGAAGCCGATGACTTCCTTGATGAAGAAGGATGCACCATTCGAGTGGACAGTCGACTGTGAGAGGGCTTTCGCGAGTCTCAAGGATGCTCTGACATCTGCACCGGTTCTGACATTACCAGACGGTCCAGATGGTTTTGAGGTCTATTGCGACGCATCAGGCAGGGGTATGGGTTGTGTGTTGATGCAACACGGGAAGGTCGTGGCTTACGCCTCCCGACAGCTGAAGAAGCATGAGGAGAACTACCCTACCCACGACTTAGAGTTGGGGGCCATTGTCTTCGCACTGAAGATATGGCGACATCATTTGTATGGGGTAAGTGTGACGATTTATTCTGACCACAAGAGTTTAAAGTACTTGTTCACTCAGAAGGAGTTGAACATGAGGCAAAGAAGGTGGGTTGAATTCCTGAATGATTATGACATCAATTTACAGTACAAGGAGGGTAAGGCAAATGTGGTAGCTGACGCATTGAGTCGCCGAGCACACTCTCTCCATTCGCTAGTCTCTCATACTGGCTTGGTTGAAGAGGTGCGGAGTGCTCAGATGACGGATCAGTATATGATGGAGATCAGACAGAAGCTTATTGATGGCACATTCGAGGGTCAGAAGTACGACTTCAGACTCCACGATGATGACCTGATTAGGCTCAATGGCAGATTGTGTATACCCAGGAGTAGCGCTGAGCTGAAGGAGCGCATACTGAGTGAATCCCAGTTCTACTACTTCGATTCACCCCGGAGCTTCAAAGATGTATAAAGGTATGAAAAGATACTTCTGGTGGGCTGGAATGAAAAAGGATGTAAATGACTATGTGTTGAGGTGTCTCACTTGTCAGAAGGTCAAGTTTGAGCACCGACGGCCTGGTGGTATGGTGCAGCCAATGCCAGTGCCGGAGTGGAAGTTCCATGACATATCTATGGACTTCGTAGTAGGGCTTCCGCCTACAAGGGGAGGTCTGAAATGATTTGGGTGGTAGTTGACCGACTGACCAAGGTGTCTCGATTCATTCCGATGAAGGACACCTGGAAAGTGGCAAGATTGGCAGAATTGTTCGATAAAGAGATTGTTAGACATCATGGTGTACCAAAGACGATAGTATCTGACAGAGATACCAGATTCCTATCCAGATATTGGAAGTCTACACGAGAGGCACTTGGTACTGAACTGAAATTGAGCACGGCGTTTCACCCACAGACCGATGGTCAGAGTGAGCGCACCATACAGACACTTGAGGATATGCTACGTGCATGTGCACTTGACTTTCAGACCAGCTGGATTGATAAGTTACATCTGATCGAATTTAGCTACAACAACAGTTATCATGCATCGATCAAGATGTCTCCCTTCCAGGCATTGTACGGTAGACCATGCCGCACGCCATTATGCTGGGATGAGTCGAGTGAGACGGTCATTATAGGACCAGAGTATCTTGAGCAAGTTCAGGCAGAAGTTCGCCAGATCAGGCATTATATGAAAGCAGCTCAGGATAGACAGAAGTCGTACGCAGATGTGCGCCGACGTGACCTGGAGTTCGCCGTGGGCGATCAGGTATTTTTGAGAGTATCCCCCATGAAGGGAGTGTTTCGTTTTGGCCAGAAAGGCAAGTTGAGCCCAAAATATGTGGGACCTTATATTGTGACGGAGCGGATCGGCCCGGTAGCTTATAGACTTGATTTACCCGCCGAGCTGGGCAAGGTACATGATGTATTTCATGTGTCCCAGTTGAAGAAGTATATGTCTCATCCGTCTCATGTGCTTCAGCCTGAAAGGCTAACTTTAGAGCCGACCATGCGATCAGTGGAGACTCCGGTACGGATTCTGGACACTAAGACTCGAGACACTCGCCATAAGTCCGTGAGACTGGTGAAGGTTCTCTGGTCTAACCAGGACGTTGAGGAGGCCACTTGGGAGCTGGAAGATAAGATGAAGGCGAAGTACCCGTCGTTGTTTACTTCTTAGTGTTTGTATGTATAGGGTACGGGGCGTACCCCTATTTAAGGGGGGTAGAGCCGTTTCGGTTATGTATATGACATGTATTTGAATACATTGTCTGTGTTGTATTGTCATGTTGTATTGTCATGTTGTTAATGTTGCAGACCGCTGAGTCTGAATGATGTTGTGATGTTTTGTTGTTTGGACCACGTGTCCGATATGATGTAAGATGTTGTTAATGTGATATAGAAGTGTTGTTAATATGTGTTCTCATGTTCTAATGTTTAAAGTTAAGTGGAAGTATGAACTTTGGGGACAAAGTTCTTTTAAGGGGGGTAGATTGAAATACCCCAAACCTAGTTATGTTGTTTAAACACCTAAATAGGGTGTAACAAGACTAAAAAGAGTCTTAGAAACCTTACTAAACAAATTTAAACAAAAGGAAACACAAATGTGCTTTAAAGTCAATAAGAGCTAAAATGTGCTCTAAGCTTGGGATAAACTTGAGTAAGCCTAATGAGCTTACCAAGACTTCATTTATATACTAATGAACTTATTAAACCAATTACCAAAGAAAACCAAGCTTGAAAACAAGTTAAAACACAAAATGTGCTTTAAGAAGTCTTAAAGCACGTTTTTGAAAAATTGTCTTGTAAATGAGTTTTGAATGGCTAAATGTCCATCATTACTCTTAAATATATATGTGTACTATATAGTATCACATTTGGGTGGCTATATTAGTGGGAAATCAAAAATTTCACTTCTATGTGCCTTGTATAGGTGAATAGTACTTTTTATAAGCTAATTTGTAACATATGTTGTATTAAGTAATTAAATTGACAAACAAAGACTAAAACCCCCCACACTAATATAAGGGGGCCGGTTTTTATAAGGGGTGACTCACCACTCTCTTATTAAGTATTAAGCAAGTAAATAAGTAAATAAACTACTTTTTACTTTATATAAATATCTCTTAAAGCAAATTCTATCTTCATTCTCTCATTTCCTTTCCTTGCTCACACGGTTTCCCACTCATCTTCTCCCTTCTTCTTTGTTCTCTCACGATAAACCACTACCACCATTGAAACACAAGCTTTGACCACTTGTTAAACCTAGCTCACTTGTCCAAATCAAAAACAAATACCACCAATCTCTTCCTCTCATCAAGCTCTTCATTCCTATCTTCTCAAAACTCCAAGAGCTCCATTTCGGTGCCAAGGTGTTCCACCATTGAAGGAGCTTGAGCTTATATTTTGACATATTATTACTCTCCTTGCTTCTAGGTAAGGAATCTCAAACAAAAATCAAGTTTCCTCCTTGTTTTTGTCATGTCCGAAAATACACATTGATATAGCTCATTGTGTGACTTTGTTCTAGCTTCATTTCAACTCTTCATGGACTAGGTGGAGTCCTCTCTTGTTGTATATCCAAACTCTCTTCAAAGAACAAGGTAAAACAACTACATTAATGTTTTTGAAACAATGTCAAATTAGGGTTTACAATGAGATGAAGCCTATAGCTTGAATACTCATTATAAAGTTTGTATATTGTTTAGAACTTGTCAAAGAATCAAGTACTCTATTGGTTTCTAAAGGAAACAAGAAAGAAGTGATTTTGCAAAAGAGGTAAATCTACTAACCTAATGCTATTTTAATGCCTTAGGAGAAATGAGCTTATAATGCTTATTAAAACTATCTAAAGAGCCAATGGGGAATGACTTAGTAAGTGTTCTTAAGAGACTAGTAAAGGGCATATGTGTATGTTGAGTGTATTTGCAGGTTAAAGGCATATATATTGTGGAAATTCAGTGTTTATGATTTAAGCACTTTAAGGGCCTAAGAGCCATGCATTTTAAGGGCCTAAGTGCCATGCAATTTAATTGTGCACTATATTGTAATGTGTGTAAATTTGGTGAAATGTATGAGAGTGTTCTTGATGATTTTGGTGTCTTGTGTGTTTAAAGGAGAAGGTAAAGTGTTAGGCATGGTAATGTTCTAGGGGAACCCATGTCAAAATCTAGGTAGGAAGTAAGAAGTTCTAAGTGTTTACATAAGGTTTGGTGAGTTAGAAAGTGTAGGAAATGAATAAGGAGTTCAAGATGTTTTAAAGGAATTATGATGAACTAGGAAGTGTTCTAGAGTGTAATAGGACTTAGGCATGATCTTGAGATTTTAGTATGTACCAAAGTCATTTTGGACTTAGGTAAAGACTTAGGCAAACTTTGGTAAACTAAGGAGAATGTATGAACTTGAAAAAGGATTTGAAGTAATGTTAAGGAGATAGTGTGAGAGATGATGCTTGGGAGATGATGTTAAGTTAAGGAGAAAGCATTTTGGGATAGTAGTTATCATAGGTATGAAACACCACTTGGAAAACTAGGAGAAAATGTTGTAAGTGTTAGGAATTTTGTGAAGGAATAAGTAAAGGCTTAAGGAATTAGAAAATGAGTTTTATGAGTGTTTAAGGGTGTCTTGAGTTGTGTTAAAGTGCCCAAATGAGGTTAGGGAGTACTAGGTTATATGGGGTGAAGTTTGGAGATGAATGTAAAAAGGAAAACATTACTTTGGGGCCGACCGGACTTGCGACCGGACTTGCAAGCTCGGTCGGGACCTGTTTACCCTGCGAGAATTAGTTTCTGGAATGGACCGGGCTTAGGACCGGACATGTACAAGTCCGGTCGGGCTAAATTTACAAAGAGAATAAACTCTCTGGAATAGACCGGGCATAGGACCGGACATACAAGTCCGGTCGGAGTAGAAAATTTTGTACGGATTAAGTTACTGGAATCGACCGGACATGGGACCGGACTTGACAAGTCGGTCGGGCTGAATTTCCGAAGGGGAGAAACTCTCTGGAATCGACCGGACATGGACAAGTCCGGTCGGCAAGTCCGGTCGGACCTAAAACTTGTAAAAAAAAAAAAACAGAAAAGAATGTGACTTATGTAGTTAACCCTAGGGTGTATAATGTAGGTACCTAGGGTAAGATAGGCATTAAAACATGTCATACAAACATGTTAAATACTTGGTAAGTTTGAAGTTAAATAATAATTAACCGACATTACTAATGTGTTTAGGATTCTCTCAAGGTGGAAATCAGTCGAGGCAAGGACCAAGGTATGGTTTTCTTGCAGTCTGTTGCCTAACGGTTTACACCGGCTTGTGTGTTGTTTGTTTTCTGTGTGTTTATGACTTTGTAAGATTAAACCATGTAAAGAGTTTATGTTGTTAAATATTATTATGTTGTTAATTATGACTCTCTCTTCCCATGTGAGTGTCTAACAAGACTTGACCTATCATTGTGAATTGTTGTGGTGCTCAATGTTGAACTACTAACATGGGCTAACGGGGGAAGTGAGGAGTCCGGTCTGTTCCGGCCACGCGTGTGAGTATGGGAGTCGATGTCATAACCGGTTCGATTCTCTCTGTATGTTATGGTTAAGTTTCCAATTTGGTTTCTAACCTTCCCTTTAGCTTAACCAAGGCTATTTTACTGACTCACGTCGGGCCGCAGGGGCATACTATATGTTTTGTTTCGGTGTGCTTGGATCACTATATCCGGGACACCTTGTGTTAAGTTAACCGTTCAATCTAACCGGACGGTAACGAGTTATGTAACGAGCTAAGTATGAGCGTGGCAACATTCTCGAAGCTCTCAATGGGGACTAACTGTGTTGGTTCTCTTCCAAAAAGGAACTGTATGTGTGTGATGTGTGTTATGGTGTGTTAATACCCTGTGCTATGTTATATATGTATATGTTGTGTGTTCAAAATGTATATCATGTCATCATGACAATTGGTTGCGCGTATCCCGGTAGCCGATGGGCTGCGCGTTAGCCATACCAGCAAAGGTGCTGACCCCCTCGGGGGCCCCATATTTTTATTGCAGGATGAGGATCGAAGAGGCAGAGTGGCTCTAGGTCCTAGAGAGTAGTTTACTTTTGAAGTACTTTTGGATGTTTGCCCGGGTAGCGCCTGTGCACCCGTGGCGTATTATATACTTGTTGGTGACGGTTTACAGTGAAGTATACAGTGAAGGATTTATGTAAATACTCGGTATTATGTTGATGTATATATATGGTTGTTAGTTTTATGCTCGGGAGTCTGATCATCAGACCGGTACAATTGTATTTATTCAGCCTTGTTAACCACGTGGGTGGTTAACGGCATTGTAGCACCAATCGTTTAGTTACCGTTTAGTTGTTTATTTTCCGCTGCGATTCCAAGTAAAGTAATGTGCGTAGTAGGGGTGTTACATTTACTGTCATGTTAACTTCCACACATATACTTATATCATGGTTCGTCATTCATCTGGATGACTACCGAATGCTCCTTGAGCATCGATCATTCGAGTCACAAGCCGGCATTATTCCGCTTGGTGTTTCACTTTATACACACATGTTACTAAGCTAACTGCCCTCTTTCAATAACAACATGGTCAATCCTTAACATATTTCTTGGGCTTGATACACATAACTACCGCTCCTGCGGTCTCACAATATTGAGAGGTATCCCTACTCTTAATGCAGTGGTTCGTTCTCCACTCTATTCACTTATATAACATAAACTTTTGCTGTCAACCTATTTTTCATAACACATGTTGCTTGTGGCTTACAGGCCTTATTGCCTTGAGCTGCGCTCGTTGTAGGCTGTCCACATACATGTACTTCTTTGTACAACATTACATAGTTTGGATATCATATCGAGCTCCATGACAAGGTCGTTACATTACGTTTCCTTTCATGGGATGCCCCTTAGGTTTGTCAGTCCGTCTCCTGACAACTTATGTCTAAACTGGGTGTTAGTTTCAACCCTCGTGTTTCTGTCAGGTCATTTCCTGCATCAACTGTTGATGCGAACACCCTTCAAGGATTGCTCCTGGGTGTTGCTAAGTTATGCTTTTACATCTGGTTCACACTTATTGGTACATTCAGTTAGCCACGCCTTTTTGCGTTCTTAACTGGTTATTATCATTATCTTCTTCTGTGAAGATCAACATTTCCTGATAGTGTAGGTACTCATTCTGGGAGTTTCATCCCGTTCATTGCACATTAATGTGTCCACATTAGGCATCTGCTTTGCCATGTACAGGCTGGGTCACCATTCCAGCTATAATGTTTATCCCTGAGGATCCTCAAGTCATATACGATGTCCTTACATTCAGTTAGTGCACTTCGCACCTCCTGAGTTCACTAATCCGAGACGAGTGTAATCTCCTTGGAAGGAATTCACTAATCCTTCTAATCTCGTTATCTTAACTGAGTTCCTTAACTTCAACCATTCCTTGTAATCTCTAGCTTTTGTTTGATTTATACTGCTGACCGTAGACGGAGTCGACTACTTCCCGTGTTTCGGACTCCACTCGTATACATATGTGGGGTACCATAATGATACATTGCTACCTACCCAACTAACCCATAAGTAGGTCTGTCAGGCCCACAAGCTCCTATCGGAGTGCGGTCGTCCCACAATTCAGTTGGTACACTTGTAGTGTCCGTCACACGCCTAGGTGAAGTATTCTGTTGTCAACTCCCTTATATTGTCCCGTGACAATATTCATTCCGTGCTTCCCGAACTTAATCGAGGGAAAGTTTATCCACTGTTGTATCTTATCATCTGCCCTTGGTTTTACTGGTTTGGTTTAAAAGAAGGTTGGAAAGAAGTGTTGGTTTGAAAGAAAATTTGGTTTTGAAAAGAAAAGGGTTTGAATAAATCTGGGTTGAAAGAAAAATTTTCATGGTTTCACAACATCTTCTTACCTTAACCAAGTCTAGCTTCTTGCTGACTGGTGTACTTCCAATTACAGGGGTTAGGCTAACAGGCCCTTCCACTGTTATGCCGGTCACATTTAACTTTATGGTACTTTACCAAATACTTTGTAGTGGTTATAACTTTCCCGAACAGCCCTGTTATAGCAGCACTTGCTATGGCAAGTGCGCCATGCTAACTGGCTATCGGTTTAACACATACCGGTTGTGGTATTGTTTTTACCCATACTGTTATCAGTGGCCTTGTTGGCCCTCACTGATCTTACTGCCTTGATAATAACTCTTCTGGGTGACTTCTCACCGTCTTCACATGACGATCATCAACTAGGGTGTTTCCCATTCTGGGAGACCCCTTTTTTTTTCTTAGTATTGTATTCTTTGTGTAGCCCGTTTCACGTATTTGGGCACTACGTTGTAGTTCCGTTGCCGGTTGGTACACCGTTGGTGTATATTTTTTTTATCAACTGTGGTCCCGTAGACACTCGTCTCGGGCTTCACTAATCCACTTCTTGCCTGTTGCACGGTCGGTGCGTTGCAAGCTGGTTACTCTCGACTGCTCTGCATGTCGACCCAGGTTGCCGGAAATTCTATTCTCTTATACACTAGATTCTTCATTCTTCGCAATTTAATGCGGTTAACATCATTCAGATGGAGACCGCCTCCGGGATTCCCAATTTTCGGGATCTACCGTATGACAGGTTCTCCGTACCCTAAAGGTATTTAATAACAGCCAGATCGGGTATTCCCAGTATGAGAGTGGACTTCCATCTCTCTGGCGTTCTTTCCCCAAGTCATATACAGGGATTGTGGAGGGTGGGATGGATATATTGTAGGTTTCCAGTACACACTGGTAATTCCTATCTAGCGTATCTCTCACGCTATCACTCAACCCTTAACCCAAAGTACTAAAATTCTGACTCGGTACTTCCTAAGCTCGGTAATTCAGTCATCAGAGCGATACTTCGCTCTGATACCACTTTTTGTAACACCCCATCCAACATTTACATACTTACAATAAACTGCAGCGGAATACAAACCTCTTCACATTACTTAACTCGTTGGTGTTACACGCCGTTAGCCACCCACGTGGCTAACAAGGCTAATCCATATACATTGTACCGGTCTGATGGGCTAAATTCCCGAGCAACTACACATTATTATCCCTTTCCATTAACAACAACAACAACATACACCTTATCAACTATACCGAGTATTTATAAACTGGTGCCGACAACAATATCGGTCTTACTACACCTACTGTATATATATACTTAAATGTATACCCATTTACAATGACTACCCCGTCCTACTCTCGAACGGCTTCCAGCTCTCTGTACCTGAAATAGGAAAAGAAGAGAAAGGGTGGCCCCCAAGGGGCTCAGCACCTTTGCTGGTATGGTAATCCCGCAGCCCACATGCTACCGGGCCACGCACAACTAATTGTCGTCTTAGCATGCGATTGATTATATTTAAATCATGCATGCAACTGTAAACACACAACACATGACATTTCGCCTCAATGGGCTCAACAAACGGATAATACATCCTTACTTAATAAGTCACTCTTGGTATTCACTATCCCTAGAGTGTTCCTCCTCTAATGGAGCTACTTCCTTAATAGACGACGCTTACCCTTAAATCGGGTTATCCTTAAACGCCTCTTTTCTCAAACTGGGATTCATAACCATGATCCACATACTCCACATTATACAACATATAACATACACTACATAACAACACATAACCACACTTTGCACGTTTCCACGTGTACAACATAACACCGCAATAGATATTGCATCACAACAAAATACATAACATAACGGGAATGGTTCTCTTAGGAACCGACCCAAACATTGCTTATACACTGGTGAGCCTAGAGAATGTTGCCAGTCTCATGATAAGCTCGTTATACAATAACAACAACACTCATTACCGTCCTAATAGTCGGACGAGTAACTTAAGTTAAGGCGGTTCGGGTTTGGAGGCCCGAACACACCACACAAACACATGTTCCCCCTAAACCGATCATAAGTCAGAATAGCTAAGCTTTGGAATAAGCTAATGGGAGATCATAACCCGTGAGGGAAACAACCATAACAAAGAGAAGGGTAAGGCTAAGAAGGATACCCTCTCCCAAACAACGCGCGACCGGCCAAACCGGATTCCTCACTACTGTTAGTACATACTTACTTCAGATATTAGTTAGAACCCCACTATGGAGTCTATCATAACTACACACCATACAGTATTACAACTGGGTTAGACACACAAGGGAGATCCCTACATTCACATACACATATCACACAATCAACTCACGCATAGCCGTGGTTAGAACGCCCCATGGTTCGGGTCGTTTAATCCGAATACCGAACTCTCATGTGATCCTAGACTCAGTTAACTAAGGTTAACACTGCCGAGGTTAAATGGTATCGGAGTTGAACACGCCACATATATGAATTACTGTAAACTCATTACATGTTTTATCTTACAACGTGGCAAACATACAGAAAAACACATTGGCATACAAGCCGGTGTAATCCGGTAGGACACAGGTTGCAAGAAAACCATACCTGTCACCGGAGTCCACTTTACCACGTCCACTTATGTTCCTCGAGCAATTCTCGAACAACTGACAACATTACATGTACTTTTATTAACATTGGGGTAACATGTTTGTTTAAAGTCTAATGCTTATAACTTTTCCCCGTTAACTTGGTTAAATAACTTTACATTTTTAACATGCTTCGCTCTTTCATTTTACTTCAACTTTTCACCCACCAAATTGTGACTATAACTTACCTAACATGTCCTACACAACCTTATAACATCATTATCCATCAATCTCCATCACTAGATATCACTTTCCAACCTAAACACCATTTTTAGAGTGGTCCGGGACTTGGTCCTTACCTTAAGTCCCGGACCAACACATTGGAGTACTCTCGGCCAATTTTAATAGGGTGGTCCGGGACCTTGTACCACCCCAAGTCCCGGACCACAACATGGAACAACTCTCGGCCTGTTTTTGATATATGGTCCGGGACTTCAACCATTAACCAAGTCCCGGACCCAAGCTACAGAATGCTATATTTGCATTTTTCTACCCTTGTTCAACTTGTTCTCTTCATCCATTAATTACCCAAACTTCACACATTAACTTAGGCATATTCTAATACCAAAATATCACTTTGTTTCACCTTACAACATTGTCTTTCTTTTTTTTTTTGCATAATTTTGGGCCGTCCGACCCACCGTCCGACCCACAGCTGGGTCGGACCATTCCAGAAACTTTTCCCGTCTGCTAAATACTCATGTCCGACCCATGTCCGACCCAACCATCTGGGTCGGACCATTCCAGAGACTTAGAGCACACATGTCCGACCCATGTCCGACCCAAGACCTCTGGGTCGGACCATTCCAGAAACATCAACGGGTGACTTAACAGAGGCTGTCCGACCCACCCTGGGTCGGACCACTGGGTCGGACAACATCAGAAGTTGTCCAAAACTTGTCAAACTTTCTCCAAACTTTTCCTCAAGCCTCCTAATGTGTTCTAACATCATTTGGTACCCTTAACCCTTCATATAACATCCATAAACTCATTTTATAACTCCTTAACCACTTACTCTCTTCTTACCAAAATTCCTAATACTTATATTGTTTGCTCCTTAAGATTTCTAAGTGGTATTTTACCTATAATAACCACTATACCAAGGTGTTTCCTCTACACCTTAACATCTCCTCTAAATCACTTTAATACATGTTTTCTTCCTAAGTAAAACATTTGTTCACCTTTCACACTTCCTAGTTCACCAAAACCATTTAAAACACTTAGAACTTCTTACACATTTTCCCAAATTTGGCCATAGCTTCTCTTGTATATACTCACATCCAACACTTAGGTGTTTACCTTATTTCATTCAAGAACACCTAAAATCCATCAAACACATTTTTATACACAAACTTCACACATTTAGCACTACATCACAATATAGTGCATAACTTAAATTGCTTGGCACTTAGGCCCTTAAACAACGTGGCTCTTAGGCCCTTAAATTGCATAAACCTTAAACACTGAATTTCCACAATATATAAGCCTTTGACCTGCAAATACACCCAACAATACATATGTTCTTTTACTAGTCTCCTTGAGAACACTTTACTAGGTCATTCACCATTTGCTCTTTAGGTAGTTTTAACAAGCATTATAAGCTCATTTCTCCTAAGGCATTAAACCACATTGAGATAGCATATTTACCTCTTTTCCACTCAAACTTCTTTCTTGTTTCCTTATAAACCGGTAAGGCATTTCTTTCCTTGTCAACTACTAAACAATATACCAACATTGAAATGAGTATATAAGCTTTATGCTTCATCTCATTGTAAACCCTAGTTACACATATTGTTTTAACACATTAAGGTAATTGTTTTACCTTGGAATTGGAAAAGAGCTTGAACAAGTATCAAGAGAGGACTCCTCCTAGCCCCTGGAAGATTCAAATGAAGCTAAAACAAGCAAGGTGAAAACACCATTGTGAGGTGAATTTTCGGTCAACATGAAAACATGGAGGAAACATGGATTTTCTTTGAGTTTCCTTACCTTGAAGCAAAAGAGAGCAAGAATATGTGGAAAGGTGAGCTCAAGCTCCTTCAATGGTGAATCTTCATGGCATCAAAATTGAGTTCTTGAAGATTTGAAAAGATAGAAGTGTAGAGCTTGGTCTAACTAAGACAAATATGGTCTTAGAATTTGATTTGGAGCATGGAGTTGGATTTGGTAAAGAAATGAAGATGGAGAAGAGATGGAGCTGTAGCAAATCGTAAATGGAGGAAAGGAGAAGATGAAGAAACCGTGTGAAATGAAAGAAAAGAAGAGAATGAGAAGGTAAGTTTGCTTTTGGAGATATTTATGTTATAAAGCAAAATAGTACTTTACTTTAAGCTTTACTTTACTTATTTGATATGTTAACAAGAGTGGTGAGTCACCACACTTAAAAACCGGCCCCCTTTTAGTTAGAAGGGTATAATAGTCTTTGTTGACCAATTTAATTACTTATAACAATATATGTTATAACTAGCTTATAAAAGTTACTATTCATGAAAACAAGGCACATTGTTGTGAAATTTTTGATTTCCCATTGATATAGACTTCTAAATGTGATACTATATAGTACACATGTTAATTAAAGAGTAATGATGGGCATTTAGCCATTCAAAACTCATTTACAAGACAATTTTTGAAAAACGTGCTTTAAGACTCCTTAAAGCACTTTTTGTGTTCTAACTTGTTTTCAAGCTTGGTTTTCTTTAGTAATTGATTTAATATGTTCATTAACATATTTATAAGGTATGGGTATGACCATTAGGTCTTTTACAAATTTATCCCAAGCTTAGAGCACTTCTTGCTCTTATTGACTTTAAGGTATTTATTTATGATTTGTTTGGTTCCAATGTCTACCAAGGTTTCCTAAGGACTTAATTAGCCCTAATAAATCATAATTGAATATTATTAAGTCTTGGTAGGCTCTTTGGGTCCTAACCAAGTTCACTCATAGCTTAGAGCATGTTTTTGCTCAAACTCTATCTTAGCGTTTTATTGCATTTACTATGCTTTAAATTGTTCACTGATGTTTCTAAGGCACTTTTTAGCCTTTATATAACATAGTTTGATATTTAAACCACATATCAAGGTTTGGGGTATTTCATATAGCCTATGGTTTTAATACCTCTTTACTCATTGTTGCTAACAAGGCATGTATTTTCCATTTCATTTCATCTCAAATCCTATACTTTCCAAATACTACAATTTCACTACAATTTTTACAACATACTTAACTCACCTTATACTATAGCATTTAAATCATATAGTATAAATACATTATATGGTTTGAAATTTCCGGAAATACCAAACAGTCCCTTAGGTTCTGTTTGTTTCTGTTTAACCCTTCAACTTTTCATACTTATTCTTTTATCACAAACCTCTTAATATTTTTACCTACATTTGTTATATCCTCTAAACATTATTGTAATTATAACATATAGTTTGTATATGTTATTTTCTTCCATATTACCGAACAGCCCATAGCTGCTTGGTAGATTTCTTTTCCCGCCACTATCTTTTCCTTATTTACAAAATAACCTCATATATCATCCTAATGTTTATACATGCGTTATACTATATGTTTTTAATATTCATTATTGAATATAACCTATAGTTTCCTACCATTATTTGCGCACAACCCCATGAACTTTTAGAAATCTTATTTCCACCCACAAATCTTTTTTCCTTATTTTCATTTTGACCCAAATTTATATTACATCCTCTTATATGTCACACAGATCATATATTATACCCTTTTATCAATATACCCAGTTATATAACTCCAAAATTCCTAAATTTAATACTTAAGATATAAACCATCATATTAACCAAACTACACCTCTACTTTTCGGTATTTACGTTTTGTACCCCATATGTTTTATAAGTTCAACATTCCACTTATAATGTTAACATAAGTTCATAAATTAATTGTCTATGACATTAAATTTGGTCAAGGCTTTTATTTTGGTCAATGTTGACCCAATATACACTAGTTTGACCATAGGTTCATGTATTTGCGGTTTTGACCACACTTCCTCAAAATTACCATGTGACCCCCATATTTTTTAAAACTCAATAAAATTCATAGAATATCCCTTTTTAACATATAGTTTTCGGTTTTATTTACATTCAGCCTCTAAAATTTATTTAAATTATAAATCCGTCCCATACCCTTACGGTAATGTTTGTTATTGTTTACAATTCATTTTTAACTTAAAATAACTATTGAATATAATGGCCTAAAATGCTTGGCTTTCTTACAATAATTTTCATAGAATAAAATGTTACATATAAATGTCATAAAACACTATATGTTTACGGCTGATAGCATAGTTTTCCTTTAATGTTTTC
This sequence comes from Limonium bicolor, assembly GCA_023374045.1. Taxonomy (NCBI): domain Eukaryota; kingdom Viridiplantae; phylum Streptophyta; class Magnoliopsida; order Caryophyllales; family Plumbaginaceae; genus Limonium; species Limonium bicolor. The sequence goes on from CM041776.1 coordinate 527,963,289, forward strand.
CTAAAATTATTTAATTACTCCCCATAACATAATATGTCATCTAAACCTTATATTATCAATTACAAATGTTATAAAACATTATAATACCTAGTTAAGCCATTTTAAGCCCTATTCACTCACGGCTTGTACTTAATGTAATTAAATAACATATGAACTTTATCATGTACCAAGTTTAGTATACTTACAATGTTTTCAAGCAATCCCAAGCAGCCTAGGCTCCTCCGAAGCTTACGGCTGTTTTTTATGAAGTCCTTAAACTAGTCTCCAAACATAACTAACTCTTACGCTTAATTAATGTAGCATTAGAAGGTTAGATTTTTGCTTACTTTGCTTGACATATACTTAAGCTTCTCCTCTACATTTTGTGCAGATTTTTTCCAAGGTAGATACACCCATGCGACACCGTTTATGCAAGGAAAGTACATGGGTTAGTCACACCTAATAATGACCATTAAGAAGTAGGTTTAAGCTCATAATGCCATGGCTTTTATACCTTGATTTTAGGCTAGTGCTGGAGTGTCTCACGCCTAATTTTTGCACATAAAAATTGGGTTAAGACAACAATGGAACCATGGAATCAAACCGGTAGAAGAAAAAAAAAACAGGCAAATATAAATGGTTTTCTTTGTTTTCCGAGATAGTCAAGGTGTGTCCCCTTGGCTTAGATTTTGCTTCTCTTCCAAGGTGGGAATAAAGCCACTGAATACACACGCAAGAACTGGTGGGAATGAGCTAGAGATTACAGGGGACAACTCTGGAAATGGTAAGGAGTAAGACACTCACCCTTCCAAGCTTAACATGTGGACTGGTTTGCGTAGGAATCTTCCCAAGACCCCAAGGTGTTTTCACTGGCAGCTCGCGCATGGAGAAAGACATACATCAGTCACATAGTATAGGAGCCTTAAGGTTAGTTTAAGCTTACTAAAGGCATGATATTTACCTTGGTTTCTTAGGGTTGGTAAGGGGCTGTTACCGCCTGGTTTTAGGAGATAAAACGAGCATTAAATCTCCTTTCATGCAGGAGTATGTTACGATACACAGCAAGGTGAGAAAATTCTAGTTTACCTTGGTAGGCAAGACCACGTGAGCTGGAACTTCATGAGGTTAGTTCCTCCACTTGATGAATGTGTGTAAACGGTAGGTATATGCCCAAGAAGAACAAGGAAGAAAACGGAACCAAGAGAGAGCTGCAAGTCATGTCTAGAGCTAGCTTAGTACCTTAAGAGTTCATCAAGTCTACATTTCTTTTGTTTCCTCTGGTTTTCAGCCGAGCGTGGCCCTATCTTCCAGCTCCACTTCACACGCAAGGGATGAATGAAAATGGAAGTAGATGAGCTTAATGAAAAGAGGAAGAAGAGAGGAAGAAAAATAGTGTAACCTTGTCATGGAAGCTTACCTAATGTATAAGTTATCAGCCATGGAAATGGGAGTGTGCTCACGGTCAAGTAGCAGCAGATACGAGTTGCATGCGTTCTGTTCTTTCACAAGGTGCTGGGTATTTTTTTTTGGTCTTCCCACGTAAAGATAGCAAAGGAAGAAGCTTCAAAGGGCTGGGGACATCTACTGGTTATTATGTGTAGAAAGCAAAGAAATAGCTCAACACCTCCTCTGTTGTACATGGATAATAAGAAGAAGAGGCTCATATGAAGCTCTACTTCATCAACGAGGTGTTCCCCCTTCCTTTCTGGTTTCCTCACCGCGTTCCCCTCCTTTTTCATGCTACAGAATAGCAGTAACGGCGCAAGCAGTAGCAGCATGGAAGATCTAGTGGTGCTCTCGGTTATGGAAAATGAAAGGAGCTAGGCATGCTCTCGGTTCCGGTGGAGCAGCCAAGAAGGAGTTGGGACTACGAAGAAGGAGAAGAAGATGGTCTTGACAGGAAGGAAAGGAACTCGGTACTGATGGATAACAGGTATGGGTTGGTAAGAGCAAGGTACATCGTTTTTAGCTATTTTTGGGAAGCTTCCCAAGTCTGAAAAGAAAGTCTCTTATACTTGTAGGATTGTCGGACAAGTTGTGTGGTAGTAGTACAGTAGGGAGAAGCTAGTTGATTTATCGGTTATGACATTTATTAACATGTACCAGTCATAATAGTACCCATACTTTTGTGAGTGTTTTGGTGGGTGCAGGTGGATGGGGTGTTCAAAATCGAACGGTAATGGTCAAGGTGAAAGATACAAGGTATTGGTTTAATATTTTGTAAAAGGTGCACCAATTATTGCTTTATAGAGTAGCTTGATGTGTCATATTTATTTTGTTTTGTATCTGGCCACACACCACGGGAAAACCATCCTTTCTCGTTACCGGACCATTCAAGTTGAACGGTGTACCTCTGAGACGTGTGAATCAACCTCGTGTGATTGCCACATCAACCAAGGTAGACATCACTGGTGTGAACGTAGAGAAATTTGAAGACAAGTATTTCCGAAAGGAAGCTGTGAAGAAAACCAAAACTGAAGGAGAGTTTTTCCAAGAGGACAAAGATGATAAGAAGGAGTTTCCAGCTGAGAAGAAAGAAGATCAGAAAGGTGTGGATTCCATTTTGATTAAATCAATTGAAGCAGTCCCAGACATGAAGGCATACCTGAGTGCTCGATTCACTCCAAGATAAGGGATGAAGCCTCACGAGCTCGTGTTCTAAAACTAATCGGTATTTCAGACATGGGGTTCGGGGCAGTTTGGTAGTAAGGTATTAGTTCAGCATGGAATACGTGAGTAACTTTGCTACTTGTAATAATTCGTTGCAGTTTATTAATGAATTCGAGCATAGCTCAACCGGTTAAGGCTTTGCGAATGGTACAAAAGGTCTCGGGTTCGAATCCCGGCTAGAGCATGTTTGCTCTTTTTTTTTTCTTTTGTATCAGTATGTTTATGCCTATTTCTTGTATATATGCGACGGTATTAAAATGTCACGTTACTAGTTATGTGTACATATACATATGCGGTTATTTTGTTATGTCACGTTATTGATTATACTTATATACGGATACGACTATTTCATTCGTCGTGTTTTAGCTATATGTTTTCGGTCATACGTACCAGTGCGACTATATCATCATGTCGCGTTACTAGTTATATGTACAATGTTATAATATTGTAACGTTGTGTATAAGTACATATATATATGTACGTGACCGTATTAATATGTAACGTTGTCATATTTTCGGACATGTATATGGTCGTACAAAATTTAATTGTTCGTTCGTTCACAGGTTGTTACATGCCTTAATGTAATTAATTATATGTTTAAATCATGTTTAATTAAGTAGATGTATTTCAGACGGGGTCGGTGGGTTGCATGGGTAGTTAGATTTAATTACTTATGTATGGAAAGAGGTGTAAGACCGAATATGTTGTCGGCATCCATATATTGTAGACTCGGTATAGTAAAGAAATGATTTGAGTAAAGTATTTGTATTGTGTATTCGGTTGTTCCAGTTCATCAGACCGTTACGGTATGTAAGTAAGGCCTGGTTAGCCACATGGGTGGCTAACGGCATTGTTTCACCCCTCGTTGTAATTGGAGTTCCGTTGCGTGAGTAGGAGTAATTTGTAACGATTTAAGAGGTAATGACGAGATTAACGGTTGGGGTGTTACAAAATTGGTATCAGAGCGAAGTATCGCTCTGATGACTGGAAATACCGAGCTTAGGAAATACCGAGTTGGGAATCAGATACTTAGGGCTATGGGCGGAGTGGTAGCGTGAGAGATGCGCTAGTTAGGAACTTCCAGTATGATCTGGATACCTACTATACCAAACCCGCCCTCCACAACCCCCGTATTTAAAAGCTCGGGAAAGAACGCCAGAGAGACGGGGAAACCCAATCTGGCAGTTATTAAATATTTCAATCTGAACCAGAACCTGTCATGCGGTAGATCCCGAGAACCGGAAATCCCGGAGACGGATTCCGCTAGAACGACAATAACCGCACTCAATGGCGGGAGATCGAGACATCCTATTCAAAGGAGACCGGAATCTGTGGCAGCTTGGGGCGACATGCTTGCAGTCGCGAGAACCCGGCTGGCTGAGCAGCGGCAAAAAGGGAAGCACCAGCTGTGCAACAAGGCGGATTAATGAGAAGCAATGAAACCGGGAGACAAGTCCACGGACCGCCAAGGTTATGTAATACCACTAACGGTATAATAACCGACTAAGAATCTAGTCAAGAGTGGGTACACCCACCCTGCCACACCCGAAAAGATTGCAATAATTAACTAATATAGCTTAGACAACTACGAGCATAACTATAGGATATACCCGAATAGGACTACAGAAGTAGTACCTAAATGACTTAAACCTTGGTAACCACAGTAACAACGTGGGAACGAGCAACGAGGTAGAACACAGCACCGCGCAATTAAGGAACTCCGAGAGTGGAGAAGCACCTAAATGAATGACAGTCATGTCAAGATGAATAAGAAGCAGCTCTAAGGAGTAGTTAACCAACTAAAGGATCAAGGAAGAGCCGACAAGGCTACTAAATAAAATGTGAACGATCCTGTGACCGGTATGAGATAACCTAAAAACCGCCTGTACTGTGCACTTGCCACGGCAAGTGCAGTAAAAACGGGACTATTAAAGAGGCTTTGACAAGCGACTAGTACTTGGCAAGTACCAAGATGGCAAGAGAAGCCAATATAGCACCACAAACCTTAAGAATTTTGAAACAAAGCCTTAGAAAGGCCTAACGGCCTGACCACTGTATTGAAGAGAATACCAGTCATGAGAAGCAAGACCTGGTAAGAAGCAACCGGCATTGAAATGTCGTGAAGATTTTATTTTCAAGACTCAAACCTTTTTTTTTCAAACACAAAAATTTTCAAAACCTCCAAATTTTAAAACCAACCCAGGGAACCACGGTAATTATCATAGGATGATATAAGAGGAGTTGACAACAGAATACTTCACCTAGGCGTGTGACCGACAATACAAGTGTACACAAATGAGACATGGAACGACTACACTCCGAAGGAGCTTGCGGCCTTGACAGACCAATTATGAGTTAGTCGGGTAGGTGGTAACGTATCAATAAGATACTCCATGTATGTATACAGATAGAGTACGGAACACGGGAAGTAGTCGACTCCATACTACGGACCATAAGACAAGTTAAAACCAAGACAGTTGGACACCTCGAATGATCGAAGAACACAGAGAAGCTTACAAGCAAATGGAGTCAAGAACCCATTCCAAGAGGATGACTAAAGAGTCAAAAGTTCGAGAAGCACCAAGTATTGCGTATAGACATTGGATGTGTCTTAGAAATCACAACGGAAACTGGAATGAATGCCCAGCATAAGCAATACGGCGAATGCCTAAAATGAACATGTGAATATTTGATGAACGGGATAGAATTCCCGTAACATACCTCATTGAAGAGGTGAATGACCTGACCAAGAAGGTAAAGGGAAAGAAATCAATGATCTACCCAATAACGGGAGACACTATAACCCTAAACGGGATAGTCCGAGAGATATGTAACCGGAAGGCGGATTAAAGTAACTGAACATACCCATGAGTTCAAGCCAGATGTATTGGCGCAACTCAGTAACACCCAGGAGCAATCCGTGAGGGGTGTCGGAATCAACAGTAGTTGAGCGAAACATCGTGATGAGAGCACAAGTGTTAAAGCGAACACTCGGGTAGAACCCAAAGGGTTCCCACGTAACACCGGGTACCCTAGATTGCCAGAAGGCATGAATTAATATCAAGATACTTAAAGGGCCTTCCATGTACGGAAGCGTGATGAAACAACTATGCCAAAGAGCCTAGCAATACCTCCAAACCATTTAATGGTGTACGGAAAAACAGAAACTTGTATAAACAGCCGCACAGAGCAGGGCTCGAGGCAATGTGGCTTGTAAGCTGGAAAACCAACTACCATACGTAGATTTAAACGTTGCGAAACCTATGTACAAAAGCATAAGAGCAATTGTGGAGAACGAACCACTACATTAGAGTGAGAATACCACTTGTTATTATGGGGCCTATGGGCGGCAATTACGTGAATCCTCCAAAGAAAGGCTACCGCCTAAGAATGTATTGTGGAACCGCTGGAGCGATGTAGTGAAACTTGAGCATGTGTATATTTCCAAGGAGAGATTGAATAGTAAAGAATGTAAAGAGGAATTTCAATAGCACTTGTGCGGTATGATGGAGTGGGAGAGCCAGGAATTGAGAGATGTCAACAAAGCCTTTTGAGTGAGAATCTAGAGAGATAACCGTGCGGCCATTGGCCAAAGATGCATGAAGAATGTGGGTTGTAACCCACAGGTCCCAGGACTGATGAATGGTAAAGGAAGAGTAGTACGAATGAGGAATTCTTGTACAGAAACAAATAAACAAACATGATTCAGAAGTCATTATTAAATGAGGAAGCACTACATGCTTAGTAGTAGCTTTACCTCAACCGACAACAAGTCGGGAAATGTAAGTGAATAATCACGAGGTATACAGTGCTATACGAAATAGATCTCCAGAGAATTGGAGAGAAAATTTATAACTCATCGAATTCGCATACGGTAAGAGATACCAAGCGACGATTAAGAAACCCTTATTCCCATGATGAAAAGGGATTAAAGGGAGTAAATAATACATTGGGAATACCAAAAGGGCGAGTTAAGCTCTAGTTATCAGGTCACGCAGCAGAAGCTTGTGGACCATAATTAAAGGTTAAGTATACCTAGCAAATGTGAGTAAATGGCTAATCATAAACGCCTTGAAGCCTCAGAGGTTAGAACCGAACCCGGTTATGAGTTAATTAACCGCATTGAAGTTAAAACACTTCATGATACCCGAATTAGTGAACCAATGTTCAGCAATAACATATGGTCTGTTACGCGGGCATAACCCCTTTTAAGGGGGGTAGGGCGAGAAACCGCTTAGAGTATGTTTTACGTATAGGTGCGTAAACTGCTATGTGCATGGCACAATAGAAATTATTTTGATGATTGGAACTCATGTTACATAAACATGTGTACCCATTCATCGTGTAAGTATGATATGCATGAGAGATGCAAGTAACGAGTATATAATATGTACGAAAGAGGAGTAGAGAGACTCCCGGGGAATGAGAATCCCTATAGTATATGTCTAGTGAGATTAGACATCAGACATAATGAGTATGAATCAGTATGAAATCGATGTGTAACCTTGTAGGGAGTGAGTTCCCTAGGTGAGTTTGTTTGAGAATGATTGATGGAGTGAGTTCCATCCTTTGGAGTTGTATGTTGTATGTTTTAAATTGAGTAACAATTTGACTAATGAGGCCACAAGTATGGGATGCCTAGGTAAAACAAGTGAAGCAATGATAATGACGGATGACCTAAGTTCTAGGAATTTGAGATAAATTAAAATGTAATGTGTTATGAGTATGACTAGAAAGAGTAAAGATAGAAAACGAAAATGTTTGACCATCTGATTGTCTGAAACTGACGTGGGAGGTGGAACCTGGTCTGCTAGCGATCAAGGGAAACCGAACACAAATTGGAGTGGAAGGATAGTTCAACACGGATGCTGATCACATCAGGGTTGGATGATTCTTGAAGCTCCCTATAAGTGGTCACAAGTAATCACGCTAAAAAAAGATACAGCTACCATAAATTTGATTTGGAGTTGTGTGATGCTTTAACAAGAATTTTCAAATGGAATTTACAAAAGAATTTTCTTCAAGCATGAAGATGGATATGAAAACTGGTTTTCAAACCGCTATCACCCGCCGATGGCTGCGGCCTTAAGTCTTTATGACCGGTAGAACGGTGGGCGTGTATTAGTTTTGAAACCATTTCATTGTATGTGCGGCGGTCCTAAGTGACCGGTTGGGGCGGTGACAGTGTGTGATTTTTCCAAAGGCAGCGGGACGGGGAGAGTACCCTGAGACGTTCCTGTGTTGAGTGAGTCAACCAGAGTGCCTGAGGATATGTATATGTGTAACGTTTTGATCAGAACCGAAGGGACCGTGGGCCAGAGAGAGTAAGTGCCCATTTGTCATGAAACGGCCGTGGACCAGAGAGTGTAAGTGTCCAACGTGACCGGTACCTAAGGGATCAGTAGTATATTACTCAATATGGATTCGAGGACTGTAGAGCCTTCTTGTCTTCGGAGTGATTCCATGGAGAGAGTAAAAAGAGTATTTTGGATTGCTATACATGCTGTGATATGTGTGTGGTATGTGTAGTGTGAAATGAGACTGACTTGTGGAGTCTGTAAGGTTGTACATGTATTATAACCTAGGCATAGCGTGCCATGAGAGTAACGATATAAGATTCACCAACTTTGAGGACAAAGTTCCAAAGGGGGGTAGATTTTAATACCCCGGATCTAAAAATCGTGATTAAATTACTCTAATATGATTATTAAAGGCCTAATGGTGCCTAAAGAGTATTGGTAAGGGAAATAAAACCAAAAGAAAAGAGAAAATGCGTAAAACGCGAAAAACGCTAAAGCGCGCACTAAATAAGTATAAGAGATATATGATCTCGTTAAGGTCCGAGATGGATTCCTAAGGCTTAGTTAGGCCTAATTAGTATACGGGAGTGATTCCCGAAGAAAATGGATCCAAATACTGGATTAAAACGCTAACGGAATTTTAAAGCACGTTTCTCGAGAAAACTCGAAAACGTAACTTTAAGTGGTCAAACGGACCCGTAAAAATTATGGTTGACTATATAACTATAATTAAGTATTAATGGAAGCTTAATAACTATTAAAAATAAAGAAACGAGATAAATCCGAAAAATGGGCCCGGTTAATGAATAGTGCCAAACCTGGTAAAATAACGAGCGTTTTCTGTCAAAAACCGAAAAACGCTCTAGCTCACATATATAAGTGGGGCTGGTTTTTAATTGGTACACACACACACCTGAAAATTTATAATTTTTCCCTCCAATCTCACTAATGAGCAGAACACCTAGAGTTATAGTGGTTTGGCCAATAATCCGGCCTACATCCACTTCTTGACGTCATCTTTATTCCTTTCTTTGGTATTACAACTTTAGAGAGCTTTCTAGTGTTCTCTCTCTCTTCTAATGATGTGTCCCTCAACAAATGAGCCTCCCGTCTCTATTTATAGACTTTCTAGGGTGAAGTCTATCTCTAAACCCTTGAACATGTAGCATTGCTTTATAGGAGCTGCCTTCCTAACTTTGACACTGTCCTCCTTGTAAAGCCTCCCGGTCTAAAAGTGTGGGGTACGGGGTGCGATGCCTGGATGTGGAATACGAGACGCGGGATGTGGCGCTCGGACGTCGAGTGCTGGGTGCGGGATCCTGGACCTAGTCATGAGGTCTAGTGCCCGAACTTAGTACTGTTGCGGGATCTGGATTGACGCTTGGTGTCCAGATTGGAGCCTGAACAGGGTCCTGAAGGGGGCCTGGGGCCTGAGCGAGGATCTAAGGTTTGGACCGTCTTAGCTCTTCAGTCTCGTCATATTTTTGCCCTCTTCATCAGTCCCACAAGTTCTACTTTTTGGCACTTAAAAAAAGTGGAACTTAAAAAAAAGAAGATAAAAATTTACAAGCTTTCTACCTTTCCTTTCTCCTATCTCCTAGTCCCACAAGTTCTATTTCTTTTAGCTTTTACAAAGAAAAATGAACTTACAAAAAGGTTGTGAAATACCCCAAACTTAGATATGGTGTTTAAATGATAAACTAAGATATAAGGAGGCTAAATAATGCCTTCGAAACATTAAGAAACATTTCTAATCAAAGAAAATATAAGGAAACACCAAAAGAGCAGTTTAAGCAAAAACGTGCTCTAAGCTTGGAGAGACTTGGATGAGTTCCCAAATATTATTCTAAGACCTTAGTAATATCCTACTGGTCATTTTAAACCAATTACAAAAGAAAACCAAGCTTGAAAACAAGTTAAAACACAAAATGTGCTTTAAGGAGTCTTAAAGCACGTTTTTGAAAAATTGTCTTGTAAATGAGTTTTGAATGGCTAAATGTCCATCATTACTCTTTAATTAACATGTGTACTATATAGTATCACATTTGGAAGTCTATATCAATGGGAAATCAAAAATTTTACAACAATGTGCCTTGTTTTGTGAATAGTAACTTAATTAAGCTAGTTTATAACATAAGTTAATATAAGTGAGATATTTGGTCAACAAAGACTTAAGTACCCTTGTTACTTAATGGGGGCCGGTTTTTTATAAGGTGAGTCACCACCTTTATGAGTCATTAAGCAAATAAAGAGTTATAAAGCAAAACTACTATTCACTTTACAAAGATAAATATCTTACCTTTAATCATTTCTCTCCTCACCTCTTCATTCTCTCTTGTTCCCACGGTTTTCTCAAGCTCTCTCCCTTCTCCATTAACGTGAAGAGCAACTCCATGCTAGCTCCACCTTCTCTTGCACACAACTTACTCATTTTAGCTCCAAAACCAAAACAAATTACATATTCCTCTTAGTTAGCTCAAGCTCTCTCTTTCTATCTTTTCAAAACTCCAAGAGCTTTGATTTGGTGCCAAGCCAAACCACCATTAAAGGAGGAAATTCAAGTTTGGAGACTCTATTGGCTTCTCCATTCTCTTAAGGTAAAGAAAGTGTAAGAAAATCTAGGTTTCCATCACTTTTCTTCATGACCGAAAATGTATGCTCATGAGGCTTCATTTTAATTCCTTGTTCTAGCTTGTTTTATACTCTTCAAAGGATTGAGGAGGTCCTTCTTGCTTCATATCCAAGCTTGTCTTGAGAAACCAAGGTAAAACAATCACCTTAATACCTTAAAACATATTTTTAACCTAGGGTTTGTTCCCTAGGGTTAATGTATTATCTAGTACTCATTGGAGTCATTGGATATTGGTTAGAACATTGGCAAGGAGATATATATTGGTGACCGAGATTGAGGAAGGAAAAACCTAAGGAAGAAAGTTTTTAAAGCTTGTAAAAGAACAAGGTAAATTACTTACCTTAAGGTGTTTTATTGTTTAATGGAATGCGATTTAGATATGTGATGAGTTTAGTGTAGAGTTTACATTAGAAAAGGGTTATATATGACCTAGGAGAAACAATGACTATGTTTGAGAACTTGTGACTAAGGAGCCAATGAGAAAAGAGATAGTCAAACAATGTTGAAATGAATTACAAGAAGCCTTTTATTTCAATGGGAGCCTTGTTGTGTGTATTCGCAGGTTAAAGGCAAATATATGTGGAAATTCAGTGGTTAAGATTATTGTCATTTAAGGGCCTAAGTGCCAAGCATTTAAGTTTGTGCACTATATGATGTTGTGGTGTAGTTTTGGTGTAAATTGTGTGTTAAGGTGTTGTGATGAGAATTTGAGAGATCTTGGTTGGTTGATGGAGAAAAATCAAGTGTTAGGATGTGCTATATACTAGAGAACCCATGGCAAAAATATAAAGGAGAACTTAAGTGTTTAAGATGTTCTAAGGGAATTTAATGACTAAGGAAGTACTAGGAAGTTTTAGAGGTTGTCTCGATGAAAAAGGGGTGAGATAAAGTGTTTTGATGAGTTATAATGACTTAGGAATCACTATGAAGGATCTAGGAATTAAAAAGAGTGTGTTTGGGTATTTAGGACTTAGGCCAATGTTGATAGAAGGAGCTAGGAAACCTTGGTAAGTTTGATGTGATTTAGTGTGAAACCTTGAGATGATTTAGATAGAAACTAGAGTTTAGAATTTAAGGAAAACCTTGGAAAGTGTAAGATATATGAAAGTGGTGTATATGGTGTGGCCAAGTTCATAAGGAGGGAACTTTGGGCTGGTAGAAGTGCTAGGTGAAAGGGATGTTGAAATGTAGGAGAGGAATAAGTGTTAAGTGTTAGTAGTTGTTGTAAGAATTGTGTAAAGGATTGGGAATGAATTTGGAGGATGGTTTAAGATGAGTTTAAGGGTCTAAATGATGTTAGAACACATTGGATGGCTTGAGGAAAAGTTTAGTGAAGATTTGGCAAAGTTTGGGCATGTTTTGGTGGCGTCCGACCCAGGGGTCCGACCCAAGTTTGGGTCGGATGGCCTCTGTTTAACGCCAGGGAAAGGTTCTAGAATGGTCCGACCCAAAAGGTTGGGTCGGACATGGGTCGGACATGGAAGGTTTAGAAGAAGGAAAAATTCCTGGAATGGTCCGACCCAGATGGTTGGGTCGGACGTGGGTCGGACATGTAGAGTTTTTCAAACTTGAAAATTACTGGAAGGGTCTGACCCAGAGGGTGGGTCGGACGGTGGGTCGGACGGCCCTTAACATAAAAAAAAAGAAATTTTGAATTCTAAGAATGGTAATTGGTAATAAGGTATGCTCTTGGTAGGGTGGTAGTGATTAGTACCCTAAGAACTTAAGGAATCAAGTTAAGATAAGTAAGAACCTTAATGTCTAAAGTTAAGTTTGTAAGTTAAGTGGTAAGGACTTAAGAGGATATTCATCGGGAATTTTTAAGGGATTAAGTGAGTTAAGTGAGGTGCAAATAACTAATGGCCTAAACATGAATCAATGTTTTAGGATTGGTGAATTGGGACTTGGAAGGAGATAAACCAAACGATCGTCGACGGTGAATGGTACATTCTTTTGTGACTGTTGCTAACGAGGTGTCCCTCGGCTTGTGTGCTATCTGTTTAATGCTATGACTAAAACAAGATAAAGCATGCAAACCGGTTATATTTGTTCTCGTTGTGTATGTGTTATTTTTACACTAACCCGCGAGATCGAGATTGTTACTAAGCAAGTTAGTACTTACTGAGTTAAGAATAAGAGTTAAGTTTGTGGTTGTGGTTAATGCCCGTTAAGGCTTAGCTAGCACATGGTGATTAAGATTTCTACTAACTGGAACTTGAGTGAGGAAACCCGGGACCGATCTCCGGTCATGCATGCTAAGGAAAAAGGGGGAGGTATCTGAATCAGATCCGCCCTCCGCTTAAGGAACTTGTCTTCGGACTTGTAGCCTAGGGCCGGTTGCCGGCTCAGCTACGTTGGACTCCGTCAGAGTAGGTGCAGAGTAGGTGGCAAAGATGGTGCGGTGGGATCACCTAAATCCCAGGTTCGAATTAAGCTACAACCATTCCCTTCCAGGCACGGTTTGTATACTGAGACTAAGTTGAGATAAGATTAAGGTAAGATAAGGAACTGGATTAAGGAAATGGACTAAGGAGGGGGTTACTAACCCACTTGATAAGGGAACGCTTGAGTCGTTCATTGTTGTGAACTATATAGTTCATCTGTGTTATTGTTATTGCACTTCAATCATGCTTGTGTATGTAATCAATTTCCATGCTATCGACAATTAGTCGTCGTAGCCCCGTTAGCTTGGGGCCATGAGAGGGTGTACCAGCATTCGTGCTGACCCCTTGGGGGGCTATTTTACACTTGCAGGTAAGAGACCCATGAGGACGCACTACGAGAGTAGGAGCGGTTAGACTTAGGATGGGATGTTTATTTTGAGTTCGGGTTGTGCCTGTGCACCCGTCTGTTTATATTTAAACAGATGTAAGGTTGTGATTATGACTTAGTTACTTGTACTCGGTTGGTTGTCGGTATTATGGATGTGATGATGTTTGGGTTGGTTATGTATTTTGGATAAGTGTTGTAATTGTTAAGGCCGGTATATTCTAACGATCAGACCGTGGCAAGGTCCAGGTGTTTATTATTTCCGCTGCGACGTATTCGATTGAGTGTTCAGTTTTGTGATAACCACGATTGGCTTTGGATGGGGTGTTACAAAAAGTGGTATCAGAGCGTAGTTACGCTCTGATCAAGAAATACCGGACGTAAGAAACCACCGAGTTAGGATATAAGTTAAGGAATAAGAGATGGGTGAAGGGTGCGAGATGTTAGAGTGAGTAGAGTCTGATGACCACTAATAAGTGTGGATCGTCTTTACCGTCTACGAACGTTATAAATTTGTTAACCGAAACAGTGGTGGATACGAATCTAATGTGAGTTATGCTTGTTCAGATGGCAGGACGTCCTAGAGGAAGCCGAGGTCGCGGCCAGGGTGACGATGCTTCAGGAATACCGGAAGGGCAGACGATCGCAGAGATCGTGGCGGCCGCATTAGGGCATATGGGCTATCAGCCTGGTGTGGGTGCACCACCTCCACCGCCACAACCCAGGGAACCGAATTGGGTGAAGAGTCTTGTAGATCTTCGACCCGCACACTTTAAGGGGGAGACCGATCCCGCCAAGCTTGAGGCGTACATCTCCGAGCTGGAGACCGCCTTCGAGACCCTTGACGTCCCTGCTGGGATCAAGGTGCGCCTGGCTGCCTTTTATCTGAAGGGGGCGGCAGGCGATTGGTGGAAGCTGGTGAGGGCCGAGCATGTGGCCAATCCAGAGTTCGGCTGGGAGTAGTACACCGCCTTGCTGCGAGCAAAGTACTACCCCGCCCATGTCCAGACGAAGAAGCGCTTGCAGTTGGATGCGCTTAAGTAGACAAACAAGATGACGGTGGACGAGTATTACTCAGAGTTCACTGCCTTGCTCCATCTTCTGCCAGGTCTTGGATATTCTGACCAGATCCTGGTGGACCGCTTCTATGGCGGGCTTAGCCATCGACTCCGCTACGGCATGGGGCCGACGAGTTACACTACCTTGCAGGTAATAAGAATGATTGAGATTTGAGTAAGTGATGAGTAGGGTTTAGATTGTAAGAAAATAAGAGTGACTAATACTGTGGAAAGCAGGAGTGCTATCATGCCGCTGCTAAGGTTGAAATAACCGTCCAGCTGAGGGACGAGGAGAATGCTAAGAGGAAGAATGCTTGTAAGAGCTCGGAGAGTCAAGGGCAAGGTGGGTACAAGAAACAGAAGTACCAGCCTCAGGCCCAGAAAAGTCAGATCCCAAAGGGGAAGGAGGAAAAAGAGAAGGCTCCGGAAGAGCCAATGAAGTTAACATATGCTTATGCAGCTACACCCCTGCGCGCTAGGGCGCCAAAGGGCAAGGGATTGGTATTGTTTGGGTTAAGAAACAACTTAGTGACCGTTTGAGAAATGAGTACTAATATTATGAATCATCAGGATCTGAGACTGAGAAGGGAGCCGGTGGTGGCTACCAGCGACGCTACATCTGTAGGTGGTGTCACAAGGACCACCCCGGGCTCGATTGTAAGGGGAATAAGGTGGAGTGCAACTTTTGTGGATTTTACGGGCACCGAGCGTATGAGTGCTACCGGAATCCTGCTAGCAGAGCCTATAGGCCCAACACCAGGGGTAAGGGCAAGACCGATCAGGGAGCTGGATCTGACGGTCAGAGGAAGGTGTAGCAGGCGGCGGACAAGAACCCAAGGGTGACCCAGAAGACGGGACCCACACTACACATGGTGGACCGGGACGATGAGCCTGAACCCTCATCGAGGCCAGGTACCGCTATAACCATTTAGTAATAAAACTACCTGCTTACCGCATTAGCATGCATGTTTGGTGAATAAATGAGTTAAGTAAGAATAAGATGAGATTAGAACTTAAGTAAGATATAACCTACTACCACTTTAGGAAGATTCAACATCTGCTACCCAATACCATCTACACCTAACCCGGAGCACACCGACATCGAAACCATAGACTTTCCAACCGAACAAGGTCAGGTTATCCGCCCAGGTATGATTTTATTAAGGGGATACCTGACACCCGAACCACAAATAGCCATCATCAGAAGATGTAATCAACTAGGAATGGGACCGGGAGGTTTTTACACACCGGAGTACCCAGAGGGAGCAAGGATGAAATTAAAAATGATGAGCTTGGGCAAGGATTGGAATCCGTATGCCAAGAACTACCAAACCACGAGGATGCAAGATGGAGTCTCACCACCGGGGATACCCGAAGAGTTCCATCCAGTTATTACACAAGTCGTGGAAATCGCTCAGTAATTGGAAGCTGAACCGATTCCAGACATTCGAGCTGACATTTGCATTGTGAACTTCTACGAGAAGGATGGGCGACTTGGACTACACCAGGATAAGGATGAGACAACGGAGTCTCTCGAAAGAGGGATACCCGTGGTGTCTTGGTCCATTGGGGATGATGCAGAATTTTTATACAGCAAGCAGAAGCGTGCGGGCCGTGCAAATAAGTTGGTACTTAAGTCAGGTGATGTGTTAATTATGGGAGGAGAATCAAGGATGTTATACCATGGGATTAAGAGAATCAAGCTGAATACAACACCGTCAACAGTAATCAATGCGACGCACATGAGACCTGGGAGATTAAACCTAACCTTTAGACAATATTAGCCATGTAATGTTAGAAGGAGATGAGAAATGAGATGTAAGATTTAAGCTCATGTTGTAAACAGGATGGTTATAAATAAAATAATAGTGTTGTTCATATAAATTGTTACGACTCTTGTTATACCATCAATACTCATGAAGCTTGTGAACACAATTAGGTTATGGACTCGGTACGGAAGGTGCGCTAAGTATACTTACAGAGGCACAGGCCGACGCTAGCGGTACTATCCTCACCGGCACCTTTCTGATTAATGGGATTGAGGCATCAGTTCTCTTCGACTCAGGGGCCTCGCATACCTTTGTGTCGGCATCTTTCGCGAGCAGGTTGGGGCTAGACGCTGATGAGCTACCCGACTTCACGGTTACGCTCCCGTCTAAGGTGGAGGTTTGTTGCACTTGCTACTACCGAGGAGCCATTGTCAGAATCAAAGGAGAAGACTTTCCAGTCAGTTTTATTGAGTTCAGTGAGTTAGGATTTGATGTTATCTTCGGGATGAACTGGTTGGAGCGGCACAAGGGACGTATCCTTTGCGCCGAGCATAGATTGCTGCTTAAGAGTCCGTCTGGGGTAACAATATCATACCGCCAGAGGCCAAGAGAGCCTTCGACTAAGATCATCACCCCCATGGCAATGTATAAGGAATTGAGGAGAAAGGAAGAAGTGTACCTTTGCTATGTACAGGACATAGAGAGAGACCCTGAGTTCAACCCCGACTTACCGGTAGTGTCGGAGTTCCCCGATTTATTTCCACGGGAATTGCCCGGCATGCCACCCACTCGGGAGGTAGAGTTCACCATCGAGCTGCTGCTTGGTACCGGACCGATAGCCAAGGCACCATACCGTATGGCCCCGGCAGAAATGATTGAGTTAAAGGAACAATTGAAAGATTTATTAGATAAGGGATTTATAAGACCAAGTGTCTCACCATGGGGAGCGCCAGTCCTCTTCGTGAAGAAGAAGGATGGTAGTCTCAGCCTCTGCATCGACTACAGAGAGCTGAATGCAGTGACAGTGAAGAATAAGTACCCACTACCCCGCATTGACGTTCAGTTCGATCAGTTGCAGGGAGCATCTGTGTTCTCCAAGATTGATCTCAGATCGGGGTATCATCAGATAGCCATCAAGGAGGGAGACATTGAGAAGACGGCATTCCGGACACGATACGGCCACTATGAGTTCACAGTGATGCCGTTTGGTTTGTCGAACGCACCGACGAAGTTTATGGATCTGATGAACCGCTTGTTCCGGGAGCAGCTGGACAAGTCGGTTGTGGTGTTTATTGATGACATTTTGATATACTCGAAGTCTAAGGTTGAACATGAGGAACATCTGAGGAGGGTATTGGAAATATTGAGGGAGAACCAGCTATATGCTAAGTTCTCCAAATGTGAGTTTTGGCTTGACCAGGTCTCTTTCCTAGGTCATGTCATCTCAGATGCTGGGATCTCAGTAGATCCAGCGAAGATTGATGCCGTACGTACTTGGCCAAGACCGAAGACTGTTACCGACATCAGGAGCTTTCTCGGTCTGGCAGGTTACTACAGGAGGTTTGTTAAGGATTTCAGCAAGGTCGTGAAACCGATGACCAGTCTGATGAAGAAAGATGCACCGTTCTTATGGACGGTTGACTGTGAGAGATCATTCTAGAGCTTGAAGGACTCACTGACCACTGCACCGGTTCTGACCATTCCAGATGGTACAGAGGGCTTTGAGGTTTATTGTGATGCATCCGGCAGAGGGCTGGGTTGCGTGCTCATGCAACATGGCAAGGTGGTGGCATATGCCTCACGCCAGTTGAAGAAACATGAGGAGAACTACCCCACACATGATTTGGAGTTGGGAGCTGTAGTCTTCGCTTTGAAGATATGGTGCCACTACTTATACGGGGTTAGTGTGACGATCTACACCGATCATAAGAGTTTGAGATATATATTCACTCAGAAGGAGTTGAATCTTCAACAGAGGAGATGGTTAGAGTTTCTGAAAGACTATGACATTGACCTCCAATGCAAAGAGGGGAGGCCAATGTTGTAGCAACGCCCCTATCGAGCACTCACTCACGCCATTCCAGTTTCTTTTTCCAGCTTTTGATAGGTGCGAGAGGCTCAGAGGACAATGATACATAGAGAGGTACAGACAGAAGCTGACAGATGGTACCTTTGAGAGTCGAATACGACTTCAGACTTCATGATGATGATATGATCAGACTTAAGGGCCGGTTAGCATACCGCGGGGCAACACGGATCTGAAAGACCGTATATACTCAGAGAATCACACTGTTCTTCAGTTTCCATCCATGAGCCTCTAAAAGTATAAAGACATGAAGAGATACTTCAGGTGGTCGGGGATGAAGACAGATGTTACCGAGTTTGTCTTGAGGTGTCTCACATGCTAGAAGGTGATATTCGAGCACCGACGACTGGGCGGAATGGTACAATCGATGCCAGTTTTGGAATGGAAGTTCCATGATATCTCCACGGACTTTGTAGTTGGACTTCCACCTGCTAGGGGAGGTCTCAATGATATGGGTGGTGGTGGATCGCCTTACCAAAGTAGCCCGATTCATACCGATGAAGGATACTTGGAAGGTGACCAAATTAGCTGAGTTATTTGAGAAAGAAATCATGAGACATCACGGGATACCGAAGACCATAGTGTCAAACAGAGATACCAGATTCCTTTCGAGGTATTGGAGAGCTACTAGAGAAGCGTTCGGTACAGAACTCAAGCTGAGTACCGCGTTCCATCCTCAGACAGATGGTCAGACTGAGCAAACTATTCAGACACTCGAGGACATGCTGAGGGCATGTGCCTTAGACTTCCAGGGCAGTTGGATTGACAGACTACATCTGATCGAGTTTTCATACAACAACAGCTATCACGCTTCGATCAAGATGGCACCTTTTCAAGCGTTGTACGGTAGACCATGTCGTACACCGCTCTGCTGGGATGAGTCTAGTGAGACGGTCATTATAGGACCAGAATATTTAGAACAAGTTAAGGCTGAAGTTCAACAAATCAGGGAGAACATGAAAGCTGCTCAAGATAGGCAGAAGTCGTATGCTGATGTTCGACGACGGGACCTGGAGTTCGCGGTGGGTGACCAGGTATTTCTGCGAGTTTCACCGATGAAGGGTGTATTCAGGTTTGGGCAGAAGGGCAAATTAAGCCCGAAATTTGTTGGTCCTTATGAGATTACGGAGCGGGTGGGCCCGGTTGCTTACAGGTTAAATTTACCTGCTCAGCTGGGTAAATTCCATGCTGTTTTTCACGTTTCACAGCTAAAGAAATACATGCACCACCCCTCCCATGTGTTAGAACCTGAGAGGTTAACCTTAGAACCAAATATGAGATCAGTGGAGACTCCTCAGAGAATCTTGGACAGTAAGACTAGGGACACTCGCCACAAGTCAGTGCGACTGGTGAAGGTTCTCTGGTCTAACCAGGATGTCGAAGAGGCCACGTGGGAATTAGAGGATAAGATGAGGGCGAAGTACCCTTCTTTGTTTACTGACTAGATCGTCTGTATAGGGTACGGGGCGTACCCCTTTTTAAGGGGGGTAGAGCTTCCTTGCTTTTTGAGTTAGGAAATGATCATGTTTGTCGTTTGTTTGGTTGTTTAAGATGTGAGTTTGTGTAAGTTGCTACACTTTGGTGTTAAGTTGAGTTATGTATAATACTTATGAATAGTATTTGAGATTGACCTTTGAGTCTTGAGATGTGTGAATGTGAATATAAGATGTGGTGTAAGATTAAGGGAATTGAGTACCGTGAATTGTTAAGCACATATGTGAACTTTGAGGACAAAGTTCTTTTAAGGGGGGTAGATTGAAATACCCCAAACTTAGATATGGTGTTTAAATGATAAACTAAGATATAAGGAGGCTAATAATGCCTTAGAAACATTAAGAAACATTTCTAATCAAAGAAAATATAAGGCAACACCAAAAGAGCAGTTTAAGCAAAAACGTGCTCTAAGCTTGGAGAGACTTGGGTGAGTACCCAAATATTGTTCTAAGACCTTATTAATATCCTAATGGTCATTTTAAACCAATTACCAAAGAAAACCAAGCTTGAAAACTAGTTAAAACACAAAATGTGCTTTAAGGAGTCTTAAAGCACGTTTTTGAAAAATTGTCTTGTAAATGAGTTTTGAATGGCTAAATGTCCATCATTACTCTTTAATTAACATTTGTACTATATATTATCACATTTGGAAGTCTATATCACTTAATTAAGCTAGTTTATAACATAAGTCAATATAAGTGAGATATTTGGTCAACAATGACTTAAGTACCCTTGTTACTTAATGGGGGCTGGTTTTTTATAAGGTGAGTGACCACCTTTATGAGTCATTAAGCAAATAAACAGTTATAAAGCAAAACTACTATTCACTTTACAAAGATAAATATCTTACCTTTAATCATCTCTCTCCTCACCTCTTCATTCTCTCTTGTTCCCACGGTTTTCTCAAGCTCTCTCCCTTCTCCATTAACGTGAAGAGCAACTCCATGCTAGCTCCACCTTCTCTTGCACACAACTTACTCATTTTAGCTCCAAAACCAAAATAAATTACATATTCCTCTTAGTTAGCTCAAGCTCTCTCTTTCTATCTTTTCAAAACTCCAAGAGCTTTGATTTGGTGCCATGCCAAACCACCATTATAGGAGGAAATTCAAGTTTGGAGACTCCATTGGCTTCTCCATTCTCTTAAGGTAAAGAAAGTGTAAGAAAATCTAGGTTTCCATCACTTTTCTTCTTGACCGAAAATGTATGCTCATGAGGCTTCATTTTAATGCCTTGTTCTAGCTTGTTTTCTACTCTTCAAAGGATTGAGGAGGTCCTTCTTGCTTCATATCCAAGCTTGTCTTGAGAAACCAAGGTAAAACAATCACCTTAATACCTTAAAACATATTTTTAACCTAGGGTTTGTTCCCTAGGGTTAATGTATTATCTAGTACTCATTGGAGTCATTGGATATTGGTTAGAACATTGGCAAGGAGATATATATTGGTGACCGAGATTGAGGAAGGAAAACCTAAGGAAGAAAGTTTTTAAAGCTTGTAAAAGAACAAGGTAAATTACTTACCTTAAGGTGTTTTATTGTTTAAGGGAATCAGATTTAGATATGTGATGAGTTTAGTGTAGAGTTTACATTTGAAATACCCCAAACCTTGGTATGATGGTTAAACATTAAAACATGATTTATTAAGACTAAAAAGAGTCTTAGAAACACTAGTAAACAAATTTAAACAAAAGAAAACACAAAATGTGCTTTAAAGTCAATAAGAGCTAAAACGTGCTCTAAGCTTGGGATAAGCTTGGTTAAGACCTAATGAACTTACCAAGACCTCATTTATATACTAATGAACATATTAAACCAATTACCAAAGAAAACCAAGCTTGAAAACAAGTTAAAACACAAATGTGCTTTAAGAAGTCTTAAAGCACATTTTTGAAAAATTGTCTTGTAAATGAGTTTTGAGTGGCTAAATGCCCATCATTACTCTTAAATATATATGTGTACTATATAGTATCACATTTGGGTGGCTATATTAATGGGAAATCAAAATTTCACTTCTAAGTGCCTTGTTTAGGTGAATAGTGATTTTTATAAGCTAGTTTATAACATATGTTGTATTAAGTAATTAAATTGACAACAAAGACTAAAATATCCTCATTATAATATAAGGGGCCGGTTTTCTAAGTGTGGTGACTCACCACTCTCTAGTTGATTATAAGTAAGTAAAGAAAACTAATTAAACTTACTTTTTACTTTATAAGCATAAATATCTCTTAAAAGCAAATTCTATCTCATTCTCTCTTTTCCTTTCTTCATTTCCCGGTCACAATCTTCTTCTTCCTTCCTTCTTGCTGCTCTCTCTCGGTAATACTACTACCACCATAGTAACTCCACCTTTGACCTCTTGCTAAATCAAGCCCACTTGTCCAAATCAAATTCTGAAGACCACCAATCTCTTCCTCTCAAGCTCTTCATTCCTATCTTCTCAAAACTCCAAGAGCCCCATTTCGGTGCCAAGGTGTTCCACCATTGAAGGAGCTTGAGCTTGTATTTTGACATATTGTTGATCTCCTTTGCTTCTAGGTAAGGAATCTCAAAGAAAAATCATGTTTCCTCCATGTTCTTACCTTGACCGAAAATACACATTGATATAGCTCTTTGTGTGACTTTGTTCTAGCTTCATTTCAACTCTTCATGGACTAGGTGGAGTCCTCCTCTTGTTATATTCAAACTCCTTCAAAGATCAAGGTAAAACAACTACATTAATGTTTTTGAAACAATGTAAATTAGGGTTTACAATGAGATGAAGCTCAAAGCTTGAATACTCATTATGGTGTTTGTATATTGTTTAGAGCTTGACAAGGAATCAAAATACCATACGGTTTTGTAAGGAAACAGGAAGAAGTGTTTTGGAAAAGAGGTAAATCTACTAACCTAATGTTGTTTAATGCCTTAGGAGAAATGAGCTTATAAATGCTTATTAAACTACCTAAAGAGCAAATGGTGAATGACTTAGTAAAGTGTTCTCAAGGAGACTAGTAAATAACATATGCCTTGTGTGTATGTAATCGCAGGTTAAAGGCATATATATTGTGGAAATTCAGTGTTTATGATTTAAGCACTTTAAGGGCCTAAGAGCCATGCATTTTAAGGCCTAAGTGCCATGCAATTTAAATTATGCACTATATTGTAATGTAGTGTGAATTTGGTGAAGTTGTATATGAGAGTGTTCTTGGTGATTCTAGATGTTCTTGTGTGTTTAATGGAGAAAGCAAAGTGTTTAGGCTTAGTATGTTCTAGGGGAATCCATGCCAAAATTTAGGTAAGAAGTAAGAAGTTCTAAGTGTTTACATAAGGTTTGGTGAGTTAGAAAATGTAGGAAATGAATAAGGAGTTCATGATGTTTTAAAGAATTTTGATGACTAGGAAGTACTCTAGAGTGTATAAGGACTTAGGCATGATCTTGAGATTTAGTAAGTACCAAAGTCACTTTGGGACTTAGGTAAATACCTAGCAAACTTTGGTAAATAAGGAGAAGTGTACACTAGAAAAGATTTCAAGAAGGATATAAGGAGTTAGTTGTGAGAATTATGCTTAAGAGATGATGTTAAAATAAGGAGAAAGTACAAGCTTAGAAAAGAGATTTCAATGATGACATAAAGAGTTTTAGTTTGTAAGAAATGATGTTTAAGTAATAATGTTGTGTAGAAGATATGTCTTGGTATAATGACTAGAATAGACAAGGAATACCACTTAGAAACTTAAGGGAGGACTATAAGTGTTGGAGGCCTTGGGAAATTTGGTTAATGTTTAAAGGCTTAGAAATTGGAGTATAATGCCTTGTCCGAACTTCCGTCCGGATGTGGAAGTTCGGACAGGCCCTGTTGGGTAAAGAAATTCTCACTCGCGAACAGTGTCCGAACTTGGGAAGTCCGGACACATGTTCGGACGTACCCACCCATCCTTAGGATTATCCTCGAACTGTGTCCGAACTTGGGAAGTCCGGACACATGTTCGGACGCTCGGATTTCTGTCTAAATTTTTCTCGGCTCACGTCCGAACTTCCGAAGTCCGGACATAAGTTCGGACGTGTGTCTGTTTCTGTCTAAAATCACGGCTTGTGTCCGAACTTGGAAGCTCGGACACAAGTTCGGACAGGCCACTGTATGGACCAAAAATTATTGTTTTAAGATGGGAATTGTTATCTAAAAATGGTAGTTGTTAGTAATGATATATAAGGTTATGTAAGACATGTTAGGTGGGTTTTAAAGGCAATTAAAAGGATGAAAAGTGGTAACAAGTGTAAAATAAAAATAAACTAGTAATGTTGAGTAGATAATGTTAATAATGGACTAGTGCGTTAATTAACCGACGTTACTAATGTGTTTAGGATTCTCTCAAGGTGGAAACGAAACGAGGCAAGGACCAAGGTATGGTTTTCTTGCAGTCTGTTGTCTACCGGTTTACACCGGCTTGGATGTTGTTTGCTTTTCTGTGTGTTACGACCTTATAAGATTAAGGCATGAAAAGAGTTTACAGTTGTTATACATTAAGATGTTGTAAGGTTGTGACTCCTTTCCCTTGGTTTGTCTAACAAGACCTAAATAATTGCTTGTATGTGACTTAACAAAATATTGTGTGATCACTAACAAGTGCTAATCGGGGGAGTGAGGAGTCCGGTTGTTCCGGCCACGCGTGTGATGGATGGGGTCGATATCATATCCGGTTCGGCTCTCTTGGTGTATGTATAGGTGGTATTCCAATTTGGTTTCTACCTTCCCTTAGCTTATCCAAAGCTAGTTACTGACTCACGTCGGGCCATAGGGGCATACGTATGTTATTTCGGTGTGCTTGGGATTACTATATCCGACACACCTTGGGTAAGTTAACCGTTCTATATAACTGGACGGTAACGAGGTTGGTAACGAGCTTAACATGGGATTGGTAAAAATCTCTAGCTCACATGGTATACTAACTATGGTGGAAGGTTCCTTGTGAGGACCGATTTTATGGTTATGTATTGTTATGATGCTATGCAATTTCCCTTGCTATGCTATGGTATATATATATATATGTTGGATGTTCTAAAATGAATGCCATGTTATTATGACAATTGGTTGCGCGTATCCCGGTAGCCGATGGGCTGCGCGTTAGCCATACCAGCAAAGGTTGCTGACCCCCTCGGGGGCTCCATATTTTATTGCAGGATGAGGATCGAAGAAGCGGAGTGGCTCTAGGTCCTAGGTCGTTGATGTACTTTTGGCTATGTTGGTTGTTGAGCCCGGGATGCGCCTGTGCTCCCGAGGCATTACATTTTGGTACCGTTGTTAAACATGGTGGATGATTATGGTTGGTAGGTGTGTTGTAAATTAAATACTCGGTATGGTTGGTTATGTTTATATATGGATGTTAGATTCTATGCTCGGGAGTCTGATCATCAGACCGATACACTTGTATTATTCTGCCTAGTTACCACGTGGGTGGTTAACGGCGTTGTAACACCAAAGCGTTTAGTTATTGTTTGGTTGGTTATTTCCGCTGCGATTTCGGTAGTTGTTAGGAGCGTTGTAGGGGTGTTACAAAAAGTGGTATCAGCGAAGTATCGCTCTGATGACTAGAATACCGAGCTTAGGGATATACCGAGTTAGGAAACCTAGCTACAGATACCTAAGTGAACAGATTTGGAAAGGTTAACCACTAACTAAGTGTGGAATTACCTGGTTGTCGGGAAGATGCTATAACCATTGGACCGATAAGTGTGCAAGCATAATGCTAATGAAATGTCATATGAATTCAGATGGCAGGTAGACCACGAGGTAGAGGCCGCGCGCGGTACTGGAGGTATGGGTGACCAGGGCGATGATACTACGGCACAGACCATGGCTGAGGCAGTTGCAGCCGCCGTAGCCCAGTTGGTACCCGATTTGTTGCTGCTATACAGCAAGGGCAACAGCCCGGAGTTCAGCCACCACCACCACCGCCACGAGAGACCAATTGGGTCAAGGCGTTGGCTGATCTTAGACCGCCATCATTCAATGGGGAGACTGATCCTCGAAAGCTGGAGGCGTACATCTCCGAACTGGAGACCGCCTACGAGACCTTGGCAGTGCCTGCTGAAGCTAAGGTCCGTCTTGCCGCTTACTACTTGAAGGGTACGGCACAGAGTTGGTGGAAGTTGGTGAAGAGGACAGGATGGCTGATCCTGAGTTTGGTTGGAGGGAGTACACGGCTCTACTGCGAGCCAAGTATTACCCTGTACATGTGCAGGAGGCCAAGCGCCTCGAGCTGGACAGTCTGAGGCAGGGGGATAAGATGTCGGTTGATGACTACTACACCGCATTCACCGGCCTTATCCACCTGTTACCAGACCTTGGGTATTCGAACCGAGTGTTGGTGAACCGGTTCTACAATGGACTAGCCACCGTCTCCGCTATGGGATGGGGCCAGCTGAGTATACTACCTTGCAGGTAATTGGAGTACTTTGTTGTGAATCAATCTATACCTTGAGTGAATGTTAATGTGAGTTGGTAAGTTGTTTTGCGGGGCATGACTGACATCCTAAAATTCAGGAGTGCTATCATGCCGCTGCTAAGGTTGAAATTACCGTCCGTCTGAGGGACGAGGAGAATGCGCACAAGCGCAAGGCCACCAACGAGGGCCAGAGTCAGCAAGGGTATGGGGGAGGGAAGAAAAAGAAACCCTACCCTCAGCCCCAGAAGGGTCAGTACCAGGGTGACAAGGGCAAAGCCCAGACCACCACAGCTGATGAGCCACTGAAGCTCACGTATGCGTATGCGGCGAAGCCTCTACGCTCCTACCCGCCTAAGGGTAATTACTTAACCATTGTATCTAGTTGAGGTGTATGTTGTTAAGATGGAAAGTGAGTATTGATTGTGTGTTGTTATAGCAGCTAGCGCGGGTTCTGGACCGGAGCGCCACTTTTACTGTAAGTGGTGCAATGGAGACCACCCGGCAAAGACTGCAAGGGAATGATGTGAGGTGCCGTCACTGCCAGAAGATGGGGCACCGTGAATTTGAGTGTTGGACGAACCCCAACAGCAGGACTACAAGCCAAAGGGGCAGTGGAAGGGTAATACTACCACGACCACTGAGGGCCCGAAGGCGATCATTCAGCAGACTTCTGACAAGAAGTACACTGAATCCCAGAAGGGGAAGGGTACGGGGTCCGGCAAGGCCGCCCTGAATGTGGTGGACCGGTCTGAGGCACCAGGATCCTCTTCGAGACCAGGTACCGCCTAAACTGTTAAATGAAAAAGTGATTGCTTACCGCATTTCATGCATGAGTGTTAGCAAGTCTAAGGGTATAAACATATAAGTAAAGAGTTAGAATATAATGTGGAAAACACCTAAAGTTAGGCAATTTGAAACTTAGGAACCTTCAATATCTGTTATCCAATCCCGCCCACACCAAACCCTGAAGAGACCACCATCAGCATCACCGAATTCCCACTGGAGCAATGTCAGGTTATCCAACCAGGTATGATACTCTTAATGGATACCTGACACCGGAAGCACAAATCCACATCATCAGACGTTGCAACGAACTTGGAGCAGCACCAGGAGGTTTCTACACACCCGAATACCCGAGCGGTTCGAAGATGAAGCTGAAGATGATGTGCATGGGTAAGGACTGGAATCCCTACACCAAGTCATATCAGGATGTACGAGCTGAAGACGAGCAACTGTACCAGGCATACCTGAGGAGTTCCTTGCGGTTGTTAACCACACCGTGGAATTGCTCAGCAACTTGAATCGGACCGATTCCGAACGTGGAAGCAGACTTATGCATTGTGAACTTCTACCAGAAAGGTGGACGGTTAGGGTTACACCAAGATAAGGACGAGTCACCCGAGTCTCTAAGTAAGGGAGTACCCGTGGTGTCTTGGTCCATTGGTGATACCGCTGTGTTTATGTACGGCGAGCAGAAGCGTGGTGATCTCGCAAAGAAGCTAGTGTTGAAATCAGGTGATGTATTAATCATGGGAGGACAATCAAGGATGTTATACCACGGTATCAAGAAGATCAAATGAATACCGCACCATCGACAGTGGTAAATGCCACACATCTGAAACCGGACGTTTGAATTTGACTTTCAGGCAGTTTTGAGCCTTGTGTAATCATGTATGTATTAAGCCAGTGGTTTGACAAGGAGCTATATCTAGCCATGTCTACAATGTAACCAACTTATGGTGTAAAGACTGTGTTAATGAATAAAGATGTGTTTTGGAGTGTATCAACGTGTTGTTACTACCGTATACTTATGAGTTTGCCAATGAATTAGGCTGTGCACTCGGAACGGGAGGTATACTGAGTGTCTGCAATAAGGCAGAAGCCGGCAAGAGCGGCACAATCCTCACCGGTACCTTTCCAGTGAATGGCGTGGATGCATCGATCTTGTTCGACTCTGGAGCCTCACACACATTTATTTCGCTAGCATTTGCGAAGAGGCTGGGGTTAGACGGTGAAGAGATGCCAGACTTCGTGGTCACTCTCCCGTCGAAAGAGCGGATCAGGTGTACCCGCTACTACCGAGATGCTGTTGTTCGAATCATGGATGAGGAGTTTCCGATCGACTTGATAGAGTTCGACGGATTATAGGTTTTGATGTGATTGTCGGGATGAACTGGTTGGAGCGGTACAAGGGTAGAATCCTATGTGCCGAGCATCGACTGCTTCTTAGGAGTCCATCTGGGGTTACTATATCATACCGCCAGAGGCCCAGGGAGCCTTCGACACAGATCATCACCGCCATGGCCATGTATCGTGAGTTGCGACGAGGAAATGATGTATACCTCTGCTATGTCCAGGACATAGAGAGAGACCCTGAGTTTAGCCCAGATGTGCCGGTAGTGTCGGAGTTTCCTGACGTCTTTCCTAAGGAACTGCCGGGCATGCCGCCAGCACGAGAGGTTGAGTTTGAGATTGATCTAGTTCCGGGCACCGGACCCATTGCGAAGGCACCTTACCGTATGGCTCCAGCAGAGATGACAGAGCTCAAGGAGCAGCTGAGAGACCTACTCGACAAGGGCTTCATCCGCCCTAGTGTTTCACCATGGGGAGCGCCGGTCCTCTTCGTGAAGAAGAAGGACGGTAGCCTCCGCCTATGTATCGATTATCGGGAGCTGAATGCTGTTACGGTGAAGAACCGTTACCCCTTACCACGCATCGACGATCTATTTGATCAGCTGAGGGGAGCATCAGTATTCTCCAAGATAGACCTACGTTCTGGATACCACCAGATTGCCATCCGTGACAGTGATATCGAAAAGACAGCATTCAGAACTAGGTATGGGCATTATGAGTTCACAGTTATGCCGTTTGGCTTGTCAAATGCACCAGCAAAGTTCATGGACTTAATGAACCGTTTGTTCCAAGATCAGTTGGACAAATCAGTGGTAGTCTTCATCGATGACATACTTGTATTCGAAATCGAGAGGTGAGCATGAAAGCCACCTGAGAGATGTATTGCAGACATTGAGAAAGAATCAGCTATGCTAAATTTTCTAAGTGTGAATTTTGGTTGTTGAACCAAGTATCATTCCTTGGACATGTGATTTCTGAGGCCGGGATCGCTGTTGATCCGGCAAAGATAGATGCAGGCGCACCTGGCCTAGGCCGAAGACAGTTACCGACATCAGGAGCTTCCTCGGTCTGGCAGGTTATTATAGGAGGTTTGTGAAGGACTTCTCCAGTGTCTCGAAGCCGATGACTTCCTTGATGAAAAAGGATGCACCATTCGAGTGGACAGTCGACTGTGAGAGTGCTTTCACGAGTCTCAAGGATGCTCTGACATCTGCACCGGTTCTGACATTACCAGACGGTCCAGATGGTTTTGAGGTCTATTGCGACGCATCAGGCAGGGGTATGGGTTGTGTGTTGATTGAGCAACACGGGAAGGTCGTGGCTTACGCCTCCCGACAGCTGAAGAAGCATGAGGAGAACTACCCTACCCACGATTTAGAATTGGGGGCCATTGTCTTCGCACTGAAGATATGGCGACATCATTTGTATGGGGTAAGCGTGACAATCTATTCCGACCACAAGAGTTTGAAATACTTGTTCACTCAGAAAGAGTTGAACATGAGGCAGAGAAGGTGGGTTGAATTCTTAAATGATTATGACATCAATTTACAGTACAAGGAGGGTAAGGCAAACGTGGTAGCTGACGCATTGAGTCGCCGAGCACACTCTCTCCATTCGCGTCTCTCATACTGGCTTGGTTGAAGAGGTGCGGAGTGCTCAGATGACGGATCAGTATATGGTGGAGATTAGACAGAAGCTTATTGATGGCACATTCGAGGGTCAGAAGTACGACTTCAGACTCCACGATGATGACCTGATTAGGCTTAATGGCCGGTTGTGTATACCGAGGAGTAGCGCTGAGCTGAAGGAGCGCATACTGAGTGAATCCCATTGTTCTACGACATCGATTCACCCCGGAGCTTCAAAGATGTATAAAGGTATGAAAAGATTTTTTGGTGGACTGGAATGAAAAAGGATGTGAATGACTATGTGTTGAGGTGTCTCACTTGTCAGAAGGTCAAGTTTGAGCACCGACGGCCTGGTGGTATGGTGCAGCCAATGCCAGTGCCGGAGTGGAAGTTCCATGACATATCTATGGACTTCGTGGTAGGGCTTCCGCCTACGAGGGGAGGTTAACATGATTTGGGTTGTGGTAGACCGACTGACCAAGGTGGCTCGATTCATACCGATGAAGGACACCTGGAAAGTGGCTAAGCTTGCAGAGCTCTTCGACGAGAAGAGTAAGACATCATGGGTTCCGAAAACGATTGTATCCGACAGAGATACCAGATTCCTATCCAGATATTGGAAGTCTACCGAGAGCACTAGGTACTGAACTGAAATTGAGCACAGCGTTTCACCCACAGACAGATGGTCAGAGTGAGCGCACCATCCAGACACTTGAGGATATGTTACGTGCATGTGCACTTGACTTTCAGACCAGCTGGATTGATAAGTTACATCTGATCGAGTTCAGTTACAACAACAGTTATCATGCATCGATCAAGATGTCTCCCTTCCAGGCATTGTACGGTAGACCATGCCGCACGCCATTATGCTGGGATGAGTCGAGTGAGACGGTCATTATAGGACCAGAGTATCTTGCAAGTTCAGGCAGAAGTTCGCCAGATCAGGGCTAACATGAAAGCAGCTCAGGATAGACAGAAGTCGTACGCTGATGTGCGCAGACGTGACCTGGAGTTCGCCGTAGGCGATCAGGTATTTCTTAGGGTATCCCCCATGAAGGGAGTATTTCGTTTTGGCCAGAAGGGCAAGTTGAGCCCGAAATATGTGGGTCCTTATGTTGTGACGGAGCGGATCGGCCCGGTAGCTTATAGACTTGATTTACCCGCCGAGCTGGGCAAGGTACATGATGTATTTCATGTGTCCCAGTTGAAGAAGTATATGTCTCATCCGTCTCATGTGCTTCAGCCGGAAAGGCTAACTTTAGAGCCGACCATGCGATCAGTGGAGACTCCGGTACGGATTCTGGATACTAAGACTCGAGACACTCGCCATAAGTCCGTGAGACTGGTGAAGGTCCTCTGGTCTAACCAGGACGTTGAGGAGGCCACTTGGGAGCTGGAAGAAAAGATGAAGGCGAAGCACCCGTCATTGTTTGCTTCTTAGTGTTTATATGTATAGGGTACGGGTACCCCTTTTAAGGGGGGTAGAGCCGTTTCGGTTATGGTTGTGTACGACATGTATATGTATACATTGTCTATGTTATGTTACAGACCGTTGTGTCTGAATGGTATTATGTGGTTTGGACCTTGAGTCCGTTGTGGTGTAAGAATATGTATGGAATGATGTTTTGGAAGTGGTGATAAGTTTTCCCGTGTTCTAATATTAAGATATGTGGGAAGTATGAACTTTGGGGACAAAGTTTTTAAGGGGGTAGTTCCCCAGTATGTTTTAAACTAATGATTTGAAGATATGTGAATTTGTAAAGATTGTGTTTAACAATATCTAAGAAGTTGGGATAGTTGAACTATTCCAACAGTTATTAAATAAAATTTACAATTAACTTAAAATAAATTAAAACACTTAAAAAAGATTTAAAAAATAAACACACAATTTAAAAAAGTTAATAAACTAATAATCTCTTAATAATTCTATAATAATACCTATTAACTAATATACCATATTAATCATATTAAAGAACATATTAACAATTACCAAAAAAACCAAGCTTGAAACAAGTTAAAACAAAATGTGCTTTAAGAAGTCTTAAAGCACATTTTTGAAAATTGTCTTGTAAATGAGTTTTGAGTGGCTAAATGCCCATCATTACTCTTAATATATATGTGTACTATATAGTATCACATTTGGGTGGCTATATTATGGGAATCAAAATTTCACTTCTAAGTGCCTTGTTTAGGTGAATAGTGATTTTTATAAGCTAGTTTATAACATATGTTGTATTAAGTAATTAAATTGACAAACAAGACTAAAATACCCTCATTATAATATAGGGGCCGGTTTTCTAAGTGTGGTGACTCACCACTCTCTAGTTGATATAATAGTAAGTAAAGAAAACTAATTAAACTTACTTTTTACTTTATAAGCATAAATATCTCTTAAAAGCAAATTCTATCTCATTCTCTTTCCTTTCTTCATTTCCCACGGTCACAATCTTCTTCTTCCTTCCTTCTTGCTGCTCTCTCTCGGTAATACCACTACCACCATAGTAACTCCACCTTTGACCTCTTGCTAAATCAAGCTCACTTGTCCAAATCAAATTCTAAGACCACCAATCTCTTCCTCTCATCAAGCTCTTCATTCCTATCTTCTCAAAACTCCAAGAGCCCCATTTCGGTGCAAGGTGTTCCACCATTGAAGGAGCTTGAGCTTGTATTTTGACATATTGTTGATCTCCTTTGCTTCTAGTAAGGAATCTCAAAGAAAATCATGTTTCCTCCATGTTCTTACCTTGACCGAAATACACATTGATATAGCTCTTTGTGTGACTTTGTTCTAGCTTCATTCAACTCTTCATGGACTAGGTGGAGTCCTCTCTTGTTATATATTCAAACTCCCTTCAAAGATCAAGGTAAAACAACTACATTAATGTTTTTGAAACAATGTAAAATTAGGGTTTACAATGAGATGAAGCTCAAAGCTTGAATACTCATTATGGTGTTTGTATATTGTTTAGAGCTTGACAAGGAATCAAAATACCATACGGTTTTGTAAGGAACAAGAAGGAAGTGTTTTGGAAAAAGGTAAATCTACTAACCTAATGTTGTTTAATGCCTTAGGAGAAATGAGCTTATAAATGCTTATTAAACTACCTAAAGAGCAAATGGTGAATGACTTAGTAAGTGTTCTCAAGGAGACTAGTAAAATAATATGCCTTGTTGTATGTATCGCAGGTTAAAGGCATATATATTGTGGAAATTCAGTGTTTATGATTTAAGCACTTTAAGGGCCTAAGAGCCATGCATTTTAAGGGCCTAAGTGCCATGCAATTTAAATTATGCACTATATTGTATGTAGTGTGAATTTGGTGAAGTTGTATATGAGAGTGTTCTTGGTGATTCTAGATGTTCTTGTGTGTTTAATGGAGAAAGCAAAGTGTTTAGGCTTAGTAATGTTCTAGGGGAATCCATGCCAAAATTTAGGTAAGAAGTAAGAAGTTCTAAGTGTTTACATAAGGTTTGGTGAGTTAGTAGGAAATGAATAGGAGTTCATGATGTTTTAAAGGAATTTTGATGAACTAGGAAGTACTCTAGAGTGTAATAAGGACTTAGGCATGATCTTGAGATTTAGTAAGTACCAAAGTCACTTTGGGACTTAGGTAAATACCTAGGCAAACTTTGGTAAAATAAGGAAGTGTACACTAGGAAAAGTTTCAAGAAGGATATAAGGAGTTAGTTGTGAGAATGATGCTTGGGAGATGATGTTAAATAAGGAGAAAGTGCAAGCTTAGAAAAAGAGATTTCAATGATGACATAAAGAGTTTTAGTTTGTAAGAAATGATGTTTAAGTAATAATGTTGTGTAGAAGATATGTCTTGGTATAATGACTAGAATAGACAAGGAATACCACTTAGAAACTTAAGGAGAGGATACTATAAGTGTTGGAGGCCTTGGGGAAATTTGGTTAGTGTTTAAAGGCTTAGAAATTGGAGTATAATGCCTTGTCCGAACTTCCGTCCGGATGTGGAAGTTCGGACAGGCCCTGTTGGGTAAAGAAATTCTCACTCGCGAACAGTGTCCGAACTTGGGAAGTCCGGACACATGTTCGGACGTACCCACCATCCTTAGGATTATCCTCGAACTGTGTCCGAACTTGGGAAGTCCGGACACATGTTCGGACGCTCGGATTTCTGTCTAAATTTTTCTCGGCTCACGTCCGAACTTCCGAAGTCCGGACATAAGTTCGGACGTGTGTCTGTTTCTGTCTAAAATCACGGCTTGTGTCCGAACTTGGAAGCTCGGACACAAGTTCGGACAGGCCACTGTATGGACCAAAAATTATTGTTTTAAGATGGGAATTGTTATCTAAAAATGGTAGTTGGTTAGTAATGATATAATAAGGTTATGTAAGACATGTTAGGTGGGTTTTAAAGGCAATTAAAAGGATGAAAAGTGGTAACAAGTGTAAAATAAATAAACTAGTAATGTTGAGTAGATAATGTTAATAATGGACTAGTGCGTTAATTAACCGACGTTACTAATGTGTTTAGGATTCTCTCAAGGTGGAACGAACGAGGCAAGGACCAAGGTATGGTTTTCTTGCAGTCTGTTGCTACCGGTTTACACCGGCTTGATGTTGTTTGCTTTTTCTGTGTGTTACGACCTTATAAGATTAAGGCATGAAAAGAGTTTACAGTTGTTATACATTAAGATGTTGTAAGGTTGTGACTCCTTTCCCTTGGTTGTCTAACAAGACCTAAATATTTGCTTGTATGTGACTTAACAATATTGTGTGATCACTAACAAGTGCTAATCGGGGGAGTGAGGAGTCCGGTTGTTCCGGCCACGCGTGTGATGGATGGGGGTCGATATCATATCCGGTTCGGCTCTCTTGGTGTATGTATAGGTGGTATTCCAATTTGGTTTCTACCTTCCCTTAGCTTATCCAAAGCTAGTTACTGACTCACGTCGGGCCATAGGGGCATACGTATGTTATTTCGGTGTGCTTGGGATTACTATATCCGACACACCTTGGGTATAAGTTAACCGTTCTATATAACTGGACGGTAACGAGGTTGGTAACGAGCTTAACATGGGATTGGTAAAAATCTAGGCTCACATGGTATACTAACTATGGTGGAAGGTTCCTTGTGAGGACCGATTTTATGGTGTTATGTATTGTTATGATGCTATGCAATTTCCCTTGCTATGCTATGGTATGTATATATATTATGTTGGATGTTCTAAAATGAATGCCATGTTATTATGACAATTGGTTTGCGCGTATCCCGGTAGCCGATGGGCTGCGCGTTAGCCATACCAGCAAAGGTTGCTGACCCCCTCGGGGCTCCATATTTTATTGCAGGATGAGGATCGAAGAAGCGGAGTGGCTCTAGATCCTAGGTCGTTGATGTACTTTTGGCTATGTTGGTTGTTGAGCCCGGGATGCGCCTGTGCTCCCGAGGCTTACTTTTGGTACCGTTGTTAAACAGTGGTGGATATTATGGGTTTGTAGGTGTTTGTAAATTAAATACTCGGTATGGTTGGTTATGTTTATATATGGATGTTAGATTCTATGCTCGGGAGTCTGATCATCAGACCGATACACTTGTATTTATTCTGCCTAGTTAACCACGTGGGTGGTAACGCGTTGTAACACCAAAGCGTTTAGTTATTGTTTGGTTGGTTATTTCCGCTGCGATTTCGGTATTGTTAGGAGCGTTGTAGGGGTGTTTTACAACATTAGAAAAGGGTTATATATGACCTAGGAGAAACAATGACTATGTTTGAGAACTTGTGACTAAGGAGCCAATGAGAAAAGAGATAGTCAAACAATGTTGAAATGAATTACAAGAAGCCTTTATTTTCAATGGGAGCCTTGTTGTGTGTATTCGCAGGTTAAAAGTAAATATATGTGGAAATTCAGTGGTTAAGATTATTGTCATTTAAGGGCCTAAGTGCCAAGCATTTAAGTTTGTGCACTATATGATGTGTGGTGTAGTTTTGGTGTAAATTGTGTGTTAAGGTGTTGTGATGAGAATTTGAGAGATCTTGGTTGGTTGATGGAGAAAAACAAGTGTTAGGATGTGCTATATACTAGAGAACCCATGGCAAAAATTTAAAGGAGAACTTAAGTGTTTAAGATGTTCGAAGGGAATTTAATGACTTTGGAAGTACTAGGAAGTTTTAGAGGTTGTCTCGATGAAAAAGGGGTGAGATAAAGTGTTTTGATGAGTTATAATGACTTAGGCATCACTATGAAGGATCTAGGAATTAAAAAGATTGTGTTTGGGTATTTAGGACTTAGGCCAATGTTGATAGAAGAAGCAAGGAAAACTTGGTAAGTTTGATGTGATTTAGTGTGAAACCTTGAGATGGTTTAGATAGAAACTAGAGTTTAGAATTTAAGGAAAACCTTGGAAAGTGTAAGATAGATGAAAGTGGGTATATGGTGGGGCCAAGTTCATAAGGAGGGAACTTTGGGCTGGTAGAAGTGCTAGGTGAATGGGATGTTGAAATGTAGGAGAGGAATAAGTGTTAAGTGTTAGTAGTTGTTGTAAGAATTGTGTAAAGGATTGGGAATGAATTTGGAGGATGGTTTAAGATGAGTTTAAGGGTCTAAATGATGTTAGAACACATTGGATGGCTTGAGGAAAAGTTTAGTGAAGATTTGGCAAAGTTTGGGCATGTTTTGGTGCGTCCGACCCAGGGTCCGACCCAAGTTTGGGTCGGATGGCCTCTGTTTAACGCCAGGGAAAGGTTCTGGAATGGTCCGACCCAAAAGGTTGGGTCGGACATGGGTCGGACATGGAAGGTTTAGAAGACGGAAAAATCCTGGAATGGTCCGACCCAGATGGTTGGGTCGGACGTGGGTCGGACATGTAGAGTTTTTCAAACTCGAAAATTACTGGAAGGGTCCGACCCAGAGGGTGGGTCGGACGGTGGGTCGGACGGCCCTTAACATAAAAAAAAAGAAATTTTGAATTCTAAGAATGGTAATTGGTAATAAGGTATACTCTTGGTAGGGTGGTAGTGATTAGTACCCTAAGAACTTAAGGAATCAAGTTAAGATAAGTAAGAACCTTAATGTCTAAAGTTAAGTTTGTAAGTTAAGTGGTAAGGACTTAAGAGGATATTCATCGGGAATTTTTAAGGGATTAAGAGAGTTAAGTGAGGTGCAAATAACTAATGGCCTAAACATGAATCAATGTTTTAGGATTGGTGAATTGGGACTTGGAAGGAGATAAACCAAACGATCGTCGACGGTGAACGGTACATTCTTTCTTGTGACTTGCTTGCTAACGAGGTGTCCCTCGGCTTGTGCGCTATCTGTTTAATTGCTATGACTAAAACAAGATAAAGCATGCAACCGGTTATATTTGTTCTTGTTGTGTATGTGTTATTTTTACACTAACCCGCGAGACTCGAGATTGTTACTAACCAAGTTTAGTACTTACTGAGTTAAGAATAAGAGTTAAGTTTGGTGGTTGTTGGTTAATGCCCGTTAAGGCTTAGCTAGCACATAGTGATTAAGATTTCTACTAACTGGAACTTGAGTGAGGAAACCCGGGACCGATCTCCGGTCATGCATGCTAAGGAAAAAGGGGGACGGTATCTGAATCAGATCCGCCCTCCGCTTAAGGACTTGTCTTAGAACTTGTAGCCTAGGGCCGGTTGCCCGCTCAGCTACGTTGGACTCCCGTCTAGAGTAGGTGGCATTAAGATGGTGCGGTGGGATCACCTAAATCCCATGTTCGAATTAAGCTACAACCATTCCCTTCCAGGAACGGTTTGTATACTGAGACTAAGTTGAGATTAAGATTAAGGTAAGGTAAGGAACTGATATTAAGGAAATGAGGACTAAGGAGGGGGTTACTAACCCACTTAATAAGGGAACGCTTGAGTCGTTCATTGTTTGTGAACTATATATGTTCATCTGTGGTTATTGTTATTGAACTTCATATCATGCTTGTGTATGTAATCAATTTCCATGCTATCGACAATTAGTCGTTGTAGCCCCGTTAGCTTGGGGGCCATGAGAGGGTGTACCAGCATTCGTGCTGACCCCTTGGGGGGCTGTTTTTACACTTGAATATAAGAGACCCATGAGGACGCACTACGAGAGTAGGAGCGGTTAGACTTAGGATGGGATGTTTATTTTGAGTTCGGGTTGCGCCTGTGCACCCGTCTGTTTATATTAAACTGATGTAAGGTTGTGATTATGACTTAGTTACTTGTACTCGGTTGGTTGTCAGTATTATGGATGGTGATGTTTTGGGTTGGTTATGTATTTTGGATAAGTGTTGTAATTGTTAAGGCCGGTATATTTAATGATCAGACCGTGGCAAGGTCCAGGTGTTTATTATTTCCGCTGCGACGTATTCGATTGAGTGTTCAGTTTTGCGATAACCACGATTGGCTTTGGATGGGGTTTTACAGGTTGGTACAACCAAAAGTCCCACAAGTATCTTTCTTCTGAATCTGACAAATTGGAAATTCTGGGACATAAATCTTTGAGATAAATATGTTGATGGATGGATCCCATAATATCTTGAAGGATGAATCCCCTGATGTACTGATATATAATATTTAAGAAGGCCGAAATCTAGAAGTCCGGAAGTCGAGAATAAGATCTTCGTAAAAAAGACCAATGGTTCTGACAATAAGAACCATTCCCTTTTTGAAGGGTAAGATAATATAATGATCCAATCCTTGCTCATACTAGCCACAGGATGATAATTCCCTTAAGGGGAGAATAGAGATAATATTTTCCCATCTTTGCTTATGCTAGCCAAAGAATGGTACTTCCTTCTAATATATTTTTTCCTTCTTTTCTTGTGGTAGCCAAAGGATGGTACTCATGATCATACCCTTCCAAAGTGTTTCTTTTTAGAAGGTATTGGATCGAGGTACGGTGTGGCGTCCCACACCTAATGATTCACCCATTACAGGCGACCAGAGCTCCTGATGGATCCAGAGATGGGTTTTTGGTTGGCAGGATGGCCGGGCATGATAGCCCAAGTTGGCACGTTGGCCGGGCATGAGTTTCAGCCCAAGGTGGTACTTTTCAAGGCGTGATAGCCTGTAGGTGTTACTTTCAAGGCATGATAGCCTACAGGTGTTACTTTTCAAGGCATGATAGCCTGTAGGTGTTACTTTCAAGGCATGATAGCCTGTAGGTGTTACTTTTCAAGGCATGATAGCCTGTAGGTGTTACTTTTCAAGGCATGATAGCCTGTAGGTGTTACTTTCAAGGCATGATAGCCTATAGGTGTTACTTTCACCAGAGGGCCTATGAAAGCGCCATGGACCAGAGGGCCTATGAAAGCGCCATGGATTTTCGTCTTTGATAAGACGACCAAAGGGCCTGTGAGAGCGCCATGGATTTTGATAATACTTTTGAATTTTTGTAGTCATAGATTTTTTACAAACTTGGGAGCATTCAGAGTAAAAGAAACGTCTTCAAGCGACCGCTTCAGGAATAACATTTGGTGCGGTTTTGGTAGAAAAGTGGTATGACCTTGAGTGATATCTTAGTTTATCTGAGCTGGATTAGTGCTCCCAGTCGAAACTTTTTCTGTTAGCATCCATCTTCTGGCGTCCTGTTGCCGTTGTTATGTTACCCCCTGCCCTCCATACCTTGATGGCGACAGGACCTTAACTTGTTCTTTCGCCAAGACTGCGTAGTTCCTCGTCATATTTTCAATCATGCGGCCACGGTCAAACAACCAAAAGGAAAGTAATTTAGTGTACTTCCTTGCTTGAAATGATATAGCAACCAGCAGTAAGGTCAAGCATCAATCAAGCTCAAAGAATAGAAATTGAAGCAAGGGGACAGTTGTATAATGTCAGTATTTATAATGGAGCTTTAACATCGAAAGGGAAATAACAATAAAAGGTGGGGAAAGAACACTAGCAGCATACAGGATGGTATACGGATAATAAACAATACTTAGTATTAAGATAAACAAAGTAACAGGTTTTCAATATTGAGGGAAACAGTGGCAAAACATTGCAGTATGCAGCAGCATGTGAGAAATGTGAAAGATTCGAAGTCCAAATTTCATCATATAGTGAATGGCGTAACCGTTGGAAGTATGCACTGCTCACAACAGCAGGCTACATAGCTCTTTTTAGAAAGAATGCATGCTTAGAACTTGAAAATTGCTACAACAGGTCTAGCCAAGTACAATTCAGGATTGAGCTCGAACGATTTATGCAGATCAAAATAGAAGCAGAAGTTGGAGTAAAGATAGTGCAGCTATTATATGACAAGAGAAACTTGTTGAGAAAAGCATTATCAACAGTATCAAAAGCAGAGGTAGAGCAATATATTTTACAAGTCTTGAAGCATAGCAAGATCATCATGAACAGAGGAAGAAAGAGTAGCCCATAGACCAAACACTTTAAATATTTTGCAAAAAAGCATGCTACCAGCTCCCTCCTAAATCAGACTCCTTGAGAAAGGTAAGAGTGAATGTTATGCTTTTGATAAGACTGACCATAGTAATGTTTTTACATGGGAGATACAAACAACATCACAATTGTGTAGAAATCTAATCTGTTCATACAAAAGTGTAAGAAAAAATAGAAAACTGAAGTTAATCGGTCTTACTCGTTTGACAATCATTTTCAGATTACTGAGCAGAGAGATAAGCAGCAACTAGACTGATCAAGGAATCTGGGCAGAAAACTAAGATTATAGGAACTATGAACTAAGTAAATGCAGAGAAATGTTTCACTTTGAATGGAGTATTTAGTAATAGTAAAACAGATGAAAAGGAAAGTGTGATTTGGGGATTTTTAAGAAACAGGAAGCATTTTCAGGGGTGAAATTCAAAACGAAAGTAAGGGAACAGAAAACAGTTGTTATGAAGATATGCGACAGTTTTTAGAAAGTCAACAATTTACACAGTGAGAGCATTTGTTGTCCAATATAACGAAATAGAAGCTAGCTCACTTATAAATATCTTGAAAGATGTATCAGTCAACGACAGAAGGAAAAAAGATCACGGGGGCATTATTTTACTGGAGGCAAAAGCTTTGAGCAGACATGAATATTTGGGCACTTGAGTAAGTTATTTCAGATCATACTACACTTAAATCATTAACTACCTAACAATGGCATACACAAACAAATCTTCATCAAATCAGGTTTATCATAGTCAAGCATAGTTTATTTTCAAGCAAGGATAGTATTAATTTCAGCCGGAAGAATTACTGAAATAGTCTATTAGTATAAGTGAACTCAATAATACAGTGGTAATAAAGTCTGGATGTGGAGGAGCAGAATCGCACTTTTAAGTTAATACGTTTACATACTTTCTATCCTGAAAATGGTTATAACTGAAAGGACAAGTAGCGTGAGTAAGTGTGGATTTTCATGCTAGAATTGGTCATAACCAAGAGCTTGTGTACCGCCAGCAAAGGAAAAAGAAGTTTTTAAACACTGACACTAGTAGAAAAAATATTTTTAATGACGGTGTTTAAACCACGGTTAAATGGGAAACCATGGTTTAAAGTTTATAAACCACGGTTATGATAGCAACCGTCATTTAAAATACACACCAGAGTGCATATACCACGGTTTTCGGAGAACCGTCGTATATAGGTTACTTATATACCACGGTTTTCAGGCCAACCGTGGTATATAGTACACGCCAGAGTCGATATACCACGGTTCTTGAAGAACCGTCGTATATAGGGTTTCTATATACCACGGTTTTGTTAAAACTGTCGTTTTTAGTCGTGGTCACAAAAATTTAAATGACGGTTCCTTGTTAGAACCGTGGTATATAGTCTCCGCGGGAATTCAAATTTTCGCCGAAAATTAACGCGGCTCTTTCTCTTTCTCTTATTATATATATTTTCTCCTCACTCTTTACAACCTACACTGTCGAACAAGGATGCTCTGCAACTCTTCTCCTTCTTCTTCTTCTTCTTCTTCTGCGCCTCTGTAATTTTTTCAACCCACCGGCGAACATCCATGCTCTTCGCCATACTAGAAAAAAAGGAACACATGCTGCGCCTCTGTAATTTTTGCAAACCTAACGGCGAACAAGGACATGCTGCACCTCTGTAATTTTGTGCAACCCTAACGGCGCTTCGCCCTCTCTCATTCTCTTTCACGGTAATTTGCAACCTACCGACGAACAAGGAACATAATGTAACTTCACTTATTTTTTTAGCAACCCTAATACACAAACAAGTAACATACATGTTCTGGCCTGTTCATTCTCTTCTGTTTGCGGAGAAATTACATTGAAGGCGGCGGCGTTTAATCGCCGGCGAACTGGGAAAAAAAAACACAGACTATAAACCATGGTTTTACGTATAACCGTGGTTTATTATTGATTATTATAGGCTTTATACCACGGTTTTAAGTAAAACCGTCATTTATAATGCACTATATACCACGGTTCAGACTCCCAACCGTGGTATAAAGTCAGTGAATGCTCGGGGAGAAGGGGTCTTAAACGACGGTTTCAACAAACCGTGGTTTTTTTCGCTTACTTTAAACCACGGTTATGAACCGTCGTTTATCTCAATTTGTGAATATACGACGTGAGCATAAACCACGGTTCCTAACCGTGGTATATAAGCAAAATAACCGTGGTTAAAAACATTTTTTCCACTAGTGTGATATTTCGATTTCAAACAGAGGCAGAGCCTAAATGTAGAGTATAAAAACTGTTTTTCAGATTTGGATAGAGGAACTAAAACAATAGCCATTCGTACTACTGCCTCTTCATCAATATTAATGAGCTTATAGCGGAGGATATATATGAGCATTCACACATAGTGATAGCAAGGTTTTCACAACGAGCTCTTGATAAATATAATATTGCCTCATAGAATTTTGGTCGATATTGTCGAATAGTAGCAGAGTGTTTTGTTAAAGACAGATGAATGTTATCCTTGCATCCATGCAGAGACGGATCGAATTCTTAAATCAGCCGGAAAGTAATTGCATTTCTGGAAATCTAGAAGCGTAAATCTTGATAAGGGGTAATCATGCTTGTTTAATCACAGACATTATGTTATTATTTAAAGATTGATGAACTTATCTTAGTGATTTGCGTTCTCAGCTTTCCTCAGAGTTTATCATCTCTTCTCCATTCCGTCATTGATGCCGGATCGTAGTCTTGCTTACGCCTGGGTCTGAGCTAAGGGTAACGCCACTGATCTTAGCAGTCAGCTTTGGAAGTTCTCTCTTTTTCTTTGTCATCGGCTGTCTGATTTAGAATCTTGCTTGTGACATTTACTTCAAATCTTTGTTGGTTGCTGGTGCCCGATCGTAGATAGTTATTGTCTGGTCACAGTGAGATGGTTGCGCCCGGTCATGGGGAGAGGTTGCGCCCGGTTGCGGTGAATTCGTTCCCGGTCGATGCCTTGAATTTATGCTTTGAGCTTGGGTTTGAGATTCCGGTCTTAGTCTGGAAGGAGGACGTCGCTTGGCTTTGAGTCGAGGATATCGTCTAGTCTTGAATTGAGTCGCCCAGAGGACGTCACTTGACATGCCCGGTTACTTTGGAAGACGACGACCGAAAGGCAACAACCGGAAGCAACGATTGGTTACTTTGGAGGATGATGACCGGAAGGTGATGACCGGAAGCAACAACTAGTTACTTTGGAGGATGACGACTGGAAGGCAATGACCGGAAGCAACGACCGGTTACTTTGGAGGATGATGACCGGAAGGCAATGACCGGAAGCAACGACCGGAAGCAAAAACGGTTACTTTGGAGGATGATGACCGGAAGGCAAACGACCAGAAGCAACGACCGGAAGCAACGACCGGTTACTTTGGAGGATGACGACCGAAAGGCAAACGATCGGTCACTTTGGAGGATGACGACCGGAAGGCAACGCCCGGTCATTGGGACAAAAACGCTGCCGGATCGCTTGTAGGACATCACCCGATCGCTTGAAGGACGGCATCCGGTCTTAAATCAAAACAACGACTGAGTAGCTTCGCGTACGGATTTGAGCTGGGTCGCTGCCTGCGCCAGGTGTAGCAGGTTGCTTGATTGATTTGAGAAACGACGCCGAAGTTGTCCAAATTCACCGGGAGATTGAGACACCATCCGGTCCTATATTCTACCCCGTCCCCGTCTTGGATTCCACTTAGCTTGATTATCATCTGCACCTTCCTGAACGATTCTTTATCTTTACTGCCTATTATCTCCTTGAAGATCAAGATCTGACTCTTCGTAGTATGTCGATGCCCGGACCCAACTGCACCTAGACTTACTAGGAGGTTGAGATACTGCCCGGCCCTATAAGCCACCAGGTCTGAGTTGGAATGTAAGGAACACTATTACACAACTTGGATCGTGAAGCTTCAAACGCGATCATTGTTGCCTGGCTGATTGTCGTCTGAAACAAGCCTTTTGCCATCGCCTAAACCCCTACATAACGCCAATCTCCCCGAGATTGATCACACCTATCTCTGTCCAATCTTGACTTAGTTGCCGGTTGAGGCTTTTTGACTGATTTCACTTTACGACTTCTTATTTAACACGTAAGGCATCGCCCGGATGAAGCCAGTTTCTTGCTTATCCTCATCATTCTCGGTAATTTTAAGTTTAATCAGACGGTAACACGAGGAGCAAATGTGAACTAGTCAATTTGATTCATCAAATCAGGATGAAGAAAGAGCTTCCCTGCTTTAAGAGTTGAAGAGTGTAGATTCAGATTAAGACGAAAACGGAAGATTTGGGATCCAGATCGACTCTTCGTGATATGACCAAGCATCAGTTGGATATCTTCATGTCCCCTTCTTTTTCCTCAACCTTTGAATGCCGGAAGCTTTAGGGATCTGTTTTGATTTTGTTGAGACGGAC
The DNA here is from genome assembly GCA_023374045.1 of Limonium bicolor. NCBI lineage: Eukaryota > Viridiplantae > Streptophyta > Magnoliopsida > Caryophyllales > Plumbaginaceae > Limonium > Limonium bicolor. The sequence continues at coordinate 528,008,032 of CM041776.1, forward strand.
TTTGTGGATGGGGTACCATCGTGACCGATTCGTGCTTCATCGTCGTGAGAGTAACTCTTTAGATTTATAGTTTCCAGTTTATGCTTCCCTTTTCGATCGAGCTCCCTTTAGAATCTGGATTTGTTGACGGATTTTGATGTTGCTTCTGATTTGTGTAGAAAAAGGACGATTTCGAATGGTGAGAACTGGTCCAAGTTCGATCGACATGATGATGTCATGATTCTACCTCCTTATGCTTCAATATACAATAAGAAATTTCTGGGAAGAGCTTTTAGATCTCCCAATCTCTTCTTCTGTCGCTTGCTGTTGAAATTGAGCCATAAACGATGTGAAGATGAAAGTAGGTGAATCGAACTTGAGGTTGATCTTTCTCGTAGATATTATTCTTAATATTCTCGATCGAATTGGCTTGCCGGTGGCTTTCTTTTGGATCGTGGATGAATCGTGGTTACCATTGTTGGTTGTTCGTTTCCCACATACGGCGCCAAATGAAAACATATAATTGGTCCCTCCAATTCACTAATGAGTAGATGGAACTTCCACTCCGGCACTGGCATTGGCTGCACCATACCACCAGGCCGTCGGTGCTCAAACTTGACCTTCTGACAAGTGAGACACCTCAACACATAGTCATTCACATCCTTTTTCATTCCAGTCCACCAAAAAATCTTTTCATACCTTTATACATCTTGAAGCTCCGGGGTGAATCGAAGTCGTAGAACAATGGGTCACTCAGTATCCGCTCCTTCAGCTCAGCGCTACTCCTCGGTATACACAACCGGCCATTAAGCCTAATCAGGTCATCATCGTGGAGTCTGAAGTCGTACTTCTGACCCTCGAATGTGCCATCAATAAGCTTCTGTCTAATTCTCCACCATATACTGATCCGTCATCTGAGCACTCCGCACCTCTTCAACCAAGCCAGTATGAGAGACTAGCGAATGAGAGAGAGTGTGCTCGGCGAATCACAATGCGTCAGCTACCACGTTTGCCTTACCCTCCTTGTACTGTAAATTGATGTCATAATCATTTAAGAATTAAACCCACCTTCTCAGCCTCATGTTCAACTCCTTCTGAGTGAACAAGTATTTCAAACTCTTGTGGGCGGAATAGATTGTCACGCTTACCCCATACAAATGATGTCGCCATATCATCAGTGCGAAGATAAATGGCCCCCAATTCTAAATCGTGGGTAGGGTAGTTCTCCTCCCTTCTTCAGCTGTCGGGAGGCGTAAGCACGACCTTCCCGTGTTGCATCAACACACAACCCATACCCCTGCCTGATGCGTCGCAATAGACCTCAAAACCATCTGGACCGTCTGGTAATGTCAGAACCGGTGCAGATGTCAGAGCATCCTTGAGACTCGTGAAAGCCACTCTCACAGTCGACTGTCCACTCGAATGGTGCATCCTTTTTCATCAAGGAAGTCATCGGCTTCGAGACACTAGAGAAGTCCTTCACAAACCTCCTATAATAACCTGCCAGACCGAGGAAGCTCCTGATGTCGGTAACTGTCTTCGGCCTAGGCCAGGTGCGCACTGCATCTATCTTTGCCGGATCAATAGCGATCCCGGCCTCAGAAAGAAATCACATGTCCAAGGATGATACTTGGTTCAACCAAAATTCACACTTAGAAAATTTAGCGTACAGCTGATTCTTTCTCAATGTCTGCAATACATCTCTCAGGTGGCTTTCATGCTCACCTCTCGATTTCGAATATACAAGTATGTCATCGATGAAGACTACCACTGATTTGTCCAACTGATCTTGGAACAAACGGTTCATTAAGTCCATGAACTTTGCTGGTGCATTTGACAAGCCAAACGGCATAACTGTGAACTCATAATGCCCATACCTAGTCTGAATGCTGTCTTTTCGATATCACTGTCACGGATGGCAATCTGGTGGTATCCAGAACGTAGGTCTATATTGGAGAACACTGATGCTCCCCTCAGCTGATCAAAAAGATCGTCGATGCGTGGTAAGGGTAACGGTTCTTCACCGTAACAGCATTCAGCTCCCGATAATCGATACATAGGCGGAGGCTACCGTCCTTCTTCTTCACGAAGAGGACGGCGCTCCCCATGGTGGACACTAGGCGGATGAAGCCTTGTCGAGTAGGTCTCAGCTGCTCCTTGAGCTCTGTCATCTCTGCTGGAGCCATACGGTAAGGTGCCTTCGCAATGGGTCCGGTGCCCGGAACTAGATCAATCTCAAACTCAACCTCTCGTGCTGGCGGCATGCCCGGCAGTTCCTTAGGAAAGACGTCAGGAAACTCTGACACTACGGCACATCTGGGCAAACTCAGGGTCTCTCTCTATGTCCTGGACATAGCAGAGGTATACATCATTTCCTCGTCGCAACTCACGATACATGGCCATGGCGGTGATGATCTGTGTCGAAGGCTCCTGGGCCTCTGGCGGTATGATATAGTAACCCCAGATGGACTCCTAAGAAGCAGTCGATGCTCGGCACATAGGATTCTACCCTTGTACCGCTCCAACCAGTTCATCCCGACAATCACATCAAAACCTAGTCCGTCGAACTCTATCAAGTCGATCGGAAACTCCTCATCATGATTCGAACAACAGCATCTCGGTAGTAGCGGGTACACCTGATCTGCCTTTCGACGGGAGAGTGACCACGAGTCTGGCATCTCTTCACCGTCTAACCCCAGCCTCTTCGCAAATGCTAGCGAAATAAATGTGTGTGTGAGGCTCCAGAGTCGAACAAGATCGATGCATCCACGCCATTCACTGGAAAGGTACCGGTGAGGATTGTGCCGCTCTTGCCGGCTTCTGCCTTATTGCAGACATCAGTATACCTCCCGTTCCGAGTGCACAGCCTAATTCATTGGCAAACTCATAAGTATACGGTAGTAACAACACGTTGATACACTCCAAAACAACATTCCTTTATTCATTAACACGTCTTTACACCACAAGTTGGTTACATTGTAGACATGGCTTAGATATAGCTCCTTTGTCAAACCACTGGCTTAATGCATTACATGATTACACAAGGCTCAAAACTGCCTGAAGTCAAATTCAAACGTCCGGGTTTCAGATGGTGGCATTTACCACTGTCGATGGTGCGGTATTCAATTTGATCTTCTTGATACCGTGGTATAACATCCTTGATTGTCCTCCCATGATAAAACATCACCTGATTCAACACTAGCTTCTTGCGAGATCACCACGCTTCTGCTCGCCGTACAAAACACAGCGGTATCACCAATGGACCAAGACACCACGGGTACTCCCTTACTTAGAGACTCGGGTGACTCGTCCTATCTTGTGTAACCCTAACCGTCCACCTTTCTGGTAGAAGTTCACAATGCATAAGTCTGCTTCCACGTTCGGAATCGGTTCCGATTCTAGTTGCTGAGCAATTCCCACGGTGTGGTTAACAACCGTAAGGAACTCCTCAGGTATTCCTGGTACAGTAGCTTCATCTTCAGCTCGTACATCCTGATATGACTTGGGTAGGGATTCCAGTCCTTACCCATGCACATCATCTTCAGCTTCATCTTCGAACCGCTCGGGTATTCGGGGTGTAGAAACCTCCTGGTGCTGCTCCAAGTTCGTTACAACGTCTGATGATGTGGATTTGTGCTTCCGGTGTCAGGTATCCATTTAAGAGTATCATACCTGGTTGGATAAACTGACATTGCTCCAGTGGGAATTCGGTGATGCTGATGGTGGTCTCTTCAGGTTTGGTGTGGGCGGGATTGGATAACAGATATTGAAGGTTCCTAAGTTTCAAATTGCCTAACTTTAGGTGTTTTCCACATTATATTCTAATTCTTTACTTATATGTTTATACCCTTAGACTTGCTAACACTCATGCATGAAATGCGGTAAGCAATCACTTTTTCATTTAACAGTTTAGGCGGTACCTGGTCTCGAAGAGGATCCTGGTGCCTCAGACGGTCCACCACATTCAGGGCGGCCTTGCCGGACCCCGTACCCTTCCCCTTCTGGGATTCAGTGTACTTCTTGTCAGAAGTCTGCTGAATGATCGCCTTCGGGCCCTCAGTGGTCGTGGTAGTATTACCCTTCCACTGCCCCTTTGGCTTGTAGTTCTGCTGTTGGGATTCGTCCAACACCAAATTCACGGTGCCCATCTTCTGGCAGTGACGGCACCTAACATCATTCCCCTTGCAGTCTTTGCCGGGGTGGTGGTCTCCATTGAACCACTTACAGTAAAAGTGGCGCTCCGGTCCAGAACCCGCGCTAGCTGCTACAACAACACACAATCAATACTCACTTTCCATCTTATCAACATACACCTCAACTAGATACACATGATTAAGTAATTACCCTAGGCGGGTAGGAGCGTAGAGGCTTCGCCGCATACGCATACGTGAGCTTCAGTGGCTCATTAGCTGTGGTGGTCTGGGCTTGGCCCTTGTCACCCTGGTACTGACCCTTCAGGGGCTGAGGGTAGGGTTTCTTCTTCTTCCCTCCCCCATACCTTGCTGACTCTGGCCCTCGTTGGTGGCCTTGCGCTTGTGCGCATTCTCCTCGTCCCTCAGACGGACGGTAATTTCAAACCTTAGCAGCGGCATGATAGCACTCCTGAATTTTAGGATGTCAGTCATGCCCCGCAAAAACAACTTACCAACTCACATTAACATTCAATCAAGGTACAGATTGATTCACAACAAAGTACTCCAATTACCTGCAAGGTAGTATACTCAGTTGGCCCCATCCCGTAGCGGAGACGGTGGCTAAGTCCATTGTAGAACCGGTTCACCAACACTCGGTTCGAGTACCCAAGGTATGGTAACAGGTGGATAAGGCCGTGAATGCGGTTTAGTATTCATCAACCGACATTATCCCCTGCCTCAGACTGTCCAGCTCGAGGCGCTTGGCCTCCTGCACATGTACAGTTTAATACTTGCTCGCAGTAGAGCCGTGTACTCCCTCCAACCAAACTCAGGATCAGCTATCCTGTCCTCTTTCACCAACTTCCACCAACTGTGTGCCGTACCCTTCAAGTAATAAGCGGCAAGACGGACTTTAGATTCAGCAGGCTGCCAAGGTCTCGTAGGCGGTCTCTAGTTCGGAGATGTACGCCTCCAGCTTTCGAGGATCAGTCTCCCCATTGAATGATGGCGGTCTCAGATCAGCCAACGCCTTGACCCAATTGGTCTCTCGTGGCGCGGTGGTGGGTGGTGGCTGAACTCCGGGCTGTTGCCCTTGCTGTATAGTAGCGACCAAATCGGGTACCAACTGGGCTACGGCGGCTGCAACTGCCTCAGCCATGTAGTCGTAGTATGTAGTAATCATCGCCCTGGTCACCCATACCTTCAGTACCGCCCCGCGGCCTCTACCTCGTGGTCTACCTGCCATCTGAATTCATATGAACATTTCATTAGCATTATGCTTGCACACTTATCGGTCCAATGGTTATAGCATCTTCCCGACAACCAGGTAATTCCACACTTAGTTAGTGGTTAACCTTTCCAAATCTGTTCACTTAGGTATCAGTAGCTAGGTTTCCTAACTCGGTATGTCCCTAAGCTCGGTATTCTAGTCATCAGAGCGATACTTCGCTCTGATACCACTTTTTTGTAACACCCCTACAACGCTCCTAACAATTACCGAAATCGTAGCGGAAATAACCAACCAAACAATAACTAAACGCTTTGGTGTTACAACGCCGTTAGCCACCCACGTGGTTAACTAGGCAGAATAAATACAAGTGTATCGGTCTGATGATCAGACTCCCGAGCATAGAATCTAACATCCATATATAAACATAACCAACCATACCGAGTATTTAATTTACACACACACCTACAAACCATAATCATCACACTGTTTAACAACGGTACCAAAATGTAATGCCTCGGGAGCACAGGCGCATCCCGGGCTCAACAACCAATATAGCAAAAGTACATCAACGACCTAGGATCTAGAGCCACTGCTTCTTCGATCCTCATCCTGTAATAATATGGAGCCCCCGAGGGGTTAGCAACCTTGCTGGTATGGCTAACGCGCAGCCCATCGGCTACCGGGATACGCGCCAACCAATTGTCATAATAACATGGCATTCATTTTAGAACATCCAACATATATATATATACACCATAGCATAGCAAGGGAAATTGCATAGCATCATAACAATACATAACACCATAAAATCGGTCCTCACAAGGAACCTTCCACCATAGTTAGTATACCATGTGAGCCTAGAGATTTTTACCAATCCCGTGTTAAGCTCGTTACAAACCTCGTTACCGTCCAGTTATATAGAACGGTTAACTTGTACCCAAGGTGTGTCGGATATAGTAATCCCAAGCACACCGAAATAACATAACGTATGCCTCTATGGCCCGACGTGAGTCAGTAACTAGCTTTGGATAAGCTAAGGGAAGGTAGAAACCAAATTGGAATACACCTATACATACACCAAGAGAGCCGAACCGGATTGATATCGACCCCCATCCATCACACGCGTGGCCGGAACAACCGGACTCCTCACTCCCCCGATTAGCACTTGTTAGTGATCACACAATATTTTGTAAAGTCACATACAAGCAAACATTTAGGTCTTGTTAGACAACCAAGGGAAAGGAGTCACACACCTTACAACATCTTAATGAACAACTGTAAACTCTTTTCATGCCTTAATCTTATAAGGTCAAACACACAGAAAAGCAAACAACATCCAAGCCGGTGTAAACGGTAGCAGCAGACTGCAAAGAAAACCATACCTTGGTCCTTGCCTCGTTTCGTTTCCACCTTGAGAGAATCCTAAACACATTAGTAACGTCGTTTAATTAACGCACTAGTCCATTATTAACATTATCTACTCAACATTACCAGTTTATTTTTATTTTACACTTGTTACCACTTTTCATCCTTTTAATTGCCTTTAAAACCCACCTAACATGTCTTACATAACCTTATAATATCATTACTAACCAACTACCATTTTTAGATAACAATTCCCATCTTAAAACAATAATTTTTTTGGTCCATACAGTGGCCTGTCCGAACTTGTGTCCGAGCTTCCAAGTTTGGACACAAGCCGTGATTTTAGACAGAAAAAACAGACACACGTCCGAACTTATGTCCGGACTTCGGAAGTTCGGACTTGAGCCGAGAAAAATTTAGACAGAAATCCGAGCGTCCGAACATGTGTCCGGACTTCCCAAGTTCGGACACAGTTCGAGGATAATCCTAAGGATGGGTGGGTACGTCCGAACATGTGTCCGGACTTCCCAAGTTCGGACACTATTCGCGAGTGAGAATTTCTTTACCCAACAGGGCCTGTCCGAACTTCCACATCCGGACGGAAGTTCAGACAAGGCATTATACTCCAATTTCTAAGCCTTTAAACACTTAACCAAATTTCCCCAAGGCCTCCAACACTTATAGTATCCTCTCCTTAAGTTTCTAAGTGGTATTCCTTGTCTATTCTAGTCATTATACCAAGACATATCTTCTACACAACATTATTACTTAAACTCATTTCTTACAAACTAAAACTCTTTATGTCATCATTGAAATCTCTCTTTTCTAAGCTTGTACTTTCTCCTTATTTTAACATCATCTCTTAAGCATTAATTCTCACAACTAACTCCTTATATCCTTCTTGAACTCTTTTCCTAGTGTACACTTCTCCTTATTTTACCAAAGTTTGCTAGGTATTTACCTAAGTCCCAAAGTGACTTTGGTACTTACTAATCTCAAGATCATGCCTAAGTCCTTATTACACTCTAAAGTACTTCCTAGTTCATCAAATTCCTTTAAAACATCATGAACTCCTTATTCATTTCCTACATTTTCTAACTCACCAAACCTTATGTAAACACTTAGAACTTCTTACTTCTTACCTAAATTTTGGCATGGATTCCCCTAGAACATTACTAAGCCTAAACACTTTGCTTTCTCCATTAAACACACAAGAACATCTAGAATCACCAAGACACTCTCATATACAACTTCACCAAATTCACATAACTACATTACAATATAGTGCATAATTTAAATTGCATGGCACTTAGGCCCTTAAAATGCATGGCTCTTAGGCCCTTAAAGTGCTTAAATCATAAACACTGAATTTCCACAATATATATGCCTTTAACCTGCGATTACATACAACAAGGCATATGTTATTTTACTAGTCTCCTTGAGAACACTTTACTAAGTCATTCACCATTTGCTCTTTAGGTAGTTTTAATAAGCATTTATAAGCTCATTACTCCTAAGGCATTAAACAACATTAGGTTAGTAGATTTACCTATTTTCCAAAACACTTCCTCCTTGTTTCCTTACAAAACCGTATGGTATTTCGATTCCTTGTCAAGCTCTAAACAATATACAAACACCATAATGAGTATTCAAGCTTTGAGCTTCATCTCATTTTAAACCCTAATTTACATTGTTTCAAAAACATTAATGTAGTTGTTTTACCTGATCTTTGAAGGGAGTTTGAATATATCACAAGAGAGGACTCCACCTAGTCCATGAAGAGTTGAAATGAAGCTAGAACAAAGTCACACAAAGAGCTATATCAATGTGTATTTTCGGTCAAGGTAAGAACATGGAGGAAACATGATTTTTCTTTGGATTCCTTACCTAGAAGCAAAGGAGATCAACAATATGTCAAAATACAAGCTCAAGCTCCTTCAATGGGGAACACCTTGGCACCGAAATGGGGCTTGGAGTTTTGAGAAGATAGGAATGAAGAGCTTGATGAGGAAGAGATTGGTGTGGTCTTAGAATTTGATTTGGACAAGTGGGCTTGATTTAGCAAGAGGTCAAAGGTGGAGTTACTATGGTGGTAGTAGTATTACCGAGAGAGAGCAGCAAGAAGGAAGAAGAAGAAGATTGTTGTGACCGGGAAATGGAAAAGAAAGGAAAAAAGAGAGAATGAGATAGAATTGCTTTTAAGAGATATTTATGCTTATAAAGTAAAAAGTAAGTTTAATTAGTTTTCTTTACTTACTTATTATATCAAACTAGAGAGTGGTGAGTCACCACACTTAAAAACCGGCCCCTTATATTATAATGAGGAATTTTAGTCTTTGTTTGTCAATTTATTACTAATACAACATATGTTATAAACTAGCTTATAAAAATCACTATTCACCTAAACAAGGCACTTAGAAGTGAAATTTTTGATTTCCCATTAATATAGCCACCCAAATGTGATACTATATAGTACACATATATATTTAAGAGTAATGATGGGCATTTAGCCACTCAAAACTCATTTACAAGACAATTTTCAAAAATGTGCTTTAAGACTTCTTAAAGCACATTTGTGTTTTAAATTGTTTTCAAGCTTGGTTTTCTTTGGTAATTGGTTTAATATGTTCATTAGTATATAAATGAGGTCTTGGTAAGTTCATTAGGTCTTAACCAAGCTTATCCCAAGCTTAGAGCACATTTTAGCTCTTATTGACTTTAAAGCACATTTTGTGTTTTCTTTGTTTAAATTTGTTTACTAGTGTTTCTAAGACTCTTTTTAGTCTTAATAAATCATGTTTTAATGTTAACCATCATACCAAGGGGGGTATTTCAAATGTAAACTCTACACTAAACTGTCATACATATCTAAATCTGATTCCCCTTAAAAAATAAAACACCTTAGGTAAGTAATTTACCTTGTTCTTTTCAAGCTTTAAAAACTTTCTTCCTTAGGTTTTTCCTTCCTCAATCTCGGTCACCCATATATATCTCCTTGCCAATGTTCTAACCAATATCCAATGACTCCAATGAGTACTAGATAATACCTTAACCCTAGGGAACAACCCAAGGTTAAAATATGTTTTAGGTATTAAGGTGATTGTGTTTTACTTGGTTTCTCAAGACCAGCTTGGATATGAAGCAAGAAGGACCTCCTCATCCTTTGAAGAGTAGAAAACAACTAGAACAAGGCATTAAAATGAAGCCTCATGAGCATAAATTTTCGGTCAAGAGAAAAGTGATGGAAACCTAGATTTTCTTTACATTCTTTACCTTAAGAGAATGGAGAAGCCAATGGAGTCTCCAAACTTGAATTTCCTCCTTATAATGGTGGTTTGGCATGGCACCCAAATCAAAGTTTGGAGTTTTGAAAAGATAGAAAGAGAGAGCTTGAGCTAACTAAGAGGAATATGTAATTTATTTGGTTTTGGAGAGCTAAAATGAGTAAGTGTGTGCAAGAGAAGGTGGAGCTAGCATGGAGTTGCTCTTCACGTTAATGGAGAAGGGAGAGAGCTTGAGAAAACGTGGGAACAAGAGAGAATGAAGAGGTGAGGAGAGAGATGATTAAAGGTAAGATATTTATCTTTGTAAAGTGAATAGTATTTGCTTTATAACTGTTTATTTGCTTAATGATCATAAAGGTGGTCACTCACCTTATAAAAAAACCAGCCCCCATTAAGTAACAAGGGTACTTACGTCATTGTTGACCAATATCTCACTTATATTGACTTATGTTATAAACTAGCTTAATTAAGTGATATAGACTTCCAAATGTGATAATATATAGTACAAATGTTAATTAAAGAGTAATGATGGACATTTAGCCATTCAAACTCATTTACAAGACAATTTTTCAAAAACGTGCTTTAAGACTCCTTAAAGCATTTTGTGTTTTTAACTAGTTTTCAAGCTTGGTTTTCTTTGTAATTGTGTTTTTAAAATGACAATAGGATATTAATAAGGTCTTAGAACAATATTTGGGTACTCACCCAATTCTCTCCAAGCTTAGAGCACGTTTTTGCTTAAAACTGCTCTTTTGGTGTTGCCTTATATTTTCTTTGATTAGAAATGTTTCTTAATGTTTCTAAGGCATTATTTACTCCTTATATCTTAGTTATCATCATTTAAACACCATATCTAGTTTGGGGTATTTCAATCTACCCCCTTAAAAGAACTTTGTCCTCAAAGTTCACATATGTGCTTAACAATTCACGGTACTCAATTCCTTAATCTTACACCACATCTTATATTCACATTCACACATCTCAAGACTCAAAGGTCAATCTCAAATACTATTCATAAGTATTATACATAACTCAACTAACACCAAAGTGTAGCAACTTTACACAAACTCACATCTTAACAACCAAACAACGACAAACATGATCATTTCCTAACTCAAAAAGCAAGGAAGCTCTACCCCCCTTAAAAAAGGGGTACGCCCCGTACCCTATACAGACGATCTAGTCAGTAAACAAAGAAGGGTACTTCGCCCTCATCTTATCCTCTAATTCCCACGGGCCTCTTCCGACATCTTGGTTAGACCAGAGAACCTTCACCAGTCGCACTGACTTGTGGCGAGGGTCCCTAGTCTTACTGTCCAAGATTCTCTGAGGAGTCTCCACTGATCTCATATTTGGTTCTAAGGTAACCTCTCAGGTTCTAACACATGGGAGGGGTGGTTGCATGTATTTCTTTAGCTGTGAAACGTGAAAAAACAGCATGATGGAATTTACCCAGCTGAGCAGGTAAATTTAACCTGTAAGCAACCGGGCCCACCCGCCTCCGTAATCATAAGGACCAACAAATTCGGGCTTAATTTGCCCTTCTGCCCAAACCTGAATACACCCTTCATCGGTGAAACTCGCAGAAATACCTGGTCACCCACCGCGAACTCCAGGTCCGTCGTCGAACATCAGCATACGACTTCTGCCTATCTTGAGCAGCTTTCATGGTCTCCCTGATTTGTTGAACTTCAGCCTTAACTTGTTCTAAAATTCTGGTCCTATAATGACCGTCTCACTAGACTCATCCCAGCAGAGCGGTGTACGACATGGTCTACCGTACAACGCTTGAAAAGGTGCCATCTTGATCGAAGCGTGATAGCTGTTGGTTGTATGAAAAACTCGATCAGATGTAGTCTGTCAATCCAACTGCCCTGGAAGTCTAAGGCACTGCCCTCAGCATGTCTCGAGTGTCTGAATAGTTTGCTCAGTCTGACCATCTGTCTGAGGATGGAACGCGGTACTCAGCTTGAGTTCTGTACCCAACGCTTCTCTAGTAGCTCTCCAATACCTCGAAAGGAATCTGGTATCTTGTTTGACAATATGTGTCTTCGGTATCCCGTGATGTCTCATGATTTCTTTCTCAAATAACTCAGCTAATTTGGTCACCTTCCAAGTATCCTCATCGGTATGAATCGGGCTACTTTGGTAAGGCGATCCACCACCACCATATCATGTTGAGACCTCCCCTAGCAGGTGGAAGTCCAACTACAAAGTCCGTGGAGATATCATGGAACTTCCATTCCAAAACTGCATCGATTGTACCATTCCCAGTCGTCGGCGCGAATTTCACCTTCTAGCATGTGAGACACCTCAAGACAAACTCGGTAACATCTGTCTTCATCCCCGACCACCTGAAGTATCTCTTCATGTCTTTATACATTTTAGAGGCTCCTGGGGATGGAAATGCGAGAACAGTGTGATTCTCTGAGTATACGGTCGTTCAGATCAGTGTTGCCCCGCGGTATGCATAACCGGCCCTTAAGTCTGATCATATCATCATCATGAAGTCTTAAGTCGTATTTCTGACTCTCAAAGGTACCATCTGGAGCTTCTGTCTGACCTCTCTCATGTACTCATCTGTCCTGAAGGCGAATCACCCGTCATTGTTTGCTTCTTAGTGTTTATATGTATAGGGTACGGGGCGTACCCCTTTTAAGGGGGGTAGAGCCGTTTCGGTTATGGTTGTGTACGACATGTATATGTATACATTGTCTATGTTATGTTACAGACCGTTGTGTCTGAATGGTATTATGTGGTTTGGACCTTGAGTCCGTTGTGGTGTAAGAATGATGGTAGTATTGGAAATGATGTTTTGGAAGTGTGGTGTTATAAGATTTTCCCCGTGTTCTAATATTAAGATATGTGGGAAGTATGAACTTTGGGGACAAAGTTCTTTTAAGGGGGGTAGATTGAAATACCCCAAACCTTGGTATGTTGGTTAAACATTAAAACATGATTTATTAAGACTAAAAAGAGTCTTAGAAACACTAGTAAACAAATTTAAACAAAAGAAAACACAAAATGTGCTTTAAAGTCAATAAGAGCTAAAATGTGCTCTAAGCTTGGATAGCTTGGTTAAGACCTAATGAACTTACCAAGACCTCATTTATATACTAATGAACATATTAAACCAATTACCAAAGAAAACCAAGCTTGAAAACAAGTTAAAACACAAAATGTGCTTTAAGAAGTCTTAAAGCACATTTTTGAAAAATTGTCTTGTAAATGAGTTTTGAGTGGCTAAATGCCCATCATTACTCTTAAATATATATGTGTACTATATAGTATCACATTTGGGTGGCTATATTAATGGGAAATCAAAAATTTCACTTCTAAGTGCCTTGTTTAGGTGAATAGTGATTTTTATAAGCTAGTTTATAACATATGTTGTATTAAGTAATTAAATTGACAAACAAAGACTAAAATACCCTCATTATAATATAAGGGGGCGGTTTTCTAAGTGTGGTGACTCACCACTCTCTAGTTGATATAATAAGTAAGTAAAGAAAACTAATTAAACTTACTTTTTACTTTATAAGCATAAATATCTCTTAAAAGCAAATTCTATCTCATTCTCTCTTTTCCTTTCTTCATTTCCCACGGTCACAATCTTCTTCTTCCTTCCTTCTTGCTGCTCTCTCTCGGTAATACTACTACCACCATAGTAACTCCACCTTTGACCTCTTGCTAAATCAAGCCCAGTTGTCCAAATCAAATTCTAAGACCACCAATCTCTTCCTCTCATCAAGCTCTTCATTCCTATCTTCTCAAAACTCCAAGAGCCCCATTTCGGTGCCAAGGTGTTCCACCATTGAAGGAGCTTGAGCTTGTATTTTGACATATTGTTGATCTCCTTTGCTTCTAGGTAAGGAATCTCAAAGAAAAATCATGTTTCCTCCATGTTCTTACCTTGACCGAAAATACACATTGATATAGCTCTTTGTGTGACTTTGTTCTAGCTTCATTTCAACTCTTCATGGACTTGGTGGAGTCCTCTCTTGTGATATATTCAAACTCCGTTCAAAGATCAAGGTAAAACAACTACATTAATGTTTTTGAAACAATGTAAAATTAGGGTTTACAATAAGATGAAGCTCAAAGCTTGAATACTCATTATGGTGTTTGTATATTGTTTAGAGCTTGACAAGGAATCGAAATACCATACGGTTTTGTAAGGAAACAAGGAGGAAGTGTTTTGGAAAAGAGGTAAATCTACTAACCTAATGTTGTTTAATGCCTTAGGAGTAATGAGCTTATAAATGCTTATTAAAACTACCTAAAGAGCAAATGGTGAATGACTTAGTAAAGTGTTCTCAAGGAGACTAGTAAAATAACATATGCCTTGTTGTATGTAATCGCAGGTTAAAGGCATATATATTGTGGAAATTCAGTGTTTATGATTTAAGCACTTTAAGGGCCTAAGAGCCATGCATTTTAAGGGCCTAAGTGCCATGCAATTTAAATTATGCACTATATTGTAATGTAGTGTGAATTTGGTGAAGTTGTATATGAGAGTGTTCTTGGTGATTCTAGATGTTCTTGTGTGTTTAATGGAGAAAGCAAAGTGTTTAGGCTTAGTAATGTTCTAGGGGAATCCATGCCAAAATTTAGGTAAGAAGTAAGAAGTTCTAAGTGTTTACATAAGGTTTGGTGAGTTAGAAAATGTAGGAAATGAATAAGGAGTTCATGATGTTTTAAAGGAATTTTGATGAACTAGGAAGTACTTTAGAGTGTAATAAGGACTTAGGCATGATCTTGAGATTTAGTAAGTACCAAAGTCACTTTGGGACTTAGGTAAATACCTAGGCAAACTTTGGTAAAATAAGGAGAAGTGTACACTAGGAAAAGAGTTTCAAGAAGGATATAAGGAGTTAGTTGTGAGAATTAATGCTTAAGAGATGTTAAAATAAGGAGAAAGTAGCAAGCTTAGAAAAAGAGATTTCAATGATGACATAAAGAGTTTTAGTTTGTAAGAAATGATGTTTAAGTAATAATGTTGTGTAGAAGATATGTCTTGGTATAATGACTAGAATAGACAAGGAATACCACTTAGAAACTTAAGGAGAGGATACTATAAGTGTTGGAGGCCTTGGGGAAATTTGGTTAAGTGTTTAAAGGCTTAGAAATTGGAGTATAATGCCTTGTCCGAACTTCCGTCCGGATGTGGAAGTTCGGACAGGCCCTGTTGGGTAAAGAAATTCTCACTCGCGAACAGTGTCCGAACTTGGGAAGTCCGGACACATGTTCGGACGTACCCACCCATCCTTAGGATTATCCTCGAACTGTGTCCGAACTTGGGAAGTCCGGACACATGTTCGGACGCTCGGATTTCTGTCTAAATTTTTCTCGGCTCACGTCCGAACTTCCGAAGTCCGGACATAAGTTCGGACGTGTGTCTGTTTTCTGTCTAAAATCACGGCTTGTGTCCAAACTTGGAAGCTCGGACACAAGTTCGGACAGGCCACTGTATGGACCAAAAAATTATTGTTTTAAGATGGGAATTGTTATCTAAAAAATGGTAGTTGGTTAGTAATGATATTATAAGGTTATGTAAGACATGTTAGGTGGGTTTTAAAGGCAATTAAAAGGATGAAAAGTGGTAACAAGTGTAAAATAAAAATAAACTGGTAATGTTGAGTAGATAATGTTAATAATGGACTAGTGCGTTAATTAACCGACGTTACTAATGTGTTTAGGATTCTCTCAAGGTGGAAACGAAACGAGGCAAGGACCAAGGTATGGTTTTCTTGCAGTCTGTTGCCTACCGGTTTACACCGGCTTGGATGTTGTTTGCTTTTCTGTGTGTTACGACCTTATAAGATTAAGGCATGAAAAGAGTTTACAGTTGTTATACATTAAGATGTTGTAAGGTTGTGACTCCTTTCCCTTGGTTGTCTAACAAGACCTAAATGTTTGCTTGTATGTGACTTAACAAATATTGTGTGATCACTAACAAGTGCTAATCGGGGGAGTGAGGAGTCCGGTTGTTCCGGCCACGCGTGTGATGGATGGGGGTCGATATCATATCCGGTTCGGCTCTCTTGGTGTATGTATAGGTGGTATTCCAATTTGGTTTCTACCTTCCCTTAGCTTATCCAAAGCTAGTTACTGACTCACGTCGGGCCATAGGGGCATACGTATGTTATTTCGGTGTGCTTGGGATTACTATATCCGACACACCTTGGGTATAAGTTAACCGTTCTATATAACTGGACGGTAACGAGCTTAACACGGGATTGGTAAAAATCTCTAGGCTCACATGGTATACTAACTATGGTGGAAGGTTCCTTGTGAGGACCGATGTTATGGTGTTATGTATTGTTATGATGCTATGCAATTTCCCTTGCTATGCTATGGTGTATATATATATATGTTGGATGTTCTAAAATGAATGCCATGTTATTATGACAATTGGTTGCGCGTATCCCGGTAGCCGATGGGCTGCGCGTTAGCCATACCAGCAAAGGTTGCTGACCCCCTCGGGGGCTCCATATTTTATTACAGGATGAGGATCGAAGAAGCGGAGTGGCTCTAGATCCTAGGTCGTTGATGTACTTTTGGCTATATTGGTTGTTGAGCCCGGGATGCGCCTGTGCTCCCGAGGCATTACATTTTGGTACCGTTGTTAAACAGTGGTGGATGATTATGGTTTGTAGGTGTGTTGTAAATTAAATACTCGGTATGGTTGGTAATGTTTATATATGGATGTTAGATTCTATGCTCGGGAGTCTGATCATCAAACCGATACACTTGTATTTATTCTGCCTAGTTAACCACGTGGGTGGCTAATGGCGTTGTAACACCAAAGCGTTTAGTTATTGTTTGGTTGGTTATTTCTGCTGCGATTTCGATAATTGTTAGGAGCGTTGTAGGGGTGTTACAACATTAGAAAAGGGTTATATATGACCTAGGAGAAACAATGACTATGTTTGAGAACTTGTGACTAAGGAGCCAATGAGAAAAGAGATAGTCAAACAATGTTGAAATGAATTACAAGAAGCCTTTTATTTCAATGGGAGCCTTGTTGTGTGTATTCGCAGGTTAAAAGTAAATATATGTGGAAATTCAGTGGTTAAGATTATTGTCATTTAAGGGCCTAAGTGCCAAGCATTTAAGTTTGTGCACTATATGATGTTGTGGTGTAGTTTTGGTGTAAATTGTGTGTTAAGGTGTTGTGATGAGAATTTGAGAGATCTTGGTTGGTTGATGGAGAAAAACCAAGTGTTAGGATGTGCTATATACTAGAGAACCCATGGCAAAAATTTAAAGGAGAACTTAAGTGTTTAAGATGTTCGAAGGGAATTTAATGACTTTGGAAGTACTAGGAAGTTTTAGAGGTTGTCTCGATGAAAAAGGGGTGAGATAAAGTGTTTTGATGAGTTATAATGACTTAGGCATCACTATGAAGGATCTAGGAATTAAAAAGATTGTGTTTGGGTATTTAGGACTTAGGCCAATGTTGATAGAAGAAGCAAGGAAAACTTGGTAAGTTTGATGTGATTTAGTGTGAAACCTTGAGATGGTTTAGATAGAAACTAGAGTTTAGAATTTAAGGAAAACCTTGGAAAGTGTAAGATAGATGAAAGTGGTGTATATGGTGTGGCCAAGTTCATAAGGAGGGAACTTTGGGCTGGTAGAAGTGCTAGGTGAATGGGATGTTGAAATGTAGGAGAGGAATAAGTGTTAAGTGTTAGTAGTTGTTGTAAGAATTGTGTAAAGGATTGGGAATGAATTTGGAGGATGGTTTAAGATGAGTTTAAGGGTCTAAATGATGTTAGAACACATTGGATGGCTTGAGGAAAAGTTTAGTGAAGATTTGGCAAAGTTTGGGCATGTTTTGGTGGCGTCCGACCCAGGGGTCCGACCCAAGTTTGGGTCGGATGGCCTCTGTTTAACGCCAGGGAAAGGTTCTGGAATGGTCCGACCCAAAAGGTTGGGTCGGACATGGGTCGGACATGGAAGGTTTAGAAGACGGAAAAATTCCTGGAATGGTCCGACCCAGATGGTTGGGTCGGACGTGGGTCGGACATGTAGAGTTTTTCAAACTCGAAAATTACTGGAAGGGTCCGACCCAGAGGGTGGGTCGGACGGTGGGTCGGACGGCCCTTAACATAAAAAAAAAAGAAATTTTGAATTCTAAGAATGGTAATTGGTAATAAGGTATACTCTTGGTAGGGTGGTAGTGATTAGTACCCTAAGAACTTAAGGAATCAAGTTAAGATAAGTAAGAACCTTAATGTCTAAAGTTAAGTTTGTAAGTTAAGTGGTAAGGACTTAAGAGGATATTCATCGGGAATTTTTAAGGGATTAAGAGAGTTAAGTGAGGTGCAAATAACTAATGGCCTAAACATGAATCAATGTTTTAGGATTGGTGAATTGGGACTTGGAAGGAGATAAACCAAACGATCGTCGACGGTGAACGGTACATTCTTTCTTGTGACTTGCTTGCTAACGAGGTGTCCCTCGGCTTGTGCGCTATCTGTTTAATTGCTATGACTAAAACAAGATAAAGCATGCAACCGGTTATATTTGTTCTTGTTGTGTATGTGTTATTTTTACACTAACCCGCGAGACTCGAGATTGTTACTAACCAAGTTTAGTACTTACTGAGTTAAGAATAAGAGTTAAGTTTGGTGGTTGTTGGTTAATGCCCGTTAAGGCTTAGCTAGCACATAGTGATTAAGATTTCTACTAACTGGAACTTGAGTGAGGAAACCCGGGACCGATCTCCGGTCATGCATGCTAAGGAAAAAGGGGGACGGTATCTGAATCAGATCCGCCCTCCGCTTAAGGACTTGTCTTAGAACTTGTAGCCTAGGGCCGGTTGCCCGCTCAGCTACGTTGGACTCCCGTCTAGAGTAGGTGGCATTAAGATGGTGCGGTGGGATCACCTAAATCCCATGTTCGAATTAAGCTACAACCATTCCCTTCCAGGAACGGTTTGTATACTGAGACTAAGTTGAGATTAAGATTAAGGTAAGGTAAGGAACTGATATTAAGGAAATGAGGACTAAGGAGGGGGTTACTAACCCACTTAATAAGGGAACGCTTGAGTCGTTCATTGTTTGTGAACTATATATGTTCATCTGTGGTTATTGTTATTGAACTTCATATCATGCTTGTGTATGTAATCAATTTCCATGCTATCGACAATTAGTCGTTGTAGCCCCGTTAGCTTGGGGGCCATGAGAGGGTGTACCAGCATTCGTGCTGACCCCCTTGGGGGGCTGTTTTTACACTTGAATATAAGAGACCCATGAGGACGCACTACGAGAGTAGGAGCGGTTAGACTTAGGATGGGATGTTTATTTTGAGTTCGGGTTGCGCCTGTGCACCCGTCTGTTTATATTTAAACTGATGTAAGGTTGTGATTATGACTTAGTTACTTGTACTCGGTTGGTTGTCAGTATTATGGATGGTGATGTTTTGGGTTGGTTATGTATTTTGGATAAGTGTTGTAATTGTTAAGGCCGGTATATTCTAATGATCAGACCGTGGCAAGGTCCAGGTGTTTATTATTTCCGCTGCGACGTATTCGATTGAGTGTTCAGTTTTGCGATAACCACGATTGGCTTTGGATGGGGTTTTACAGGTTGGTACAACCAAAAGTCCCACAAGTATCTTTCTTCTGAATCTGACAAATTGGAAATTCTGGGACATAAATCTTTGAGATAATATATGTTGATGGATGGATCCCATAATATCTTGAAGGATGAATCCCCTGATGTACTGATATATAATATTTAAGAAGGCCGAAATCTAGAATTCCGGAAGTCGAGAATAAGATCTTCGTAAAAAAGACCAATGGTTCTGACAATAAGAACCATTCCCTTTTTGAAGGGTAAGATAATATAATGATCCAATCCTTGCTCATACTAGCCACAGGATGATAATTCCCTTAAGGGGAGAATAGAGATAATATATTTTCCCATCTTTGCTTATGCTAGCCAAAGAATGGTACTTCCTTCTAATATATTTTTTCCTTCTTTTCTTGTGGTAGCCAAAGGATGGTACTCATGATCATACCCTTCCAAAGTGTTTCTTTTTAGAAGGTATTGGATCGAGGTACGGTGTGGCGTCCCACACCTAATGATTCACCCATTACAGGCGACCAGAGCTCCTGATGGATCCAGAGATGGGTTTTTGGTTGGCAGGATGGCCGGGCATGATAGCCCAAGTTGGCACGTTGGCCGGGCATGAGTTTCAGCCCAAGGTGGTACTTTTCAAGGCGTGATAGCCTGTAGGTGTTACTTTCAAGGCATGATAGCCTACAGGTGTTACTTTTCAAGGCATGATAGCCTGTAGGTGTTACTTTCAAGGCATGATAGCCTGTAGGTGTTACTTTTCAAGGCATGATAGCCTGTAGGTGTTACTTTTCAAGGCATGATAGCCTGTAGGTGTTACTTTCAAGGCATGATAGCCTATAGGTGTTACTTTCACCAGAGGGCCTATGAAAGCGCCATGGACCAGAGGGCCTATGAAAGCGCCATGGATTTTCGTCTTTGATAAGACGACCAAAGGGCCTGTGAGAGCGCCATGGATTTTGATAATACTTTTGAATTTTTGTAGTCATAGATTTTTTACAAACTTGGGAGCATTCAGAGTAAAAGAAACGTCTTCAAGCGACCGCTTCAGGAATAACATTTGGTGCGGTTTTGGTAGAAAAGTGGTATGACCTTGAGTGATATCTTAGTTTATCTGAGCTGGATTAGTGCTCCCAGTCGAAAACTTTTTCTGTTAGCATCCATCTTCTGGCGTCCTGTTGCCGTTGTTATGTTACCCCCTTGCCCTCCATACCTTGATGGCGACAGGACCTTAACTTGTTCTTTCGCCAAGACTGCGTAGTTCCTCGTCATATTTTTCAATCATGCGGCCACGGTCAAACAACCAAAAGGAAAGTAATTTAGTGTACTTCCTTGCTTGAAATGATATAGCAACCAGCAGTAAGGTCAAGCATCAATCAAGCTCAAAGAATAGAAATTGAAGCAAGGGGACAGTTGTATAATGTCAGTATTTATAATGGAGCTTTAAACATCGAAAGGGAAATAACAATAAAAGGTGGGGAAAGAACACTAGCAGCATACAGGATGGTATACGGATAATAAACAATACTTAGTATTAAGATAAACAAAGTAACAGGTTTTCAATATTGAGGGAAACAGTGGCAAAACATTGCAGTATGCAGCAGCATGTGAGAAATGTGAAAGATTCGAAGTCCAAATTTCATCATATAGTGAATGGCGTAACCGTTGGAAGTATGCACTGCTCACAACAGCAGGCTACATAGCTCTTTTTAGAAAGAATGCATGCTTAGAACTTGAAAATTGCTACAACAGGTCTAGCCAAGTACAATTCAGGATTGAGCTCGAACGATTTATGCAGATCAAAATAGAAGCAGAAGTTGGAGTAAAGATAGTGCAGCTATTATATGACAAGAGAAACTTGTTGAGAAAAGCATTATCAACAGTATCAAAAGCAGAGGTAGAGCAATATATTTTACAAGTCTTTGAAGCATAGCAAGATCATCATGAACAGAGGAAGAAAGAGTAGCCCATAGACCAAACACTTTAAATATTTTGCAAAAAAGCATGCTACCAGCTCCCTCCTAAATCAGACTCCTTGAGAAAGGTAAGAGTGAATGTTATGCTTTTGATAAGACTGACCATAGTAATGTTTTTACATGGGAGATACAAACAACATCACAATTGTGTAGAAATCTAATCTGTTCATACAAAAGTGTAAGAAAAAATAGAAAACTGAAGTTAATCGGTCTTACTCGTTTGACAATCATTTTCAGATTACTGAGCAGAGAGATAAGCAGCAACTAGACTGATCAAGGAATCTTGGGCAGAAACTAAGATTATAGGAACTATGAACTAAGTAAATGCAGAGAAATGTTTCACTTTGAATGGAGTATTTAGTAATAGTAAAACAGATGAAAAGGAAAGTGTGATTTGGGGATTTTTAAGAAACAGGAAGCATTTTCAGGGGTGAAATTCAAAACGAAAGTAAGGGAACAGAAAACAGTTGTTATGAAGATATGCGACAGTTTTTAGAAAGTCAACAAATTTACACAGTGAGAGCATTTGTTGTCCAATATAACGAAATAGAAGCTAGCTCACTTATAAATATCTTGAAAGATGTATCAGTCAACGACAGAAGGAAAAAAGATCACGGGGGCATTATTTTACTGGAGGCAAAAGCTTTGAGCAGACATGAATATTTGGGCACTTGAGTAAGTTATTTCAGATCATACTACACTTAAATCATTAACTACCTAACAATGGCATACACAAACAAATCTTCATCAAATCAGGTTTATCATAGTCAAGCATAGTTTATTTTCAAGCAAGGATAGTATTAATTTCAGCCGGAAGAATTACTGAAATAGTCTATTAGTATAAGTGAACTCAATAATACAGTGGTAATAAAGTCTGGATGTGGAGGAGCAGAATCGCACTTTTAAGTTAATACGTTTACATACTTTCTATCCTGAAAACTGGTTATAACTGAAAGGACAAGTAGCGTGAGTAAGTGTGGATTTTTCATGCTAGAATTGGTCATAACCAAGAGCTTGTGTACCGCCAGCAAAGGAAAAAGAAGTTTTTAAACACTGACACTAGTAGAAAAAATATTTTTAATGACGGTGTTTAAACCACGGTTAAATGGGAAACCATGGTTTAAAGTTTATAAACCACGGTTATGATAGCAACCGTCATTTAAAATACACACCAGAGTGCATATACCACGGTTTTCGGAGAACCGTCGTATATAGGTTACTTATATACCACGGTTTTCAGGCCAACCGTGGTATATAGTACACGCCAGAGTCGATATACCACGGTTCTTGAAGAACCGTCGTATATAGGGTTTCTATATACCACGGTTTTGTTAAAACTGTCGTTTTTAGTCGTGGTCACAAAAATTTAAATGACGGTTCCTTGTTAGAACCGTGGTATATAGTCTCCGCGGGAATTCAAATTTTCGCCGAAAATTAACGCGGCTCTTTCTCTTTCTCTTATTATATATATTTTCTCCTCACTCTTTTACAACCTACACTGTCGAACAAGGATGCTCTGCAACTCTTCTCCTTCTTCTTCTTCTTCTTCTTCTGCGCCTCTGTAATTTTTTCAACCCACCGGCGAACATCCATGCTCTTCGCCATACTAGAAAAAAAGGAACACATGCTGCGCCTCTGTAATTTTTGCAAACCTAACCGGCGAACAAGGACATGCTGCACCTCTGTAATTTTGTGCAACCCTAACCGGCGCTTCGCCCTCTCTCATTCTCTTTCACGGTAATTTTGCAACCTACCGACGAACAAGGAACATAATGTAACTTCACTTATTTTTTTAGCAACCCTAATACACAAACAAGTAACATACATGTTCTGGCCTGTTCATTCTCTTCTGTTTGCGGAGAAATTACATTGAAGGCGGCGGCGTTTAATCGCCGGCGAACTGGGAAAAAAACACAGACTATAAACCATGGTTTTACGTATAACCGTGGTTTATTATTGATTATTATAGGCTTTATACCACGGTTTTAAGTAAAACCGTCATTTATAATGCACTATATACCACGGTTCAGACTCCCAACCGTGGTATAAAGTCAGTGAATGCTCGCGGGAGAAGGGGTCTTAAACGACGGTTTCAACAAACCGTGGTTTTTTCGCTTACTTTAAACCACGGTTATGAACCGTCGTTTATCTCAATTTGTGAATATACGACGTGAGCATAAACCACGGTTCCTAACCGTGGTATATAAGCAAAATAACCGTGGTTAAAAACATTTTTTCCACTAGTGTGATATTTCGATTTCAAACAGAGGCAGAGCCTAAATGTAGAGTATAAACATGTTTTTCAGATTTGGATAGAGGAACTAAAACAATAGCCATTCGTACTACTGCCTCTTCATCAATATTAATGAGCTTATAGCGGAGGATATATATGAGCATTCACACATAGTGATAGCAAGGTTTTCACAACGAGCTCTTGATAAATATAATATTGCCTCATAGAATTTTGGTCGATATTTGTCGAATAGTAGCAGAGTGTTTTGTTAAAGACAGATGAATGTTATCCTTGCATCCATGCAGAGACGGATCGAATTCTTAAATCAGCCGGAAAGTAATTGCATTTCTGGAAATCTAGAAGCGTAAATCTTGATAAGGGGTAATCATGCTTGTTTAATCACAGACATTATGTTATTATTTAAAGATTGATGAACTTATCTTAGTGATTTGCGTTCTCAGCTTTCCTCAGAGTTTATCATCTCTTCTCCATTCCGTCATTGATGCCGGATCGTAGTCTTGCTTACGCCTGGGTCTGAGCTAAGGGTAACGCCACTGATCTTAGCAGTCAGCTTTGGAAGTTCTCTCTTTTTCTTTGTCATCGGCTGTCTGATTTAGAATCTTGCTTTGTGACATTTACTTCAAATCTTTGTTGGTTGCTGGTGCCCGATCGTAGATAGTTATTGTCTGGTCACAGTGAGATGGTTGCGCCCGGTCATGGGGAGAGGTTGCGCCCGGTTGCGGTGAATTCGTTCCCGGTCGATGCCTTGAATTTATGCTTTGAGCTTGGGTTTGAGATTCCGGTCTTAGTCTGGAAGGAGGACGTCGCTTGGCTTTGAGTCGAGGATATCGTCTAGTCTTGAATTGAGTCGCCCAGAGGACGTCACTTGACATTGCCCGGTTACTTTGGAAGACGACGACCGAAAGGCAACAACCGGAAGCAACGATTGGTTACTTTGGAGGATGATGACCGGAAGGTGATGACCGGAAGCAACAACTAGTTACTTTGGAGGATGACGACTGGAAGGCAATGACCGGAAGCAACGACCGGTTACTTTGGAGGATGATGACCGGAAGGCAATGACCGGAAGCAACGACCGGAAGCAACAACCGGTTACTTTGGAGGATGATGACCGGAAGGCAAACGACCAGAAGCAACGACCGGAAGCAACGACCGGTTACTTTGGAGGATGACGACCGAAAGGCAAACGATCGGTCACTTTGGAGGATGACGACCGGAAGGCAACGCCCGGTCATTGGGACAAAAACGCTGCCGGATCGCTTGTAGGACATCACCCGATCGCTTGAAGGACGGCATCCGGTCTTAAATCAAAACAACGACTGAGTAGCTTCGCGTACGGATTTGAGCTGGGTCGCTGCCTGCGCCAGGTGTGGCAGGTTGCTTGATTGATTTGAGAAACGACGCCGAAGTTGTCCAAATTCACCGGGAGATTGAGACACCATCCGGTCCTATATTCTACCCCGTCCCCGTCTTGGATTCCACTTAGCTTGATTATCATCTGCACCTTCCTGAACGATTCTTTATCTTTACTGCCTATTATCTCCTTGAAGATCAAGATCTGACTCTTCGTAGTATGTCGATGCCCGGACCCAACTGCACCTAGACTTACTAGGAGGTTGAGATACTGCCCGGCCCTATAAGCCACCCAGGTCTGAGTTGGAATGTAAGGAACACTACTTACACAACTTGGATCGTGAAGCTTCAAACGCGATCATTGTTGCCTGGCTGATTGTCGTCTGAAACAAGCCTTTTGCCATCGCCTAAACCCCTACATAACGCCAATCTCCCCGAGATTGATCACACCTATCTCTGTCCAATCTTGACTTAGTTGCCGGTTGAGGCTTTTTGACTGATTTCACTTTACGACTTCTTATTTAACACGTAAGGCATCGCCCGGATGAAGCCAGTTTCTTGCTTATCCTCATCATTCTCGGTAATTTTAAGTTTAATCAGACGGTAACACGAGGAGCAAATGTGAACTAGTCAATTTTGATTCATCAAATCAGGATGAAGAAAGAGCTTCCCTGCTTTAAGAGTTGAAGAGTGTAGATTCAGATTAAGACGAAAACGGAAGATTTGGGATCCAGATCGACTCTTCGTGATATGACCAAAGCATCAGTTGGATATCTTCATGTCCCCTTCTTTTTCCTCAACCTTTGAATGCCAGGAAGCTTTAGGGATCTGTTTTGATTTTGTTGAGACGGACTTTGTGGATGGGGTACCATCGTGACCGATTCGTGCTTCATCGTCGTGAGAGTAACTCTTTAGATTTATAGTTTCCAGTTTATGCTTCCCTTTTCGATCGAGCTCCCTTTAGAATCTGGATTTGTTGACGGATTTTGATGTTGCTTCTGATTTGTGTAGAAAAAGGACGATTTCGAATGGTGAGAACTGGTCCAAGTTCGATCGACATGATGATGTCATGATTCTACCTCCTTATGCTTCAATATACAATAAGAAATTTCTGGGAAGAGCTTTTAGATCTCCCAATCTCTTCTTCTGTCGCTTGCTGTTGAAATTGAGCCATAAACGATGTGAAGATGAAAAGTAGGTGAATCGAACTTGAGGTTGATCTTTCTCGTAGATATTATTCTTAATATTCTCGATCGAATTGGCTTGCCGGTGGCATTTCTTTTGGATCGTGGATGAATCGTGGTTACCATTGTTGGTTGTTCGTTTCCCACATACGGCGCCAAATGAAAACATATAATTTGTCCCTCCAATCTCACTAATGAGTAGAACAGCTAGAGTTATAGTGGTTCGGCCAATAATCCGGCCTACATCCACTTCTTGACGTCATCTTTATTCCTTTCTTTGGTATTACAACTTTAGAGAGCTTTCTAGTGTTCTCTCTCTCTTCTAATGATGTGTCCCTCAACAAATGAGCCTCCCGTCTCTATTTATAGACTTTCTATGGTGAAGTCTATCTTTAAACCCTTGAACATGTAGCATTGCTTTATAGGAGCTGCCTTCCTAACTTTGACACTTTCCTCCTTGTAAAGCCTTCCGGTCTAAAAGTGTGGGGTACGGGGTGCGATGCCCGGATGTGGAATACAAGACGCGGGATGTGGCGCCCGGACGTAGAGTGCTGGGTGCAGGATCCTGGACCTAGTCATGAGGTCTAGTGCCCGAACTTAGTACTGTTGCGGGATCTGGATTGACGCTTGGTGTCCAGATTGGAGCCTTAACAGGGTCCTGAAGGGGGCCTGGGGCCTGAGCCGGGATCTAAGGTTTGGACCGTCTTGGCTCTTCAGTCTCGTCATATTTTTGCCCTCTTCAACACCTAAATTAACTAGCTAGTTTATATTAGTCACAAAAGGACAAAAACAATAAAGTAAGAGGGAATAGTTAAAAGTGGTATTAGTACTCTCTCTCACCTTCTTTTTCCCCTCACTCACGATTTCCCTCCTTCCAAATCGAGCTCCTTCTTCCTCTACCTCTGTTCAATGGCGATTTGAGAAGGAGCAAACAACCATCACCTTCTTTCTCCATTAACTTACTCATCTCTTTACCAAATCACACAAAAATACTACCGTGGGATTCGTATCAGCGAGGGCTACGCTTTCCACCCTTCAAAAGCTTGGAACCTTCATCTTCATCTCCATGGAAGTAGGCTATTTTGGAGCTTAAAGAAGTGTTTTTGGGTCTCCATCATCTTCTTGATACTCCAAGGTAAAAAGAAAGTCAAAAGCTCTTCATTTCTAGCTTTCCTTGCAAAATGAAAAAAAATCCCACGTTGAATATTTTCTCCATTCTAGCCGATTTCATCATGCCCTTGTGGAGTACTGGAACTTCCTGATTTTGATTGCCAAGCTCTCCTTTTAGATACTCTAAGGTAATATCTAAGCTAGAGCCTAAAAACTAGTTCTTGAAATACTAGTTTTTGTGTGGAGAATTTGAATTAATTAGGTTGTTATATGTATGTGGGGATAAGATTGTAGCTAGCAATCTATACTCCTTTGTGAGGTGTGGAAACAAGAAAAGGAAGAGAGAGCAAAAGAAAAAGGAAGAAGAGGAAGGAAAACCGAAAACAAACAAGGTAAAGAGCTCACCTTGAGTTAGTTTTTATTTGACTTGTGAATCATATGTTAGGTTGAATTAAGGACCTTGATTTGTGGTAGTCTTGATACTTTAATGTTGGTTGTCGAATGGGAACGTCTCAATGGGTTTAAGTGTGCAAACGAACCTAGGAAACTAGGCTAGTCATATGTGTGAACCATGGGAATTTGAAGTGCTTATTAATGTCTAAACCAAACAGGTGTGAGAAGTGCTATGAGCTGTTTTAGTGTGTTGAAAATGCTTAGGAAAGCAAGTAAGTGCTGTCAAAATTTGCCTAGGAATGGATAGATTTGGGAGTTTTATTATAAGGTAGAAACTAGGTGGTTTAAGAGGTTTAAGTGAGTGGTTAATGGTTTGGAAAAACCAAACTAAGAAGAAGAGTGTGTTAGTAGTGAAATAATGTCATTAGAGTGCTAGGAATGGCATTATTGTGTGGAGTTTTGAATGGTAAGAAGAGGGTACCAAATCTGTTACAAGGAGTTAAAGAACTAGAAAACTAGTTATGGAAATATAAGTGAATTTGAGTGAAACAACCAAGAGATAGTAAGAGGACTTGGTGGTTCGATTAAGGTGATTTAGATGGGTAATTAAGTGGTAAAACATGTAGATTATAAGTGGGAAAGATTGGAGAATCAATAGTGAAAGAATGAGGTTGTAACAGATTTGGAAAATGCCAAATCTGTCAAAACTACAGTAGGGTCCGGAACTTAGGTCCAGGACCATGTTCCGGACCACCCCCTAAAACACCCCTGAGAGTTTCCAGTTTGTTAGGTCCGGGACTTAGGTCCCTGCCCATGTCCCGGACCACCCCATAAATTAAGGCCGAGAGTTGAAGTCTGTGCCTGGTCCGAGACTTAGGATGGGGACAAGGTCCCGGACCATATTGAAATTCATGCCGAGAGTTCGAGTGCAGGTTTGGTCCGGGACTTGAGAGATGTATACGGTCCCGGACCACTTCAAAAATATGGCCGAGAGTTAAGACCAGCATTGGTCCGGGACTTAAGGTAGGGACCAAGTCCCGGACCACCCCCAGAATCCTACAGAAAGTGGTTTAAAGGTTTCTAATGATGGGGGTTTGAATGTTAATGATGTTATAAGATGTTAAGGCCTTGTTTGGTGACGTGTAAAGGCCCTAGGAAGTGTAAGAAAGTGTTAGAAGTGATTGAGAAGTGAGAACTCAAATTAACAAGAGTAAAACCGAGGTAACGGGATAATGGGGTAAGTACGGGAGTAGCATTTTATTATGTACCGTATGAGCCTAGTATTAATAATAGTGTTTGAAACATTACCAGAGAATCGTGCGTGACCCGAGCATGGTGAGATGACACGGTAAAAGTAAAAACCCCGGTGAAAGGTATGATTTTCTCATACTCCGCGTGCTAACCGAGTAACGTTGATTTGTGTGTTTGTGTGCCAGCTTAATCAAGACTAAAGCATGAAAATAATCCCTAGTTTGATTATGTATGTCATGTTGTATGTTGAATGAGCTAACATACTTGTATGCCGGTGAGGTCTAACATAGAGTAAAGACCGACTCATAGTGAGTAATGTTTGGCTAGAGACCCATAGATCGGGTCGATGCTTATGATAACGAAAACGTGCAAACACACAAATTATCCGTTAAAGTATGACAATAACGCAAACATATGAACTCCCTAGAATGTGAGGAGAAGTACGGGTTGAGTAAATACCCGATAACGGTTAGAAAACCATATTGAAACAATCCACGAAACAAATGAGAGTGGAAAGATAAGTGAACCTCCTTCAAGAGGATTAAAGATAGTTCAAAGATGTGAACTAGTAAGAAGGTAAAAGAGACCGAAGGGATTAGTAGCTCCCTTGTGACATGGTCGACCTCCTATATGAGGATTTTACCCGATATAGGAAATAACCGAAAGTATGAGTAAGTGAAATGTATGGGTAACTCTTAAAAACCTAAGATTAACCGAACTTGAGTATTGTTCCTAAAGTCATTAGAAACATCGAGAGTGATGCTTCTAGACCAAAACACATAATATTATTATAACTCCGAGAGAGGAGTGTATGGGAATGTAAGTAGTCCGAGAGTAGTCGGACCTAAGTAAAAAGAGATAGGAACTAAGAGAGAGTTCCATGAGCTAGTTGAACCTTCCCACCATGCTAGAACCAGAGTACGGTCAAAACCGGGGAAGTAAGACTATGCTTGAGAGCCATGAGTTTTGGCCTAAGTATGTATTAAGAGTAACAAGCATGACGTAGGAGACCTGTAGTGTCTCGAGAATCTACAAGAGCTTGAGTTTAAATAACCCAAAGTGTGTGTGTGTATATGAATAAGTAACCCGAGAGAGCGGGTGAGATATTGAATAAGTAGACAAGGCATAGTGAGGTATAACCCTCAAGGCCTAAGAGTAAACAGATACAACTAACAACCCTGTTATGTTAGTTAGGAACTGTGTTCCGTGATTGGATGTAGATTCCTTGAGTAATACACATATATATTGTATTGCTATGATGCATGTTGTTTGACTAAAATGATCTCCATGCTCTGGACAAAAGTGGTCGGCGTACCCCGGTTAGCGCTCGGGGTATACGAATTTCATATGCAGCGTTAAGCTGAGCCCCTAGGGGCAACGTTTTTATTTTTTAGGTGCCCCGAAGATGTTACCGTTCGAGAGTAGGACGGGGTCGATGGGTTGCATGGGTAGTTAGATTTAATTACTTATGTATGGAAAGAGGTGTAAGACCGAATATGTTGTCGGCATCCATATATTGTAGACTCGGTATAGTAAAGAAATGATTTGAGTAAAGTATTTGTATTGTGTATTTGGTTATTCCAGTTCATCAGACCGTTACGGTATGTAAGTAAGGCCTGGTTAGCCACATGGGTGGCTAACGGCGTTGTTTCACCCCTCGTTGTAATTGGAGTTCCGCTGCGTGAGTAGGAGTAATTTGTAACGATTTAAGAGGTAATGACGAGATTAACGGTTGGGGTGTTACAGTAACGAACCTAATAATGGCGACCATGACTATTAAGTGTCCAATAGGGTCCAGGCCTGGCATACACAGCGTTTATCGCTGAGCCTTTATGGCATTACGTGCAGGTGATGATTATCACGGAAGCCGAAGAGCGGGACCCGGGTAGTTAGGGTTTTATTTACTGCACGAGAATCCACATTGTATTAGGATGTCCATTATTTTAGTGTGTTTACCACGATGTATACATTTGGGAATACCTAGACGCTCACTTGACGTTAAAGTTACATTTGGTTTTGATTGTTGTATAGGTTAGTATCTCATTATCGCTGTGGTTATGTATGTATTACCAGTGTCATTTCTTATTTAATTTATTTCTACTTCTTCACTCGTATGGGCGAGTAATGGCATGTGACACCCGAGTGAGATTATTAATGTGTGACTTCCGCTGTGAGACGTTTTTAATTGATGCTACATGAGTGATTATTATGTGATTACGAGTGGGGTGTTACAATGTGGCACACGGCCGTGTAACAAGGGAGTTTGACCATGGATTTAGAAACAAACGCTCTATTGTTTCCTCATCCTTGCATGCGTGACTCACAATCCCCCTAACCCAAATCTTGGGTTAGTAATAATTTCCAGTCAGTGAGTTAGTCAACATTCAACTCACTCACCATTTACACATGGGGCATGATGCACAACTGACAGTTAGTTCCCACCAATGTTAGTTCAGTCATGTTCCGAGTTAGATTTGTTCATAGACAACCATAAACTCATACCAATCATTCAACCAATCAAGTACTTCACTCACAATCATACCTTTCAGGAATTATACAAGCTCAAGGTCCAATCACAATTTGATAAGGGATAATATATCCCAAGCATAAGGAAGTGCAATAAACCCGATTCGTGTGTTTTATCTTGATTAGGTGATCACATAAACACACAAACACACAAATCAGTGTAACTTCGGTAACATTCAAGGCATGAGAAAATCATACCGTTCACCGTAGTTCTTGGGTTGCCGACTCTCCTTCGAAGTCCAACTTCAGATCCTATAACATACATAGAATCGGGCGGTTAATTATCTATAATTAACCTAACCCATTTAATCTTTAGTGTTTCCTGATTTATAATTACTAACTCCTACATTTCAAACTCATTCACATAAGTTACTTACTTCTCATTACTTCTCAAGCTTGTTCACACCCCTAATGACCTTTATATGTCATTAATTAAGTCTTAACAATCTTATAATATCATCATCATTCAAATCCTCACCTTAGAATTGCTTTAAAACACTTTCTGGGAAGATTTTGGGGTGGTCCGGGTTTGTGTTTGGGGTTACAAACCCGGGCCATACCTTTGGAAAACATTCTAGGTAGTTTTTTGCCTGGTCGGGGTTTGTTTCTGGGGTTATAAACCCGGACAAAACTCTGGATTCGTTTTCTGGCATGTTTTTGGGGTGGTCCGGTTATATATACCGGTTTACAAACCCGGACCAGCCCTGTAATACTCCATTTTGCAGTTTTTCAACCTCTGTTCAACCACTATATCATACCCAATCCTTTCCTAATCTTTCCACCAGTAATCTAGCATGTTTTTACTCCAATTAGACACTCTAAACTTCCCCAAGTCATTTACTAAACTCATTACTCATTTCTTGGCTAATTTACACCAATTCCACAGTTACATTCTCCTAAAACTTACAACTTAGTTTCTAGATTTCTAAGTTACAGATTTTGCTCTCCTCTTTACTCTCTCCATGGTTTACTCTTAATTCTATTCTAGCACACACTTACATCTTTTCTGATTCCCCAATTCACCCAAATACATCATTCTCTTCTAATCCAAAACCAAGGCAATTAGCCACTCAAACTTACCTCTACAACACCTAGTTAATCCTAGGTTCTTCTCTCCTAAATTATACCATCAACACACTTGGTTTTCTAACCCAATTTTGACAGAGTCTCCCCACAATATTAACATTCCCAAAGCATCATTTTCATTCCACTAAACCTACTCAACTAGCCATATCCACAAGAGGTGCTACAGCACATTCACACAATAATCCTATTGTGGATAAACCATAAATACTTGGCTCTAAGGCCCTTAAAATCAAGATAATCATCACTTACTAACTCCATTCCTTTTTCAAAACTACAATAGCATAAACACTACTAAAATCATGTAAATTTTTCTAATCTACAAGACATTAAAACTCAGCACAAAGGTAAACTCATTACCTTGGAATCTAGTTTCCTTTCCTTCCTTTCTCTTCATGTTCTTTCTTTTCTCTTCTTGATCTTCTCTCCTTGTTTCGTTTTCACAAATTGGCCAAGGTACAGCCCATAGCCAATAGAATACACAACAATGCTAGTAAGTACACAACCCATGAATTAACCCTAAAATTAAAGAGAGTGTTCAAGGCTTTTAAAGGAGGTATAACCTTTCA
The DNA here is from genome assembly GCA_023374045.1 of Limonium bicolor. Taxonomy (NCBI): domain Eukaryota; kingdom Viridiplantae; phylum Streptophyta; class Magnoliopsida; order Caryophyllales; family Plumbaginaceae; genus Limonium; species Limonium bicolor. The sequence continues at coordinate 528,041,310 of CM041776.1, forward strand.
ATCTTTAGAGGGAGTATTTGGCTAGCTAAACAACAAGTCTTCATCACTTTTGAAGGCCAAAAATCGGCTGGCACATGAAGCATAAGAGGGCTCGAAATCTTGAGAATTTCAGTTGTAAAGAAAGGCTAGAAAAAAGAGGTTTTTGAGTTCCTTTTTACCTTAAGGAGCAGGCGGGTTGTTCTAGCCCACCATGAGCTTCTTATTTCTTCAAATGGAGGTCCTTCTATGGAGAATAAGGTTGGATTTTTCGGATTTTGAGATGAGGGAAATGATCCCCAAGGTGAGAGGAGTTCAACGGTGTAATTTTTGTAGCCTTTGGACTTGATTTGAGCCTTAAACAAGAGGAGAGAAAGCTTCAGCTAGTTGGGGTTTACAAAATCGCCATTGTTGGCATGAAGGGGAAGGAAGAAGAAGAAAGTCTGAATGAGGGGGAGTAAAATCGTGAGATACAAGAGAGGATAGGAGAGAGAGTATAAAAAGCTACTTTTGTACTTTTGTTCCTCCATTCCTTTTGTCTTTTACTAAAATTAGAATTCAATAGGCTGGGAGAGGGGGAACAAACCGTGACACACACAGAGGGAGCCGGTTTTTTTTAATTACAAATGGGGAAGTATTTTGTTCTTATTACAATTTACACCCCACAAGTTCTCATTTTTACACTATTCACTCACTAGAGCCCGTTTTCCGGAATTTTCTTGTTTAATCAATTTTGATGGCCCTAGACCTTCACTATTTTTTAATTATAGATATTTTATTGACTATAATTATTACGGGTCTATTTAACTTGCTTAAAGTCACGTTTTCCCGGTTTCCTCGAAAAACACGCTTTAAGGTTTGTTTGTGTTTTTAACCCGTTTTATGGATCCGTTTTCTTCGGGAATTGTTCCCATGTGTTCATTTAGGCATAATTAAGCTTTTAAAATCTTCATTAGCCTAATAATTACCATATTAAATTTCAGGGTATTTCAATCTACCCCCTTAAGGAACTTTGCCCTCAAAGTTGTTCAAAGTTCAAAGTTGGTGAATTACTATCTTTGTTCAATTGACAATTCAATAGTAAGGATCACAGATCACCACACCGTACAGAATTTCAATTCTGTCAAACAAAGGTATTCACATACCATGCAACGCCAGCATATCATAATCCAACACAATACACCGTGTAAGCACTCCACAATACCATTGCAAGCAATACAATGCAAGCATCATACAATCACTATAATTAGCATTACAACCACCCATCTGGTTTTACAATACAACATGTATGCATACATACAATGCAAAGCTATCCCATAGCAATGCAAAAATACTCTTTCGTATAATCCCATAGGCACTCAGGTCATTTAGAAAGAGGACTTCTCTATGTCTCGCTGCCCTTGGAAAAATACACAACACACACACTGCCGCCGTCCTACTTGTCAACTCAGGACTGTTGCTCGTCTGGAGCAGTGGTTTCAAAACTGGTCCTCATTCACAAGGTTGAAGGGAAAATACTTTTGTAAATAATAGTAAGAAATCCTTTTTGAAAATACAATCAGCTCCATATCCAATTTATGTTCATTACATCTATCCTAGGCGTGATTACTTATGACCACTTATAGGGAGCTTCAAGAATCATTCAACCCCAATGTGATCAGCACCGGTGTTGAACTATCCTTCCACCCCAATTTGTGTTCGGGTTCCCTTGATCTGACCAGGATCAAGTTCAACTTTCCACTTCAGTTTCACACAGCAACTAGTTCAAACATTTTCCATTTTCTATCTTTTAATCAATCTAGTCATTAACGTAAATCAATAAATCTCCAAAGAATGGAACTCAGTTCATCAATTATCCTCAGTTTACTTCCAAATAATTTACCTGGGACTTCACTACTTATGGGACTCATTTCATAAATTATTTCTCTTTTCATCCATTATCCTTAATCATCTCAAATAATTATCTACAGAATACAATACTTGTCGAGCTCAGTCCACCAGTCATTCTCACTTTGGTTCAAAACAATCACCTAGGGAACTCGATTCCCCTAGGTTTTACATCGGTTTCATACCAACTCATGCATCACAATGCCATGTCTAAAATCAAATAGACATATACTATGGAGATTCTTATTCCTTAGGAGTTTCTCTACTCCTTTCTCCTTGTATACTCACACTCGAGTTAACAAGATAGGTATATTTATATACATGGTATTCACATCTCTTGTGCGCAATAACCATAACTAGGATATGAATGGATGCCTATGTTTATGTAACGAATGTACTAGTCATCAAACAATTCTCATTTGTGCTATGCACACTGTAGTTTACGTGCTTAAACGTGAAACATACACTAAGCGGTTTTTCACTCTACCCCCGTTAAAAGGGATAACGCCCACATAATCTACCATATGTTATCATTGAACATTGGTTCACTTAATTCAGGCGTCCTGAAGCATTTAAGCTTCCATGCGGTTTATTGTATAATGTATTTGTTGGGTAAATACTATACATTAATATATATAGATTTACAGCAAACTAAAAGGCAAGTGCACCTTAGTCGGAGTAGTACAACAAGTGTCGTATCCACAGGGAAATTGTTCAATTATCCTAGTATCGGTATTTAGTAAAAACAGTAAAAGGGGGTTTAGCCGGAGGCAAGCTTGATTTGTTGTTGGATCAGTTTAGAAATAATAAAAATAGTAAAAACAGGTAAATTAGTGATGTGGATGGAAAAAGGTATCCTAGGATAGCGGGGGGGTTGCCTAAATTACTTAAACAGATTTATAATCATGTCTCAATTATTTATTGTCTATTAGAGTTAATAATTGTCAGTTATGAACTCTTAGTTATAGCCTCGGTATTTTCCTGCTCAATCCGGAGTGTAAATACCAAGGTTAATTCCTTTGTGGTACTTTGACTATCTCAAAATCATATGTTGATAGTTACCATAAAAATGCAGTTGTTTGTCACGCAAAGCATTTAACAATATTTGCTGAAAGGAATTAAAACAAGTTAAATGAGAGAGACAGGTAATAAATACTGATTTACGTAATATTAGAATCAAAACCCCATCCTAGGATACAAAAGAAAATTACTCAGACATTAACGGAGATAAAAAGATAGCACAGATAGATTTAGACATTAATTCAGAGAAAGAACGGGACTGCTCTCGCTCTCACTTCTGTTGTCTCTCTTCTATTTCTTTTGTTTCTGCGTGAGTATGGAATGTTGTGGTGTTATGGGAGAAGATGAATGGAAGAGAATGATGGAGTGTGGTGAGCGATGGTCTGTTGTGTTTAATCTCCCGTACGTGGTGTACCATTTATTGTTGAAGGTGCTAGGTTTATATAGAGGCAGAGGGTGATTGAAGATAGCACTGGAGAGGGGACAGAACTGAGTACGCGTGAGGATTTTATGGCAGGCGCCTGATATGGTTTAATGGAGTAGATGGATATGTTTGTAGGAGCCACAAAGGAAGAAGCAATTGGGGAAGACGGTCGGCGAACGAAACTAGTCGCGTTGATTTCTGGATCTGCGTTGCATTTAGACGCGTCCTTGTTTCTGTCCGTCCATTTATCCACGAACATATTTCTCAAATTGCTCACGTCCGCTCCTTGTCCGTCCATAATTCCACGGACGTATTCATTTCCTTACTTCTGTCCGGCCAAATAAGCACGGACATGCCACGGTCTCAACCTTCACGTCCGGCCTTAAATACCCGTACAAGACACGGACATATGTCCGTCCGGCCCTTGTCCGGCCCTGGTTCCACAGACACCTCTGTGCTCTGTCCGGCCCTGGTTCCACGGACGAGACCCGGACAATACAACTCACGTCCGGCCTTAGTTATGCGGACGCAACCCGGACGCAAGTCTTTGACTTGCTTTCTTTTGCGAACTTTGACCGACTCTAGATTCTTCGTTTGGACTCCGTTTTTCGAGCCGTTTGCGCTTATGCGTTCGTCTCTTTGTCTACTTTGCTCCTAGCTTGGTTTTCCTCATGTTTAACCAATAAATTTGTGAGATAATAAATAAAACATAAACTAGAGGAAAAACATACGATAAGTGAGAAATAAGCTAGAAAAGTGCTAATATAATATATGAAATACACCCATAAAACATGCTCATTTAGACACTTATCACACCCCCACACTTACCTTTTGCTTGTCCTCAAGCAAAACCATGTACCCAACAAGTAGGGAATGCTCAATATTAACAAATATTAATACGAAGGGTAGGATAAAGAAGTCAATAGTACATGATCTTAAACTTTTCGAGGAGTGTGATCCATCAACTGCTGGTGGCATAGGTGTACTCAGGGTAAAAATAAAAATGAGAGTTTCAGGGTATGATCCGGAGTACTTCAATGTTTCTTAGTTAAGGTGACTTTGAGAACTTTTACCATGGCCAATTTCTCTCAAGAATGGGCATTGAGGAGAAAACAAAAGGAAAAATAGATTTATGCATTTGTTTCACTTTTGCATAAGAGAGGAGAAGATAATATGTAGGTATCAAGCCTTTGTATTTAAGAACACTCAACTCTCTTTGTTGGTTACCAATGGTGTCTCGCAAGTCCCTTATTTATTTTTTATATTTTTTCATTTTTTGACAGAGAAGGACCCCTTAGCAATCCCTAAGAAAGAAGACAGAAAGAACCCCTGAGCGATAAAAATTCAACCATTGCAGATCATTTGGTCACACCGCATAAAAATGATCCTCAAAAGTAATCAAAATTTTAAAATTTGTACCATTTATCCCACAATTCATAACAATATTTATTCATAAAGAGAACAACCCACATATAAAGGGTCCACGATATTGAATTTGGACAAACGCAAGATAAGCAGAGAGATTAAGCATTTTAAGCACAAAATGTCACCGAAAAGGGCACACTGCCCCACACTTAAATTGAACAATGTCCTCATTGTTCACCCGAAAAACAAGGGAAGGGTTCAGAAGACCTTTTCGGTAAGTAGATAAAATAGAGAGAACACAGAGTTCACAAATAAACATTTAAGCATATAAACGCTCCTCTGTAGATTTTATAAAAATAAAAGCATAATTAAAGAAACTGGTTGTAACACCCTGGATTTTTACCTCAAAACACAGCTTATGGAAATACAAATCTAATGGCGCAAACGGCATCAAAAACGGACTTCAAACGAGTCCTAAAAGAGCAAAACAGAGTTGGTCCGAACTTGTGTCCGGACATGGTAAGTTCGGACACAAGCCGAAGAGAAATAGACTGCGAAAACCGTCCGAACTTGTGTCCGGACATTGATGTTCGGACACAAGTCGAGAGTTAAAAGGCTGAAAACCAAAGGCGTCCGAACTTGTGTCCGGACTTTGAAGTTCGGACACAAGTAAGTTTGAAAAGTCCGAGAAATTTAACGTGGCGTGTCCGAACATCAAGTTCGGACCAAGTTCGGACACGCCTAAAAAGCTTCTAAAACATTCGGGGCCTGTCCGAACATCGATGTCCGGACGGACGTTCGGACAGGTCCTTCAGTGCAGTTCAGAAAACGTAAACAGGACCCAAAAACCATTAAAAACTCTTATATAAAACACAATAACAATATGAGGAACCTTGAACAGTAAATCATTGTCAAGTACTCAATACAAAGCTCAAACTTAATAAAACTGTTTCATAAATACTAGCAAACTCAGTTAATCAAAACTGGAATGAACATAACCTTAACATAGCAGCGGATCTCAAAACGTCCAGGGCATTACCGCCACCCCAATTCCCATGGGTGCTCAGGCTAATGAACTACATAACACTGGAACAAAAGTTATCCTTCAAATCAGCGGAAGCAAATAAACATTTAATGTATGAAAACTTGAGCACAAAAACATCTCTCAAATACTGAAAATCCAGAACATCGCCTTATTATATGTGGTCCCTAAACTATGTGATTCGCGTCCCGATCCCCACAGTAGTCATCCATACCTGCGATCATAAAACATAGACAGAAACACAGAAAGGATCGCACAAATCAGAAAAACTGAGTAAATTCTACCTCAAACTGTAAAATACATTTCAGAACACATTTGCCTTTAACAATCAGATGAGGAGATTTGCTGAACAGTTGAAGAATTTCCAGAAAAACATATAAATACCGAAACCGCAGTAGGGAGCTTTCAACAGGAAGTAATAACCACAATTCCGAAACGGGGTCACCTATGGGACCCCAAACCACAATTCCAGGACAGTCACCTATGGGACCGTCAAACAACCACCTCACCCTAAGTCCTTAAGTGTGCACACCCCCTATGAAACAGCAGTAACATAGAGTAGATCATAGAGCTTAACTGCAACAATGTGTGCAGCGCAAATAATTAATAATCATGGGGAGCACCTATGGGCTCCCAAACAACCAAAATACAACCTGTGAAAGACTCCCAAAACCACATTGAAACACAACTCAATTCAATTCCTCAATTCCAAAACGTGGGGAATAATCCCAAATCTCCCCAAACCAGATAAAACACAACGAACCCTTTTCCAATATTTCGCAAAACCACAATCAAAACCATTGAGCATAGAATTTACCTGGAACAACCAAAACCCTCAAGAGCCCAACTGCTCCGGACTATTGATAGCACTCGTCGATGTAATCGGCGTCTAGGTAATCAAAATCAGCAATCAGAATTTACCGAACAACGAATAAAAACTAAACAACTAAGTAGAATACATTACCCGACAATCTACCAACTGGACACCAGGGAATAATCAACCTCGACGGACACAGCGAGAAAACACCAAGGGTTTGAAGAAGAAGAAGAACGTGAAAATAAAGAGCAGAGTAGACGCAAGAACGGCGTATTGAGGATGGGGAAATAGTGAAGAGATATCAGCCCTTAAATAGAATTGTTTGTATAATAAAAGAAAATAAAATTAAAGATTTACAAAAGGAAATACAAATAAAACATTTAAGAAGGAGTTCTAACTCTTGGAATTTTAAAATATCTATAAATAAAACTCGATAAATTAGAGATCAGTAAAAGAAAACTGATGGAGAAATTCAAGAAGGAATAAATCAGAATGAGAAAACATCAAGAATCAATTAATAAATATTTATTTGAAAGGAGATAATTTAGAAAAGAAAGATATGTTGTAAATAATTTAAAGGGTTTACAAAGGAAAAGAACAACTCGTAAGAAGAATAAAAGATAATACCAGTAAAAAATAATACATGAGAGAGAGAATAAGGAGAGTTAACAAAATAATATTTTGAGTAGTCAAATAGAATTCGAACTCTGAATACTTAAAATAAGTTGGAAATATTCTGGAATAGTACTTCGGAGTTTAAATAACTTAGGGAAATTAAGAGAGGGAAATAATTATATCTATAGCGTTGGAAATATAATTAAATCCATCAAAGCAACGTTACTAATATTCAGAAATACTTTAAGAAGAAAGATTAATTCCCTGGGCCACCTAACCTCAGACATGTCACTCATACCATATACTATATTATTCCTAGCTTGGAATTTCCTGGGTATTTCATCTCATCCCCCTTAAAAGAAAGCTTCGCCCTCGAAGCTAAAACTCATCCATAAGGCGAAAAACTGATAGCGAATTACTGACTCGAGCGGTTACCTGATCGAAGAGCTGTGGGTATTTCTTTCTCATTTCCTCCTCTACCTCCCAGGTAGCCTCTTCGGTTCCATGGTTAGACCATAAGACTTTGACCATACGGATGGACTTCGATCGTGTCTCTCTGGTCTTAGTGTCCATAACTCTGATGGGGTACTCCTCATAGGACAGATTCTGCTCTAGCTCCAAGACTCTGGCTGCAACACATGCAAAGGGTCGGGAACATACCGCTTCAGCTGGGAAACATGGAAGACGTTGTGAACTTTCTCCAGTTCACAAGGAAGCGCTAGTCGGTATGCCACCTCTCCAACCCTCTCCAAGATCTCATAGGGTCCAACGAACTTGGGACTGAGCTTCCCTTTCTTCCCGAACCTTGTTACTCCTCTCACAGGAGATACTTTCAAGAAAACTTTATCTCCCACCTCAAATTCCTCTGGTCTGCGCTTGAGATCGGCATAGGACTTCTGCCTGTCCTGGGCTGCCTTCATTCGTCTCTGAATCATCCGGACTTGCTCCATAGTCTCTTCAATCAACTGGGGCCCCAAAACAACAGTCTCACTAATGTCGCTCCAACATAACGGTGTCCTACACTTCCTCCCATACAGGGCCTCATAAGGAGCCATCTGATGCTGGTGTGGTAACTGTTATTATAGGAAAACTCTATCAGGTGTAGCATATCAGCCCACGAACCCTGAAAATCCATCACACATGCACGAAGCATGTCCTCCAAGGTCTGGATGGTTCTCTCGGTCTGACCATCAGTGGCTGGATGAAACGCAGTGCTCAGCTTCAGCTTGGTACCCATCGCCTTCTGAAATTGCTGCCAGAAATGGGCTAAAAACCTCGAGTCTCTGTCTGAAATAATGGTCTCAGGTACCCCATGATACCTCACCACATTTCTGATGTAAGCATCCACCAATTGGCTCATGGACCACGTCTTCTTCATGGGTATGAACCGTGCAGACTTAGTGAGTCGGTCCACTATTACCCAAATCTGATTGACCCTCCTTTCGCTGGTGGTAAACCCATCACGAAGTCCATGGAAATGGAGTCCCACTTCCACTTTGGAACCTCCAACGGCTGCAGCAAACCTCCCATCCTCTTGTGTTCGAATTTGACCTTCTGACAGGTAAGACACTTCGACACAAACTCTGCAACTTCTCTCTTCATATTCGGCCACCAAAACATCTTCTTTAGATCCTTATACAACTTATCACCGCCAGGATGAACTGAATAGGGAGTATTATGAGCCTCCCTCATCAGCTCTCCTTTACCTCCACGCACCCCTGAGGTACACACCATCGGCCTCTAAACCAGACTGCCGTCACTGTGGGTCTCAAACCCCTCAGCTTTCCCTTCCTTCATCTTCCTTGATGCGCTCCAACTTCGCATCACCTGGCTGTCCTTGAGTATCTCCCCATAGATGTCGGAAGAGACACTCATGTGGTACAACCTCACCTCACGCTCTACTCCCCCCTCCATCACCTCCAAGTTCAGCTTCTCAAAATCACGAACTAACTCGTCTGGAAGAACCCACATCGAATTCACTGAATGACTTTTCTTCCTACTCAGAGCATCGGCCACTAGGTTGGACTTCCCTTCATGGTATAAAATCTCCAGATCATAATCCTTATCAGCTCCAACCATCTCCTCTGCCTCATATTTAGTTCCTTCTGAGTGAAGATGTACTTGAGGCTTTTATGGTCGGTGTAGATCTTGCAGGAACTCCATACAAGTAGTGTCTCCAAATCTTCAGGGCGAAGACTACTGCTGCAAGCTCTAGGTCGTGCGTCGGGTATCTGGTCTCGTACTCCTTCAGTTTGTCTCGATGCGTAGGCTATGACTTTCCCATGCTGCATCAAGACACACCCAAGCCATACTTGGAAGCATCGCTGAAAACCTCGAATCCGTCTGTCCCCGAAGGCAAGGTCAACACTGGGGCTGTGGTCAACCTTTCCTTCAATGTCTGAAACGCCTTCTCACAGTCATCATCCCCTGAAACTTGGTGACTTTCTTCATGAGGTTGTGAGGGTCTAGCTATCTTGAGAAATCCTTCACAAATCTCTAGTATCCTGCTAGACCCAGGAAGCTACGAACCTCCGTCAGATTGCTCGGTGTTGGCCACTCTTTCACTGCTTGGATCTTGGCCGGATCCACTGAATTCCTTCTTTGGTGACGATGTGGCCTAGGAATGCCACTCGATCCAACCAAAATCACACTTGGTTAGTTTGGCGTAAAGCTGCTGCTCTCTCAAAATCTGCAAACTGATCTCAGGTGCTCCTCGTGCTCTTCCTCATCCTGGAGTAGATGAGGATGTCGTCTATAAAAACCACCACAAACCGGTCTAGAAAGGGATTAAAGATCCGGTTCATGAGGTCCATGAAAACTGCCGGCGCATTCGTCAATCCAAAAGGCATCACCAGGAACTCAAAATGCCCATATCTGGTCCTGTAGGCCGTCTTCGGGATATCCTTCTCTGCAACACGTAATTGGTGGTACCCCGACGTCAGGTCTATCTTGGAGAAGACTCCTGCACCCTGAAGCTGGTCGAAAAGGTCGTCGATTCTGGGCAAGGGATACCGGTTCTTCACAGTGATCTGGTTCAGCTCCCGGTAATCTATGCACAGCGTCATGCTCCCATCCTTCTTCTTTACGAACAAGACAGGAGCTCCCCATGGCGATACACTCGGGCGAATGTATCCCTTCTCCAGTAACTCCTCCAATTGGACTTTCAGTTCCTTCAATTCTGATGGCGCCATACGGTATGGGGCCTTGGAGATAGGCGCTGCTCCTGGCACAAGGTCTACGCTGAACTCCACCTCCCTGTCTGGCGGCGTACCAGGAATCTCATCTGGAAAGACGTCAAGGAACTCATTCACCACCCGAATCTCCTCTAACGGGCTCGGCGCTTGACTCAAATCCTGGACATGGCAGAGGTATGCCCGTTGTCCCTTCTTCACTTGGGAGAGAATTGACATAGCTGAAACTATCTTTACTCCCGGTTTCTTCTCCATGCTACTGTAGGAGACTCTTCGGCCCGTTGGTCCTCTCAGGACGATCTTTGCTCTCCACAATCAATCTTCCCCTTATACTTGCTTAGCCAGTCCATCCCCAAAATAATATCGAAGTCGGGGAGGACGAACTGGATCAGGTCAATTACAAATATTTCTCCCTTAATGTCTACCCCCACATCCTTCAATACATCATTACAAGAAAATAACCCGCCCAGGTATAGATACTGCTATGGTAGAAGTCTTACAAGTTTCTAGGCCCAATTTCTTAGCAAATTCCTCAGAAATGAAAGAATATGAAGCTCCAGTATCGAACAAAACATGAGCTGAAGTACCATGAACAGAAAAGGTACCTGCTAACACCTCTGCTTCAGCCTCTGCCTCGGCCCGACTCATCACGTTAATCCTCCCCGGAGCTCTGCCATTGTCTCGGTTCTCCCCCGGACCTCGGTTACCTCCGTTTCCACCCCCGCCATTGCCACGCTGGGGAGCATCCCTCGCTGATTCTGGGCCTGATGCTGGTCTCTACCTCGAGACTGGGGGTCTGCTGGTCTGTAGGTCCGGTCTCCGCCATTTCCTCTCTGCTGAATGCCTCCCTGGGGATCCTGGAAGCACTCAAAAGCTCTATGGCCCTTCCTGCCACACCGGAAGCACGCCACTAGGTTCCCCTCACAGTCCTTCCCCGGGTGATCCTTGTGGCATCTTCTGCAATGGAAGTGCCTGTTGCACGAACTCTGCCCTCTGAGCCTGCCCCTGGGGCCTATCATTCCGCCTCTGGTCATTCCTCTGGTTAACATCGAACCTCCTTCCATCACCTGAGTTAGGCCTCCACCTCTTGTCCTGATGGGGCCTCTGATGTCGGTCGTCTCGACTCCGGGACTCTTCCCCGTCCTCCATCTTCCTCTTCTGGCCCGCCTGTACCTCCCTCCTCTTCTGCTGCACCCTATACAGGTTAGCAGCCTTTCCATATGCATCCTGGAGGGTGGGTATTGTCAGCACGCTCAAAGCCTCCTGGAGACTCCAGTTGAGTCCCCCCACAAATCTCTGCACCTTTGACGCCTCATCAGGGACCATCGTCGGTGCGAACCTCGCCAGCTCTAAGAACTTGGAGTGATACTCCTTCACACTCCGGGCCTGCTGTTTGAGCTCAGAGAACTCCAGGTATTTCTGCATCCGAACATGCTCAGGGTAGAATCGCCTTCGCATGGCCTCCTTCAGTGCCTCCCATCCAAAGTCAGGTCCCGCTAAAAGAGCATCCTTATTGGCAGACCACCAGATGTCAGCCTCGCTCTTGAAGTACACACGGCGGCGTTGACTCTCCTGTTGGCAGGGCAGTTGACCGCCTCAAAGATCTTGTCAAATTCACGCAGCTAATCCTCCAGCAGTACTGGGTCCTCCTCCCCCTTGAATGCAGTTGGCTTCAAGTGGGCAATTTTCTTTGTGTTTTTCTGGCACATTGTCTCGCTGGGCTTGGCGTTGCACAATCTGCCCCAGATTCAAAGCGAGCTCTGGAGCTGTCTCATTGGGTCGTTGGCTGCCATAGTAGTCCTCCGCTTCTACTTCTAGTGTTGTAGGGGAAAATCAGTCGGTCTGCCAGTCTACCCTACTCAAGGTGGACTCCTGATTATGAGTCAAGAATTTCAAAGGATCTTAAATTCCCCATAACAATCCCCTTCTAATTATGCTACAATCTCACTACCCCAATCCACGGTTAGATAACTCAGATAGCACAATATTGCAAATAACAAGTATAATACAATTCCACAATTGGATAATAAACAATCCCTGTATAATCTCAAACATCACACCATGTCCAATTAACTCAACAGCTCACAAATAACACATAATCCATCATGACTTCCCCAAACGGCTTATCCCCAAATTATTAATCCGGTTTACTCAAGTTTTATCTTATTTCGAAAACAAAGCTCTGATACCACCTTGTAACACCCTGGATTTTTACCTCAAAACACAGCTTATGAAAATACAAATCTAATGGCGCAAACGGCATCAAAAACGGACTTCAAACGAGTCCTAAAAGAGCAAAACAGAGTTGGTCCGAACTTGTGTCCGGACATGGTAAGTTCGGACACAAGCCGAAGAGAAATAGACTGCGAAAACCAAACCCGAACTTGTGTCCGGACATTGATGTTCGGACACAAGTCGAGAGTTAAAAGGCTGAAAACCAAAGGCGTCCGAACTTGTGTCCGGACTTTGAAGTTCGGACACAAGTAAGTTTGAAAAGTCCGAGAAATTTAACGTGGCGTGTCCGAACATCAAGTTCGGACCAAAGTTCGGACACGCCTAAAAAGAGCTTCTAAAACATTCGGGGCCTGTCCGAACATCGATGTCCGGACGGACGTTCGGACAGGTCCTTCAGTGCAGTTCAGAAAACGTAAACAGGACCCAAAAACCATTAAAAACTCTTATATAAAACACAATAACAATATGAGGAACCTTGAACAGTAAAATCATTGTCAAGTACTCAATACAAAGCTCAAACTTAATAAAACTGTTTCATAAATACTAGCAAACTCAGTTAATCAAAACTGGAATGAACATAACCTTAACATAGCAGCGGATCTCAAAACGTCCAGGGCATTACCGCCACACCCAATTCCCATGGGTGCTCAGGCTAATGAACTACATAACACTAACAAAAGTTATCTTCAAATCACGCGGAAGCAAATAAACATTTAATGTATGAAAACTTGAGCACAAACAACATCTCTCAAATACTGAAAATCAAACATCGCCTTATTATATGTGGTCCCTAAACTATGTGATTCGCCGTCCCGATCCCCACAGTCATCATCCACCTGCGATCATAAAACATAGACAGAAACACAGAAAGGATCGCACAAATCAGAAAAACTGAGTAAATTCTACCTCAAACTGTAAAATACATTTAGAACACATTTGCCTTTAACAATCAGATGAGGAGATTTGCTGAACAGTTGAAGAATTTCCAGAAAACATATAAATACCGAAACCGCAGTAGGGAGCTTTCAACAGGAAGTAATAACCACAATTCCGAACACGGGGTCACCTATGGGACCCCAAACCACAATTCCAGGACAGTCACCTATGGGACCGTCAAACAACCACCTCACCCTAAGTCCTTAAGTGTGCACACCCCCTATGAAACAGCAGTAACATAGAGTAGATCATAGAGCTTAACTGCAACAATGTGTGCAGCGCAAATAATTAATAATCATGGGGAGCACCTATGGGCTCCCAAACAACAAAATACAACCTGTGAAAGACTCCCAAAACCACAATTGAAACACCACAATCTCAATCAATTCCTCAATTCCAAAACGTGGGGAATAATCCCAAATCCCACCATAACCAAGATAAAACACAACGAACCCTTTTCCAATATTTCGCAAAACCACAATCAAAACCATTGAGCATAGAATTTACCTGGAACAACCAAAACCCTCAAGAGCCCAACTGCTCCGGACTATTGATAGCACTCGTCGATGTAATCGGCGTCTGGGTAATCAAAATCAGCAATCAGAATTTACCGAACAACGAATAAATAACTAAACAACTAAGTAGAATACATTACCCGACAATCTACCAACTGGACACCAGGGAATAATCAACCTCGACGGACATAGCGATAAAACACCAAGGGTTTGAAGAAGAAGAAGAACGTGAAAATAAAGAGCAGAGTGTAGACGCAAGAACGGCGTATTGAGGATGGGGAAATAGTGAAGAGATATCAGCCCTTAAATAGAATTGTTTGTATAATAAAAGAAAATAATAATTAAAGATTTACAAAAGGAAATACAAATAAAACATTTAAGAAGGAGTTCTAACTCTTGGAATTTTAAAATATCTATAAGGATAAAACTTGATAAATTAGAGAGATCAGTAAAAGAAAACTGATGGAGAAATTCAAGAAGGAATAAATCAGAATGAGAAAACAAATCAAGAATCAATTAATAAATATTTTTTGAAAGGAGATAATTTAGAAAAAAGATATGTTGTAAATAATTTAAAGGTTTACAAAGGAAAAGAACAACTCGTAAGAAGAAAAAAGATAATACCAGTAAAACAATTACTGAGAGAAGAATAAGGAGAGTTAACAAAATAATATTTTGAGTAGTCAAATAGAATTCGAACTCTGAATACCTAAAATAAGTTGGAGGGAATATTCTGGAATAGTACCTCGGAGTTTAAATAACTTAGGGAAATTAAGAGAGGGAAAATAATGTATATCTATAGCGTTAAAATAATTAAATCCATCAAAGCAACGTTACTAATATTCAGAAATACTTTAAGAAGAAAGATTAATTCCCTGGGCCACCTAACCTCAGACATGTCACTCATACCATATACTATATTATTCCTAGCTTGGAATTTCCTGGGTATTTCACTGGTACTCCCCTGAGATTATTTTTGCTTGCGTTTATAGGAGTTCCCCCACACGTGAGCTTCAGCCTCAAGTAGCGTAGCTTGGTTGCGGTGTAGACATGAAGTTGCATCTGCTTAAGACACTAGAAGCAACCATACTACAAACGGGGTTAAGAGTTAGCAAAAAAAAAATTTAAAGAGAACCTGAAAATTAAAAGAGAAATAAAAGCAAATGAAAGAAAAGTTCATCCGGGTTGCCTCCCGGAAAGCTGCCCATGTTTAATGTCTTTGGCTAGACGCTTTGTTGTTAGATCAAACCCAGGGGGTGGTTATGAGGAGGAGATCCAAAGCATGACTCGATGGTATTTTTGAGTGTCCACCTGGATGCATGTTTTCTTTTCTTATCCCGTTTTTCATCAGGGATTGGTGGTGGTATCTCTGTAATAGACATTCCGTCTGGCAGGGTGACAAAGAGAAGTGGGGATGATGGTGATTGAGTGTCCCTCACAAACTTGAGATCCTTGGATTTGTTATCTGGAGACCTTCCTGATGCAAACTCCAGTTTTTCATTATAAGCTTGAAGGGTGATCGTTCCCTGGGCCACCCTAATGTGCACATCTGCTGTGGCAAGGAAAGGTCGTCCAAGGATGAGAGGTGTAGTGGAGTTCTCTTCGATGTCCAAAATGACAAAATCGCATGGGAAGTATAAGTGTTCCACTTTGATGATAACATCCTCCACCACTCTGCTTGGGTAAGTTACTGAACCATCCGCCAGTTGAAGGGTCATCTTAGTTTTTTTCATTTCTCCAATTCCCAGCCTTTTGAAAGTGGAGAGGGGCATCAAATTTATGGAGGCACCCAGATCGCATAGGGAATATGGAAATGAGGTGCTACCAATTGTGACCGGTATGGTGAAACTGCCTGGATGATTGCATTTCGAAGGTAGTGGTTGTTGCAGATTAGCTGAGCAAGCTACATTGAGAGGTACCGTACCGACTTCGGCTAATTTAGTTTTGTTGGAGATAAGGTGTTTGAGAAATTTGGCGTAGTTTGGCATTTTGGCAATGAGGTCTACAAACTGTATGTTGACGTTTAGCTGTTTCAGTATTGCCAGAAACTTACCATATTCATTATCCAATTTCTGCTTTTGGAGTCAGTGGGGAAATAGTATAGGCGGTTCTTGTGGAGAAGGTTTTGAAGCTGGTGGAATAGTGAGAATGCTGGGAGATGTCTTTTCTGTTGGAACCTCAACTCTTTCTTCACTATCCTCTTTGGATTCTTCAGACCTTTGCGGGACGTGAATCTCGTCGGTTTTTCTACCGCTTCTCAAGGTTATCGCCTGAACCTCTTCTTCTTCTTCTTCAAAATCGAGCTTTTCATTTTCGTAGCTGGCCACCAAGTCCTTAAGGTAGGTATTCTCGGACTGAATATGATTTTTATAGACTGTGGCGATGCTTTTCAGTTCAGCTACATTCCTTTTTGAGGTTTCGATTGCCATCACCCACTCTTGAAGGGAAGGGTGAAGTTCTAGAACCTTAACTGTTTTGGCCACCTCTATCTTTTCTTCACTGTGTTCCTTCACATAGATGCATTTGGCTTGCTCTCTTGGATTTGGCTCCGTTTGGCTTGGGAGAGCCCCAGGCGGTCTTCGAGCAAGATGTTCTGCAATTTGATTGAATTTACCTTCGATTTTTTGGTTGAAGGCTTCTTGCGCAGAAAGCTGGTTCTGAGTCATAGACATGTAACCCTTCATCATCTCTTTGAGTTCCGTGTTTGGATCAACAGAGGATGAAGATGGTTGTTGTTGTTGCTGGAAACCTGGAGGGGCACCTTGTGCTCTATAACCCATATTAGAGTTTGGTTGGGGTCTGTTTCCCTGATAGGTATTGGAACTGTTTCTGCCCTCCTTGGTTCTGATCATGTTTTTCCATGAGAAATTCGGGTGATTTCTCCATGGATAGTTGTTGTTGAAGTTATTGTTGTAGGAATTACCAGGGCGATTTCCTATGAAATTCACATCTTCGTACTAGTTTTTACCTTCGCATTGATGAGTTTCATGACGACCGGCGCATATGGCACATCCTTCTGGTGATGAATTTGTAGGTGGGGAAGCTATTGTCTTTACAATTTCATTCTGTGATGTTGTTAGCTTTTCCACCATCTTTGCAAGGGACGAGATCTGAGCTGATAAATGATCTGTAGGCTCAACATGAAGTAGGCCTGCTGCTCGTGGCGTTCTTCCTTTGGATCTCGTCCACTATCTTGTATTGCTCGTCATGGTTTCGAGAAGGTTCATCCCTTCTTGAGGAGATTTCATCATGAAACTTCCTCCTACAGAGGAATTTACGAGTAGTCGGTTTACATCATCTAGGCCATTGAAGAATGACAGATAGAGGGATTGATCGTCGAGACCATGGTGGGAACACTTCATCAGCATATCTTTGAATCTGTCTCATGCGTCGTATAACGTTTCTCCCGGTTCTTGACAGAATGTGTTGATTTCTCCGATCAATTTCCTTGTTCTACTGGTTGGGTAGTATTTGGCAAGGAATTTCTGGGCCATTTGCAGCCATGTATGGATTGATCGGGAGGGAAGACTTCGGTTCCACTTGTTCGCTGAATCTGACAACGAGTGAGGAAATAGTTGTAGACAGATTCTTTCTTTGACGTTGCCGGTTTGACCAAAGGAATTATAGAAGTCTAGGAAGAGACTTAAATGATTTGGGGCTTCATCTGGATTTGCTCCACTAAATTTTCCTAGTTCCCGGACGGCGGTGATGTAGTGGGTTTTGAAAGCCCATCGTCCAGTTTCTAGCGGTGTTAGTTCGGGGAGAACTATGGCTGATGCCCTTCCTTCGGTATCCGGTTGGTGGTAATGAGAGAGGGCACGGTGTTCTGGTCGATTTGGTTGATTTTCATGGTCCATTTCTTCTATAACTTGGTTTCCGGCCATGTTTTGATTTCTCTGGTTTCTTCGTGCGTTAAATAAAGTGCGCTCGGGTTCGGGTCTCGGACTGATAGATGGAGAACCTCGGGTTCGAGTGTTTGGCATGCACAGAAGATAATTTGTGGTTTGTGAGAAATTGCCAAATCAATAGTGGTTAGATCAATAAAAGCAGAAATACTTAAATAGACTGATAAACGTTAATTAAACAACACTTATTTTTTTTTTTTTTTTTTTTATGACACGAGTAGAAAGACAGAAAATAAGTGAATAAAAAGAAACAAAAATAATTGCAGGTTAAGTAAATAATAAAAATAAAGAAAAATGACAGAATTAAATTGTAGGAATTTAAATGACAAGGGAAATTAAATAACGGAAATTAAATGTTAGTTAGTTAGAGTACTGGAATTTAAATGTTAGAGACAAGGGAATTTAAAGAACTGAAATTTAAATGACAGAATTTAAATGTTAGTAATTAGTTGACAGAAATTTAAATGATAGTAAATTAAATGACAGAAATGTAAATGTTAGGAGTTAGTGTACAGAATTTAAATAACAAAAATTAAAATGTTAGAAGTTAGATGACAGAAATTAAATGATTGAAAAATAATTAACAGAAATTAATAGAAATAAAAATAAACAAACAACAAAATAATATAAACAGAATATTATAGTATAGCAAGTAAACTACCGAAAACTAGGGAAATTGATGGAATTTCCCCGGCAACGGCGCCAAGAACTTGTTGGGTAAATACTATACATTAATATATATAGATTTACAGCAAACTAAAAGGCAAGTGCACCTTAGTCGGAGTAGTACAACAAGTGTCGTATCCACAGGGATATTGTTCAATTATCCTAGTATCGGTATTTAGTAAAAACAGTAAAAGGGGGTTTAACCGGAGGCAAGCTTGATTTGTTGTTGGATCAGTTCAGAAATAATAAAAACAGTAAAAAGAGGTAAATTAGTGATGTGGATGGAAAAAGGTATCCTAGGATAGCGGGGGGATTGCCTAAATTACTTAAACAGATTTATAATCATGTCTCAATTATTTATTGTCTATTAGATTTAATAATTGTCAGTTACGAACTCTTAGTTATAGCCTCAGTATTTTCCTGCTCAATCTGGAGTGTAAATACCAAGGTTAATTCCTTTGTGGTACTTTGACTATCTCAAAATCATATGTTGATAGTTACCAAAAAAATGCAGTTGTTTGTCACGCAAAGCATTTAACAATATTTGCTGAAAGGAATTAAAACAAGTTCAATGAGAGAGACAGGTAATAAATACTGATTTACATAATATTAGAATCAAAAGCCCATCCTAGGATACAAAAGAAAATTACTCAGACATTAACGGAGATAAAAAGATAGCACAGATAGATTTAGACATTAATTCAGAGAAAGAACGGGACTGCTCTCGCTCTCACTTTGCTGCCTCTCTTCTATTTCTTTTGTTTCTGCGTGAGTATGGAATGTTGTGGTGTTACGGGAGAAGATGAATGGAAGAGAATGACGGAGTGTGGTGAGCGATGGTCTGTTGTGTTTAATCTCCCGAACGTGGTGTACCATTTATTGTTGAAGGTGCTGGGTTTATATAAAGGCAGAGGATGATTGAAGATAGCACTGGAGAGGGGACAGAACTGAGTACGCGTGAGGATTTTATGGCAGGCGCCTGATATGGTTTAATGGAGTAGATGGATATGTCTGTAGGCGCCGCAAACGAAGAAGCAATTGGGGAAGACGGTCGGCGAACGAAACTAGTCGCGTTAATTTCTGGATCTGCGTTGCATTTAGACGCGTCCTTGTTTCTGTCCGTCCATTTATCCACGGACATATTTCTCAAATTGCTCACGTCCGCCCCTTGTCCATCCATAATTCCACGGACGTATTCATTTCCTTACTTCTGTCCGGCCAAATAAGCACGGACATGCCACGGTCTCAACCTTCACGTCCTGCCTTAAATACCCGGACAAGACACGGACATATGTCCGTCCAGCCCTTGTCCGGCCCTGGTTCCACGGACGCCTCTGTGCTCTGTCCGGCCCTGGTTCCACGGACGAGACCCGGACAATACTACTCACGTCCGGCCTTAGTTATGCGGACGCAACCCGGACGCAAGTCTTTGACTTGCTTTCTTTTGCGAACTTTGACCGGCTCTAGATTCTTCGTTTGGACTCCGTTTTTCGAGTCGTTTGCGCCTATGCGTTTGTCTCTTTGTCTAATTTGATCCTAGCTTGGTTTTCCTCATGTTTAACCAATAAATTTGTGAGATAATCAATAAAACTTAAACTAGAGGAAAAACATACGATAAGTGAGAAATGAGCAAGAAAAGTGCTAATATAATATATGAAATACACCCATAAAACATGCTCATTTAGACACTTATCAGTATTCTGGTCAAAGGGTTTTAACCATATTGACAATTTAGTCCCTGCACCAAGAATGCTCATTAGAGTTTATTTAACTCATAACCGGTTCAGTTCTAGCCTATTAGGCTTCAAGGCATTGGTGATTAGCCATTCTCTCATACTCACTGGGTACATTAAACCCCTAAGCTAGGGCCCACTAGCTTCTACTGTGTGACCCTGATAACTTTAGAGCTTAATTCGCTCTTTTCGGTATTCTAAATGTATTACATATCTACTTTTTATCCCTTTTATCTAGGAATATGCGGATTTTCAACCGGCGCGTGGTATCCCTTACTGTATGCAACTCATAGTGTTATAGATTTTCTATCTAGTTTCTTGGAAATCTATTGTGCATACTACTGTATCCTTCTATATTTATTCACTTAGTTCTTCTAACTTGTTGTCGGTTGAGGTTTAGCTACTACCTACTGTGTCGTGCTTCCTCTAATCATTGGTTTTTGGCTATTCACTCATGTAGTGTTAATACCATATTTCTTTTATTTCACGATCTTGCATTTTATAAGCATCGATCTTCATAGCGCTCATGATTTCATTTCTGCTTTTATTCCAGTGGAATTCATAGGTTGTGATTGTTTGCATCTTCAACGCTCCTCGTGCATCTTTGGCCGCAAGGCCCACGGTTTATTGTTAGATTTAAGCTTAAACTGGCTTGCACCATGTTTGCCTGTTACGTTTGTAAGTCTTCCGTACTTAATATGGTTGGTTGTTTGGTAATTGGTTACTTTTGGCCCAAACTATTATTCCTCTGTCGAGTTAATCCACTAGGAACACATGCGTCCCCTATGAGATCCTTGTCATATGGTTCAGACTGTTGGCTTCCATGCCTAGTCTATCTACCAATTCTTGCTTTTCATCTATACTGAGGCTTGCTCATGGGTCCGCGTGATTCCCATATCATTGTCTAGTTATATTCACATAGTGATCGCTTGCTGCACACCATGATCTCGTTCATTATACAATTATTGTTTTCGTGGCCTCTACTACTGTGGTAGCTTGCCGTTGTTCTTTGTCTGTTGTGGGCACAACTCCCGACCGTTCACTCCAATGTCTCATTTATAATTATTTCCTTCGTGGTGTAAACACACTGGAAGTTCTATAGGTACATGTGTATAGCGGTCGCCGTAGCATACCGTAAGATCATTATCCTTAATATGAAGATGGGTTACTTCAATTTCGGGTTCAGGTGTAGGTTAGTCTTCCTCACATTCTTTCATCTCTTATGATATCGTTTACCATGTAACTTGGCTGACCACGGAAGGAGTAGTCCATTGGCTCGCAAGCTCCTTTGAGCGTTGGTCATTTGATGTCATTTACACACTCACATTGCTTGTTCTTGACATTCACTGCCTTTTAAATCATGGCATTGGATATAGGGTCTGGCTGTGCAGTCTTACTTCTCTGTGTACATCATTTGGGACATGCCAAGAAAACTTCAAGGGTTTACGGGTCCCGTTCACTAATAGGAAAGTATTCTATCACTGATAAGTGAGAGTTCTTGTTGAGGGTTTATTTCCACTCACAAGCCTCACGACGAGGTTTCACTGTTATAGCCACTGCTTATGTACTTCCACCATTCATAAAATTATTAGAATTTTCTGTTTCTCGTTAAAGTTGTTCCTTGACAATAATCATATGCTCAAGCTTGATGTTTTAATGGGTGAAAGCTTTTTCTGGAGGGTCCGCTTATTCACCGCTCCATGGGTCTCTCAATTATGAGGGTTATCCCACTCCACTAATTTCTCAAAGTGCCCTAGCGTGGGTCGAATTAGTGGTTTCGTCACATAGGTTGTCATTTCTCTGTAATACTATTACTGTTGAGATGTAACACCCCAACATACAACAACATACTTAACATTAAACTGCAGCGGAAAATAAACATCATCACATAACTTAACTCATCGGTGTTACACGCCGTTAACCACCCACGTGGCTAACAAGGCTAACATTTACACAACTGTATCGGTCTGATGGACTAGATCCCCGAGCAACTATACAATACCGTCTCCTTTATCAACACCAACACTCATTTTACAAATACCTTCCAACTGTACCGAGTATTTACAACTAATGCCGAGAACAAATTCGGTCTTACTACACCTACAGGTTACAAGTGATTACATCAATTATCCGTACGCAACAACTACCCCGTCCTACTCTCGAACGGCTCCAGCTCCTTGTACCTGAAACAGAAAAGGAAAGAAAGGGTGGCCCCCCAGGGGCTCAGCACCTTTGCTGGTATGGTAATCCCGCAGCCCACATGCTACCGGGCCACGCACAACTATTTGTCGTCTTAGCATGCAGTTGATTACATTTAAATCAAGCATGTGAAACATAAACTCACAACACGATACATTTCACCCCAATGGGCTTAACAAATACAACTCATTTATACCTAACCAATCACTTTTTGAGTTCTGCAACCCTATAGTATTTCTCCTCTAACGGAGCTATTACCTTAACAGACGACATTTACCCACTATCGGGTTTCCACAAACGTCCCTTTTACATACTAGGAATCATATCCATGATCCTCATATTTCACTTCTAAGCACATATAACGACACATCACAATAACTTTGCAACATACAAATAACACATACATAACGGGTACGGATCTCTTAGGAACCGGCCCAAACATAGTTAATACACTGGTGAGCCTAGAGAATGATATCACCCCCATGTTAAGCTCGTTTATACACAACTCATTACCGCCCTAATAGTCGGACGAGTAACTTACCTAAAGATGGATCGGATTTAGTGACCCAAACTCACCACACAAACACATGTTCCCCCTAAACCGATCGTATGTCAGAATAGCTAAGCTTTGGGATAAGCTAATGGGAGATCATAACCCGTGAGGGAAACAACCATAACAGAGAGAAGGGTAAAGCTAAAAAGGATACCCACTCCCAAACAACACGCGACCGGCCAAACCGGATTCCTCACTACAGTTAGTACATACTTACTTTAGAATATTAGTTAGAACCCCACTATGGAGTCTATCACACCTACACACATACAGTATTACAACTGGGTTAAACATACAAGGGAGATCCCTACATTCACATATACATATCACACAATTAACACACAGCATAGCCGTGGTTAGTACGTCCCATGGTTCGGGTCGTTCACTCCGAATACCAAACTCTCATGTGATCCTAGACTCAGTCAACTAAGGTTAACACTTCCGAGGTTAAATGGTATCGAAGTTGTACACGCCACATATATGAATTACTGTAAACTCATTACATGTTTTATCTTACAACGTGGCAAACATACAGAAAAACACATTGGCATACAAGCCGGTGTAATCCGTTAGGACACAGGTTGCAAGAAAACCATACCTGTCACCGGAGTCCACTTTATCATGTCCATTTATGTTCCTCAAGCAATTCTCGAACAACTGACAACATCACATGTACTTTTATTAACATCGGGGTAACATGTTTGTTTAAAGTCTAATGCTCAAAACTTACCCTCGTTAACTAGTTAAATAACTTGACATTTTTAACTTGTTTCACTTTCACATTTTACTACAACTTTTCAGCCACTTGGTTGTCTTTATAACACACCTAACATATCCTTAACATCTTTATAATATCTTCTCTAACATATCCCCATCTTTACACATCATTTTTATACCTTAAACAACATCTTTAGAGTGGTCCGGGACTTGGTCCATACCTTAAGTCCCGGATCAACACTTACAGAAACTCACAGCATGTTTTGATAGGGTGGTCCGGGACCTTGTACTCACCCTAAGTCCCGGACCAAGACAGTCTTGCACTCTCGGCCACATTTAACAGGGTGGTCCGGGACTTCATACAGGTCCTAAGTCCCGGACCAGTCTAGGCAACAAACTCTCGGGTGATTTAAGGAGGGTGGTCCGGGTCCTTGTACAAGACCCAAGTCCCGGACCTATATCTATGTATAACTCACGGCCTAATTTGCACCACTGGTCCGGGACATGACCCATGACTTAGGTCCCGGACCCAACCTACAGAATCGACGTACTGCAATTTTTTCTAGTCCTGCTGCTTAAGCTCTTTACACCCATCACTTGTATAAACTTCCCAGTACACTCTTATACTCAAAACTTCACCAAAAATACACCACATAACAACATAGTGCACAATTTAAATTGCATAGCACTTAGGCTCTTAAAATGCATAAATCTTAAACACTGAATTTCCCACAATATATTTGCCTTTCACCTGCAAATACACAACACACATGTCCTTTACTAGTCTCTTTGAGAACATTTTTTTTAAGTCATTTACCATTGGCTCTTTAGGTAGTTTCAAAAGACAACCTACGTTCATTTCCAAAGGAATTTTAAGCTATTTTGATTAACATAAAACATGGAGGAAAAAACATTTTTCTTTGAGTTTCCTTACCTTGAAGCAAAGGAGAACAATAATATATGAAAAGATGAACTCAAGCTCCTTCCATGGAGATTCCTCTTGGCACCAAAATGGAGCTCTTGAAGATTTGAAAGGATAAGTCGAAGAGCTTGATGAACTAAGAGATCGGTGGTCTTAGTTTTCGATTTGGGTGAGCTAGGAGTTACATGGATTTGAAGATGGCATATGGTGCTGGTGCTGGTCGATCGTGAAAGAGAGCAGGAAAGGGATGGCTACGTGAGACAGCAAAGGAAATGAAGGAATGAAGAAATTCACTGATTGCAAATGCTTTGAAGATATTAATTGTTTACATAAAGCAAATAGTACTCTCTCTTATTTACTCACTTATTTGTTCAATCAGTAGCAAGGGTGACGACTCACCACATGCAAAACCGGCCCCCATTAACATAAGGGGTTAATTAGTCTTTATTGCTCAATTAAATTACATATGTTGACATATGTTACAAACTAGCTTATAAAAGTCACTATTCATACTAACAAGGCACTTTGAAATGGAATTTTTGATTTCCCATTGATTTAAACTTCCAAATGTGATACTAAGTAGTACACATATTAATTAAAGAGTATGATGGACATTTAGCCATTCAAAACCATTTACACAATTTCAAAAACGTGCTTTAAGACTCCTTAAAGCACATTTTGTGTTTTAACTTGTTTCCAAGCTCGGTTTCCCATGGTAATTGATTTAATAGGCTCATTAATATATAAGTAAGGTCTTGGTAAGTTCATCAAGCCTTAATGAAAATTATCCCAAGCTTAGAGCATACTTTGTCCTTATTGCCTTTTAGGCAATTAATTGTATTTACTATTTATTAAATTGTTTACTAATGTTTCTGAGACTCTTTTTAGTCTTAATAATTTATTATTTAATGTTTAAACAACTTATTAAGGTTTGGGGTATTTCAATCTACCCCCCTTAAAAGAACTTCGTCCCCGAAGTTCACACTTCCCACATATCATTGGGTTAGAATACGGGAATTACTTGTATAATAAAACACTTCCATAACCAAACATACTTTACATCACAGTCCCGGACTTGACGGTCCGAGTAACATATCCACATCCATACATCACATAACATACTTACATAGTAACCTCGGACTTGCTGGTCCGGGTACCTTAACAACATTTGCACATACATAACAACCCTTAGACTCTCTTGTCTGGGCAACATAACAACATTTAGACCCATAGGTCCTGATAACATAACATCCTTTAGACACATAGGTCTAGGTAACACAACATCATTTAGACTCATAGGTCTTGATAACATAACACTTCGGACTTAACCACGTTAGGACTCAAGGTCCAATTAAATTTTTTTTTCCTTACACATTCCACACAACACGTTTTAGCACGTATAGCAGCTAAAAATTTCTTTTATACACTGTGCTCCCGCAGAACCCGGTCGCGATGGACACATATTGTCCCCGTTCCTTTGGGAGATCAAAACAATCACTTAAATTTAAAATTTCTTATGAGATTAAGTAAGAGAACTTATTTAGTAAGGTATCTATCGACGTTTTATAAATACCGGTTCAAAACCCTTTTGAAAACACATACAACTCCAAGTCCAACTTATGCTCTTTATTCCCTTTTTCCAGCGTGGTTATTTGTGACCACTTGTAGGGAGCTTCAAGAATCATCCAACCCTGATGTGATCAGCATCAATGTTGAACTATCCTTCCACCCCAATTTGTGTTCGGCTTCCCTTGATCGCATGCAAATCAAGTTCCACCTCCCACTTCATTTTCAAACAGCAACTAATTCAAACATGATCATTTTCTATCTTTAATTTCTAGTCATAAACATACATCTCCAAGGATAGAACTCTGTCTATCAGTCATCTCCATTCACTTTAATCCAGTTACCTAGGGAATCCTATTCTCACTAGGTTCTATGTCGGTTTCATACCCTTTCATAGATCACTATATTGTACATATACATATTTTATCAAAATACACACACAGTTTAACATTTAGTATCATATGAACATATACTGTCGGGGTTTTAGTTCCCCGGGAGTTTCTTTACTCCCACACTTGTACCCTCACACACAACTGTTGCCAAAATGAACACATTCACCACAATGGTATTCGCATCTTCTGTGCGTAATTACCACAATTAAACCATGAATGTATGCGTATGTTTATGTAACACACACACCACTCATCAAAACAATTATTTTGTGCTATGCACACCATAGTTCACGTACACTTGTACGGTAATAGACACTAAGTGGCTTTGCGCTCTACCCCCCTTAAAAGGGATTACGCCCACGTAATCAATCACTTACTCACTGTGTTATAACGTTCTCCGTCGTGAAGTGTTTAATCTCCACGCGGTTTATTATACAATGTGTTTGGTTTGAGGATCTTAGCCATATTGGCGGTTTAGTCCCTAACCATGAATCCTCCTTAGAGTTTATCTAATTCATAACCAGTTTCGATTCTGGCCTGTGAAACTTCTAGGCGTTACTAATTAGCCATTCACTCATATTCACAACGCACATCCAACACTTGGATCACTGGCTCACTAGTTTCTGCTATGCGATTTCTGGTAATTTAGAACTTAGTTGTTCATACATTATTTCTACTGTATTGTACATTCCTATTATCACCCTTATCTAGGTAATAACGGTTTCTCAACCGACACGTGGTCTTTCTTACCACGAGCGAACTCGGTGAGTTTCAACTTTCTATGCATTTCCATGATGACTTACTGTATTCCACAATGATTTACTTGATTTCTTCCGACTTACTGTCGGTTGAATTTGAGCTACTACCTAATGTGTAGTATACTTTCAGTCATTTCCAACAACTGTGGTATATTTCATACCAATATTTAACATACTGTGTAACTATAGTCACTTATTGTGAATCAAGTATCCTTTCATTGATACGACCTTGCATTTCTTATGCTTCGGTCTTTATCCTGTTACAATTCTCTTTATACTTCTACCACAATTGACATTTCCCGAATTTCTAATAATTCCTCTCGATCATTATTGCACAACAGCAATACCAAAACACTCAGTCATACAGAGTGCAGAGGTGTAAACTCTTGACAGTAAATCTCTTATGCGTTTGCAAGGGATTCACACTGTATTCCTTATCACATAGTATCAAGTACTGGCTTGCTGCCCAGTCTGTATGTCATCACTTATCTTACATGTTCATGTGTCTAATCATAACTGTGCTTGTTGGCCATTTTATTATTTAATAATACTCATGCAACATTCGCTTACTGCGCATCGTGCGGTTACTCATTGTATAACATCAATTCACACTGCATCAGCTATTATATTAGCTTCCGCCATTACACTGTGTTTCGCCATTTATTTGGCTGATTACTGAATACTCTATTCTTCGGGTCTTTCTGTCCTTGAGCGTTGCTCATTACACATTTAGCATCACACACCTCTGGTGGTTGCTATTAGACTTATTACCCTCGTCTCCACAACTGGTACAAACTTATTTTCGAATTTTTCCACTCACATCATTCCTGGATATTAACATATGGTCAACCCTTAACATATTCTCTAGACATATTCCTACTCATTACTACCGTTCTGGCGGTTTCACAATACTAAGAGGTGTCCCCACTCTTTAGATGGTTCGTTATCCGCTTTTACTTATATAACATAAACTTTCGTAGTCACAAAATTCACTTATGACATTTTACTTGTGGCTTATAAGCCCTATTGCCTCGAGCTCCTCATTATAGGCTGTTCACATTCATTTACTTCTCCGAACAATTTACACGGTTTACAGGTTGTATTGGGCTCCATGACAAGGTCGTTATTCCTTTCATGGGATGTCCCTTCAAGGATGTCAGAGTTCCTCCTGACGCCTTAAGATTAAACTGGGTGTTAGTTTCAACCCTTGCGTTTCTGTCACGTTATTCCGTTCAACCACTGTTGATCCAAACACCCCTTTCAGGATAGCTCCTGGGTGTTACTTTATGCCATTACATCTGGCTTTCCTTATGAGTACATTTAATTAACTGCTTTCCTTGCGTTCTTGACTGGGTTAATATTCTCTTTAGTGGAGATTGATATCTCTAGTGATCATCTCGGGAGTCTCATCCCGATCATTGACATTAACATATCCATAATAGGCATCTGCCTCACCATATTTAGGCCGGGTACTCTCCAGCTATTACATTCATCCCTCAGGATTCTTAAGACATATTCCATGTTCTTATTTATCAACTAGTGCACTTCGCACTTGTTCACCTTTAGACATTTCCTTAAAATAAATTCACTGATTCTTGTAGTCTTATTACCTTACTGGTTTCTTTACTTCTACCATTCTTGGTAATTTTTACTTTGTCTGACTTTTACTTCGGACCGTAGTATGGAGTCGACTACTTCCCGTGTTTCAGACTCCACTCGTATACATATGTGGGGTATCCTGTTGATACATTGCTACTTACCCGGTTAACCTATAAGAAGGTCTGCCAGGCCCACAAGCTCCTATCGGAGTGCGGTCGTCCCACAATTCAGTTGGTACACTCGTAGTGTCCGTCACGCGCCTAGGTGAAGTATTCTGTTGTCAACTCCCTTATATTATCCTGTGATAATATGCATTCCGTGCTTCCCGATCTTAATCAAGGGAAGGTTTATCCACTATTGTATTTTTATGGTCTCCATCCATTCCCTCGGGTTGCTACCCTTGGGTTTACCGGTTTCCATCCGGTTATTTAAAGTCACTGGGTATAACTTACCTACCATGTGGCACTGAGGCCGGTGTAGGTCTCTTGGTCTTGTTTCAAGGAAGGTTGGAAATAAATGGGTTTGGAAGAAAATTTGGTTTGGAAAAAGGTTTTGAAGATGAATTTAAGTCTAAAAGATTAATTCTCGTGGCTTCACAACTTTTCCTTGCTTTAACCAAGTCTAGCTTCCTGCTGACTGGTGTACTTCCAATTGCAGAGGTCGGGCTGCTAAGCCCTTCCACAACTATGCTGGTCTCACTTAACTTCACGGTACTTTACTAAGTACCTGTAGTTGTTTTAAGTTTCCCGTACAGCCTTGTTATAGCGGCACTTGCCATGGCAAGTGCGCCATGCTAACCGGCTACTGGTCCAATAAACATTGGTTGCGGTATTGTTTCCGCTTACTCTGACATTAGTGGCCTTGCTGGCCCTTACTTGATCTCACAGTCTTAACAATAAATCCTCTGGGTTTTTTCTCACTATTTTCACATGGTGACCATTAACTAGGGTTTTCCCCTTCTGGGAGACCCCTTTTACTTAGTATTACATCCTCCTCATACTACGTTGTAGTTCCTTATTCGGTCGGTATACCATTGGTGTATTAGTTAACATTGTAGTCCCGTGGACACTTGTCTCGGGTTCATTACCTCACTTTTGCCTGTTGCACGCTTGGTGCGTTGCAAGCTGGTTTTTCTCGACTGCTCGGCATGTCGATCCAGGTTGCTGGAAATTCTATTCTCTTATGCGCATGATTCTTCACTTTTCGCTACCTTATGCGGCAGACATTGTTAAAATGGGAACCGTCTTCGGGATTCACACCTTTCGGAATCTACCGTATGACAGGCTCTCCGTACTTATAAGGACATTTAAGTGCAGCCAGGTCGGGTATTCCCGAGTAAGAGAGGACTTCCATCTCTCTGGCGTTCTTTCCCAGTTATAACAGGGATTGTGGAGGGTGGGATGTATATGGTAGGTTTCCAATATTCACTGGTCCTCCTAACTAGCGTATCTCTCACGCTATCACTCATCCCCTAACCCACATACTGAAATCCTAACTCGGTACTTCCTAAGCTCGGTAATTCAGTCATCAGAGCGACACTTCTTCGCTCTGATACCACTTTTTGTAACACCCCAACATACAACAACATACTTAACATTAAACTGCAGCGGAAAATACACATCATCACATAACTTAACTCATCGGTGTTACACGCCGTTAACCACCCACGTGGCTAACAAGGCTAACATTTACACAACTGTATCGGTCTGATGGACTAGATCCCCGAGCAACTAACAATACCGTCTCCTTTATCAACACCAACATTCATTTACAAATACCTTCCAACTGTACCGAGTATTTACAACTAATGCCGAGAACAATTTCGGTCTTACTACACCTACAGGTTACAAGTGATTACATCATTATCCTACGCAACAATACCCCGTCCACTCTCGAACGGCTCTCCACTCCTTGTACCTGAAACAGAAAAGGAAAGAAAGGGGCCCCCCAGGGGCTCAGCCCTTGCGGTATGGTAATCCCGCAGCCCATGCTACCGGGCCACGCACAACTATTTGTCGTCTTAGCATCAGTTGATTACATTTAAATCAAGCATGTGAAACATAACTCACAACACGATACATTTCACCCCCCAATGGCTTAACAATACAACTCATTTATACCTAACCAATCACTTTTTGATTCTGCAACCCTATAGTATTTCTCCTCTAACGGAGCTATTACCTTAACAACGATATTTACCCACTATCGGTTTCCACAAACGTCCCTTTTACATACTAGGAATCATATCCATGATCCTCATATTTCACTTCTAAGCACATATAACGACACATCACAATAACTTTGCAACATACAAATAACACATACATAACGGGTACGGATCTCTTAGGAACCGGCCCAACATAGTTACACTGGTGAGCCTAGAGAATGATATCACCCCCATGTTAAGCTCGTTATAACAAACTCATTACCGCCCTAATAGTCGGACGAGTAACTTACCTAAAGATGGATCGGATTTAGTGACCCGAACTCACCCACACAACACATGTTCCCCCTAAACCGATCGTATGTCAGAATAGCTAAGCTTTGGGATAAGCTAATGGGAGATCATAACCCGTGAGGGAAACAACCATAACAGAGAGAAGGGTAAACTAAAGGATACACTACCACTCCCAAACACGCGCGCCGGCCAAACCGGATTCCTCACTACAGTTAGTACATACTTACTTTAGAATATTAGTTAGAACCCCACTATGGAGTCTATCACACCTACACACATACAGTATTACAACTGGGTTAAACATACAAGGGAGATCCCTACATTCACATATACATATCACACAATTAACACACGCATAGCCGTGGTTAGTACGTCCCATGGTTCGGGTCGTTCACTCCGAATACCAAACTCTCATGTGATCCTAGACTCAGTCAACTAAGGTTAACACTTCCGAGGTTAAATGGTATCGAAGTTGTACACGCCACATATATGAATTACTGTAAACTCATTACATGTTTTATCTTACAACGTGGCAAACATACAGAAAAACACATTGGCATACAAGCCGGTGTAATCCGTTAGGACACAGGTTGCAAGAAAACCATACCTGTCACCGGAGTCCACTTTATCATGTCCATTTATGTTCCTCGAGCAATTCTCGAACAACTGACAACATCACATGTACTTTTATTAACATCGGGGTAACATGTTTGTTTAAAGTCTAATGCTCAAAACATACCCTCGTTAACTAGTTAAATAACTTGACATTTTTAACTTGTTTCACTTTCACATTTTACTACAACTTTTCAGCCACTTGGTTGTCTTTATAACACACCTAACATATCCTTAACATCTTTATAATATCTTCTCTAACATATCCCCATCTTTACACATCATTTTTATACCTTAAACAACATCTTTAGAGTGGTCCGGGACTTGGTCCATACCTTAAGTCCCGGATCAACACTTACAGAAACTCACGGCATGTTTTGATAGGGTGGTCCGGGACCTTGTACTCACCCTAAGTCCCGGACCAAGACAGTCTTGCACTCTCGGCCACATTTAACAGGGTGGTCCGGGACTTCATACAGGTCCTAAGTCCCGGACCAGTCTAGGCAACAAAACTCTCGGGTGATTTAAGGAGGGTGGTCCGGGTCCTTGTACAAGACCCAAGTCCCGGACCTATATCTATGTATAACTCACGGCCTAATTTGCACCACTGGTCCGGGACATGACCCATGACTTAGGTCCCGGACCCAACCTACAGAATCGACGTACTGCAATTTTTTCTAGTCCAGCTGCTTAAGCTCTTTACACCCATCACTTGTATAAACTTCCCAGTACACTCTTATACTCAAAACTTCACCAAAAATACACCACATAACAACATAGTGCACAATTTAAATTGCATAGCACTTAGGCTCTTAAAATGCATAAATCTTAAACACTGAATTTCCCACAATATATTTGCCTTTCACCTGCAAATACACACAACAACACATATGTCCTTTACTAGTCTCTTTGAGAACATTTTTTTTAAGTCATTTACCATTGGATCTTTAGGTAGTTTCAAAAGACAACCTACGTTCATTTTCCAAAGGAATTTTAAGCTATTTTGACTAACATAAAACATGGAGGAAACACCATTTTTCTTTGAGTTTCCTTACCTTGAAGCAAAGGAGAACAGTAATATATGAAAAGATGAACTCAAGCTCCTTCCATGGAGATTCCTATTGGCACCAAAATGGAGCTCTTGAATATTTGAAAGGATTAAGTCGAAGAGCTTGATGAAACTAAGAGATCGGTGGTCTTAGTTTTCGATTTGGGTAAGTGAGCTAGGAGTTACATGGATTTGAAGATGGCATATGGTGCTGGTGCTGGTCGATCGTGAAAGAGAGCAGGGAAAGGGATGGCTACATGAGACAGCAAAAGGAAATGAAGGAATGAAGAGAATTCACTAATTGCAAATGCCTTTGAAGATATTAATTGTTTACATAAAGCAAATAGTACTCTCTCTTATTTACTCACTTATTTGTTCAATCAGCTAGCAAGGGTGACGACTCACCACATGCAAAACCAGCCCCCATTAAACATAAGGGGTTAATTAGTCTTTATTGCTCAATTAAATTACATATGTTGACATATGTTACAAACTAGCTTATAAAAGTCACTATTCACACTAACAAGGCACTTTGAAATGGAATTTTCGATTTCCCATTGATTTAAACTTCCAAATGTGATACTAAATAGTACACATATTAATTAAAGAGTATTGATGGGCATTTAGCCATTCAAAACTCATTTACACGATAGTTACTCAAAAACGTGCTTTTTAAGGCTCCTTAAAGCACATTTTGTGTTTTAACTTGTTTCCAAGCTCAGTTTTCTTTGGTAATTGATTTAATAGGCTCATTAATATATAAGTAAGGTCTTGGTAAGTTCATCAAGCCTTAATCAAAATTATATCAAGCTTAGAGCATACTTTGTCCTTATTGCCTTTTAGGCAATTAATTGTATTTACTATTTATTAAATTGTTTACTAATGTTTCTGAGACTCTTTTTAGTCTTAATAATTTATTATTTAATGTTTAAACAACTTATTAAGGTTTGGGGTATTTCATGAGAGCAGGTGGACAACTAAAGCCTTGTCAATTGTATACTAGGCTGATGCTCTAGTGACAGTGATACTAAAGTAGTCTTCACCCTAGCTGCTCATTACATTGAATTCAAATCGAGTGGCTCGACTGCCGCTCTATTTATTTGCATGGAATAATATCTCTTCTCTTACTGGTGCCATTCTCTGTAATTCTCCTTATTATTTAACGTGGGTTTTGCATCCGTTTAAATCTCCATAACATAGTTGGTTCATGGCTTTTAAGCCACATTGCTTTGAGCTATGCTCCTTGCAGGCTGTTTGCAACCGTCAAATGGTTTGGAGGTATTACTAGGCTCCATGATAAGGTCGTTGTATCACGCTTCCGTTCATGGGAGACCCCTTGGACAATCTGCTATCAATCAGTGCCTCCTATCAGTTTAGGGTACTTCCTGTTGAGTGGCATTCCCTTCGATGTTCTAACCGAGTGTTCGTTTTAGTTCCCGCGTTCTTATCCCGACACTTCGTTCAACTGTTGTTGAATCAAACACCCTTCAAGGATTGCTCCTGGTGTTATTAAGTTACGCCATTCGCCTGACTACTAGTTATGAGTGTGTTCAGTCAACTACACTGTTTGCGGTACCATATACCGAACCTTCCCGTTTTGGGTTGTAATGTCTCCCATTCTTGGGTAGACCATAGATTCTTTCTCTTTGCATTTTGCATTGGGTTTAACATCCTCTTGGGAAGATTAATATTCCCGGTAGTCATGGTGATTGTTTTGGGAATTCTATCGCGTACTTAGAACATTAACGTGTCCGTGTAGGCATCTGCCTTATTGTTTGAGGCTGGGTATACATTCCAGCTTTCATGCATTCGCTTTGATTTTTTTAGGGACATACTCAATGTCTATACTTACTAACCTGTGCTCCTTGCACTTTCTAACTCTTATTCACTTCCCTTAGATGAATTCTCTGATTCCTTTATACTCGTTAGCTTAACTGTGTTCCTTCTTTTTGATCCTCCGCGGTGCCCAACTGTTCTGGTTTGAACTTACTTACGGTCCGTAGAACGGAGTCAACTACTTCTGGTGTTCTATACGCCACTCATATACGAATGTGGGGTACATTACTGATACATTGCTACTTACCTGACTATCCTATAAGTAGGTCTGTCAGGCCCTCAAGCTCCTATCGGAGTGCGGTCGTCCCACATCTCATTTTTGTACACTCGTAGTGTTCGTCACACTCCTAGTGAAATACCCCAAACCTAAGTATGATAAGTAAACATAAATTTATGATGTAATAAGGCTAAAACAAGAATGGTAGAGAATTTAAACCAAAGAAAACACAAGAAAACACCATAAAGTCAATTTAAGCAAATACTTGCTCTAGACTTGGTGTAAGTTTAAGTAGGACCAAAAGGTCACTCTTAGACCCTATTAACATGCTAATGGACATGTTAAAATTATTACCAAAGAAAACCAAGATCAAAAACAAGTTAAAACACAAATTGTGCTTTAAGGACTATTAAAGCACATTTTTGAAAAATTGTCTTAGAAATGGTTTTGAGTGGCTAAATGACCATGATTATACCTTAATAAACTTGTGTACTACTTAGTATCATATTAGGAAGCCTAAATCAATGAGAAACCAAATATTTCACAAATTTGTGCACTAATTATGAACAGTACCCAAATATTGCCCAAAATAAGTCAAATGACTTTCTTAAGTGGTCAATGGTCAAACAACACCTAAATATTTAAGGGATTGAGAGGGGGGACGGTATTTAATGGATGAGTCACCACCTAGTTCCAGCCATATTTGAAAGGAAAGAGGGAGGAAGTTCACTATTTGGCAAAGTAACAAATATCTTACCTTTACTTACTCCCTTCTCTCTCTTCTCCTCCCATTTCTTTTCCTCCCAACCGGACACCACCAACATCCTCTCCTCTTCCTCACGTAAAGGAGAATAACTCCATTGTTCTTCATTCCCTTCAACTTCAAGTGCTTACCAAATACAACTCCAAGCTCCAAATAAAAAAACTAAGCACATAATTGTCTTAGTTAGACCAAGGCCTTCCATCCTCTCTTTTCCGAATTCCAAAATCAGAAGTTGGACTGCATTGAAGGAGCTCCATTTGAAGGGGGAAAATCATATTCAAGATCTAGTTTACACTCTCTTTGGTTTAAGGTAACAAAAGCTTCAAAAATCATAATTTTCTTCATTTTCCTTACTTGGCCGAAGATGCCTTCTCATGGGGGTCTTGTTTTACCCCTTGAATTAGCTTTGTTTCAACCTTAAAAGACTAGAAGAAGTCTTGCCTTGCTTCATTATCAAAGCCATTCCAAAATTCAAAGGTAAACATCCATTTAGTGTATTAAGCAATTCTTGTAAACATAAGAAATGATTCCTTAAGTTTAGGTGTAATATTTAGCACTTATTACATTACTTGAATGTTGATTAGAATATTGGCAAGTGAACAAGTCCGTGGCCGATTTCAATCAAGGAAACCAAAGGAAGAGAAAGTGAGAAAAAGCATGAGAAAAATAAGGTAAATTACTTATCTTAAGGTGGTTTAATGGTTAAGGGTGGGATTTGGATAGATAACAAATGTAGCTTAGAGCTTACAGTATATAATGGGTTATATAACCTAGGAAAAAGGATTTGAACAAGCTTGTGAACTTGTGATTAAGGAGCCAATGGAAAATGAGTTAGTAAGATAAGCATAAGATGGATTTTAAGATCATTATAACTACTATGAGATTGATGGGTGTAATTGCGGGTTGAAGGCTAATATATGTGGGAAATTCATTGTTTGAATTCATGTCATTTAAGGGCCTAAGAGCCATGTCATTTAAGAGCCTTAGTGCTATGGAATTTAAGATTATTGCACCATATTGTGTTTGTTATGAATGGTTTGTATTGGGTAAGAAATATCATGAGAAGAGGATTTAATGTGTGAGTGTTGATTAGAGGAGAAAAACTATGCAAATGGGCATGATAATATACTAGAGAAGCTACGGCGAAATATGAGTAGAAAACATAGTGTTTTAGTGGTTGATGTGAAGTAAAATGACCCAGGGTTTACTAGGAGTCATTAAGGGAACCTTGAGTGGAAATGAGTTAACAAAGGTGTTCTTGAGGATGAGAATGACCTAAAGTTGTCTAGGAGGCATTAGAGGTTAGGTGGGTGTATTAAACACACCAAAATAATGGTATTAGGAATGTTAGGACTTGTGCAAAAATCTATGGGAAATGGTGTATAAAGTCTTGTGATGATTTAGGTATGATCTAGTTTGCATAACCTTAATGGTAATGGATGGACTTGGGTGATGGAGGTGAATGTTGTAAGTTGCCAAAGAATGACTAAGGATATATAAGAGTGTATAACCATGAGAATGGTAAGAAAGTGGGTAAAAGGGGATAGAAATGGCTAAGGAGTATTTAGCATGGTCAACAAGAATGAGGAAACGTGTTAGTTGTTAAGAGTAAGAGTAGGCATGCAAATATATGTACAAGCTTTGGAATGATGAATAGAAAATGTAAGAAGAGGGAATTGTGCCTGGAGATGCAATAACCTTGGGACTTTGAGTAGCTTGGAAGAGGAGATAAGATGTCTAATAATGCTTGAGGAGTAGTCAAAATGGTTGAGAGGAGACACTTTGGTTAGTTGAGGTTTTAGGCAAAATCTACATGTTGGGAGTGTAAGAAACTAAGTTATAAGTGTTAGTAATTTAGCAAGGAATTAAGTAAATGATGAAGGAGTTGAGTGACGAATTAGAAGGGTTTTAAAGTGTTAAAATGATGTTAAAACATGTCATTATACATGTGGAAAGCTTAGGAAAAGATTGGGTGAGAATTGAGGTTGGAAAGAGCTTAAAAACTAGCGAATATGACATATTTTGTGTTGGTCTGGGTTTGTAAATCGGTACACAAACCCGGACCACACTAAAAACATGGCAGAAACTAGAATCCATGTCTGGTCCGGGTTTATATCCCGGTACACAAACCCGGACCAGTGCATTTTCATGGCAGAATGTTTAGCCGAGAGATGGTCCGGGTTTACAACCTCGGACACAAACCCGGACCACTCTAAAATGACTTCACAAAGTTGAAAATGGGGTTTTAAGGTTGGGACTTGTTTGGTAATGATATTATAAGGTTGTTAGGACATAATTAATGACATATTGGTCATTAGGGGCATAAACAAGGTTAAGAAATAATGAGAAGTAAATGACTTATGAGATTAAGATTAAACTACAATGACTAAGTGGTAATAAATCGGGAATCATTAGTGATGAGTTAAGCTAAGTTAAGTAAAGCAATTAACCACCCGATTGGATGAATATTATAGGATTTGAGTATCTGGATTCCAGAGAGGAGTAGACAACCGAACGACCAACGGTGAACAGAATGGTTTTCTTGTAGTCTGCTTGCTAACGAGGTGTCCCTCGACTTGTGTGCTATTTGTTTATGTGCTCCGACTAAACAAGATAAAGCATGCAACCGGTTTATTGTATTTGTTGTGTGCTTGTGATTAAAGCTAACAAACTGTACTTTGAGATTATTTACTAACAATGATTAGTAACTATGGTATGAGTTAAGAACACCCTCTTTTATATTGGTTGGTTAATACCCGAAAAAGGTTTAACTAACACCTTGTCTTTGAGACTTTCACTAACTAGAACTTGGGGGGTGTGAGGAATCCAGGACTGACTCCGGTCATGCATGTAGAGAAAATGGGGGTCGGTAACTGAATTAGATCCGACTTTCGCTTGAGACTCATCTTTGACTTGTCGCCTAGAGTCGACATATAGACTCGACCACCTTGGATTACAGTTCAAGGTGGGAGGCCAGATTAAGATGGTGCGGTGGGATCACCTAAATCCTAAATTTAAGATAAGTTGTTTATTTAACCAATAGAGTTAATAGCTCATTGGCTATGGTTACTTTTGACCCGACAAAAATAAACATTGAGATAAGAAACAACCAATTCTAACTAAAGAACGGTTGGTACAATGAGACTGAGATAAGACTTGGGATGAGATAGGATGGACCGAGAATAAGTGGAATCATAACCTAAGGAGTTAAAATCTAACTCACTTACTTGAGGAGCGCTTTTAAGTCGTTCATTGTGTTTAAATTATGATTGTTCATATGTGGTGTTATTGTACTTCTTATTTATGTTGTATTGATAATCAACCGCGTGCTATCGACAAGTAGTCATTGTAGTTCTGTTAGCTTGAGGGCTATAAGAGAATCGTACCAACAAAGGTGCTGACCCCCTCAGGGGCAACTGTTTAAATTTTGCATGTAAACGCCCGCAAAAGGCTCACCTTGAGAGTAGGAGCGGGTAGACTTAGGATGGGTTTTATTTTGAGTACGGGATGTGCATGTACACCCGTCTGTTGATACTTGAGAGTGTGGTAAACTTGTTAGACTTGGAGAATGCTTTAAACTCGGTTGGTGTTTTTGGATAAGGGTTGTAAATATTTAAGTTCAGTGTATTCTGGTAAATCAGACCGTAGCAAGGTCCTGGTGTGTATTAAATTCCACTGTGATGTTTATATATATGTTGTTAAGTTGTGATAACCACGATTGGATTAAGTTGGGGTGTTACACCTAGGTGAAGCATTTTGTTGTCAACTCCTCTTATCTACTGGTTTGGGTTTAAAATTTTGGGTTTAAAAGAATTATTTGGTGTTTTGAAAGAAAAGTTTGAGTTTTAAAAAAGGAAATATTCATGGCATTTTAATGCTGGATGATTCTGACCGAGTCTAGCTTCTCGTCGACTGGTATGTCCTTTGATATAATGGTTAGGCGGTTAGGCCCTTCCAAGGTTTCATTGTAAAGCGCTTCAGATTAGTGATCCTATATCTGCTTCCTTCGCCATCTTGGTACTTCACTAAGTACTGGTTGCTTGTTAAAGGTTCCTCTGAATAGTCCTATTATTACTGCACTTGTCGTGGCTAGTGCAAGATTCTGGTGGTTGTTGGGTTAACCTATACCGGTTGCGGTATGATTTCCACTCGTATTTGGTAGCCCTGTCGACTCGCCCCTTGATCCTCTGATCTTAATCAGCGATCTACTGAGTCACTTCTTAATGATT
This sequence comes from Limonium bicolor, assembly GCA_023374045.1. Lineage (NCBI taxonomy): Eukaryota > Viridiplantae > Streptophyta > Magnoliopsida > Caryophyllales > Plumbaginaceae > Limonium > Limonium bicolor. The sequence continues at coordinate 528,081,506 of CM041776.1, forward strand.
TTGGCACGACTGTCGTTGGTTAGGGTACTTCTCCAATCTCGGGGACCCCTATTTACTTGTTCTGTGTTTCCTTGTTGCTTATTCCCACACGTTTACCGTGGTTACCGAGACTTAACTTGTTTAGGCACTACTTCTATAGTCCTGTCGGTATATATCCCGTGAATGTTCTCGTAACTGTGTGAACTATGTCGGTCAGGTATTGTAACCTCTTTGGCGTTGAAGTTTTGGAGTGAACCACTCCAGACTATTCCTTAGTCGGTTAGCGTACCGTTGGTGGTATTATCTAACTTTTGCGGTCCCGTAGACTCATGTCTCTAGTTTTATTACTGCTCCTTTGTCCGCTTTGTTGCACGGTTGGTGCTTCCTTCTTGTTGCTGTTTGGCCAGTCAGGTTCTCGTGACTGCTAAGCATGTCGCCCCATGCTGTCGTAAATTCCAGTCTCCTTATGGTTAGGATTCTCATTCTACCGCTATTAAGTGCGGGTATTGTTGTTCGACTGGCACCATCCCCGGGATTCCGGTTCTTGAATTTACCGTTTGGCGGGTTCTATGTTCTTAAAAGTATCTTATAACTGCCAGATCGGGCTTTCCCGAGTAAGAGCTGATTTTCTGTCTCTCTAGCGTTCTTTCCCGAGTTATAATACGGGGGATGTGGAGGGCGGGTTTGTTATTGTAGGTATCCAAAACATACTGGAAGTTCCTATCTAGCGCATCTTTCACGCTATTACTCAACCCTTAGCCCTAAGTTTCTAATTCCTAACTCGGTATTTCTAGTCATCGCTCTGATACAACTTTTTATAACACCCCTACCGCTAAACACCCCATTAACTACTAAATACCTCGTACATCCTTAATTTCACAGTAGAAAATTCAATCCAACGGTGGGTGAAACAATACCGTTAGCCACCCACATGACTAACAAGGCCTACTCCAAATACAGTAATGGTCTGATGGACCGGAATGTCCGAGTACAAAGCAAATACAATCTACACTTCAATTCCAAACCGAGTATATACCATTCTCCAGTCTATACCGTTTCAATATTTACAATCCAATATACCGAGTCTACTAAGGTACAATCACAATACATCATTTCTCAAACACAAAAGGGTGTTCCACATGGTACCCCGTCAATTCAGAGGGCTACTAGCCTATATACAACATGGTACACCATTCATCATTTGCTAACTATCAAAAGGGCAAAGCATCTCGGTCTCATCATGACTATCAACTTTCTTGGGTACTTGGAACATAAAAACAGCGCCCCAAGGGGCTCAACAATTGTTGGCATGAAATTCGCATACCCCGCGTGCTAACGGGGGTACGCCGACTACTTTGTCGCCTATATGGAGTTCATTTTTATTTGCAAGCATACATGCTAATACAAACAACATTATATTCACGCAATAGTACATTCATACAAACATTCCAACACATACAAAGGGCACGCTCATACACAAAGTACAATACATATAAATGGGAGACAATTCACAAGTCAACCGAGATCTTGAAATACACTCCTCAAGTTCTCATCTCATCACTTTGTTAGTCTATTTCCCATCCGGGTTTATCAGATGTTCTTACCCTTTTACTCCTGATCACTGACTTACACTAGCCATGATCATTCTCAACCGATACTTATGATCTCTCCACCAGGTTAGTTCTCTTATAACCCAACAATCCCCAACTTATCTCTTTAGACGGATAAGCTTTACTAGTCTCACTCCAGTCGGGTGTGCAAGGCATCACTATGTGGCACACGGCCCGGTAACAAGGGAGTTCGACCATGGATTTAGAAACAAACGCCCTATTGCTTCCTCATCCCTGCATGCGTGACTCACAATGCCCCTAACCCAACTCTTGGGTTAGTAATAATTTCCAGTCAGTGAGTTAGTCAACATTCAACTCACTCGCCATTCACACATAGGGCATGGTGCATAACTGACAATTAGTTCCCACCAATGTTAGTTCAGTCAAGTTCCGAGTTAGATTGGTTCACAGACAACCATTAACTCATACCAATCATTCAACCAATCAAGTACTTCACTCACAATCATACGTTTCATGAATTATACAAGCTTAAGGTCCAATCATAATTCGATAAGGGATAGTATATCACAAGCACAAGGAAGTGCAATAAACCCGATTCGTGCATTTTATCTTGATTAGGTGATCACATAAACACACAAACACACAAATCAGTGTAACTTCGGTAGCATACATGGCATGGGAAAATCATACCGTTCACTGTAGTTCTTGGGTTGCCGACTCTCTTTCGGAGTCCAACTATTCAGATCCTATAACATAGATAGAATCGGGCGGTTAATTATCCATAATTAACCTAACCCATTTCATCTTTAGTGTTTCCTGATTTATAATTACTAACTCCTACATTTCAAACTCATTCACATAAGTTACTTACTTCTCATTACTTCTCAAGCTTGTTCACACCCCTAATGACCTTTATATGTCATTAATTAAGTCTTAACAATCTTATAATATCAATACTATTCAAATCACCACCTTAGAATTGCTTTAAAACACTTTCTAGGAAGATTTTGGGGTGGTTCGGGTTTGTGTCCGGGGTTACAAACCCGGACCATACCTTCGGAAAACATTTTGGGTAGTTTTTTGCCTGGTCCGGGTTTGTGTCTGGGGTTATAAACCCGGATCAAACTCCGGATTCATTTTCTCGCATGTATTGGGGTGGTCCGGGTATATGTACCGGTTTACAAACTCGGACCAGCCCTGTAATTCTCCATTTTGTAGTTTTCAACCTCTATTCAACCCCTATTTCATACCCAATCATTTCCTAATCTTTCCACATGTAGTCTAGCATGTTTGTACACCAATTAGACACTCTAAACTTCCCCAAGTCATTTACTAAACTCATTACTCATTTCTTGGCTCATTTACACCAATTCCACACTTACATTCTCCTAAAACTTACAACTTAGTTTCTAGCTTTCTAAGTTACAGATTTTGCTCTCCTCTTTACTCTCTCCATGGTTTACACTTAATGCTATTCTAGCACACACTTACATCTTTTCTCATTCCCAAATTCACCCAAATACATTATTCTCTTCTAATCCAAAACCAAGGCAATTAGCCACTCAAACTTACCTCTACACCACCTAGTTAATCCTAGGTTCTTCTCTCCTCAATTATACCATTAACACACTTGGTTTTCTAACCCAATTTCGACAGAGTCTCCCCACAATCTTAACATTCCCAAAGCATCATATTTATTCCACTAGACCTTTAACACCCCTGCCGCTAATCCCAACATTACCGTCTAATCACCTCGTACCTCTGTACATGCGCAATGGATAATTCCTACACAACGACGGATGAAACAATGTCGTTAGCCACCCACATGACTAACAAGGCCTACTTCCACTACGACATCGGTCTGATGGACCGAAATACCCGAGTACAAACAATACACTTCACACTTCAATTTCCAAAACCGAGTATGCATAATTCTCCGTTCAATACAATACTTAACACATACAATTCGATATCCCGAGTCTACTAATGTACAAACCAAATTACAATTAATTCTCACAAGTGTACACACTCCTCATGAGCCTAACACCTCACCCTACCCATCAATGCGGCACACCGACCATTCAGAGGGCTACAAGCCCACATACAATTCAATACATCGCTCAAATAATCCCTAGCTAATCAAAGCATAACAGCCCGGTCTCACTCTCGACCATTTAGCTTGTCGGGTACCTGAAAGATAAAAGCAGCGCCCCAAGGGGCTCAGCAAATAGCTGGTATGAAATTCGCATACCCCACGTGCTAACGGGGGTACGCCGACTACTTTGTCGCATACATGGGGTTCATTTATTTTGTACATGCATACATGCTATAATGAACACCATATATTTATACAACAGTGCATACATACATACATACATTCCAATACACACGATGGAAGACTATCACAATCAACCATTCATACTTACCAAGGCACTGTGATACACTTCTCAAGTTCATCAAAAATACTTTGTTAGTTACTTACCCAACCAGGTTAATCGGATGTTCTTACTCTTTTACTCCTGATCACTGACTTACACTAGCCATGATCATTCTCAACCGATACTTACGATCTCTCCACCGGGTTACTTCTCTTATAACCCAACAATCCCTAGCTTATGTCTTTAGACCGATAAGCTCTGCCAGTCTCACTCTAGTCGGCCACCACTATGGGGCACACCGCCCCGCAGGGCACCACTATATGGCACACAGCCCGGTAACAAGGGAGTTCGACCATGGATTTAGAATCAAACGCTCTGTTGTTTCCTCATTCTCGCACGCGTGACTCACAATCCCCCTAACCCAACACTCGGGTTAGTAATAAGGGTGCGTTCACTTCGAGTCGAGGAAACGGAATGGAATCAGGAAAGGGAATGGAAAGGAAAGGAAAGGGATTCCCCCAAATCAAGAAGTCTGTTTGATTCTACACGGAAATAGAATAGAATTCTCAATGATTGTCTTTGTTGTTGTTTGGTTCCAAACAGAGAAGTGTTAATACATATTTACACTATGAATAATATATATTAATATTTATCTAATTTGTATGCAACATATACTAATATTTATATAAATTACATAGCATATATAAATAATTTTTAAATTATAAATGACATATATTAATATTTAAATAGTTTATATTATGAATATTTTTTTAAAAAATTTCTATATATATAATTTTTTAAATTTTATTGTATTTAAGTTATAAAAAATATTTATTAATATATATATTATATATTATTTATTTAAACTATAACAATATAAATAATATTTATATAATTATATAAACTATTATTTTTTAGTTTTCTAGTATTAATTTTCAAATCCTCTTCTTTCCCCTCCTTCCTCCCCTTGTCCCTCCTCTCCTCCCTCTTTTTCTCTCTTCTCTCCCTCTCTCCCTCTTTCCCTCCCTTTCTCCCCTCCCTCTCTTTTCTTTTTTCTCTTTTTTCCCGTCTTCTCTCTTTATTCCTCTTCCTCTCTCTCTCTCTTTGTTCATATTTCTTTAAATTATAACTAATGTGTATAATGATTATATATATTAATATTTATCTAAATAATATATATTATTATTTCAGAATTTTATTGTAATTAAATATTATATATATATATTATTTGTTCATTCTTTTCAAATATAAATAATATATATTACCATTATTATATAGTATATATTATTATTTTTAAAATTATAAATGTTAATATTAAACATTTATAATATATTATTATCTTCATATTGATATCCATATTATATTTATAATTATATAAAGTATAAATAAATATTTGTATTTCTATTAGATAAAAATATTGTTTATTAATATTTATAAAAATTATGTATCATATATTAGTATTTATATAAATTATATATTATATATATATTAATATTTGTTTATGTTAAAGATGATGATGGGGTAAGAGGGAGGAAAGGGAATACCTTTCCCTGGGACATTTAGGGGAATCACCAAAAGGGAACTGGGGGTTTATGAAACCTGAAGTGGGGGAAACAGAATCATTAAAAATACAAAACAAACAATAATAAAGAGAATGATTCTGTTTCCCTTTGTTGATTACCCCAAAGTGAACGCACCCTAATTTCAGTCAATGAGTTAGTCAACAATCAACTCACTCACCATTCACACATGGGCATGGCGCACAACTAACAGTTAGTTCCCACCAATGTTAGTTTAGTCAAGTTTCGAGTTAGATTGGTTCACAGACAACCATTAACTCATACCAACCATTCAACCAATCAAGTACTTCATCCATAATCACACATTTCATGAATTATACAAGCTTCAAGTTCACAATACAGTCCAACAAGGAACAATACATTACAAGCACAAGAAAGTGCAATAAATCCGATTCGTGCATTTTATTTTATTTAGGTGACAACACATAACAAACAAACAAACACACAAATCAGAGTAACCACAGTAGCATACAGGGCATGAGAAAATCATACCGTTCACCGTAGTTCTCGGGTTGACGACTCTCCTCCGGAGTCCAACATTTCAAATCCTATACATACATGGAATTGGGTGGTTAATCATCTATAATTAGTGTAACCCATTTCATCTTTAGTGTTTCCCGATTTACAATTACTAATTCCTTACTTTCAAATTCATTCACATAAGTTACTAACTTCAAATTACTTCTTATGCTTGTTTACACTCCTAATGACCTTTACATGTCATTAATTAAGTCCTAACAATCTTATAATATCATTACCATTCAATTTCCCACCTTTAAATTGCTTAAAAACACTTTATGGGAAGATTTTGGGGTGGCCCGGGTTTGTGTTCGGGGTTACAAACCCGGACCAAACCTAGAATGAACTTTCTGCCCTTTTTTTACTATGGTCCGGGTATGTGTACCGGTATATAAACCCGGACCATACCCACGCATGTGATTCTGGCGTGTTTTTGGGGTGCTCCGGGTTTGTGTACTGGTTTGTAAACTAGGAACAGCCCTATTACACTATATTTTGCAGTTTTTCATCCTCCTTTTAACCCCTATTTCATATTCAATCCTTTCCCAATCTTTCCACATGTAATCTAGCATGTTTTTACACCAATTAGATGCTCTAAACTTCCTTTATTCATTCATTAAACTCATCACCCATTTCTTGGTTTCCTTACACCATTTTCCACTCATAATTCTCCTAAAGCTCATGCTACAGATTTTGCTTTTCCTTTCTTCACTAACCCAATGGTTCTTTCATTACTTTATTTCCATCCCAAGTCTTACCCATATATAACATTCACTCACATCTAGTCTCCAAGGTGATTGACTACTCAAGTTTTACCCCCAAAGACACCTAGTTAAACTAGGTTCTTTTCTTCTCCTCAACACACTTAAGTCATCAAATTTCTAGAGTAATTTTGGTAGAGTTTCCGCTATAAATTTAGCATTGCCCACATACAAAAATTCAGCCCACCAAATAAATTCCAACATCCATATCATCTTAGACACTAGCAACACCCTTAACTGTTCAATACAGTCACATTTATTCCAACAAGATCCTAATTAATTTACTTGGCTCTAAGGCCCTTAAACATCTGTATACTCAATACTAAAATACCTTCATTACTTGGTTGTCATTGTAGTAGCATACACAATACTAAAGAAATATAGTTCTCATACTACATTACATTAAAACTCAATCCAAGGTAAGTCCATTACCTTGTGATCTCTAGTTTCCCTTTTCCTTCATTCCTTTCTCCTTTCTTCTTGCTCCTCCTTTCTTTGTTCTTGCCTCACAAGTTGGTCATGATACAGCCCATATTTAAGGGTATGCATAACAATGGTAAGTAAATCCAACACTCATGAATTAACCCTAGAATTCAAGAGCGTTTTGAATTTCATGGATGAGGGGTTACCTTCCAACTCTAGGTGGGTGCTTGACAATTACCGTAACACCCCTAAAACCGGCCTAAGAGTTAAGGGTATTACACGCCGCGTATTAATACCAATAACGCAAGGCTCTAAACGATCAAAAGCAATAAAGGCCCAAAACAGAGTTCACTTAACATTGTAAACCAAAGTATTCAAATACAGCGGAAGTAAACGGATTCCAAATACATATCCGAATTCAGAAACTCAAAACAGAGGAAGGCCCGAAGGCTACAACGTCATAACAGAAGTTTAAACAGTCAAATGAGCTAAGCACTACAGCTCCAGAACTCAAGATGATCCTCGCTGATCAATCTGCAAAAATGTTAGAAGTAGGGGAATGAGCACACAACTATGCCCAGTAAGCAGCGACCGTCATCAGCAAGGTCGCTCAAAACAATTGAAATCAGAAGAAGAGAAGATAAACATCTTATGCACAATTCTCAGATAGTCAGAAGCTTTCAGAAACAGAAGCAGAGTGGAACACAAAGGATTCCCATTTCAGAAACAGTCAGAGCACTTAAACAGAAAGGGGACAAGACACAATGCACACACTCAGAAGGGTCGAAGACCCATAGACCATACCAGGTCTCTCGGCAACGCAGAAATGACTCGAAAGAGCCAAAGGGTTCGTCAACCCCACAGAACAGAAGGGAATGACCCACACTCAGAACGACGTCTACATGGTATACCACGGAATAGCTCGACCCAGCCATTCACGGCTCAGAAACAATGTGTAATGTCCCAAAACAGAAAGGTTGCTTAAACAGAAGCAAAGTTGCATTTAAATATGCCAAAACACTCATAAATCAATAGCACAGATCATAAGGAAACCAATGCCGCAGACGGCACTCAAATCGGAGTTCAAACGAAGAAGTTATGTTGAAAACAGAGGGGTGTCCGAACTTGTGTCCGGACGTCGAAGTTCGGACACAAGTCGAGACTCAGAAACCAGAGAAAGCCAAATGTCCGAACTTGTGTCCGGACATCGATGTTCGGACACAAGTCGAGTTGAAATCAGATAGAGGAATTCAGAATGTCCGAACATCCAAGTTCGGACGGATGTTCGGACAGGTTTTACGGAAGAACACGCGGAAGGTCCGACCTTGTGTCCGGACTTAGAAGTTCGGACACAGGTCGAACTTTAAATCAGAGGGAAGACTTGAGGGTGTGTCCGAACATCCATGTTCGGACAGATGTTCGGACATACCCCGAACTCGCAAATCAGAAAGGCAGAAACGCACTGTCCGAACTTCAAAGCTCGGACGGAAGTTCGGACAGTGCGAAAAATGCAATTTCCAGAAGACGAACAGAGCAGAAAAACAACACGAATCAATATCTCCAAAATGCCAATTAAGCACACACACCAAATCAGACATTAAACAGGAAACCATGGGGGTTTAGCCATCCAAAATCACAACAAAACGCTAATAGAATCACACACAAAAACCACAACAATCCTTGCAACACCCCATGGCTGAACTTCCAAACTGAATCGAGTAACCACCTACCTCAATTAGTAGAAGAAGAACAACGATCTGAAACCGCAGGCACAATCCACGCAGAGCAACAATCCGATACAGACCAACAGCCACTGAATTCCACAATCAAGCCCAGAAATCAGAAAACATTCGAAGGAAACCTAGACTTGGAAACTCCAAAACTGTATAACTCTCTGCATCACAAACCTGGAATCGAGACCAGACGAAATACTCTGCAGAAGAATCCCAACTTGCGCGCAACCAACGGCCACTGATTCGAACACAATCAAAAACCCTCAATCAGAAACTGGAACAAGAACAGATGATACAACGGAGACCGGTTCTGCAATACCAACCTGAAAACGAAGAGGAAACTACACCGCAACTAAGATCACCAATCTGATTGCAGCAGTAAGACCGGAATCTTCAACAGAGGGGAAAGATCGAGAGAGAAGGAAAAGAGAGAGAAACTGCCGCTTAGCACCACGATAGAGAACGCTCCTCACGATCTGACTGAATTGAACTGTCGTGAAGAAAAATAATTAGAAGGCTAAATTAAATAAGGTTCCCATCCTTATTAACTAATAAAACAATTACCTTAATTGTTTTAATAGATGGACCTCCTTGCCCTCTGCAATTAAAACAATGCCGCCGGTGTCCCAACTGATAATAAATGTAATCCAACCTAGATCATTATATAAAGCGGACATAAAATAAGGTTGCAATTAAACGGGTTATAACAATTACCACAACAAGATTCCAGCACCTTTTGAAGGCTCAAAAACCAGCTGGACACAAGGAACAAGGAGGCTCAAAATCTGGAAAAATTTGATATTCAATGAAAGGCTAGAAAAGAGAGGTTTTTGAGTTCCTTTTTACCTTAAGAATTAAGGGAGTGGTTCTAGCTCACTATGAGCTTCTTATTTCTTCAAATGGAGGTCCTTACATGGAGATGAAGGTTGGAGTTTTCAGATTTTGAAAAGAGAGAAATAATCTCCAACATGAGGGGAGTATTAATATGTAATTTGTAGAGTTTCCACCTTGTTTAGGCTATGAGAAATGAAGAAGAGATGGATGGGGGAGAGCTGTAAAAATCACCATTAGAGAGCTTGGAGAAGAAGAAGAAGTTAGAAGGGGGGAGAAGAACGTGAGAGAGGCTGGGAATAAGGAGGAGAGAGACTCCAAAAAGTGATTTGTACTCTCTCTCTCTCTTTGCTTTATTTATTTGTCTACTAGTGTACAAGAGAGGGGGAGAAGGCTGATTAAAACAAATGTGATACACACATAAGAGGAGGGAGCCAGCCTTTTATTTACACAATGGAGGGGAATGTTTGTCCTATTTACAATTTACACCCCAAAAGTTCCCGTTTTTACACTATTCACTTACCGGAGCCCATTTTCTTGAACTTTCTCGTTTATTTAATTTTAAGGTTTATAGGCCTTTATTAGCATTTAATTATAGGTATTTGATGAATATAATTTTTACAAGTTCATTAAACCCGCTTAAAGTCACATTTATCGGTTTTCTCAAAAAACATGCTTTAAGGCTCATTTGCGGTTTTAATCCATTTTATGGATCCGTTTTCTTTGGAAATTGTTTCTACATATTATTTAGGCATAATTAAGCCTTTGGAACCCATCTAGAATCCCAGTCGATGTCACATACCTCCTATGGTTATGTACTGCTCATTTTTACATTTTTTCCTTTTTAAGCGTTTTCTCTTTTCTTTTGGTTTTATCACCAATATTCCTTAGGCACTATTAGGCCCTTAAATACCATATTAGAATGATTTAATCACCATATTTAAGTTCGGGGTATTTCAATCTACCCCCCTTAAGAACTTTGCCCTCAAAGTTGGTTAAAGTTGGTGAATCATTGTCTTTACTCATTTGACATCTTCATGGTCACGACCATACATTCATTCATCTTTACTAGGGATGGCAATGGGTCCGCGGGTACCCATTTCACCCGGTCAACCAACCCGCTAAAGCGGGTGAAAAACCCGCATAAAACGGGTGACGGGTGGAATGGGTGCGTGTAACACCCCTCTCCATAATCACATAATAGTCTCTCACATAGCAATAAATAAAACGTCTCGCAGCGGAAAATAAATAACAATAACAATACTCACTCGGATGTCACCGGCCATTACTCGCCCATGCAAACAACGAAGCCAAACTACATCCAACTTCCAACATAAACAAAATGCTAACCGCCGTGATAACGAGAAAACTCCTATACATCATACTAAGTCCAAACACCATAAACATCAACAAGTGAGCGTCTACCCAATCCTTAATATACATAACCTTACCATAATACAATTCACCATCTTCATCGTCATATAGACAAACTCCATGTGCTGTAATAATTAAGGTAAAACTCCAATTACCCTATTCCCGCTCTTTGGCTTCGACAATAATCAACAACCTGTAATGGTGTAGTATCAGCGATAGACGCTGAGTATGCCGGGCCTGGACCCTAATGGTCACTTGTCATTTTAACCATCTTGTTATTAGATTGGTTTCATGCTTTACCATTTTACAGTTATAACCAATACTGTAATATTAATGTATAATATACATAATCATCCATCCAAATATTCATAAACACTTAACCATCCATCCAATTCAAACAGTCATAGAATATTTCAAACAACAATTATATATTGAACGTATCGAATAATTACAGTATAATGTACAATCGTCGTAGCGTATACCATCCTTTATTAATTTAATTTAATTTGGCCTTCAAGGCCCCATCCATATGTACAATGTACATTCATCGTGGCGTACAGTTTGCATAGTTAATTTTATTTGTCCTTTAAGGCCCCATCCATCCAAACCATGTTTAATTAATACCAGTTGGGCGTCATATTAGGACAACCCGATAACCTCACCATGGACAGTAGTCCTCCCGTACACACAAAGGTGCTCATTTTGCCAGAGGTCCGGAGGCCCCTGACTCTCTTATGTCTCGTAAGACGTCCATATAAAGGCCATAGCCACCCGACCCACGATCCAGTTTGGGCTCGTTGGGTATAACCTGGAGCGGAATCCAATCGGAAACCCCTCAGTGATCACAAATGCGCAACCAAGTAGTTCGTAAACTACCGGGATTCCTCACCTCAACTCATACCCTCTCTCATAATGTTTAAGATATGCTCTTAGTCTTATGGAGAATAATTATTAATTAGCTGCCCAATGGGTCTCACCTACCTAGAAGTAATCTAGGTTATATCATGTTTGAGATCCATGCTCTAGAGACCGACAATGTCGTGACTCATCCCTAAGTGTTTTACTTAGGTACCATATACTTAATATTAATACTATGGTATTATATCAAGTAACCATCATGTCATCACAATAACGTATATGTATGTTTATTATAAGTCGATCTATAGTCGACGTAGTGTTAGTCCCGTAGGACGCTCGTGCATAAATAAATAATGCAGTAACACTTAATCACATACATGTATCCACACACATAACACACAAGTTATATCAACCAAATCCGAGCCCAAGGAGCTTCCTTAGGACAACTAGGATCAAACCCCTTTACATACCGTTCACCAAGACCTAGGATGCGCAGTGTAGTCCACTAGCTCGTCAAGCGTCCTTGTCTGAAGTATGATCTAAATGGTATTAAAACTATAAGTCAGTCTCCATGACTAACTACATCCGGTATTTCCGGATAACAAGTAACCCCGACAGTTCATCCCTGTTTTCTACAGTTATTTATTACGGGTTTCTCTAAACCGGTCGGCTTTGTTACTAAAACTCGTACGTCAAAACATTTCAACTGTTAAGTTTGATTCGTTGTATTTCTTTTAATCTTATCCACCATCTAGTTTAGGTACATAACCTATAGTTGCATGTATGCATGCATGACTATATTATATTGTATTATTTTACCACCATCCATTATAATACATTGTATCATATAATCCATTATCTTAGCAATTTATAGTTGCATTTAAAAACTCATAACTTATAGTTCATAACTATTTTTTATGTAATAACCACCACCATCATATTATATCGTTTCCAACCATAATATATATCCATCCTTATATACATTATTCTTGTGTATGTATATATTTACCACGTAGGTAATTCCCATCAGTTTAATAAACTCTTATATTTTATGTTACATTTTATCATCTTTTATTAGATGATTATTCCCATTAGTTGTATTATATTATACAACATATATTAAGATTATTATCCTAATATTATGTAACTTTTTATGTTGTATATTTTCAACTCCTAAGGTTTATTCGATAAATACCTTAGTTTATAAATCCCTTTTATTCTTAGTTTGTCACATTATTTAATGTGAATATCCTTACTTATATTAATTCCGTTAAACCACCTTAATACCATACAATTGTTATAACATTTATAACATAGTAGACCATAATCTAAAATTCATTTTCCAACTCTTAAATATTCGGTTCAGCCCTTGAATTTATTTAAATTCTATTTTGACCACATAACATTATGTAATGTTATACCATATATTAATATCATTTGATATGATATTTTTATTTCCTTTAACTTATAACCTATAGTTTTTATACAAAACTATTTTATATTGCTGCATAGGCGTATATATTAAACCTTATTCTTTTCCATAACCCATAGTTTCCTTTATTACAAAATCACCCCTTTATTTATACCATGTTATATATACCATTCAATATAACATTTCTAACTTTTTTAAAAAAATATAACCTATGGTTATTTTTTGTAAATTCCGAACAGACCCCAAACTGTTCTATAATTGCCATTTGGCCCTATTTATAACATATAGCTCTATAATATCATTAAAACTATATATTATACACATATCTTAATAAATACTCTTATATAATTCTAAAAATCACCAAATTTCTCCAAGGGTTATAAATATCCTTATTAACCCATATATTGACGGTTATCACTATTCCACCACATATATTTCTCCAAAGTGTCATAATGACATAATAACTATATATTATACATATATAGTTTATCTTAATTCCAAAATCAACCCAATAAATTCCTAAAAATTCCTAATAGCCCATGGGTGTTTATAATACCATTTCACGCCCTTTTATTTTCGGTAATAAAATATATACCACAGATGTTATAAAATTGTTACAATTAAATACATAACTTATTCTAAAACCGTAAATAAGTTATTTAACTTATCTAATTTGGTCAAAACCTACCATATGGTCAAGGTTGACCACCTTAATATTTTCCTTGACCACCAATTCCTTATAATTACGGTTTATAACCCATAATTTTTAGAAATTACCATTTAACCCCAAAACTTTATAAAATCTTATAATTTTTATATAAACTCATTTAAACCTCCAATTTTCGGCTATATCCTTTTATAGCCCCCAAATTTAATTTAATTACACCTCAATCCCTTATTCATTTCGGTAATATATAAATATCACCTAAAACCTACTTTAAACTAAATATAAATAAATAAAATGGCCTAAAGTACATGGCCTTATTACAAACATTTGCTCACAAAATAAATTACACATAAATGTCCCAAAAATACTTATAAATCTCGGCCTCACCACATATTTTTCATTTAATTACCAAACTTCCACATAAAGTCTTAATTTTGACATTTATGTTACTTAATCACTTAGATAAATTTACTAAGTCATTTCCTTAATCATTTTAAGGTCAAACATGACCATATTACCATGTTCTCTCACGGCAATTTAAGATTCACAAGTTAAAACTTGTATTAATGTATCAAGTTTTGGTTTAAGTGATTTATACCTTGATTTAGCAAGGTTAAGACCTTGTTTGGTCTCGCCACCTTAAGGAGAATTTCTCCACAGCTTGATTTACTTGTCTTCATGTAGAAAACAAGACATGATTAAACTCCAAACATGAGCTAACCATGAGAAGTAATTTAAGTCATGAAAATAAGGAATTTTTTACCTTAGATCTTCAAGTTTGTTGGAGATCTACCTCGGCCCTATTTTTTCCAGAAAGAAAGAGTATCAAAACACTCCTAAAAACAAGGTACAAAACCGTGGGTAACTAGCTTGGAAGATGGCTAAGATTTACCTTGTTTAAGATGCCAAAAATGGTGTTTTGGCTTGGATCTAGCTACTCCTTGTAGATCTTGGTATACCAACTGAATCCACATGAAAAGGAGAAGAAAATAAGGCTAGGGAACCAAGGTTTACAACCGAAATTTACAAGGAAGAAGAGATATGTGCTTAAAGCACATTTTTACCTTAAATGGTCAAGACTTGAACTTTACTCCTTAGATCTTGTTACAGCCGAAAATAATCCTTCCTTTAACCTCCAAAACACTCTACATAAATGTATAGAAATGGTTGGAGTCTAGATCAATGGAAAAAGGAAAGAAAGATGAAGAAAATGGACATTTTTATGCCTTAGAAGCTTACCTAGAGCAAGAGCTCTCACCAATGGAGTTTGGAAGCTTACCTACGGTCAAGGAGGAGCCAAATAGAGCTTATGGCTGGAGCACTCTCGGCTGGAATGAAGCAAATGGAGAAGAGTAACCTAAATTGTCCTTAAAGTCATTTTTTGCTTATTTTATGTTCTTATTGTTTTGATGACTCATAAAGGACTGATTGGTGCTGATTATTCAATGGAGACAAAGGCCATAGGCAGCCGGCCATGAGTGGAGAAAGGTGGTGGTGATTGATTCCTAATTGATTCAATAATGGAGTAATAATGTGACTTTAATCAATTAGTGAAAGATGAGTCACCAAGCATTGCCTTGGATAGCTTGGAGCCACCGTATAATGAGGAGAAGGGAGGCTCTCAATCGGCAGCCTTCACATGGGTAAGGTAAGCAAGTGGTAGACAACTTTATGTTTAATATGTTAAAGTATACTTTTTCTTATTTTATGTAAAAGTAATGAGGTATATTTAATTGTCACATGGGAATTGTCACATGGTCTGTTAGGAGCCACACTAAACCGATTTTATGTGGTCCAATTCGTGGTCAATGGTCAACATTGACCAACTTAGTCAATGTTGACCCAAACGGGCCCCCTTTTAGGGTTTTATTAATATTTTAATATTAAATTTGTAAAAAATTTGTAAATTTCTGGAATTAAATTCCTAACATGATATAATATGATATATTATCATATTTAAAGGTAATTTTGACCTTTAAGCCCATTAAAAACCAATTTAGAAGGCAATTTCACAAAAACGTGCTTTAAGGTGTTTTAGTGCACATTTTGTGTCGCAAGGAGTTTCTGAGCTTGGTTTTCTTTGAGAACGGTTTTGTTGTGTTCCTTACATGATATTGGATCATGGAATCCAATTTTATATCATTTAGAGGTCATTAGACCTTTAAGGTTTTCTTAGAGCGCATTTTTGCCCTTCTTGACCTTGAAGCATGTAAATGCTTGTTCTTTGTGTTGGAGTGTTGTCCAACAATTGTAATATGTTTAGTAATGTGTTAATAAGCTTAGGACAAAGTTTTAGGTCCTAAGAAGTTCATTTGGGTATTTATTTACCCTAAACAGTCAAAGGGTGCAACATCTTGCTTTGTGTTGACCACTGTCGTTCTCAGTTGACTTTTAAGGCATGTTTAGGCCTTAATCAATGTGATTAGATATTTAATCCATGTTTTATTAGTTTGGGGTATTTCAATCTACCCCCCTTAAAAAGACTTCGTCCCGAAGTCGCTTAATCATATAGGTAAGTATGTATAAATGTATAACTACCCATTGTTCCCATAATGTATATCTATGTGATATATCATTTACACACATCGTATTGCGCTTATACAGCACATAGCCATCACTTTGTGGCATAAGTTCAATCATATATGGATATAGGTGATCCATCAGCACCATCATTTCCTATCAGTTCTACAAACCCTGACAACCTCCCCGAGGTGTCCATAACATACCATCGTTCCACATTCCATATCTAATGATTAATTTCGTATCTAGGCTATACCATATGCAATCATTCTATAAAGCAATATGAATACATATATCACAAATAGCATAAGAAAAGTGTTACACACTTGGGTGTAAACACAACATTCAAACAGGTATCTCATAAGATACATACATACAAGTGTACATTACACACAAACAACCCAAACAACGTACGCCCCGCGTACCAACCATAACCAACAAAACCAATTCATTGTATGCCATGCATACGAAACAATTCATTGTATGCCATGCATACTAAACAAACAAACCTCGTATGCCCCGCACACCACCAATTCTTTGTATGCAATGCATACGAAACAACCAAAACTTAGTGCACACACGTGCACAGCCAAGAGGCTCTACCCCCCTTAAAAAGGGTTACGCCCCCGTACCCCATAAGTATTCAACAGCCCCTCAACAAGGAGCGCTGGATACTTGGCTCTCATAGAGTTCTCCAACTCTGGATTATCCTCATGTCAGAGAGACGGGTATGACTCTAGCCCTTCTGGGCTCCACAATACATAGAGGGTGAGGCACTGGACTATTTGTGCTCTCTCCCAAGTTCGTTCGAATGGGCCCACTCGCTCCGTATGAGGTGCAGACCCATGTACATAGGCTCAGTTTGCCTCTTTCCAATGCTGTGTATCCACTCATTTGGATCACTAGCATACATGCGTGTCTTCTCTCACTCACATTCAGCTTGAGGTATAATATGACATTGGCTATTGTTAGTACTTAGTGCTCTTTGCACTAGTCTCAGTAATATCAAGACGTACCAGCCTACATGTCCATGTAGATGAAGCTTGTCATCCGTGTCTCCTGGTGGTTTTGTTTCGGAGTAACACACTGTTGTAGTTCTTTGATACACACTCTTGTTGATATCCATTGCATCTTTCTGTATTCCCACTAGATTAATAACTGATCAAGTGCAATACCAAAACACTCAGTCCTACAGAGTGCAGAGGCGTAAACTCTCAGTAGCTAATATCTAATGAGTCAAACAGATAAGATGAGTGAATTATCATGTGAGTGGTACATTCCAAGTTCATTGTTCCTTCTCAGGGTATCTGCTAGTATTTAGCTTTGTCTCTTATCATTGCGTAGTCACGCGTTTCAGTCCACATTATCTGGTAGATATCCTCTCGATTGCAAGAATTTGCTCGATCCCTATGAGGATTCTACATATTATTCATCCATAATAGGTTTTCATGTTTCTTTCCTTCAGTTTCACGTCCTTGATAGGTTTCCTTGTCTTTACTGTATGCTGTCTACTGTTCTCTATGTGTTGAAAGTCCTTGATTTCTCTAGCCCGTTGGTTTAACTGCGGCTCTTCTCGTCCATCTTCGAGGTAATCTGTCTTACTGTCCGTAGAACGGAGTGGACTACTTCTCGTGTTCCTAACACTACTTGTCTACTTGCATGGGGTACCGTACTGATACATTACTACATACCCGACTAACTCATAAATAAGTCTGTCAGGCCCACATGCTCCTATCGGAGTGCGGTCGTCCCATGTCTCATTTAGTAAACTGGTAATGTCTGTCACACGGGTATTGTGAAGTATTCTGTTGTCAACCTCCCTTTTGATGGATATCTTTTTTTTTCTTCTTTTTCTCTTTTTTTTTTCTTGGTTCATGTTATCAGTTATCTTGTAATAAGTGCTATTGCCATAGTGGCATCAGTGGTAATTCGTGCCATAAGCCAGTGTTATTCAATTCGGTGTAAGTAAAATCTGTGCCATATTTAGCAAACTTGGTTCTCCTAATTCGATCTCATTGAGTGCACATATATTCCTTTTCTCCCTGTTTATCATGATCGTGTCTCATCCATAGTTCATACTTGTTCCCTCATCCGCTTAATTGGATGTACTGCAGATTGCATAATAGCTTGAGCAACTTGGCTGTCCATAAGGACTAAACATTTATCACTGGTAGTGATTAGCATTAAATGCGGGTATACACTGATGGTATTTGGCTAATAAGCCATGTCTGAAAATTCCCAAATAATTAAACTGGTGTGGTTTAAAATCACAGTGGCTGTATTATTCCTCAGTTGCAGTGGTTGGACTAATGGTCCTTCCAAAGTTGCATAGGTTTCTAATCTTAGGGTTTGTATGAAAACGTTTGAAAAACATTTTTTTTGGTATACATATAATAAAAGACCAAAAAGTAGTAGTTGCAGTAGCAGTAGCAGCACTTGCTCTGTCAAGTGCGCAAGGCAGATGGAAATTCCAGTGGTTTACTTGTCATGGCGCTTGCAATAGCAAGTGCGCCATGCAGGTGGTAATATTGGTCCAATAATCACCGGTCTCATTGACTCTACGTCATCGAGTATAGGCTACATGATAATGTTAGCATTAACATCCTGTTCATATATATTATCCGTCAAGTTTTAAAGCTTATTTGTACTGAGTACACACAACTAATCCCAAAGTCTTACACAAAAGGTGAGTGGTCAATGACACACTCCCACATACTTATAACAAGTCTTTGTCTAACATCCAAGGTAAATTCATAACAAAGTAAGCAAAGGTCATCCACCAGCGGTCTCAAGGAGTCAGGGTATTCATGCCCTATCTACTCCCTTGCCTCTCTGGGCTCCAACATCAGTAGATGTCTGGCCATCCTGACCGCCTCGTGGTACTCCAGATCCTCCAACTGTGGTCTTCTGAGTATTCTTTGGTGGCCTATAATTACGGCTCTCAGGGTTCATCCAACACTCGAACTTCCGGTGGCCCTCTTTCTTGCAACAACGACACTCAACTTTGCAGCCATTACAGTCGACCCCAGGATGATCCTTCCCACAACGCTTACAATAGAAATGGCGCTGGGGCTGTCCGGTGCCTGATGATGGTATTTAGTTTAAGTTAATATCTGTTGATATAAAGGTTAAGGTCACAAATGAATTTAAGAGGTAGGTGTTCCCACCCTTAGGAGGTGCAGATCTCAAAAGTTGAGCATCTATAGCTGGGCCGGTCAACCGAAGGACGGGCTCTTTCCCCTTTGCTCCCTGGTGACCCTACTACCCTTTCTTCTGAAAGAACTTCCTGTTTAAGGTTTTGGGTCAGTATTCATAAGGTATTTAATATGGTAAGCAATTTAGAATGGGATAAGTCCTTACTTTCCCTTCTTCTGGCTATCGCCTGGAGATGCTCCTCCACCCTCAGACTCTCCCTCAGGGTTCTTTCTCTTCTTTGCCCCGAGAGTCTCTTCCCGAGTCTCGAGCATTAGCTCCGTCCTCGAGGCAGCGTCATAACACTCCTGGATGGTAGTGTAGAGGGTAGCACCCGTCGCCATCTGGATGCGAAATAACAATCCACCCAGGAACTTCTCAACCTTCACGGTCTCTGAGTAATCAACACCGGGGATAAAGTCCAGCAGACCAATGAATCGAGCATAGTACTCATCCACGGTCAGACCTCCCTGGGATAATGTCTCGAACTCATGGCACTTCTTCTGCTTGAGATGTGCCGGATAGTACTTCCCTCTCAGTAACTCGACAAAGGCAGCCCACGAAAAGTCTGGCGTAGCCAGGTGATGGTCCTTGACCAACCTCCACCAAGTGCTGGCTGCATCCTTTAGATGGAAAGCAGTGACAACCTTCTGGTTGGCAGGTACTTGTAAAGCCTCGTAGGCCTTCTCATGTTCAACAATAAATCGCTCCAAGGCTACGAGGTCTGGTTCCCCTGAATATGTAGGTGGTCGAGTCTCGCTAACTGACTTCAGCCAGTTCGTTTCCCTGGGATGTGGCGGGTGGGCTGGTGCTCCTCCTAATTGAGTACCCAGCTGTGCAAGAACAGCAGCAATTGTCTCTGCAACTCCTGGATTCGCGGGGTCACCGCCTCCACCTCTACCAAAACCACGCCCTCTAGTTCCCCCAGACAACTGTAGTACAGTATGTCACATAAATACTCGGTAATTTACCGTACACAACCAATAGATATTGAATTGCCTTAAAGGCTACTATGTCATGCAATTTGCGTTACTAGACACAATATCTTTCTAAGACGAATCATCTCGTACCTCCCAAATGTTTCCCGTAACTTCCCAAGTCCTATGCTCACTGTCTTAACCTATTTTCCTCGTCATCAGAGTGGTACTCCGCTCTGATACCACTTTTGTAACACCCCTCTCCATAATCACATAATAGTCTCTCATGTAGCAATAAATAAAACGTCTCGCAGCGGAAAATAAATAACAATAACAATACTCACTCGGGTGTCACCGCCATTACTCGCCCATGCGAGCAATGAAGCCAAACTACATCCAACTTCCAACATAAACAAAATGCTAACCGCCGTGATAACGAGAAAACTCCTATACATCATACTAAGTCCAAACACCATAAACATCGACAAGTGAGCGTCTACCCAATCCTGAATATACATAACCTTACCATAATACAATTCACCATCTTCATCGTCATATAGACAAACTCCATGTGCTGTAATAATTAAGGTAAAACTCTAATTACCCTGTTCCCGCTCTTCGGCTTCGACAATAATCAACAACCTGTAATGGTGTAGTATCAGCGATAGACGCTGAGTATGCCGGGCCTGGACCCTAATGGTCACTTGTCATTTTAACCATCTTGTTATTAGATTGGTTTCATGCTTTACCATTTTACAGTTATAACCAATACTGTAATATAAATGTATAATATACATAATCATCCATCCAAATATTCATAAACACTTAACCATCCATCCAATTCAAACAGTCATAGAATATTTCAAACAACAATTATATATCGAACGTATCGAATAATTACATATAATGTACAATGTACAATCGCCGTAGCGTATACCATCCTTTATTAATTTAATTTAATTTGGCCTTCAAGGCCCCATCCATATGTACAATGTACATTCGCCGTGGCGTACAGTTTGCATAGTTAATTTTATTTGGCCTTTAAGGCCCCATCCATCCAAACCATGTTTAATTAATACCAGTTGGGCGTCATGTTAGGACAACCCGATAACCTCACCATGGACAGTAGTCCTCCCGTACACACAAAGGTGCTCATTTCGCCAGAGGTCCGGAGGCCCCTGACTCTCTTATGTCTCGTAAGACGCCCATATAAAGGCCTGGCCACCTGACCCACGATCCATTTTGGGCTCATTGGGTATTACCTGGAGCGGAATCCAATCGGAAACCCCTCAGTGATCACAAATGAGCAACCAAGTAGTTCGTAAACTACCGGGATTCCTCACCTCAACTCATACCATCTCTCTCTCATAATGTTTAAGATATGCTCTTAGTCTTATGTAGAATAATTATTAATTAGCTGCCCAATGGGTCTCACGCATACCTAGAAGTAATCTAGGTTATATTCATGTTCAAGATCCATGCTCTAGAGACCGACAATGTCGTGACTCATCCCTAAGTGTTTTACTTAGGTTATGAAATACCCCAAACCTTGATATGTGGTTTAAATATTAAACTATGGTATATAAAGGCTAAAAAGTGCCTTAAAAGCATCAGTAAACAATTTAAACCATAGTAAAATGCAATAAAGCACTAAGATACGGTTTGAGCAAAAACATGCTTTAAGCTTGGAGTGAACTTGGTTAGGATCCAAATAACCTACCAAGACTATATAATAGTCAATTATGATTTAATAAGGCAAATTAAGTCCTTAGGAAACTTTGGTGGACAGTTAAACCAAACAAAACATAAATAAATACCTTAAAGTCAAAAAGAGCAAAAATGTGCTCTAAGCTTGGGATAAATTTGTATAAGACCTAATGGTCATACCTATACCTTATAAATATGTTAATGAACATATTAAATCAATTACCAAAGAAAACCAAGCTTGAAAACAAGTTAAAACACAAAAAGTGCTTTAAGGAGTCTTAAAGCACGTTTTTGAAAAATTGTCTTGTAAATGAGTTTGGAATGGCTAAATGTCCATCATTACTATTTAATTAACATGTGTACTATATAGTATCACATTTGGAAGTCTATATCAATGGGAAATCAAAAATTTCACATCTATGTGCCTTGTTTTAGTGAATAGTAACTTTAATAAGCTAGTTTGTAACATATGTTGTTATAAGTAATTAAATTGGTCAACAAAGACTATTATACCCCTAGACTACTAATGGGGGCCGGTTTTTATGAGGTGAGTCACCACCTTGTAAGTTAACAAAACAAATAACTAATGATAAAGCAAGTTACTATTTGCTTTATTACATAATATCTCTTAAAAAGGCAAACTTATCTTCATTCTCTCTTTCCTTCTTGCATTCCCACGGTTCCAACTCCATCTTCTCCCTCTCTTTCACGGTAATACTACACCACCACCATTAAACTCCATCTTTGATCTCTTGTAATTCCTAGCTCACTTAACCAAATAAAAAATAAACACCACCATTCTCTTAGTCTCATCAAGCTCTTCATTCCTATCTTCTCAAAACTTCAAGACCACCATTTCGGTGCCATGGAGTTCCACCATTGAAGGAGCTTGAGCTTATATTTCTACATATTATTGATCTACTTTGCTTCTAGGTAAGGAATCTCAAAGAAAAAAATAATGTTTCCTCCATGTTTTTATCATGACCGAAAATCACCATTGATGGTGCTCATTATGTTGCTTTGTTCTAGCTTCATTCCAACCTTTCAAGGACTAGGTGGAGTCCTCTCTTGATACTTATTCAAGCTCTCTTTCCATTCCAAGGTAAAATAATCATTTTAATACCTTAAGATAATATATGTAACTAGGGTATACAATGAGATGAAGCATAATGCTTGAATGCTCATTCTATTATTTGTACATAGTTTAGAAGTTGACAAACAACCAAACATCCCTACCGGTTTTACAAGGAAACAAGAAAGAAGTTTGTGAGGAAAAAAGAGGTAAACAAACTATCTCATTGTAGTTTAAATGCCTTAGGAAAATGAGCTTGATATGCTTAATAAAATACCTAAGGAGCCAATGGTAAATGAGCTAGTGAAATACTCTCAAGGAGTTTATTAAGGGCATATGTATTGTTGGGTGTATTTGCAGGTCAAGGGCATTATTTATGTGGGAAATTCAGTGTTTAAGGTTTATGTTATTTAAGGGCCTAAGAGCCATGTTATTTAAGGGCCTAAGTGCCAAGCAATTAAGTTTATGCACTATATTGTGATGTAGTGTAAATTTGGTGAATGTTGTGTGTGATAAGTTCTTGATGGATTTTAGGTATTCTTGATGAAATAGGTAAAAAACCTAAGTGTTTGGTGAACTATACAAGAGAAGCTATAGCAAAATTTGGAAAATGTGTAGAAGTTTCTAAGTGTTTAAATGAGTTTTGTGACTAGAAGTGTTTGAAATGCCTAAGCATTTTAAATGAGGAAAAGCATATGGGCATAGTGGTTATTATAGGCATGAAACACCACTTGGAAAACTAAGGAGGAAATAACATAAGTGTTAGGAATT
The DNA here is from genome assembly GCA_023374045.1 of Limonium bicolor. Taxonomy (NCBI): domain Eukaryota; kingdom Viridiplantae; phylum Streptophyta; class Magnoliopsida; order Caryophyllales; family Plumbaginaceae; genus Limonium; species Limonium bicolor. The sequence continues at coordinate 528,105,791 of CM041776.1, forward strand.
CGGTATGAAATGAGTGAGTGCTTAAGGTGATAGATAATGAGTTTCATGGATGTTGTATGAGGATATAAGTGTACCAATGATGTTAGAAAACATTAGGAGGCCTTAGGAGTAGTTTGAGTTAAATGGGAAATGGAAAATAAGGTCTGGAGCCACCGACCTTGCGACCGAACTTGTCAAGGTCGGTCGAGCCAGTGTTACCCTGCGAGAATTAGTTCTGGAATGGACCGACCTTGGGGACCGAACTGCAAGTCGGTCAGGCTTGTATTTTGTGTACGAATTAAGTTTCTAGAATCGACCGAACATGGGACCGGGACTTGGCAAGTTCGTCGGGCCTGAATTTTCAAAGGGAAGAAACTCTCGGGAATGGACCGAACAGCGACCGAACTTACAAGGTCGGTCGGAATAGAATTTTTGACGGTAATGTGTTCTGGAATGGACTGACCCTGTGTAAGGTCGGTCGGTAAGGTCGGTCAGACCAAAAACATTGTTTAAGGTTATAGTATGATGGGGATTATTAAGTAATGATGTTATAAGATTGTTGAGGACATGTTAAGTGAGTTATAATGACAATTTAGTGGGGGAAAAGTTGTATTAAAATGTAAAAGTAAAACAAGTTAAAATGTGAAGTTATGTAACTAAGTTAACGGGGAAGTTATAAGCATTAGACTTTAAACAATCATGTTACCCCGATGTTAATAAAAGTACATGTAATGCTATCAGTTGTTCGAGAATTGCTCGAGGAACATAAGTGGACATGCTAAAGTGGACTCCGGTGACAGGTATGGTTTTCTTGCAACCTGTGTCCTACCGGATTACACCGGCTTGTATGCCAATGTGTTTTTCTGTGTGTTTGCCACGTTATAAGATAAATCATGATACGAGTTTACAGTCGTTATTGTTATTGTATGTTTACGTGCCGATACCGGTAACCTCAAATGCGCTTGAAGGGCTAGTTAACCACTATTAGGTAAACGTAAGAGAACGGTGTCCGGTAATAACATTTCCGACCTAAGGAACGTTCTAACCACGGCTATGCGTGAGTTAGTTATGTGATTTTGTGTGTTGATGTTTGTGTTGAATGTGACTCTCTCTTCCCTTGTGCGTGTCTAACAAGACTTAACCCAATGTTGTGGTTGTTTAATTAAGTTCAATGTAGAACTTCTAACAAGTGCTAACGGGGGAAGTGAGGAGTCCGGTCTGTTCCGGCCACGCGTGTGAGTATGGGGGTCATTGTCATATCAGGTTCGATCCTCTTTGTATGTTATGGTTGTTTTCCAATTTGGTTTCCAACCTTCCCTTTAGCTAACCAAGGCTATTACTGACTCACGTCGGGCCACAGGGGCATACTATGTTATGTTTGTTCGGTGCTTTGATCACTATATCCGAGACACCTTGTGTTAAGTTATCCGTTCATTTAATGACGGTAATGAGTTAGTAATGAGCTTATCATGAGACTGGCAACATTCTCTAGGCTACAATGAACTGACTATGTTTGGGCCGGTTCATAAAAGGGAACCGTACCCGTTATGTTATGTATTGTTGTTATGATGCAATATTTATTGCGATGTTATTATGTGCACGTTGAAACATGAAAAGTGTTGTTATGTGTTGTTATATGATAAATGTTATATGTTGTAAAATGTGGAGTATGCGGATCGTGGAAATGAATCCCAGTTTGTGATAAGAGGCGTTTAAGGATAACCCGATTAACGGGTAGATGCCGTTTATTAAGGAAGTAGCTCCATTAGAGAAGAAACACTCTAGGGACAATGAATACCATGAGTGACTTATCAAGTAAGGATGTACTATCCGTTTGTTGAGCCCATTGAGGCGAAATGATATGTGCTGTGTGTTTACAGTTGCATGCATGATTTAAAATATAATCAACCGCATGCTAAGACGACAATTAGTTGTGCGTGGCCCGGTAGCATGTGGGCTGCGGGATTACCATACCAGCAAAGGTGCTGAGCCCCTTGGGGGCCACCCTTTCTCTTCTTTTCCTATTTCAGGTACAAAGAGCTGGAAGCCGTTCGAGAGTAGGACGGGGTAGTCGTGGTACATGGGTAATCATTTAAGTTGTACATATACAGTAGGTGTAGTAAGACCGAAATTGTTATCGGCATCAGTTTGTAAATACTCGGTACAGTTGGAAGATATGTGTATGTTTTGTTGTTAATGGAAAGGGATAATTATGTGTAGTCGCTCGGGAATCTAGTCCATCAGACCGGTACAATGTTTATGTAATAGCCTTGTTAGGCACGTGGGTGGTTAACGGCGTGTAGCACCAACGAGTTAAGTAATATGAAGTAGTATATTTTCCGCTGGAGAATGTTGTTATGTGTTTGTTGTTGGATGGGGTGTTACAAAAAGTGGTATCAGAGCGAAGTATCGCTCTGATGACTGAATTACCGAGCTTAGGAAGTACCGAGTTAGGATTTTAGTACTTTGGGTTAAGGGTTGAGTGATAGCGTGAGAGATACGCTAGTTAGGAATTACCAGCGTGTACTGGAAACCTACAATATCCATCCCACACTCCACAGTCCCTGTTTATAACTTGGGAAACAACGCCAGAGAGATGAAAGTCCTCTCTTACTCGGGAACACCCGATCTGGCTGTTATTGAATACCACTAAGGTACAGAGAACCTGTCGTACGATAGATCCCGAAAGGTGGGAATACCAGAGACGGTTTCCATCTGAAGAGTGTTAACCGCATTAAATAGCGAAGAATGAAGAATCTGTGTATAGAAGAATAGAATTTCCGGCAACCTGGGTCGACATGCGGAGCAGTCGAGAATAACCAGCTTGCAACACACCAACCGTGCAACAGGCAAGAAGTGGATTAATGAAACCCGAGACGAGTGTCTACGGGACCACAGTTGTTAAGTGATACACCAACGGTATACCAACCGACAAAGGAACTATAACGTAGTGCCCAAACAAGAGACAAGCCTCAGTAACCATGACAAATGCGTGGAACGGGCTACGAAGAGGATACAATACTAAGTAAGAAAAGGGGACACCAAGAATGGGAAACACCCCAGTTAATGATTATCATGTGAAGACAGTGAGAAGTGACCTGGAGGAGTTATTATCAAGACAGTAAGATCAGTGAGGGCCAACAAGGCCACTAATGACAGTGCGGGTAAAAATGATACCGCAACCGGTGTATGTGTTGAACCGATAGCCAGCTAGCATGGCGCACTTGCCATAGCAAGTGTGGCTATAACAGGGTTGTTCGGGAAATTTATAACCACTACAAAGTACTTAGTAAAGTACCACGAAGTTAAGTGTGATCATTATAACCATGGAAGGGCTTAACAGCCTGACCTTTGTAGTTGGAAGTACACCAGTCAGCAAGAAGCTAGATTTGGTTAAGGCAAGAAGGCAATGTAAAACCATGAGAATTTTTCTTTCAACCCAGATTTACTCAAACTCTTTCCTTTCAAAACCAGATTTTCTTTCAAACCAATATTTATTTCTAACCTTCTTCTAAACCAAACCAATAAAACCAAGGGCAGTTGATAAGAATTCGACAATGGATAAACTTTCCCTCGATTAAGTTCGGGAAGCATGGAATGAATATTGTCACGGGACAATATAAGGGAGTTGACAACGGAATACTTCACCTAGGCGTGTGACGAACACTACAAGTGTACCAACTGTAATGTGGGACGACCGCACTCCGATAGGAGCTTGTGGGCCTGAAAGACCTGCTTATGGGTTAGTTGGGTAAGTAGTAATGTATCAGTAGGGTACCCCACATATGTATACAAGTAGAGTCCGGAACACGGGAAGTAGTCGACTCCGTACTACGGTCAGCAGTATAAGTCAAACAACAGCTAAGGATTACCATGAATGGTTGAAGTAAAAGAACCTAATCAAGTTAACAAGATTAAAAGGATTAGTGAATTCCTTTCAAGGAAATGTTTAAGAGTTAGGAAGTGCGAAGTGCACAAACTGTTATGTAAAGACATCACATATGTCTTAAGAATCCCGAGGGGTAAACATGTTAGCTGGAATAATGACCAGCCTGTGCATGGCAAGCAGATGCCTAATGTGGACACATTAGTGTCCAATGAACGGGATGAAACTCCCAGGATGAGTACCTACACTACCAGGAAGTGTTGATCTTCACATAAGAAGATAATAAGCCAGTTAAGAACGCAAACGGCGTGGCTAACTAAGTATACCAATATGTGCGAGCCAGATGTGATGGCATAATTTAGCAACACCCAGGAGCAATCCTTGAAGGGTGTTCGCATCAACAATTGTTGCATGAAATGACGTGACACAAACACGAGGGTTGAAACTAACACCCAGTTTAGACATAAGTTGTCAGGAGACGGACTGACAATCCTAAGGGGCATTCCATGAAAGGAGACGGAATGCAACGACCTTGTCATGGAGCACAATATGATATCCAAACCATGTAATGATATACAGGGAAGTAAATGTGTGTGAACCGTCCACAATGGACAGAGCTCGAAGCAGTAAGGCTCATAAGCCACAAATAAAATGTGTTACGTGAATTAGATTGATTGTAGAAGCTTATGTTGTATAAGTGAATAGAGTGGTAAACGAACCACTACATTAAGAGTGGGGATACCTCTCGATATTGTGAGACCGTAGGAGCGGTAGTTATGTGAACCAAGCTCAAGAAATATGTTAAGGATCGACCATGTTGTCGTTGCGAGAGAACAAAAAGTTCAGTAGGGTGTGTGTATAAGTGGAGCACCGAACTCAATAACGCCGGTTTGTGACTCGAATGATCAATGCTCAAAGAGCATTCGGTAGTCATCCAAATGAATGACGAACCATAGTGTGAATGATGTAAGTAAATGTATGGAAGTTAATGTGACAGTAAATACCATGTAAGTAATTGTTATGCAATGAGTAAGAGCACGGTTCGCAGCTGGCGACCGTTGTATCAATGTTATTGATTAATAATGTGGCAGATAAGACCAGTTATGAGTTAAACTCGGTGGAGATGAAAGATAAGTGATGTTAAACAGACTGGGCAATAAGCCAGTGGTAGGTACTATGTGATGAGGAACTCGGTGTGAATTCCATGGCGAATCGCATAAGGGAATTACTGTCAAGAGTTTACGCCTCTGCACTCTGTATGACTGAGTGTTTTGGTATTGCACTTGCGCAGTAATAATCGAGTGGGATAGCTAGGAATTGGAAACATGTTAATTGTGGAGGAATAATGTTGTAATGGCCGATGCACAGGAAATGCAAGGCCGCACCAATAAAAGAGTACTTGTACAAAACCAAATGTGGAGACATGATTAACAGTAAGTGACTACAGTAGCACTAACTGCCAAATATCGGTATGGAATATACCCCAAATGTTGTAAATAGCTGAGAGAGCACTACACACTAGGTAGTAGCTCAATCTCAACCGACAGTAAGTCGGAAGGGAACAAGTCAATCATTGTGAAATACATAACTGTATACACAGTAAATTGTTATGGAAGTGGATAGAAAGTTTATAACTCACCGAATTCGCTAACGGTAAGAGATATCACGCGTCGGTTGAGAAACCATTGTTATCAAGATGAAGGTGACAATTGGGGATGTACAATACAGTAAGAATAACAAATGGGGCAAACTAAGCCCTACAGTTATCAGAGTTGCGCAGCAGACGCTAGTGAACCAGTGAGTCAAGTGTACAATGTGCATAGTGAATACGAATAAATGGCTAATTATTAATGCCTAGAAGCCTCACAGGCCAGAACCGAAACCAGTTAAGAGCTAAAGCAACTCCAATGAGAATTCTTGGTTTAGGGACTAAACCGCCAATATGGTTAAGATCCTCTAATCAGAATCCATTGTATAATAGACCGCGTGGAAGTTGAAGTACTTCACGACGGCAGAACGTTTTAAACCAATGATTAAGTGATTGATTACGTGGGCATAATCCCTTTTAAGGGGGGTAGAGCGCAAAACCACTTAGTGTGTATTACCGTACAAGTGTACGTGACTTATGTTGTGCATAGCACAAAATAATTTGTTTTGATGATTGGTGTGTGTGTTACGTAAACATACGCATTCATTCAGGGTTTAATTGTGGTAATTGCGCACAGAAGCGAATACCATTGTGATAAGTGTGTTTATTTGTTAACAGTGGTGAGTGATAACAGTGTGGGGATAGAGAAACTCTCGGGGAACAAAAACCCGACAGTGTATAAATGTGAAACTGTGTTGTATTTTGATAAATATATGTGTATATTATACTATTAGTGATTCATGAAAGGGTATGAACCGACATAGAACCTAGTGAATAAATTCCCTAGGTAACAGCATTAAGGTGAATGGAAATAACTGATAGACGAAGTCTATCCCTTGGAGATGTATGATCATGATTAGAATGATTAAAAAGATAGAAAATTGGAAATGAGTGATTTATTTGATGCTTGAAAATGAAGTGGGAGGTGGAACTAGATTTGCATGCTATCAAGGGAAGCCGAACACAAATTGGGGTGGAAGGATAGTTCGACACTGATGCTGATCACATTAGGGTTGAATGATTCTTGAAGCTCCCCTTAAGTGGTCACAAATAACCACGCTAAGAAAAGAAGCAAAGAGCATAAGTTGGACTTGGAGTTGTGTGTGTTTTCAAAAGGATTTTCAATTGGTACTTATAAAATGTCGATAGATACTTTACATAATTAAAGTTCTCTTCCTTAACCTCACAAAATTTTTTTTTTTTCAAATTTAAGTGATTGCTTTAATATCCCAAAGGCACGGGGACGGAAGTGTCCATCGCGACCGGGTTCTGCGGGATCACAGTGTATATCAATGATATTTTTGATTGCTATACATGCTATGACATGTTGTGTTGGTGTGTAATAAATATTATTTGACCTTGAGTTCCAAAAGTGTATGTTATCAAGACTTATGAGTCTAAATGTTGTTGTGTTACATGGACCTATGTGTCTAAAGGCTGTTATGTTATCAAGACCTATGTGTCTAAATGTTGTTATGTTACCCAAGACCAGAGAGTCCAAGGGTTTGTTATGTACAAATTTGTTAAGATACCCGGACCATTGAGTCCGAGGTTATCATGTAAGTATGTTTGTAATGTTATGTTTATGTTATGTATGGATGTGTATATGTACCCGGACCGTTAAGTCCGAGGGTGTGATGTAAAGTATGTTTGATTATGGAGGTTTATTCCAAGTGATTCCTGCGTTCTAATCTAACGATGTGTGGGAAGTGTGAACTTCGAGGACGAAGTTCTTTTAAGGGGGGTAGATTGAAATACCCCAAACCTTGATATTTGGTTTAAATATTAAACTATGGTATATAAAGGCTAAAAAGTGCCTTAGAAACATCAGTAAACAATTTAAACCATAGTAAAATTCAATAAAGCACTAAGATACGGTTTGAGCAAAAACATGCTTTAAGCTTGGAGTGAACTTGGTTAGGATCCAAAGAACCTACCAAGACTATATAATAGTAAATTATGATTTAATAAGGCAAATTAAGTCCTTAGGAAACTTTGGTGGACAGTTAAACCAAACAAAACATAAATAAATACCTTAAAGTCAAAAAGAGCAAAAATGTGCTCTAAGCTTGGGATAAATTTGTATAAGACCTAATGGTCATACCTATACCTTATAAATATGTTAATGAACATATTAAATCAATTACCAAAGAAAACCAAGCTTGAAAACAAGTTAAAAACACAAAAAGTGCTTTAAGGAGTCTTAAGCATGTTTTTGAAAAATTGTCTTGTAAATGAGTTTTGAATGGCTAAATGTCCATCAATACTCTTAATTAACATGTGTACTATATAGTATCACATTTGGAAGTCTATATCAATGGGAAATAAAAATTTCACATCTATGTGCCTTGTTTAGTGAATAGTAACTTAATAACTAGTTTGTAACATATGTTGTTATAAGTAATTAAATTGGTCAACAAAGACTATTATACCCCTATACTACTAATGGGGGCCGGGTTTTATAGGTGAGTCACCACCTTGCAAGTTAACAAAACAAATAACTAAGATAAAGCAAGTTACTATTTGCTTTATTACATAATATCTCTTAAAAGGCAAACTTATCTTCATTCTCTCTCTCCTCTTGCATTCCCACGGTTCCAACTCCATCTTCTCCCTCTCATTCACGGTAATACTACCCACCACCATTAAACTCCATCTTTGATCTCTTGTAATTCCTAGCTCACTTAACCAAATCAAAAACAAACACCACCATTCTCTTAGTCTCATCAAGCTCTTCATTCCTATCTTCTCAAAACTTCAAGACCACCATTGCGGTGCCATGGAGTTCCACCATTGAAGGAGCTTGACCTTATATTTCTACATATTATTGATCTCCTTTGCTTCTAGGTAAGGAATCTCAAAGAAAAAAATAATGTTTCCTCCATGTTTTTATCATGACCGAAAATCACCATTGATGGTGCTCATTATGTTGCTTTGTTCTAGCTTCATTCCAACCTTTCAAGGACTAGGTGGAGTCCTCTCTTGATACTTATTCAAGCTCTCTTTCCATTCCAAGGTAAAATAATCATTTTAATACCTTAAGATAATATATGTAACTAGGGTTTACAATGAGATGAAGCATAATGCTTGAATGCTCATTCTATTATTTGTACATTGTTTAGAAGTTGACAAACAACCAAACATCCTTACCGGTTTTACAAGGAAACAACAAAGAAGTTTGTGAGGAAAAAAGAGGTAAACAAACTATCTCAATGTAGTTTAAATGCCTTAGGAAAATGAGCTTGATATGCTTAATAAAATACCTAAGGAGCCAATGGTAAATGAGCTAGTGAAATACTCTCAAGGAGTTTATTAAGGGCATATGTATTGTTGGGTGTATTTGCAGGTCAAGGGCATTATTTATGTGAGAAATTCAGTGTTTAAGGTTTATGTTATTTACGGGCCTAAGAGCCACGTTATTTAAGGGCCTAAGTGCCAAGCAATTAAGTTTATGCACTATATTGTGATGTAGTGTAAATTTGGTGAATGTTGTGTGTGAGACGTTCTTGATGGATTTTAGGTATTCTTGAATGAAATAAGGTAAAAACCTAAGTGTTTGGATGTGAAAATATACAAGAGAAGCTATGGAAAAATTTGGAAAATGTGTAAGAAGTTCTAAGTGTTTTAAATGAGTTTTGGTGAACTAGAAGTGTTGGAAATGCCTAAGCATTTTAAATGAGGAGAAAGCATTATGGGCATAGTGGTTATTATAGGCATGAAATACCACTTGGAAAACTAAGGAGGAAATAACATAAGTGTTAGGAATTTCGGTATGAAATGAGTGAGTGCCTAAGGTGATAGATAATGAGTTTCATGGATGTTGTATGAGGATATAAGTGTACCAAATGATGTTAGAAAACATTAGGAGGCCTTAGGAGAAGTTTGGAGTAAAATGGGCAATGGAAAAATAAGGGTCTGGAGCTGACCGACCTTGCGACCGAACTTGCCAAGGTCGGTCGAGCCCAGTTTACCCTGCGAGAATTAATTTCTGGAATGGACCGACCTTAGGGACCGAACTTGCAAGGTCGGTCGGGCTTGTATTTTGTGTACGAATTAAGTTTCTGGAATCGACCGAACATGGGACCGGACTTGGCAAGTTCGGTCGGGCCTGAATTTTCAAAGGGAAGAAACTCTCGGGAATGGACCGAACATGCGACCGAACTTACAAGGTCGGTCGGAATAGAATTTTTGACGGTAATGTGTTCTGGAATGGACTGACCCTGTGTAAGGTCGGTCGGACCAAAAACATTGTTTAAGGTTATAGGATGATAGGGATTATTAAGTAATGATGTTATAAGATTGTTGAGGACATGTTAAGTGAGTTATAATGACAATTTAGTGGGGGAAAAGTTGTATTAAAATGTAAAAGTAAAACTAGTTAAAATGTGAAGTTATGTAACTAAGTTAACGGGGAAGTTATAAGCATTAGACTTTAAACAATCATGTTACCCCGATGTTAATAAAAGTACATGTGATGCTATCAGTTGTTCGAGAATTGCTCGAGGAACATAAGTGGACATGATAAAGTGGACTCCAGTGACAGGTATGGTTTTCTTGCAACCTGTGTCCTACCGGATTACACCGGCTTGTAAGCCAATGTGTTTTTCTGTGTGTTTGCCACGTTATAAGATAAATCATGAAACGAGTTTACAGTCGTTATTGTTGTTGTATGTTTACGTGCCGATACCGGTAACCTCGAATGCGCTTGAAGGGCTAGTTAACCACTATTAGGTAAACGTAAGAGAACGGTGTCCGGTAATAACGTTTCCGACCTAAGGAACGTTCTAACCACGGCTATGCGTGAGTTAGTTATGTGATGTTTGTGTGTGATGTTTGTGTGTGAATGTATGACTCTCTCTTCCCTTGTGCGTGTCTAACAAGACTTAACCCAATGTTGTGGTTGTTAAATTAAGTTCAATGTTGAACTTCAAACAAGTGCTAACGGGGGAAGTGAGGAGTCCGGTCTGTTCCGGCCACGCGTGTGAGTATGGGGGTCGTTGTCATATCAGGTTCGATCCTCTTTGTATGTTATGGTTGTTTTCCAATTTGGTTTCCAACCTTCCCTTTAGCTTAACCAAGGCTATTACTGACTCACGTCGGGCCACAGGGGCATACTATGTTATGTTTGTTCGGTGTGCTTGGATCACTATATCCGAGACACCTTGTGTTAAGTTATCCGTTCATTTAACGAGACGGTAACGAGTTATGTAATGAGCTTATCATGAGACTGGCAACATTCTCTAGGCTACAAGTGAACTGACTATGTTTGGGCCGGTTCATAAAAGGGAACCGTACCCGTTATGTTATGTATTGTTGTTATGATGCAATATCTATTGCGATGTTATTATGTGCACGTTGAAACGTGAAAAGTGTTGTTATGTGTTTTTATGTGATGAATGTTATATGTTGTAAAATGTGGAGTATGCGGATCGTGGAAATGAATCCCAGTTTGTGATAAGAGGCGTTTAAGGATAACCTGATTAACGGGTAGATGTCGTTTATTAAGGAAGTAACTCCATTAGAGGAGAAACACTCTAGGGACAATGAATACCATGAGTGGCTTATCAAGTAAGGATGTACTATCCGTTTGTTGAGCCCATTGAGGCGAAATGATATGTGTTGTGTGTTTACAGTTGCATGCATGATTTAAATATAATCAACCGCATGCTAAGACGACAATTAGTTGTGCGTGGTCCGGTAGCATGTGGGCTGCGGGATTACCATACCAGCAAAGGTGCTGAGCCCCTTGGGGGCCACCCTTTCTCTTCTTTTCCTATTTCAGGTACAAAGAGCTGGAAGCCGTTCGAGAGTAGGACGGGGTAGTCGTGGTACATGGGTAATCATTTAAGTTGTATATATACAGTACGTGTAGTAAGACCGAAATTGTTATCGGCATCAGTTTGTAAATACTCGGTACAGTTGGAAGATATGTGTATGTTTTGTTGTTAATGGAAAGGGATAATTATGTGTAGTCGCTCGGGAATCTAGTCCATCAAACCGGTACAATGTTTATGTAATAGCCTTGTTAGCCACGTGGGTGGTTAACGGCGTGTAACACCAACGAGTTAAGTAATGTGAAGTAGTATATTTTCCGCTGCAGAATGTTGTTATGTGTTTGTTGTTGGATGGGGTGTTACAGGTTACCATATACTTAATATCAATACTATGGTATTATATCAAGTAACCGTCATGTCATCACAATAACGTATATGTATGTTTATATATAAGTCGATCTATAGTCGACGTAGTGTTAGTCCCGTAGGACGCTGGTGCATAAATAAATAATGCAGTAACACTTAATCACATACATGTATCCACACACATAACACACAAGTTATATCAACCAAATCCGAGCCCAAGGAGCTTCCTTAGGACAACTCGGATCAAACCCCTTTACATACCGTTCACCAAGACCTAGGATGCGCAGTGTAGTCCACTAGCTCGTCAAGCGTCCTTGTCTGAAGTATGATCTAAACGGTATTAAAACTATAAGTCAGTCTCCATGACTAACTACATCCGGTATTTCCAAATAACAAGTAACCCCGACAGTTCATCCTTGTTTTCTACAGTTATTTATTACGGGTTTCTCTAAACCGGTCGGCTTTGTTACTAAAACTCGTACGTCAAAACATTTCAACTGTTAAGTTTGATTCGTTGTATTTCTTTTAATCTTATCCACCATCTAGTTTTGGTACATAACCTATAGTTGCATGTATGCATGCATGACAATATTATATTGTATTATTTTACCACCATCCATTATAATACATTGTATCATATAATCCATTATCTTAGCAATTTATAGTTGCATTTAAAAACTCATAACTTATAGTTCATAACTATTTTTTATGTAATAACCACCACCATCATACTATATCGTTTCCAACCATAATATATATCCATCCTTATATACATTATTCTTGTGTATGTATATATTTACCACGTAGGTAATTCCCATGAGTTTAATAAACTCTTATATTTTATGTTACATTTTATCATCTTTTATTAGATGATTATTCCCATTAGTTGTATTATATTATACAACTTATATTAAGATTATTATCCTAATATTATGTAACTTTTTATGTTGTATATTTTCAACTCCTAAGGTTTATTCGATAAATACCTTAGTTTATAAATCCCTTTTATTCTTAGTTTGTCACATTAATTAATGTGAATATCCTTACTTATATTAATTCCGTTAAACTACCTTAATACCATACAATTGTTATAACATTTATAACATAGTAGACCATAGTCTAAAATTCATTTTCCAACTCTTAAATATTCGGTTCAGCCCTTGAATTTATTTAAATTCTATTTTGACCACATAACATTATGTAATGTTATACCATATACTAATATCATTTGATATGATATTTTTTCCTTTAACTTATAACCTATAGTTTTTATACAAAACTATTTTATATTGCCGCATAGGCGTATATATTAAACCTTATTCTTTTCCATAACCCATAGTTTCCTTTATTTACTAAATCACCCCTTTATTTATACCATGTTATATATACCATTCAATATAACATTTCTAACTTATAAAAAAAATATAACCTATGTTTTTGTAAATTCCGAACAGACCCCAAACTGTTCTATAATTGCCATTTGGCCCTATTTATAACATATAGTTCTATAATATCATTAAAACTATAAATTATACACATATCTTAATAAATACTCTTATATAATTCTAAAAAACACCAAATTTCTCCAAAGGGTTATAAATATCCTTATTAACCCATATATTCACGGTTATCACTATTCCACCACATATATTTCTCCAAAGTGTCATAATGACATAATAACTATATTTCTCCACAATATAATAGTATTATTCTTAATTCCAAAATCACCCATAAATTCCTAAAAATTCCTAATAGCCCATGGGTGTTTATAATACCATCTCACACCCTTTTATTTTCGGTAATAACATATATACCACATATGTTATAAAATTGTTACAATTAAATACATAACTTATTCTAAAACCTTAAATAAGTTATTTAACTTATCTAATTTGGTCAAAACCTACCATATGGTCAAGGTTGACCACCTTAATATTTCCTTGACCACCAATTCCTTATAATTACGGTTTATACCCATCTTTTTAGAAATTACCATTTAACCCCAAAACTTTATAAAATCTTATAATTTTTATATAAACTCATTTAAACATCCAATTTTCGGCTATATCCTTTTATAGCCCCCAAATTTAATTTAATTACACCTCAATCCCTTATTCATTTCAGTAATATATAAATATCACCTAAAACCTACTTTAAACTAAATATAAATAAATAAAATTGCCTAAAGTACATGACCTTATTACAAACATTTGCTCACAAAATAAATTACACATAAATGTCCCAAAAATACTTATAAATCTCGGCCTCACCACATATTTTTCATTTAATTACCAATCTTCCACATAAAGTCTTAATTTTGACATTTATGTTACTTAATCACTTAGATAAATTTACTAAGTCATCTCCTTAATCATTTTAAGGTCAAACATGACCATATTACCATGTTCTCTCACGGCAATTTAAGATTCACAAGTTAATTAAAACTTGTATTAATGTATCAAGTTTAGGTTTAAGTGATTTATACCTTGATTTAACAAGGTTAAGACCTTGTTTGGTCTCGCCACCTTAAGGAGAATTTCTCCACAGCTTGATTACTTGTCTTCATGTAGAAACAACAAGATTAAACTCCAACATGAGCTAACCCTGAGAAGTAATTAAGTCATGAAAATCATGAATTTTTATCTTAGATCTTCAAGTTTGTTTGAGATCTACCTCCCCTATTTTTTCCCAGAAAGAAGAGTATCAAAACACTCCTAAAACAAGGTCAAAACCGTGGGTACTAGCTTGGAAGATGGCTAAGATTTACCTTGTTTAAGATGCCAAAAATGGTGTTTTTGGCTGGATCTGCTACTCCTTGTAGATCTGGTATACCACTGAATCCACATGAAAGAAAAGAAATAAGGCTAGGAACCAAGGTTTACAACCGAAATTTACAAGGAAGAAGAGATATGTGCTTAAAGCACATTTTTACCTTAAATGGTCAAGACTTGAACTTTACTCCTTAGATCTTGTTAAAGCCGAAAATAATCCTTCCTTTAACCTCCAAAACACTCTACATAAATGTATAGAAATGGTTGGAGTCTTGATCAATGGAAAAAGGAAAGAAAGATGAAGAAAATGGACATTTTTATGCCTTTGAAGCTTACCTAGAGCAAGAGCTCTCACCAATGGAGTTTGGCAGCTTACCTACAGTCAAGGAGGAGCCAAAGAGAGCTTATGGCTGGTGCACTCTCGGCTGTAATGAAGCAAATGGAGAAGAGTAACCTAAATTGTCCTTAAAGTCATTTTTTGCTTATTTTATGTTCTTATTGTTTTGATGACTCATCAAGGACTGATTGGTGTTGATTATTCAATGGAGACAAAGGCCATAGGCAGCCGGCCATGAGTGGAGAAAGGTGGTGGTGATTGATTCCTAATTGATTCAATAATTGAGTAATAATGTGACTTTAATCAATTAGTGAAAGATGAGTCACCAAGCATTGCCTTGGCTAGCTTGGAGCCACCGTATAATGAGGAGAAGGGAGGCTCTCAATCGGCAGCCTTCACATGGGTAAGGTAAGCAAGTGGTAGACAACTTTATGTTTAATATGTTAAAGTATACTTTTTCTTATTTTATGTAAAAGTAATGAGGTATATTTAATTGTCACATGGGAATTGTCACATGGTCTGTTAGGAGCCACACTAAACCGATTTTATGTGGTCCAATTCGTGGTCAATGGTCAACATTGACCAACTTAGTCAATGTTGACCCATATGGGCCCCCTTTTAGGGTTTTATTAATATTCTAATATTAAATTTGTAAAAATTTGTAAATTTATGGAATTAAATTCCTAACATGATATAATATGATATATTATCATATTTAAAGGTAATGTTGACCTTTAAGCCTGAAATACCCCAAACCTTGGTATGTTGGTTAAACATTAAAACATGATTTATTAAGACTAAAAAGAGTCTTAGAAACATTAGCAAACTTTAAACCATAAAACACATTAAATACCTTAAGGTCAATATGGGCTAAATGTGCTCTAAGCTTGGAATAAGCATGGGTAAGACCTAATGAACTTACCAAGACCTCATTTATATATTAATGAACATATTAAATCAATTACCAAAGAAAACCAAGCTTGAAAACAAGTTAAAACACAAAATGTGCTTTAAGAAGTCTTAAAGCACATTTTTGAAAAATTGTCTTGTAAATGAGTTTTGAGTGGCTAAATGTCCATCATTACTCTTAAATATATGTGTACTATATAATATCACATTTGGGTGGCCACATCAATTGGAAATCAAAATTTCACTTCTATGTGCCTTGTTTTTATGAATAGTGATTTTAATAAGCTATTTTGTAACATATGTTATCTTAAGTAATTAAATTGACAAATAAAGACTAAAGTACCCTTATGTAATAAAGGGGGCCGGTTTTCTCAAGTGTGGTGACTCACCACTCACTTGTTAACATGTTAAATAAATAAAATGACTAATTAAGTTACTATTTGCTTTTAAGTATAAATATCTTCTTAAAGCAAATTCTATCTTCATCCTCTCATTTCTTTCTCATTTCACACGGTTCCAACCTTTTCCTTCCTCCCTTCTTGCTGTTCTCTCACGGTAATACCACCACCACCATTAAAACTCAAGCTTTGACCTCTTGTAAAATCTAGCTCACTTAACCAAATCAAAAACAAACACCACCAATCTCTTCCTCTCATCAAGCTCTTCATTTCTATCTTCTCAAAACTTCAAGAGCCCCATTTTGGTGCCATGGAGTTCCACCATTGAAGGAGCTTGAGCTTGTCCTTCCACATATTATTGATCTCCTTTGCTTCTAGGTAAGGAATCTCAAATAAAAACTACATTTCCTTCATGTTTTTGCCTTGACCGAAAATGTGCATTGATGGAGCTCTTTGTGTGACTTTTTTCTAGCTTCATTCCAACCTTTCATGGACTAGGTGGAGTCCTCTCTTCATAGATATTCAAACTCTCTTCAAAGATCAAGGTAAAACAACTACATTGATGTTTTTGAAACAATGTAAAATTAGGGTTTACAATGATGAAGCTTAAAGCTTGAATACTCATTATGATGTTTGTATATTGTTTAGAACTTGACAAGGAATCAAATACCTTACCGGTTTTATAAGGAACAAGAAAGTTGTTTGGAAAAGAGGTAAATATACTAACCTAATGTTGTTTAAATGCCTTAGGAGAAATGAGCTTATAACGCTTGTTAAAACTACCTAAAGAGCAAATGGTGAATGACCTAGTAAATCTTCTCAAGGAGACTAGTAAAAGAACATATGTCTTGTTGTATGTATTTGCAGGTCAAAGGCATATATATTGTGGAAATTCAGTGTTTATGATTTAAGCACTTTAAGGGCCTAGGAGCCATGCATTTTAAGGGCCTAAGTGCCATGCAATTTAAAGTTATGCATTATATTTTAATGTAGTGAGATTTGAGTGAAGTTTTGTGTATGAGAGTGTTCTTGGTGTTCTTGGGTGTTTCAAAGGTGAAAACGATGTGCTTTGGTGTGACAAAATGCTAGGAGAACCTATGTCGAAATTTAGGAAATGAATAAGGAGTTCAAGATGTTTTAAAGGAATTTTTGATGAACTAGGAAGTGTTCTAGAGTGTAATAAGGACTTAGGCATGATCTTGAGGTTTAGTATGTACCAAAGTCATTTTGGACTTAGGTAAAGACTTAGGCAAACTTTGGTAAAATAAGGAGAAAGTGTGAACTTGAAAAAAGATTTCAAGAAATGACATAAGGAGTTGATGGTAAGAAATGATGCTTGAAAGATGATGTTAAAATGAAGAGAAAGTATTTTTGAGATAGTAGTTATCATAGGCATGAAACACCACTTGGAGACTAGGAGAAAACATTGTAAGTGTTAGGAATTTTGTGAAGATATAATAAAGGCTTAAGGAATTAGAAAATGAGTTTTTGAGTGTTTAAGGATGTCTTAAGGTGTGTTTGAAGTGCCCAAATGAGGTTAGGGTGTACTAGGATATATGGGGTGAAGTTTGGAGTTGAATGAGAAAAGGAAAACAAAGGTCTGGGGCAGACCGAACTTGCGACCGAACTTGCAAGTTCGGTCGAGCCTAGTTTACCCTGCGAGAATTGGCTTCTGGAATGGACCGACCTTGGGGACCGGCTAACCCCTAAACCGGCCTAAGAGTTAAGGGTGCTACACGCCGCGTATTACTACCTAATAACGCAAGGCTCTAAAACACTCAAACGCAATAAAGGCCCAAAACAAAGTTTACATAAATATTGTAAACCAATGTACTCAAATACAGCGGAACAAATACCAAAATCCCAAATACGAAACTGAGTCAGAAACAGAAGTCAAAAGCATAAGGCCCGAAGGCTACAACATCTCAAAGTATCAAACTGAATGAACATAAAAGCTAAAACTATAGCTCCAGAACTTAGGATGATCCTCGCTGATCAATCTGCAAAAATGTTAGAAGTAGGGGAATGAGCACACAACTATGCCCAGTAAGCAGCGACCGTCATCAGCAAGGTCGCTCAAAACAATTGAAAACAGAAGAAGGAGAAGATAAATTTATCCACAATTCTCAATATCCAGAAGCTTTCAGAACAGAAACAGAGTGGAACTCAAGGGGTTCCCATATCAGAAACAGTCGGAGCACTTAAACAGAAAGGGGACAAAACACAATGCACACACTCAGAAGGGTCGGAGACCCATAGACCATACCAGGTCTCTCGGCAACGCAGAAATGACTCGAAAGAGCCAAAGGGTTCGTCAACCCCACAGAACAGAAAGGGAATGACCCACACTCAGAATGACGTCTACATGGTATACCACGGAATAGCTCGACCCAGCCATTCACGGCTCAGAAACAATGTGCAATGTCCCAAAACAGAAGGATTGCTTAAACAGAAGCAAAGTTGCATTTAAATATGCCAAAACTCATAAATCAGTAGTACAGAACATAAGGAATCCAATGCCGCAGACGGCACTCAAATCGGAGTTCAAACGAAGAAGTTACGCTGAAAACAGAGGGGTGTCCGAACTTGTGTCCGGACGTCGAAGTTCGGACACAAGTCGAGACTCAGAAACCAGAGAAAGCCAAATGTCCGAACTTGTGTCCGGACATCAATGTTCGGACACAAGTCGAGTTGAAATCAGATAGAGGAATTCAGAATGTCCGAACATCCAAGTTCGGACGGATGTTCGGACAGGTTTTACGGGAAAAACGCGGAAGGTCCGACCTTGTGTCCGGACGTCGAAGTTCGGACACAGGTCGAACTTAAATCAGAGGAAAACCTGAGGGTGTGTCCGAACATCTATGTTCGGACAGATGTTCGGACATACCCCGAACTTGAAAATCAGTAAGGCAAAACGCACTGTCCGAACTTCAAAGCTCGGACAGAAGTTCGGACAGTGCGAAAACTGCAAATTTCAGAAGACGAACAGAGCAGAAAAACAACGCAATTCAACACCACGAATTGCCAATTAAGCACACACACCAAATCAGACATTAAAACAGGAAACCATGGGGGTTTAGCCATCCAAAATCACAACAAAACGCTAAGAATCCACAAACAACAAATCAGATAACGCTCTTGCAACACCCCATGGCTGAACTTCCAAACTGAATCGAGTAACCACCTACCTCAATTAGCAGACAAATCCCGAATCAGACAGCAGAGCCCAACCACGCAGAACCACAATCCGATACAGACAACAGCCACTGAGTTCCACAATCAAAGCCCAAAAGCAAGAAAACATTCGAAGGAAACCTAGAATTTGGAAACTCAAAACTGTATAACTTTCTGCACACAAACCTGAAATCGAGTGTGCAGAACCTCCAGCAATTCGCAAGCAACAGCCACACGCAGAACACGAATCCAAACGCAGAGCACAATCGCTGAGTTCATCACAACAATCAACCAAAATCAGAAACTGCAGAGGAGAGGAACTTGCTCTAATTACTAATCTGAATTTCGAGAATCAAACCTGAAGGCGGACAACGGATTACACAGCAGCAGAGATTCCAACCAGATTGCAGTAGATCATCAACGCTTCAGCAAGGAGGAATTAGAGAGAGAAGGGAAGAGAGGAAACTGTCGTTCAAACCACGATCGAGACGCTCCTCACGAATGGACTGACGTGATGTAAAATAATTAGATGTGAATAATAAATAAGGCCCTCCCTCCTTATTAATTAAAGAAAACAATTACCTTAATTGTTTTAATAGATGACCTCCTTGCCCTCTACAATTAAACAATACCGCCGGTCCAACTGATAGCAAAGAAATAATAATCCAACTTAGAATAACATTGCAACTGATATAACATAAGGTATGAATTATACGGGTTATAACATCACCTCCCCCTTAAAAGAATCTCGTCCTCGAGATTAACTCACCTTACTGCTCGAACAGGGAGGGATACTTGGCACGCAGCTCATCTTCGAGCTCCCACGTAGCTTCACTCTCTAACTGATCTGACCACTGGACCTTCACCATAGGTAGGGTCTTACTACGAAGCCGACGGACATCCCTGGCTAAAATACGAGTAGGCACCGCCTCGAAGCTGCAGTCCTCTCTCAACTGAAGCTGGCTGTAGTCGATCACATGAGACGGATCATGCAGATACTTCCTCAACATGGAGACATGAAAAACACCGTGAACAGCAGACAAAGCGGGTGGCAACGCTAACCGGTAGGCCACAGGGCCAATCCTCTCCAGATCTCAAACGGTCCAACGAACCTCGGGCTAAGCTTCCCACGCTTCCCAAACCGGACCACGCCTCTGACCGGCGACACTCGCAGATAGACCTGATCAACCAACATAAACTCAAGAGGTCTACGCCTTGGTCTGCATAGCACTTCTGTCTGCTCTGAGCAACAAGCAAACGCTCCCGAATCGTCCTGATCTTCTCTACTGCTCCCTGCACCAGCTCGGGTCCAACCAAGACCCTCTCCTTCAGGTCATCCCAACAGATGGGGGACCTGCACCTCCTACCGTACAACGCTTCAAACGGAGCCATACCAATGCTCGCCTGAAAGCTGTTGTTGTAGGCGAACTCAATCAGAGTCACATGCTGCTCCCAGCTACCTCCAAAGTCCAGGACACATGCGCGAAGCATGTCCTCCAAAACCTGATTAGTCCTCTCGTCTGGCCATCCGACTGAGGATGGTAAGCTGAACTGAACGCTAAATTCGTACCCAAGGCCTTATGCAAACTGCGCCAAAATCTCGAAACAAAACGTGGGTCACGATCAGACACAATAGTAGTAGGCACACCGTGAAGTCTCACTATCTCATCGAGATACAACCGAGCTAAACGCTCCAAACTGAAGGTCTTCTTCACCGGCAGAAAATGAGCAGACTTCGTCAGACGATCAACTATCACCCAAACAGCATCACAACCCGAAGGAGTCCTGGGCAAACCCATGACGAAATCCATCCCCACACTCTCCCACTTCCACTCAGGAATGGGAAGGGGCTGAAGCAAACCCGCTGGCCTCTGGTGCTCAGCCTTAATCTGCTGACAGGTCTGGCACTTCGAAACAAACTCTGAAATATCGCTTCATCCCAGACCACCAGAATGACTCTCTGAGATCTCGATACATCTTCACCCCTCCTGGGTGAACTGAATATGGCGCTCCATGAGCCTCCTGAAGGATCTCTCTGCAGCACTGCATCGTCTGGCACACATACACGGCCTCTGAAACGCAGACACCCATCACTGGAGACACTGAAGTCTGAACTCTGATCTGAAGGCAGCCCCTCTCTGATCCGACACAAAGCTGAATCTGCCTCCTGACCAACCCGGATCCTGTCGACCAAGGAAGACTGAACCTGAAGCGCTGCTATCACACTGGCACTGGCGGGTCTGACTACCCAAACACCCATACGCTGCAGCTCTAAGGCGGACCTCTGGACTCCGTCAGAGCACAAGCACCCGAAGCACCTCTCCGGCTCAAAGCATCTGCAACAACATTCGCTCTACCCGGGTGGTAGAGGATCTCTAAGTCGTAGTCATGAAGTAGCTCCAACCACCTCCTTTGTCTCAAGTTCAGCTCCTTCTGAGTGAACAAATACTTGAGACTCTTGTGGTCCGTGTAAACCTTACACGACGCTCCATACAGTAATGCCTCCAAATCTTCAGCGCGAACACACAGCTGCCAACTCCAGATCGTGGGTAGGGTAGTTCTTCTCATAGGGCTTAAGCTGTCGGGAGCCATAAGCCACTACCTTACCCTGCTGCATCAAACACATCCCAGTCCCTTATGGGACGCATCACAGAAGACCTCGAATCCCGGTCCCAGAAGGCAAAGTCAGAATCGGTGCGGTCGTCAGTCTCTTCTTAATCTCCTGGAAACTCTGCTCACAAGCCTCGCTCCACTCATACTTGACCTCCTTCCTCAACAGACGGGTCAGCGGGGATACAATCTTAGAGAACCCCTCAACGAACTTCCTGTAGTACCCAGCTAATCCAAGGAAACTGCGAATCTCAGCAACATTCGTGGGCCTCGCCCACTCCATCACAGCTCTAATCTTCTCAGGATCCACTGAGATACCGTCCTTCGAGACCACATGTCCCAAGAAACTACGCGATCAAGCCAGAAGTCACACTCTTCAATTAGCATAAAGCTCACGATCTTTCAGCGTCTGCAAAACAATCCTCAGATGCTCCTCATGCTCCTCTGCGCTCTTGGAGTACACCAAGATATCATCTATGAAGACCACTACGAACTGATCCAGATAGGGTTTGAAAACCCGGTTCATCATGTCCATGAATACTGATGGAGCATTAGTCAAACCAAACGGCATGACTAGGAACTCGTAATGACCATAACGAGTCCTAAAAGCGGACTTAGGCACATCCTCGGCCTTAATCCTCAACTGATGGTAGCCTGAACGAAGATCTATCTTCGAGAACACTGTGGCGCCCGCCAACTGGTCAAACAAATCATCTATGCGCGGAAGGGGATAGCGATTCTTGATGGTCACCTTGTTCAGCTCCCTGTAGTCGATGCACAAACGGAAGGTCCCATCCTTCTTCTTCACAAACAGCACTGGCGCTCCCCAGGGCGAAGCACTAGGGCGTATGAAGCCCTTATCTAACAGCTCCTGAAGCTGGACCTTCAGCTCCTTCAACTCCGCCGGACTCATACGGTAAGGGGCCCTAGAGATGGGCTGAGTCTCTGGCGCTAAATCGATGGTGAACTCCACCTCTCGCACTGGTGGAAGTCCGGGCACGTCGTCCTGGAAGACCTCTGGGAACTCTCTGACGATCGGGATGCTCTCCAAGCTAGATCCCTCACGCACCTCTGGCAGATAACATAAGAAGCCTTGGCAGCCCTTCCTCAAGAAACTTGCTGCCTGCATCGCTGACACAATCACCGGCGCACATGGAACTGCATTCCCAGAGAAGGCAAAACGAGTCCCGCCTGGCAGATCGAATACTACTCTCCTTGCTGCACAATCTATATGGGCATGGTGCTCTGCTAGCCAATCCATGCCCAGGATCACATCAAAATAGGTCATCCGCATCGGGGTGAGGTCAGCAAAGAAGGTCTTGTCCCTAACTATTATGGGACAAGCCTTACACACAGAATCCAACACACAAGGGGCAACCCCACCTAACGGACTACTCACACATAGGTCTACCTCACTAGGCATAGCAGTCAGTCCAAGATCACCCAGTAAATCATAGCAGACAAAAGAATGCGTAGCTCCAGAGTCAAACAGACAAAATACATCTCGAGAATGGATCTGGAGAATACCTGAGATGACGTGATCACCAGCACGATCACGCTCTCCAGCCATAGCATAAACCCGGGCCTGAGTCTGAGGCTTCTTCTGATCGGACCTCGCCCCTGAATCTGAGCCGGTGCCTCTCTCCCCTGAGCCTCTACTGGATGCCTGAGGGCACTGAGCGATCCGGTGCTCCATCGACCCGCACTTAAAGCAGGCACCAGTCTTCTTGTAGCACTCCCTACCAGGATGGGAGCGACCACAAGCCCCACACTTCGCCCCAGCTGACGAAGATGATGAAGCTCCCCGGCGATCTCCATAGGTCTGCTTCTTTTGAGGAGGAGCAGCCTCCTTCTTCTGAGGCTCCTCAGCACGCCTCTTTCCCTTATGGTCTTTGCCCGCCTGTCTGCCCCTGATGTCCGCCTCTACCAGCAGGGCGACATCCGCCACATCTCTGAAGGTCCGGTGACGAAGAGGTGTCACCGCCGACCTGATGTCTGGCCTCAAACCGCTCTCGAACTTACGAGCCTTCCTATGCTCATCTGGCTCCGGAGCATACTTCGACAGGGTCATGAACTTCCTCACGTACTCCTCTACGGACATATCTCTCCCCTGACGCAGCCGGTTGTACTCATTGATCTTCTGGTCCTTGTAGACATCCAGATAGAACTGCTTGTTAAACTCCAAGCAGAACTGATCCCAGGTCCAAGGCTGGGGATGTCTACCCATCACCATGCGCCACCACTCCTTCGCCTCCCCCTTGAAGAGGAACGTGGCAAAGTCTACCTTCTGGTCGTCCTCCGACCCCATCACTCTCAGCAGGTCCTCGACCTCAGTAATCCAATGGCTCGCCTCCTGAGGGTCGCCACAGCCGTCGAAAGAAGGTGGCTTTAGCTTCATGAACTCCTGGAGTGCTCGGACTCGGCCTCCCACGGCATTCGCCCCTGCTGGGCCAGCACCACCAGCTCCTCCACCAGCTCCCCCAGCAGCTGCAGCCATCGTCTGCATCAACTGCGTCACAAACTGCTGCACTACATCCGCAGCATCTCCCTGAGGGGTCACTGGTGTCCTACGAGGAGCCATTCTGAGATATACAAATCCAAAACTTGTCAGAACTAACTCATACTGTCAACCACTGTCACAACTGACTCTCACACAAGCAAACACACCCACAGACACCAAAGAAAGCCTAACCTGGCTCTGATACCACTAAATGTAACACCCCTAAAACCGGCCTAAGAGTTAAGGGTGCTACACGCCGCGTATTACTACCTAATAACGCAAGGCTCTAAAACACTCAAACGTAATAAAGGCCCAAAACAAAGTTTACATAAATATTGTAAACCAATGTACTCAAATACAGCGGAACAAATACCAAATCCCAAATACGAAAATGAGTCAGAAACAGAAGTCAAAAGCATAAGGCCCGAAGGCTACAACATCTCAAAGTATCAAACTGAATGAACATAAAAGCTAAATGCTAAAGCTCCAGAACTTAGGATGATCCTCACTGATCAATCTGCAAAAATGTTAGAAGTAGGGGAATGAGCACACAACTATGCCCAGTAAGCAGCGACCGTCATCAGCAAGGTCGCTCAAAACAATTGGAAACAGAAGAAAAAGAAGATAAACATTTATCCACAATTCTCAATATCCGGAAACTTTTAGAACAGAAACAGAGTGGAACTCAAGGGGTTCCCATATCAGAAACAGTCGGAGCACTTAAACAGAAAGGGGACAAAACACAATGCACACACTCAGAAGGGTCGGAGACCCATAGACCATACCAGGTCTCTCGGCAACGCAGAAATGACTCGAAAGAGCCAAAGGGTTCGTCAACCCCACAGAACAGAAAGGGAATGACCCACACTCAGAATGACGTCTACATGGTATACCACGGAATAGCTCGACCCAGCCATTCACGGCTCAGAAACAATGTGCAATGTCCCAAAACAGAAGGGTTGCTTAAACAGAAGCAAAGTTGCATTTAAATATGCCAAAACACTCATAAATCAGTAGTACAGAACATAAGGAATCCAATGCCGCAGACGGCACTCAAATCGGAGTTCAAACGGAGAAGTTATGCTGAAAACAGAGGGGTGTCCGAACTTGTGTCCGGACGTCGAAGTTCGGACACAAGTCGAGACTCAGAAACCAGAGAAAGTCAAATGTCCGAACTTGTGTCCGGACATCAATGTTCGGACACAAGTCGAGTTGAAATCAGATAGAGGAATTCAGAATGTCCGAACATCCAAGTTCGGACGGATGTTCGGACAGGTTACGGAAATAAATACGCGGGATGTCCGACCTTGTGTCCGGACGTCGAAGTTCGGACACAGGTCGAACTTTAAATCAGAGGGAAAACCTGAGGGTGTGTCCGAACATCCATGTTCGGACAGATGTTCGGACATACCCCGAACTTGAAAATCAGTAAGACAAAAACGCACTGTCCGAACTTCAAAGCTCGGACAGAAGTTCGGACAGTGCGAAAACTGCAAATTTCAGAAGACGAACAGAGCAGAAAAACAACGCAATTCAACACCACGAATTGCCAATTAAGCACACACACCAAATCAGACATTAAAACAGGAAACCATGGGGGTTTAGCCATCCAAAAATCACAACAAAACGATAATAGAATCACACACGAAATCAGATAACGCTCTTGCAACACCCCATGGCTGAACTTCCAAACTGAATCGAGTAACCACCTACCTCAATTAGCAGACAAATCCCGAATCAGACAGCAGAGCCCAACCACGCAAAACCACAATCCGATACAGACAACAGCCACTGAGTTCCACAATCAAAGCCCAGCAATCAGAAAACATCGAAGGAAACCTAGAACTTGGAAACTCAAAACTGAATAACTTTCCGCATCACAAACCTGAAATCGAGTGTGCAGAACCTCCAGCAATTCGCAAGGCAACAGCCACACGCAGAACACGAATCCAAACGCAGAGCACAATTACCGAGTTCATCACAACAATCAACCAAAATCAGAAACTACAGAGGAGAGGAACTTGCTCTAATTACCAATCTGAATTTCGAGAATCAAACCTGAAGGCGGACAACGGATTACACAGCAGCAGAGATTCCAACCAGATTGCAGTAGATCACTCAACGCTTCAGCAAAGGAGGAATTAGAGAGGGAGAAGGGAAGAGAGGAAACTGTCGTTCAAACCACGATCGAGACGCTCTTCACGAATGGACTGACGATGTAAAATAATTAGATGGTGAATAATTAAATAAGGCTCCCACTCCTTATTAATTAAAGAAAACAATTACCTTAATTGTTTTAATAGATGGACCTCCTTGCCCTCTACAATTAGAACAATACCGCCGGAGTCCAACTGATAGCAATGAAATAAATAATCCAACTTAGAATAACATTGCAACTGATATAACATAAGGTATGAATTATACGGGTTATAACAGGACTTGCAAGGTCGGTCGGGCTTGTATTTTGTGTATGGATTGGGTTACTGGAATCGACCGAACATGGGACCGGACTTGGCAAGTTCGGTCGGGCTAAATTTTCAAAGGGAAGAAACTCTCTGGAATAGACCGAACATGCGACCGAACTTACAAGGTCGGTCGGAGTAGAAAACTTTGACGGGAATGTGTTCTGGAATCGACCGAACTTGGGTAAGTTCGGTCGGTAAGGTCGGTCGGACCTAAACTTGTAAAAAAAAAAGAAAAGAATGTGACTTATGTAGTTAACCCTAGGGTGTATAATGAAGGTAACCTAGGGTAAGATAGACATTAAAACATGTCATACAATCATGTTGAATACTTAGTAAGTTTGAAGTTAAATAAATAATTAACCGACGTTATTAACTATGTATAGGAGTGACCTACGGAGGAAACCAATCAAGGCAAGGACCAAGGAATGGTTTTCTTGCAGTCTGTTGTCTACCGGTTTACACCGGCTTGGGTGTTGTTTGCTTTTCTGTGTGTTACGACCTTATAAGATTAAGGCATGAAAAGAGTTTACGGTTGTTATATATTATAATGTTGTAATATGTGACTCCCTTCCCTTGGTGTGTCTAACAAGACCTAAACACTTGCTGGTGTGTGTCTTAACAATATATTGTGTGATCACTAACAAGTGCTAACCGGGGGAGTGAGGAGTCCGGTCATGTTCCGGCCACGCGTGTGAGGACGGGAGTCGATGTCATATCCGGTTCGGCTCTCTTGGTGTATGTATAGGTTGTATTCCAATTTGGTTTCTACCTTCCCTTAGCTTATCCAAAGCTAGTTTACTGACTCACGTCGGGCCACAGGGGCATACAAATGTTGTTTCGGTGTGCTTGGGATTACTATATCCGACACACCTTGGGTATAAGTTAACCGTTCGATATAACTGGACGGTAACGAGGTTGGTAACGAGCTTATCATGAGATTGGCATTAATCTCTAGGCTCACTATGTATACTAACTATGGTGGAAGGTTCCTTGTGTGAACCGGTTTCATGGTGTTATGTATTGTTATGGTGCTATGCAATTTCCCTTGCTATGCTATGGTGTATATGTTGGATGTTTAAAATGAATGCCATGTTATCATGACAATTGGTTGCGCGTATCCCGGTAGCCGATGGGCTGCGCGTTAACCATACCAGCAAAGGTTGCTGACCCCCTCGGGGGCTCCATATTTTACTGCAGGATGAGGATCGAAGAAGCGGAGTGGCTCTAGATCCTAGGTCGTTGATGTACTTTTGGTTATTTTGGTTGTTGAGCCCGGGATGCGCCTGTGCTCCCGAGGCATTACATTTTGGTACCGTTTGTTAAACAGTGGTGGATGTTTACAGTTGGTAGTTGTGATGTAAATTAAATACTTGGTATTGTTGGCTATATGTATATGTGGATGTTAGGATCTATGCTTGGGAGTCTGCTCATCAGACCGATACACTTGTATTTATTCTGCCTAGTTAACCACGTGGGTGGTTAATGGCTTTGTAACACCAAAGCGTTTAATTATTGGTTGGTTGGTTATTTCCGCTGCGATTTCAGTAGTTGGTAGGGGCGTTGTAGGGGTGTTACAAAAAGTGGTATCAGAGCGAAGTATCGCTCTGATGACTAGAATACCGAGCTAGGAATATACCGAGTTAGGAAACCTAACCATAGTTACCTAAGTGAACAGATTTGGGAAGGTTAACCACTAACTAGGTGTGGAATTACCTTGTTGTCGGGAAGATGCTACAGTCGTTGGACCGATAAATGTGCAAGCACAGTGCTAATGAAATGTTCATATGAATTCAGATGTCAGGTAGACCACGAGGTAGAGGCCGCGGGCGCGGTACTGTAGGTACGGGTGACCAAGGCGATGATACTACGACACAGACCATGGCTGAGGCAGTAGCAGCCGCCGTAGCCCAGATGGTACCCCAGATGGTTGCTGCATTACAGCAAGGGCAACAGCCCGGAGTTCAGCCACCACCACCACCGCCACGAGAGACCAATTGGGTCAAGGCGTTGGCTGATCTAAGACCGTCGTCATTCAACGGGGAGACCGACCCTCGAAAGCTGGAGGCGTATATCTCCGAGCTGGAGACCGCCTACGAGACCTTGGCAGTACCTGCTGAAGCTAAGGTCCGTCTTGCCGCTTACTACTTGAAGGGTTCGGCAAAGAGTTGGTGGAAGTTGGTGAGAGAGGACAGGATAGCTGATCCTGAGTTTGGTTGGAGGGAGTACACGGCTCTACTGCGAGCCAAGTATTACCCTGTACATGTGCAGGAGGCCAAGCGCCTCGAGCTGGACAGTCTGAGGCAGGGGGATAAGATGTCGGTTGATGACTACTACACCGCATTCACCGGCCTTATCCACCTGTTACCAGACCTTGGGTACTCGAACCGAGTGTTGGTGAACCGGTTCTACAATGGTCTTAGCCACCGTCTCCGCTACAGGATGGGGCCAGCTGAGTATACTACCTTGCAGGTAATTAGAGTACCATGTTGTGAATCAATTTATGCCATGAGTGAATGTTAATGTGAGTTGGTGAGTTGTTTTGCGGGGCATGACTGACATCCTAAAATTCAGGAGTGCTATCATGCCGCTGCTAAGGTTGAAATTACCGTCCGTCTGAGGGACGAGGAGAATGCGCACAAGCGCAAGGCCACGAACGAGGGCCAGAGTCAGCAAGGGTATGGGGGAGGAAAGAAAAAGAAACCCTACCCTCAGCCCCAGAAGAGTCAGTACCAGGGTGACAAGGGCCAAGCCCAGACCACCACAGCTGATGAGCCACTGAAGCTCACGTATGCGTATGCGGCGAAGCCCCTACGCTCCTACCCGCCTAAGGGTAATTACTTAATCATGTGTATCTAGTTGAGGTGTATGTTGTTAAGATGGGAAGTGAGTATTGATTGTGTGTTGTTATAGCAGCTAGCGCGGGTTCTGGACCGGAGCACCACTTTTACTGTAAGTGGTGTAACGGAGACCACCCCGGCAAAGACTGCAAGGGGAATGACGTGAAGTGTCATTACTGACATAAGATGGGGCACCGTGAGTTTGAGTGCTGGCAGAACCCCAATGGCAGGAACTACAAGCCAAAGGGGCAGTGGAAGGGTAAGACTACCGCGACCACCGAAAGCCCGAAGGCGATCATTCAACAGTCTTATGACAAGAAGTACATTGAATCCCAGAAGGGGAAGGGTACGGGGTCCGGCAAGGCCGCCCTGAATGTGGTGGACCGGTCTGAGGCACCAGGATCCTCTTCGAGACCAGGTACCGCCTAAACTGTTAAATGAAAAAGTGATTGCTTACCGCATTTCATGCATGAGTGTTGTATTAGTGAGTCTAATGTACAACCACCTAAGTAATGAGTTAAAGAATGATGTGAGAGACACCTAAATTAGACAATGTGGAAAACTTAGGAACCTTCAATATCTGTTATCCAATCCCGCCCACACCGAACCCTGAAGAGACCACCATCAGCATCACCGAATTCCCACTGGAGCAATGTCAGGTTATCCAACCAGGTATGATACTCTTAAATGGATACCTGACACCGGAAGCACAAATCCACATCATCAGGTGTTGCAACGAACTTGGAGCAGCACCAGGAGGTTTCTACACACTCGAATACCCGAGCGGTTCGAAGATGAAGCTGGAGATGATGTGCATGGGTAAGGACTGGAATCCCTACACCAAGTCATATCAGGATGTACGAGATGAAGACGGAGCAACTGTACCAGGCATACCCGAGGAGTTCCTTGTGGTCGTTAACCACGCCGTGGGAATTGCTCAGCAAGTTGAATCAGGACCGATCCCGAATGTTAAAGCGGACTTGTGTATTGTGAACTTCTACCAGAAAGGTGTACGGTTGGGGTTACACGAAGATAGGGACGAGTCACCCGAGTCTCTAAGTAAGGGAGTACCCGTGGTGTCTTGGTCCATTGGTGATACCGCAGTGTTTATGTACGGCGAGCAGAAGCGTGGTGATCTCGCAAAGAAGCTAGTGTTGAAGTTAGGTGATGTATTAATCATGGGAGGACAATCAAGGATGTTATACCACGGTATCAAGAAGATTAAATTGAATACCGCACCATCGACAGTGGTAAATGCCACACATCTGAAACCCGGACGTTTGAATTTGACCTTCAGGCAGTTTTGAGCCTTGTGTAATCATGTAATGTAATAAGCCAGTTGTATGATAAGGAAGCTATCTATAGCCATGCCTACAATGTAACCCACTTATGGTGTAAAGACTGTGTTAATGAATAAAGTGATGTTGTTTGGAGTGTATCAACGTGTTACTACCGTATACTTATGAGTTTGCCAATGAATTAGGCTGTGCACTCGGAACGGGAGGTATACTGAGTGTCTGCAATAAGGCAGAAGCCGGCAAGAGCGGCACAATCCTCACCGGTACCTTTCCAGTGAATGGCATGGATGCATCGATCTTGTTCGACTCTGGAGCCTCACACACGTTCATTTCGCTATCATTTGCGAAGAGGCTGGGGTTAGACGGTGAAGAGATGCCAGACTTCGTGGTCACTCTTCCGTCGAAAGAGCGGATCAGGTGTACCCGCTACTACCGAGATGCTGTTGTTCGAATCATGGATGAGGAGTTTCCGATCGACTTGATAGAGTTTCCGATCGACTTGATAGAGTTCGATGGACTATAGGAGGTTTGTGAAGGACTTCTTTAGTGTCTCGAAGCCGATGACTTCCTTGATGAAAAAGGATGCACCATTCGAGTGGACAGTCGACTGTGAGAGTTCTTTCACGAGTCTCAAGGATGCTCTGACATCTGCACCGGTTCTGACATTACCAGACGGTCCATATGGTTTTGAGGTCTATTGCGACGCATCAGGCAGGGGCATGGGTTGTGTGTTGATGCAACACGGGAAGGTCATGGCTTACGCCTCCCGACAGCTGAAGAAGCATGAAGAGAACTACCCTACCCACGATTTAGAATTGGGTGCCATTGTCTTCGCATTGAAGATATGGCGACATCATTTGTATGGGGTAAGCGTGACAATCTATTCCGACCATAAGAGTTTGAAATACTTGTTCACTCAGAAAGAGTTGAACATGAGGCAAAGAAGGTGGGTTGAGTTCTTAAGTGATTATGACATCAATTTACAGTATAAGAAGGGTAAGGCAAATGTGGTAGCTGACGCATTGAGTCACCGAGCACACTCTCTCCATTCGCTAGTCTCTCATACTGGCTTGGTTGAAGAGGTGCGGAGTGCTCAGATGGCGGATCAGTATATGGTGGAGATTAGACAGAAGCTTATTGATTGCACATTCGAGGGTCAGAAGTACGACTTCAGACTCCACGATGATGACCTGATTAGGCTCAATGGCAGACTATGTATACCGAGGAGTAGCGCTGAGCTGAAGGAGCGCATACTGTGTGAATCCCATTGTTCTACGACATCGATTCACCCCGGAGCTTCAAAGATGTATAAGGGTATGAAACGTTATTTCTGGTGGGCTGGAATGAAAAAGGATGTGAATGATTATGTGTTGAGGTGTCTCACTTGTCAGAAGGTCAAGTTTGAGCACCGACGGCCTGGTGGTATGGTGCAGCCAATGCCAGTGCCTGAGTGGAAGTTCCATGACATATCTATGGACTTCGTGGTAGGGCTTCCGCCTACAAGGGGAGGTCTGAATATGATTTGGGTTGTGGTAGACCGACTGACCAAGGTGGCTCGATTCATACCGATGAAGGACACCTGGAAAGTGGCTAAGCTTGCAGAGCTCTTCGACAGAGAGATTGTAAGACATCATGGGGTTCCGAAAACGATTGTATGCGACAGAGATACCAGATTCTTATCGAGGTATTGGAGATCCACACGAGAGGCACTGGGTACTAAACTGAAATTGAGCACAGCGTTTCACCCACAAACAGATGGTCAGAGTGAGCGCACCATCCAAACACTTGAGGATATGTTACGTGCATGTGCACTTGACTTTAAGACCAGCTGGATTGATAAGTTACATCTGACCGAGTTTAGTTACAACAACAGTTACCATGCTTCGATCAAGATATCTCCCTTCCAGGCATTGTACGGTAGACCATGCCGCACGCCTTTATGCTGGGATGAGTCGAGTGAGACGGTCATTATAGGACCAGAGTATCTGGAACAGGTTCAGGCAGAAGTTCGCTAGATCCGGGCTAACATGAGAGCAGCTCAGGATAGACAGAAGTCGTACGCTGATGTGCGCAGACGTGACCTGGAGTTCGCCGTAGGCGATCAGGTATTTTTGAGAGTATCTCCCAAGAAGGGAGTATTTCGTTTTGGCCAGAAAGGCAAGTTGAGCCCAAAATATGTGGGGCCTTATGTTGTGACGGAGCGGATCGGCCCGGTAGCTTATAGACTTGAATTACCCGCCGAGCTGGGCAAGGTACATGATGTATTTCATGTGTCCCAGTAGAAGAAGTATATGCCTCATCCGTCTCATGTGCTTCAGCCTGAAAGGCTAACCTTAGAGCCGACCATGTGATCAGTGGAGACTCCCGTACAGATTCTGGATACTAAGACTCGAGACACTCGCCGTAAGTCCGTGAGACTGGTGAAGGTCCTCTGGTCTAACCAGGACGTTGAGGAGGCCACTTGGGAGCTGGAAGATAAGATGAAGGCGAAGCACCCGTCATTGTTTGCTTCTTAGTGGTTATATGTATAGGGTACGGGGCGTACCCCTTTTAAGGGGGGTAGAACCGTTTCGGTTATGGTTGTGTACGACATGTATATGTATACATTGTCTATGTTATTTTACAGACCGTTGAGTCTGAATGGTATTATGTGGTTTGGACCTTGAGTCCGTTGTGGTGTAAGTATGATGGTAGTGTTGGTAATGATGTTTTGGAAGTATTGTGTTATAAGATTTTTCCCGTGTTCTAATATTAAGATATGTGGGAAGTGTGAACTTTGAGGACAAAGTTCTTTTAAGGGGGGTAGATTGAAATACCCCAAACCTTGGTATGTTGGATAAACATTAAAACATGATTTATTAAGACTAAAAAGAGTCTTAGAAACATTAGCAAACAATTTAAACCATAAACAACACAATTAAATACCTTAAGGTCAATATGGGCTAAAATGTGCTCTAAGCTTGGAATAAGCTTGGGTAAGACCTAATGAACTTACCAAGACCTCATTTATATATTAATGAACATATTAAATCAATTACCAAAGAAAACCAAGCTTGAAAACAAGTTAAAACAAAATGTGCTTTAAGAAGTCTTAAAGCACATTTTTGAAAAATTGTCTTGTAAATGAGTTTTGAGTGGCTAAATGTCCATCATTACTCTTAAATATATATGTGTACTATATAATATCACATTTGGGTGGCCACATCAATGGGAAATCAAAAATTTCACTTCTATGTGCCTTGTTTTTATGAATAGTGATTTAAAGCTATTTTGTAACATATGTTATCTTAAGTAATTAAATTGACAAATAAAGACTAAAGTACCCTTATGTAATAAAGGGGGCCGGTTTTCTCAAGTGTGGTGACTCACCACTCACTTGTTAACATGTTAAATTAATAAAATGACTAATTAAGTTACTATTTGCTTTTAAGTATAAATATCTTCTTAAAGCAAATTCTATCTTCATCCTCTCATTTCTTTCTCATTTCACACGGTTCCAACTTTCTCCTTCCTCCCTTCTTGCTGTTCTCTCACGGTAATACCACCACCACCATTAAAACTCAAGCTTTGACCTCTTGTAAAATCTAGCTCACTTAACTAAATCAAAAACAAACACCACCAATCTCTTCCTCTCATCAAGCTCTTCATTTCTATCTTCTCAAAACTTCAAGAGCCCCATTTTGGTGCCATGGAGTGCCACCATTGAAGGAGCTTGAGCTTGTCCTTCCACATATTATTGATCTCCTTTGCTTCTAGGTAAGGAATCTCAAATAAAAACTACATTTCCTTCATGTTTTTGCCTTCACCGAAAATGCGCATTGATGGATGCTAAACGAGAAATTGTTAGGATAAACTATATACAAAAGAACAAAATAATAAACTAATCCTACAACTCTACTACGGGTAGCAAAATAAAACCCGGTCGGAGTATAGTGTAAATATATTACGACCGAGAGTATCGAACCCAAGGGACTTATAGAAAATTAGTCCTAATCCGGTAATAACCTATTCTAAGACAAAGGGGGGAAACTGAAATGTTTTCTAATCCTAATCAAAACTAACTAAACTAAATGGTAATTACAATGAAATTATCCTTGTTCCAGGGTGTGAAACCATCTAAGCATCAATATGAACTCTAAACATAAACACAGGCCTTCGAATTAACCAACAACTGAACACGCCGGGTGTCCTGCCGGATACCACTTGCACGGCATATTCAAAGACATTGAATATGCCGGACACTGACCACCCGGCAGTGCATCCGGCATAGTCATAATGCATATTCTTTCTCCAGTTTCCGAGTAGAAAACAGAAGACTCATCCCTATTAACAAATCGAGCATATATCATGCCGCGAAATGAACAAGAAAATGGAGGAAAATGGATTAATTCTCACTCTTACCACTAACCCTTAATTCATAAGAAGAAAGTAGGAAGATCATTAAGAGAGTCTAACCTATCTTACTTGGGACTTGTCTTCCACAAGTAAGAATTGCATGAAGAGAAAAAGAGATCAACCTATTCTCTTTCAATAAGAACCTTACTCTTAATAAACTTGAAAATTATATTAAAGAAATCATATTGTTTACAAGAAGGAATTCATCCCTAACCAAGAATAAGCAAGGAGTTCTACATCTCCATCCACACAACTACAAGAAGAGAATACAAAGGGGAGAAGGGAATGGTCATAGCCTTAACCCGACAGGATCTTCTTCTTCTTCTTCGCGTGGATGGAACTGTAGAAACTTCCTTGGACACCAACAATGGAGTGGGGCGAAATTGGAGTTGTGAGTGGAGTGTATATGGGTGTTGAAGTGTATTGAGTTGTAGCCTTCCTCGGCCTATTTATAGGCATTAATTGTGTCTATGCCGGGCGTCGTGCCGGGTCACCAGTAGCCGGCACACGTGTAAAATGCGCCCAACTGTTAACGGTCGAAACCGTCAATTCCGTGCGAAATAGTGCATATGCCGGGTAGGATATACCCGGCATCACACCCGGCATCATCCCTTTCACCAACGGTCAATAACTGCTATCGCTTGGTCAACCGTGGCGACTCTTCACTTATGCCGGATGGAATCTACCCGGCATTAGGTCCGGCAATGCCTCTTTTCTGTTCTGTGCTTATGCCGTGCAGAAGCTACCCGGCATGGAGTCCGGCTTCAACTGAACTTTTGCCTAGAAAATCATTCCTTGCACAGAAAACTCATAAAAACATAAATCTGTACAAATAATATACTTTAACACATAATGAGCATAAATGACATAAATATAACTTTATTTAGATAAATATAATACTAAATCTAGTGCATAAAATATGATAAGTCTGCGGCTTATCAAGGCCCTACACTTACCTTTTGCTAGTCCTCGAGCAAAAAGATTAGAAAGGACTAATTACTCATGCACAAAACAGATAAACTCTAGAATGAAATGTAGATAAATATTTCCAACTGTATGACTCTAATTCATAAGTATCACTTTAATCATCCTTATCCATCAAAACATACTAATGGGTATAAAATAAAAGACTTTCAAAATCGATCAAAAACTTTTGGGCTATTTTTGCATAAGGGATTTGCAATCTCTCCTTTTTCCGGTTTCCATCATTCAGCTCTATTTTTCAAGAGTTTCTGAATGTGGCCAAGACTCTCATCAATGGTTTTATGAATCAGCCCTATTTTGCAAGAGTTTCTGAATCAACCATGATTTTTTTTTGCATTGAAGAACGGGGAATTTAGGAGAAAAATAAAAGGAAAAACTCTCGTTTCTTGCTTTTATTCTGAGGCACTTTATGCAACCTCTAGGAATATATTGCTTTTCCTTTGAAAGAAGATTTTTTTTCTTCTTTTTTTCTTTTGCTTCTTCTTTCTTTTGCACAAAAACCCTTTTTAAGATTTTCACCCAAAAGATTTTTCACAATTTGGAAAGAAAAGAATAACACCCATAAGTACATAAAGGAAAGAATTAGGAGCAAGATCATGTCCTCATGTTAATAAAGAGAATCAAAAAGTTAAAAACAGGAATCTATAAGTCATTAGAAAGCTTACCTCTTGAGAGAACAAGCTTTTAGTCATTCCTAATCTTATCTCGATCAAAAACATGCAAAAAGTTTTAGTAAAACATTGATAAAACGCAAAACTTATGCATATTGCTAAAAAACTTATTTTTTAAAGGGGGGTCCCTGCCCTACACTTGGCAGGAACACTGTCCCCAGTGTTCGAAAGAAAACGAATAAGCAAAACTCTTTTTTTTTTTTAATAGAACTTGAAACAACCATAATGAAAGTAATTTAAAAACAATAACATAAAAGTAAAAGAGAAAAATTAAATGATACGAAGGGCTCCCCTGTTTGATAGTGAAGGCGTGAGGAGGAACCGCCCTACACTTAGCCTTTTAGGCTATTTGGC
The DNA here is from genome assembly GCA_023374045.1 of Limonium bicolor. Classification (NCBI taxonomy): domain Eukaryota; kingdom Viridiplantae; phylum Streptophyta; class Magnoliopsida; order Caryophyllales; family Plumbaginaceae; genus Limonium; species Limonium bicolor. The sequence goes on from CM041776.1 coordinate 528,143,147, forward strand.
ATCCTTGGAGATCCTAGGTATGGTGACCGAATTCGCATGCTCCCGTGGATTGGTTTTGTTTGGGACGGGAGCTGACCTTGCTGTCTTGGTTGCGTCAGAAGTTGCTGTAATTGCAACTGCAACGATTTGTGCTCCTTGCGAATGGTCGAGATCTCATTTTGAGTATCCTGGGTCTTGTTCATCAGGGCTGACATCATGTCACGAAGTTCAACCATTTCAGCCTCTGATGATGATGCAGGGTGAGATGGTCTGAATTGCCTTGGACCTCCCTGGTAGCCGGCTTGACTCTGGAAGTGTTGAGGGGGTTGGTTTCCCTGTTGCCATGGCTGCCGATACCCTTGGTTACTCACATAATTGACTTCCTCAACATTCTGAAAGTCTGGCATGTCAGGACTTGAAGCGTGTGGTCGTGCACTAACCACGTTCTCTTGTTGAGGAAGTTTGTTCATTGCTATTTGCTCCACCACTTTCTGTAGAGCGCTAACCTTCGTGGACGTTTGAGCATTGCTCTCCAACAACTGCTCATGACTTTGCAATAATTTGGCCAATTTGGAGTCACCCTCATCCACCTGATACAAACCAGCGGTACTACCCCTGGTTCCACCGGTGGCCCAATCCCTAATCTCTTCGCAAAGAGATTCAACCCCACTAAGGAATTGATCTCCAGGCTTCTTCAATATGCACCAAGGGAGGAAAGGATCATGGTTTTGCATTGGTTGACCAATCCTTTGTAAAACAACTGATAGTTGTTCCTTGGTGAGGCCGTGGTGTGGACATGTGCGCAGCAACCCCTTGAATCTGTCCCAAGTCTCACAGATGTTCTCCGAGCCTGGTTGCCTAAAGTTGTAAATATCGGCGATCATCACCAGGGTGCGACTTGGAGGCATGAACTTGTCATAAAATTTGGTTGCCATGTCCTCCCATGTGGTGATGGTACTGGGGGTTAGACTGTGGTACCACTTGCTGGCGTTCCCCGTAAGACTATGGGGGAAGAGAGCAAGTCTGGCGTATTGGAGGACATTATTTGTGGAGGTTAGGCTGTTTGTGTGTTGCAAGAATTTGGTGACGTGGAGCAAAGCATCGTCCGGATTCGTACCATCGAACAATCCTAACTCTTTTATGCATCTAATTTGATGATATGGCTTAAGTTTCTGCCATTCATCATATTCGGTTTGAGGAAGGATAGGAAGGTCGATTGCTGGTTTCTGGCCTTGGTTAGAAGGCCGGTTTATGTTACGGACGGTAGGTGTTGCCATTGGTGTAGGATCTGCTTCTTGTAGAATTCGTTGTTGCCTTATAGTATGAAGCAAGGTTCTCTCGATCTCCGGATCAAAGTTGGCTAAATTGTCAGGAGTACTAGTTGACCGAAGAAGCATTCACTTGGATAACTTCAGGAAGAGCAAGAGAAAATGTTATAATATTTCGTAATAATAAAAGAAATAATATAATTACATAATTAAAATTATGAAAATACACGAATGAACAAATTTTTGGTTATGCCGGACAGCGGGCCGGGTTATGCGTACCCGGCAGTGGACTTCCTCCACTAATGCCGGGTGTATACAAACCGGCATGTTACCCGGCGTGACCAAAAATCGAACATACTTAATTAAAAGAAAATGTAAAGGATAATCAAATTAAATGTAAGAGTAAATAAGGGATTGTAGGAGATTACTCTTAATTGTCCCTACAATGAGCGAAAAAAATATTGAGAGAAATTGAGCATGCCGGGTGACATGCCGGATCAAACCCGTCCGGCATAGGACTTCCTCCACTGATGCCGTGTGTAGCAAACCCGGCACAATACACGGCATGCGCAAAAATCGAAATTCAAAATAAAGAAACATAGTATAGGGACTCATATAAGAGGAAAATAATGAAAGGAGTAGACAAGAATACATTAAGATTTGTTAAACTCAACAGCGTATGAAATTTTGAAAACAATTTGAACATGCCGGACATGATGCCGGGCCAATCCTGTCCGGCATCGGACTTCCTCCGTTTGCCGGGTGACAGATGCCCGGCACTTCGCACGGCACATTCAAATCTGCAAACTAAGTGCGAAAATAAATTAAAGAATCAAGGAATCAAAGAATCAAAGAATAAAGAATAAGGCGTTTTACCGAATTAAGGACTTGGACTAATTCCAAGTCCCCGGCAACGGCGCCAATTTGCTAAACGAGAAATTGTTAGGATAAACTATATACAAAAGAACAAAATAATAAACTAATCCTACAACTCTACTACGGGTAGCAAAATAAAACCCGGTCGGAGTATAGTGTAAATATATTACGACCGAGAGTATCGAACCCAAGGGACTTATAGAAAATTAGTCCTAATCCGGTAATAACCTATTCTAAGACAAAGGGGGGAAACTGAAATGTTTTCTAATCCTAATCAAAACTAACTAAACTAAATGGTAATTACAATGAAATTATCCTTGATCCAGGGTGTGAAACCATCTAAGCATCAATATGAACTCTAAACATAAACACAGGCCTTCGAATTAACCAACAACTGAACACGCCGGGTGTCCTGCCGGATACCACTTGCACGGCATATTCAAAGACATTGAATATGCCGGACACTGACCACCCGGCAGTGCATCCGGCATAGTCATAATGCATATTCTTTCTCCAGTTTCCGAGTAGAAAACAGAAGACTCATCCCTATTAACAAATCGAGCATATATCATGCCGCGAAATGAACAAGAAAATGGAGGAAAATGGATTAATTCTCACTCTTACCACTAACCCTTAATTCATAAGAAGAAAGTAGGAAGATCATTAAGAGAGTCTAACCTATCTTACTTGGGACTTGTCTTCCACAAGTAAGAATTGCATGAAGAGAAAAAGAGATCAACCTATTCTCTTTCAATAAGAACCTTACTCTTAATAAACTTGAAAATTATATTAAAGAAATCATATTGTTTACAAGAAGGAATTCATCCCTAACCAAGAATAAGCAAGGAGTTCTACATCTCCATCCACACAACTACAAGAAGAGAATACAAAGGGGAGAAGGGAATGGTCATAGCCTTAACCCGACAGGATCTTCTTCTTCTTCTTCGCGTGGATGGAACTGTAGAAACTTCCTTGGACACCAACAATGGAGTGGGGCGAAATTGGAGTTGTGAGTGGAGTGTATATGGGTGTTGAAGTGTATTGAGTTGTAGCCTTCCTCGGCCTATTTATAGGCATTAATTGTGTCTATGCCGGGCGTCGTGCCGGGTCACCAGTAGCCGGCACACGTGTAAAATGCGCCCAACTGTTAACGGTCGAAACCGTCAATTCCGTGCGAAACAGTGCATATGCCGGGTAGGATATACCCGGCATCACACCCGGCATCATCCCTTTCACCAACGGTCAATAACTGCTATCGCTTGGTCAACCGTGGCGACTCTTCACTTATGCCGGATGGAATCTACCCGGCATTAGGTCCGGCAATGCCTCTTTTCTGTTCTGTGCTTATGCCGTGCAGAAGCTACCCGGCATGGAGTCCGGCTTCAACTGAACTTTTGCCTAGAAAATCATTCCTTGCACAGAAAACTCATAAAAACATAAATCTGTACAAATAATATACTTTAACACATAATGAGCATAAATGACATAAATATAACTTTATTTAGATAAATATAATACTAAATCTAGTGCATAAAATATGATAAGTCTGCGGCTTATCAAGGCCCTACACTTACCTTTTGCTAGTCCTCGAGCAAAACAAGATTAGAAAGGACTAATTACTCATGCACAAAACAGATAAACTCTAGAATGAAATGTAGATAAATATTTCCAACTGTATGACTCTAATTCATAAGTATCACTTTAATCATCCTTATCCATCAAAACATACTAATGGGTATAAAAAAAAGACTTTCAAAATCGATCAAAAACTTTTGGGCTATTTTTGCATAAGGGATTTGCAATCTCTCCTTTTTCCGGTTTCCATCATTCAGCTCTATTTTTCAAGAGTTTCTGAATGTGGCCAAGACTCTCATCAATGGTTTTATGAATCAGCCCTATTTTGCAAGAGTTTCTGAATCAACCATGATTTTTTTTGCATTGAAGAACGGGGAATTTAGGAGAAAAATAAAAGGAAAAACTCTCGTTTCTTGCTTTTATTCTGAGGCACTTTATGCAACCTCTAGGAATATATTGCTTTTCCTTTGAAAGAAGATTTTTTTTCTTCTTTTTTTCTTTTGCTTCTTCTTTCTTTTGCACAAAAACCCTTTTTAAGATTTTCACCCAAAAGATTTTTCACAATTTGGAAAGAAAAGAATAACACCCATAAGTACATAAAGGAAAGAATTAGGAGCAAGATCATGTCCTCATGTTAATAAAGAGAATCAAAAAGTTAAAAACAGGAATCTATAAGTCATTAGAAAGCTTACCTCTTGAGAGAACAAGCTTTTAGTCATTCCTAATCTTATCTCGATCAAAAACATGCAAAAAGTTTTAGTAAAACATTGATAAAACGCAAAACTTATGCATATTGCTAAAAAACTTATTTTTTAAAGGGGGGTCCCTGCCCTACACTTGGCAGGAACACTGTCCCCAGTGTTCGAAAGAAAACGAATAAGCAAAACTCTTTTTTTTTTAATAGAACTTGAAACAACCATAATGAAAGTAATTTAAAAACAATAACATAAAAGTAAAAGAGAAAAATTAAATGATACGAAGGGCTCCCCTGTTTGATAGTGAAGGCGTGAGGAGGAACCGCCCTACACTTAGCCTTTTAGGCTATTTGGCATCCTTGGAGATCCTAGGTAGAATGGTGACCGAATTCGCATGCTCCCGTGGATTGGTTTGTGTTTGGGACGGGAGCTGACCTTGCTGTCTTGGTTGCGTCAGAAGTTGCTGTAATTGCAACTGCAACGATTTGTGCTCCTTGCGAATGGTCGAGATCTCATTTTGAGTATCCTGGGTCTTGTTCATCAGGGCTGACATCATGTCACGAAGTTCAGCCATTTCAGCCTCTGATGATGATGCAGGGTGAGATGGTCTGAATTGCCTTGGACCTCCCTGGTAGCCGGCTTGACTCTGGAAGTGTTGAGGGGGTTGGTTTCCCTGTTGCCATGGCTGCCGATACCCTTGGTTACTCACATAATTGACTTCCTCAACATTCTGAAAGTCTGGCATGTCAGGACTTGAAGCGTGTGGTCGTGCACTAACCACGTTCTCTTGTTGAGGAAGTTTGTTCATTGCTATTTGCTCCACCACTTTCTGTAGAGCGCTAACCTTCGTGGACGTTTGAGCATTGCTCTCCAACAACTACTCATGACTTTGCAATAATTTGGCCAATTTGGAGTCACCCTCATCCACCTGATACAAACCAGCGGTACTACCCCTGGTTCCACCGGTGGCCCAATCCCTAATCTCTTCGCAAAGAGATTCAACCCCACTAAGGAATTGATCTCCAGGCTTCTTCAATATGTCTGCACCAAGGGAGGAAAGGATCATGGTTTTGCATTGGTTGACCAATCCTTTGTAAAACAACTAGATAGTTGTTCCTTGGTGAGGCCGTGGTGTGGACATGTGCGCAGCAACCCCTTGAATCTGTCCCAAGTCTCACAGATGTTCTCCGAGCCTGGTTGCCTAAAGTTGTAAATATCGGCGATCATCACCAGGGTGCGACTTGGAGGCATGAACTTGTCATAAAATTTGGTTGCCATGTCCTCCCATGTGGTGATGGTACTGGGGGTTAGACTGTGGTACCACTTGCTGGCGTTCCCCGTAAGACTATGGGGGAAGAGAGCAAGTCTGGCGTATTGGAGGACATTATTTGTGGAGGTTAGGCTGTTTGTGTGTTGCAAGAATTTGGTGACGTGGAGCAAAGCATCGTCCGGATTCGTACCATCGAACAATCCTAACTCTTTTATGCATCTAATTTGATGATATGGCTTAAGTTTCTGCCATTCATCATATTCGGTTTGAGGAAGGATAGGAAGGTCGATTGCTGGTTTCTGGCCTTGGTTAGAAGGCCGGTTTATGTTACGGACGGTAGGTGTTGCCATTGGTGTAGGATCTGCTTCTTGTAGAATTCGTTGTTGCCTTATAGTATGAAGCAAGGTTCTCTCGATCTCGGATCAAAGTTGGCTAAATTGTCAGGAGTACTAGTTGACCGAAGAAGCATTCACTTGGATAACTTCAGGAAGAGCAAGAGAAAATGTTATAATATTTCGTAATAATAAAGAAATAATATAATTACATAATTAAATTATGAAAATACACGAATGACAAATTTTTGGTTGCCGGACAGCGGGCCGGGTTATGCGTACCCGGCAGTGGACTTCCTCCACTAATGCCGGGTGTATACAAACCGGCATGTTACCCGGCGTGACCAAAATCGAACACTACTTAATTAAAGAAAATGTAAAGGATAATCAAATTAAATGTAAGAGTAAATAAGGGATTGTAGGAGATTACTCTTAATTGTCCCTACAATGAGCGAAAAAAAGATATTGAGAGAAATTGAGCGGGGTGACATGCCGGATCAACCCGTCCCGGCATAGGACTTCCTCCACTGATGCCGTGTGTCAAACCCCATACACGGCATGCGCAAAAATCGAAATTCAAAATAAAGAAACATAGTATAGGGACTCATATAAGAGGAAAATAATGAAAGGAGTAGACAAGAATACATTAAGATTGTTAAACTCAACACGCGTATGAAATTTTGAAAACAATTTGAACATGCCGGACATGATGCCGGCCAATCCTGTCCGGCATCGGACTTCCTCCGCTTTGCCGGGTGACAGATGCCCGGCACTTCGCACGGCACATTCAAATCTGCAAACTAAGTGCGAAAATAAATTAAAGAATCAAGGAATCAAAGAATCAAAGAATAAAGAATAAGGCGTTTTACCGAATTAAGGACTTGGACTAATTCCAAGTCCCCGGCAACGGCGCCAATTTGCTAACGAGAAATTGTTAGGATAAACTATATACAAAAGAACAAAATAATAACTAATCCTACAACTCTACTACGGGTAGCAAAATAAAACCCGGTCGGAGTATAGTGTAAATATATTACGACCGAGAGTATCGAACCCAAGGGACTTATAGAAAATTAGTCCTAATCCGGTAATAACCTATTCTAAGACAAAGGGGGGAAATGAAATGTTTTCTAATCCTAATCAAAACTAACTAAACTAAATGGTAATTACAATGAAATTATCCTTGATCCAGGGTGTAAACCATCTAAGCATCAATATGAACTCTAAACATAAACACAGGCCTTCGAATTAACCAACAACTGAACACGCCGGGTGTCCTGCCGGATACCACTTGCACGGCATATTCAAAGACATTGAATATGCCGGACACTGACCACCCGCAGTGCATCCGGCATAGTCATAATGCATATTCTTTCTCCCAGTTTCCGAGTAGAAACAGAAGACTCATCCCTATTAACAAATCGAGCATATATCATGCCGCGAAATGAACAAGAAAAGGAGGAAAATGGATTAATTCTCACTCTTACCACTAACCCTTAATTCATAAGAAGAAGTAGGAAGATCATTAAGAGAGTCTAACCTATCTTACTTGGGACTTGTCTTCCACAAGTAAGAATTGCATGAAGAGAAAAAGAGATCAACCTATTCTCTTTCAATAAGAACCTTACTCTTAATAAACTTGAAAATTATATTAATAAAGAATCATATTGTTTACAAGAAGGAATTCATCCCTAACCAAGAATAAGCAAGGAGTTCTACATCTCCATCCACACAACTACAAGAAGAGAATACAAAGGGGAGAAGGGAATGGTCATAGCCTTAACCCGACAGGATCTTCTTCTTCTTCTTCGCGTGGATGGAACTGTAGAAACTTCCTTGGACACCAACAATGGAGTGGGGCGAAATTGGAGTTGTGAGTGGAGTGTATATGGGTGTTGAAGTGTATTGAGTTGTAGCCTTCCTCGGCCTATTTATAGGCATTAATTGTGTCTATGCCGGGCGTCGTGCCGGGTCACCAGTAGCCGGCACACGTGTAAAATGCGCCCAACTGTTAACGGTCGAAACCGTCAATTCCGTGCGAAACAGTGCATATGCCGGGTAGGATATACCCGGCATCACACCCGGCATCATCCCTTTCACCAACGGTCAATAACTGCTATCGCTTGGTCAACCGTGGCGACTCTTCACTTATGCCGGATGGAATCTACCCGGCATTAGGTCCGGCAATGCCTCTTTTCTGTTCTGTGCTTATGCCGTGCAGAAGCTACCCGGCATGGAGTCCGGCTTCAACTGAACTTTTGCCTAGAAAATCATTCCTTGCACAGAAAACTCATAAAAACATAAATCTGTACAAATAATATACTTTAACACATAATGAGCATAAATGACATAAATAACTTTATTTAGATAAATATAATACTAAATCTAGTGCATAAAATATGATAAGTCTGCGGCTTATCAAGGCCCTACACTTACCTTTTGCTAGTCCTCGAGCAAACAAGATTAGAAAGGACTAATTACTCATGCACAAAACAGATAAACTCTAGAATGAAATGTAGATAAATATTTCCAACTGTATGACTCTAATTCATAAGTATCACTTTAATCATCCTTATCCATCAAAACATACTAATGGGTATAAAATAAAAGACTTTCAAAATCGATCAAAAACTTTTGGGCTATTTTTGCATAAGGGATTTGCAATCTCTCCTTTTTCCATTTCCATCATTCAGCTCTATTTTTCAAGAGTTTCTGAATGTGGCCAAGACTCTCATCAATGGTTTTATGAATCAGCCCTATTTTGCAAGAGTTTCTGAATCAACCATGATTTTTTTTTCATTGAAGAACGGGGAATTTAGGAGAAAAATAAAAGGAAAAACTCTCGTTTCTTGCTTTTATTCTGAGGCACTTTATGCAACCTCTAGGAATATATTGCTTTTCCTTTGAAAGAAGATTTTTTTTTCTTTTTTTTTTTTGCTTCTTCTTTCTTTTGCACAAAAACCCTTTTTAAGATTTTCACCCAAAAGATTTTTCACAATTTGGAAAGAAAAGAATAACACCCATAAGTACATAAAGGAAAGAATTAGGAGCAAGATCATGTCCTCATGTTAATAAAGAGAATCAAAAAGTTAAAAACAGGAATCTATAAGTCATTAGAAAGCTTACCTCCTGAGAGAACAAGCTTTTAGTCATTCCTAATCTTATCTCGATCAAAAACATGCAAAAAGTTTTAGTAAAACATTGATAAAACGCAAAACTTATGCATATTGCTAAAAAACTTATTTTTTAAGGGGGGTCCCTGCCCTACACTTGGCAGGAACACTGTCCCCAGTGTTCGAAAGAAAACGAATAAGAAAACTCTTTTTTTTTTTAATAGAACTTGAAACAACCATAATGAAAGTAATTTAAAAACAATAACATAAAAGTAAAGAGAAAAATTAAATGATAAAAGGGCTCCCCTGTTTGATAGTGAAGGCGTGAGGAGGAACCGCCCTACACTTAGCCTTTTAGGCTATTTGGCATCCTTGAGATCCTAGGTAGAATGGTGACCGAATTCGCATGCTCCCGTGGATTGGTTTGTGTTTGGGACGGGAGCTGACCTTGCTGTCTTGGTTGCGTCAGAAGTTGCTGTAATTGCAACTGCAACGATTTGTGCTCCTTGCGAATGGTCGAGATCTCATTTTGAGTATCCTGGGTCTTGTTCATCAGGGCTGACATCATGTCACGAAGTTCAGCCATTTCAGCCTCTGATGATGATGCAGGGTGATGGTCTGAATTGCCTTGGACCTCCCTGGTAGCCGGCTTGACTCTGGAAGTGTTGAGGGGGTTGGTTTCCCTGTTGCCATGGCTGCCGATACCCTTGGTTACTCACATAATTGACTTCCTCAACATTCTGAAAGTCTGGCATGTCAGGACTTGAAGCGTGTGGTCGTGCACTAACCACGTTCGCTTGTTGAGGAAGTTTGTTCATTGCTATTTGCTCCACCACTTTCTGTAGAGCGCTAACCTTCGTGGACGTTGAGCATTGCTCTCCAACAACTGCTCATGACTTTGCAATAATTTGGCCAATTTGGAGTCACCCTCATCCACCTGATACAAACCAGCGGTACTACCCCTGGTTCCACCGGTGGCCCAATCCCTAATCTCTTCGCAAAGAGATTAAACCCCACTAAGGAATTGATCTCCAGGCTTCTTCAATATGTCTGCACCAAGGGAGGAAAGGATCATGGTTTTGCATTGGTTGACCAATCCTTTGTAAAACAACTAAGATAGTTGTTCCTTGGTGAGGCCGTGGTGTGGACATGTGCGCAGCAACCCCTTGAATCTGTCCCAAGTCTCACAGATGTTCTCCGAGCCTGGTTGCCTAAAGTTGTAAATATCGGCGATCATCACCAGGGTGCGACTTGGAGGCATGAACTTGTCATAAAATTTGGTTGCCATGTCCTCCCATGTGGTGATGGTACTGGGGGTTAGACTGTGGTACCACTTGCTGGCGTTCCCGTAAGACTATGGGGGAAGAGAGCAAGTCTGGCGTATTGGAGGACATTATTTGTGGAGGTTAGGCTGTTTGTGTGTTGCAAGAATTTGGTGACGTGGAGCAAAGCATCGTCCGGATTCGTACCATCGAACAATCCTAACTCTTTTATGCATCTAATTTGATGATATGGCTTAAGTTTCTGCCATTCATCATATTCGGTTTGAGGAAGGATAGGAAGGTCGATTGCTGGTTTCTGGCCTTGGTTAGAAGGCCGGTTTATGTTACGGACGGTAGGTGTTGCCATTGGTGTAGGATCTGCTTCTTGTAGAATTCGTTGTTGCCTTATAGTATGAAGCAAGGTTCTCTCGATCTCCGGATCAAAGTTGGCTAAATTGTCAGGAGTACTAGTTGACCGAAGAAGCATTCACTTGGATAACTTCAGGAAGAGCAAGAGAAATGTTATAATATTTCGTAATAATAAAAGAAATAATATAATTACATAATTAAAATTATGAAAAATACACGAATGAACAAATTTTTGGTTATGCCGGACAGCGGGCCGGGTTATGCGTACCCGGCAGTGGACTTCCTCCACTAATGCCGGGTGTATACAAACCGGCATGTTACCCGGCGTGACCAAAAATCGAACATACTTAATTAAAAGAAAATGTAAAGGATAATCAAATTAAATGTAAGAGTAAATAAGGGATTGTAGGAGATTACTCTTAATTGTCCCTACAATGAGCGAAAAAAATATTGAGAGAAATTGAGCATGCCGGGTGACATGCCGGATCAAACCCGTCCGGCATAGGACTTCCTCCACTGATGCCGTGTGTAGCAAACCCGGCACAATACACGGCATGCGCAAAAATCGAAATTCAAAATAAAGAAACATAGTATAGGGACTCATATAAGAGGAAAATAATGAAAGGAGTAGACAAGAATACATTAAGATTTGTTAAACTCAACAGCGTATGAAATTTTGAAAACAATTTGAACATGCCGGACATGATGCCGGGCCAATCCTGTCCGGCATCGGACTTCCTCCGCGTTTGCCGGGTGACAGATGCCCGGCACTTCGCACGGCACATTCAAATCTGCAAACTAAGTGCGAAAATAAATTAAAGAATCAAGGAATCAAAGAATAAAGAATAAGGCGTTTTACCGAATTAAGGACTTGGACTAATTCCAAGTCCCCGGCAACGGCGCCAATTTGCTAAACGAGAAATTGTTAGGATAAACTATATACAAAAGAACAAAATAATAAACTAATCCTACAACTCTACTACGGGTAGCAAAATAAAACCCGGTCGGAGTATAGTGTAAATATATTACGACCGAGAGTATCGAACCCAAGGGACTTATAGAAAATTAGTCCTAATCCGGTAATAACCTATTCTAAGACAAAGGGGGGAAACTGAAATGTTTTCTAATCCTAATCAAAACTAACTAAACTAAATGGTAATTACAATGAAATTATCCTTGATCCAGGGTGTGAAACCATCTAAGCATCAATATGAACTCTAAACATAAACACAGGCCTTCGAATTAACCAACAACTGAACACGCCGGGTGTCCTGCCGGATACCACTTGCACGGCATATTCAAAGACATTGAATATGCCGGACACTGACCACCCGGCAGTGCATCCGGCATAGTCATAATGCATATTCTTTCTCCAGTTTCCGAGTAGAAAACAGAAGACTCATCCCTATTAACAAATCGAGCATATATCATGCCGCGAAATGAACAAGAAAATGGAGGAAAATGGATTAATTCTCACTCTTACCACTAACCCTTAATTCATAAGAAGAAAGTAGGAAGATCATTAAGAGAGTCTAACCTATCTTACTTGGGACTTGTCTTCCACAAGTAAGAATTGCATGAAGAGAAAAAGAGATCAACCTATTCTCTTTCAATAAGAACCTTACTCTTAATAAACTTGAAAATTATATTAAAGAAATCATATTGTTTACAAGAAGGAATTCATCCCTAACCAAGAATAAGCAAGGAGTTCTACATCTCCATCCACACAACTACAAGAAGAGAATACAAAGGGGAGAAGGGAATGGTCATAGCCTTAACCCGACAGGATCTTCTTCTTCTTCTTCGCGTGGATGGAACTGTAGAAACTTCCTTGGACACCAACAATGGAGTGGGGCGAAATTGGAGTTGTGAGTGGAGTGTATATGGGTGTTGAAGTGTATTGAGTTGTAGCCTTCCTCGGCCTATTTATAGGCATTAATTGTGTCTATGCCGGGCGTCGTGCCGGGTCACCAGTAGCCGGCACACGTGAAAATGCGCCCAACTGTTAACGGTCGAAACCGTCAATTCCGTGCGAAACAGTGCATATGCCGGGTAGGATATACCCGGCATCACACCCGGCATCATCCCTTTCACCAACGGTCAATAACTGCTATCGCTTGGTCAACCGTGGCGACTCTTCACTTATGCCGGATGGAATCTACCCGGCATTAGGTCCGGCAATGCCTCTTTTCTGTTCTGTGCTTATGCCGTGCAGAAGCTACCCGGCATGGAGTCCGGCTTCAACTGAACTTTTGCCTAGAAAATCATTCCTTGCACAGAAAACTCATAAAAACATAAATCTGTACAAATAATATACTTTAACACATAATGAGCATAAATGACATAAATATAACTTTATTTAGATAAATATAATACTAAATCTAGTGCATAAAATATGATAAGTCTGCGGCTTATCAAGGCCCTACACTTACCTTTTGCTAGTCCTCGAGCAAAACAAGATTAGAAAGGACTAATTACTCATGCACAAAACAGATAAACTCTAGAATGAAATGTAGATAAATATTTCCAACTGTATGACTCTAATTCATAAGTATCACTTTAATCATCCTTATCCATCAAAACATACTAATGGGTATAAAATAAAAGACTTTCAAAATCGATCAAAAACTTTTGGGCTATTTTTGCATAAGGGATTTGCAATCTCTCCTTTTTCCGGTTTCCATCATTCAGCTCTATTTTTCAAGAGTTTCTGAATGTGGCCAAGACTCTCATCAATGGTTTTATGAATCAGCCCTATTTTGCAAGAGTTTCTGAATCAACCATGATTTTTTTTTGCATTGAAGAACGGGGAATTTAGGAGAAAAATAAAAGGAAAAACTCTCGTTTCTTGCTTTTATTCTGAGGCACTTTATGCAACCTCTAGGAATATATTGCTTTTCCTTTGAAAGAAGATTTTTTTTTCTTTTTTTCTTTTGCTTTCTTTCTTTTGCACAAAAACCCTTTTTAAGATTTTCACCCAAAAGATTTTTCACAATTTGGAAAGAAAAGAATAACACCCATAAGTACATAAAGGAAAGAATTAGGAGCAAGATCATGTCCTCATGTTAATAAAGAGAATCAAAAAGTTAAAAACAGGAATCTATAAGTCAATAGAAAGCTTACCTCTTGAGAGAACAAGCTTTTAGTCATTCCTAATCTTATCTCGATCAAAAACATGCAAAAAGTTTTAGTAAAACATTGATAAAACGCAAAACTTATGCATATTGCTAAAAAACTTATTTTTTAAAGGGGGGTCCCTGCCCTACACTTGGCAGGAACACTGTCCCCAGTGTTCGAAAGAAAACGAATAAGCAAAACTCTTTTTTTTTTTAATAGAACTTGAAACAACCATAATGAAAGTAATTTAAAAACAATAACATAAAAGTAAAAGAGAAAAATTAAATGATACGAAGGGCTCCCCTGTTGATAGTGAAGGCGTGAGGAGGAACCGCCCTACACTTAGCCTTTTAGGCTATTTGGCATCTTGGAGATCCTAGGTAGAATGGTGACCGAATTCGCATGCTCCCGTGGATTGGTTTGTGTTTGGGACGGGAGCTGACCTTGCTGTCTTGGTTGCGTCAGAAGTTGCTGTGTAATTGCAACTGCAACGATTGTGCTCCTTGCGAATGGTCGAGATCTCATTTTGAGTATCCTGGGTCTTGTTCATCAGGGCTGACATCGTCACGAAGTTCACCATTTCAGCCTCTGATGATGATGCAGGGTGATGGTCTGAATTGCCTTGGACCTCCCTGGTAGCCGGCTTGACTCTGGAAGTGTTGAGGGGGTTGGTTTCCCTGTTGCCATGGCTGCCGATACCCTTGGTTACTCACATAATTGACTTCCTCAACATTCTGAAAGTCTGGCATGTCAGGACTTGAAGCGTGTGGTCGTGCACTAACCACGTTCGCTTGTTGAGGAAGTTTGTTCATTGCTATTTGCTCCACCACTTTCTGTGCTAGAGCGCTAACCTTCGTGGACGTTTGAGCATTGCTCTCCAACAACTGCTCATGACTTTGCAATAATTTGGCCAATTTGGAGTCCCTCATCACCTGATACAAACCAGCGGTACTACCCCTGGTTCCACCGGTGGCCCAATCCCTAATCTCTTCGCAAAGAGATTCAACCCCACTAAGGAATTGATCTCCAGGCTTCTTCAATATGTCTGCACCAAGGGAGGAAAGGATCATGGTTTTGCATTGGTTGACCAATCCTTTGTAAAACAACTAAGATAGTTGTTCCTTGGTGAGGCCGTGGTGTGGACATGTGCGCAGCAACCCCTTGAATCTGTCCCAAGTCTCACAGATGTTCTCCGAGCCTGGTTGCCTAAAGTTGTAAATATCGGCGATCATCACCAGGGTGCGACTTGGAGGCATGAACTTGTCATAAAATTTGGTTGCCATGTCCTCCCATGTGGTGATGGTACTGGGGGTTAGACTGTGGTACCACTTGCTGGCGTTCCCCGTAAGACTATGGGGGAAGAGAGCAAGTCTGGCGTATTGGAGGACATTATTTGTGGAGGTTAGGCTGTTTGTGTGTTGCAAGAATTTGGTGACGTGGAGCAAAGCATCGTCCGGATTCGTACCATCGAACAATCCTAACTCTTTTATGCATCTAATTTGATGATATGGCTTAAGTTTCTGCCATTCATCATATTCGGTTTGAGGAAGGATAGGAAGGTCGATTGCTGGTTTCTGGCCTTGGTTAGAAGGCCGGTTTATGTTACGGACGGTAGGTGTTGCCATTGGTGTAGGATCTGCTTCTTGTAGAATTCGTTGTTGCCTTATAGTATGAAGCAAGGTTCTCTCGATCTCCGGATCAAAGTTGGCTAAATTGTCAGGAGTACTAGTTGACCGAAGAAGCATTCACTTGGATAACTTCAGGAAGAGCAAGAGAAAATGTTATAATATTTCGTAATAATAAAAGAAATAATAAATTACATAATTAAAATTATGAAAATACACGAATGAACAAATTTTTGGTTATGCCGGACAGCGGGCCGGGTTATGCGTACCCGGCAGTGGACTTCCTCCACTAATGCCGGGTGTATACAAACCGGCATGTTACCCGGCGTGACCAAAAATCGAACATACTTAATTAAAGAAAATGTAAAGGATAATCAAATTAAATGTAAGAGTAAATAAGGGATTGTAGGAGATTACTCTTAATTGTCCCTACAATGAGCGAAAAAAATATTGAGAGAAATTGAGCATGCCGGGTGACATGCCGGATCAAACCCGTCCGGCATAGGACTTCCTCCACTGATGCCGTGTGTAGCAAACCCGGCACAATACACGGCATGCGCAAAAATCGAAATTCAAAATAAAAAACATAGTATAGGGACTCATATAAGAGGAAAATAATGAAAGGAGTAGACAAGAATACATTAAGATTTGTTAAACTCAACAGCGTATGAAATTTTGAAAACAATTTGAACATGCCGGACATGATGCCGGGCCAATCCTGTCCGGCATCGGACTTCCTCCGCTTTGCCGGGTGACAGATGCCCGGCACTTCGCACGGCACATTCAAATCTGCAAACTAAGTGCGAAAATAAATTAAAGAATCAAGGAATCAAAGAATCAAAGAATAAAGAATAAGGCGTTTTACCGAATTAAGGACTTGGACTAATTCCAAGTCCCCGGCAACGGCGCCAATTTGCTAAACGAGAAATTGTTAGGATAAACTATATACAAAAGAACAAAATAATAAACTAATCCTACAACTCTACTACGGGTAGCAAAATAAAACCCGGTCGGAGTATAGTGTAAATATATTACGACCGAGAGTATCGAACCCAAGGGACTTATAGAAAATTAGTCCTAATCCGGTAATAACCTATTCTAAGACAAAGGGGGGAAACTGAAATGTTTTCTAATCCTAATCAAAACTAACTAAACTAAATGGTAATTACAATGAAATTATCCTTGATCCAGGGTGTGAAACCATCTAAGCATCAATATGAACTCTAAACATAAACACAGGCCTTCGAATTAACCAACAACTGAACACGCCGGGTGTCCTGCCGGATACCACTTGCACGGCATATTCAAAGACATTGAATATGCCGGACACTGACCACCCGGCAGTGCATCCGGCATAGTCATAATGCATATTCTTTCTCCAGTTTCCGAGTAGAAAACAGAAGACTCATCCCTATTAACAAATCGAGCATATATCATGCCGCGAAATGAACAAGAAAATGGAGGAAAATGGATTAATTCTCACTCTTACCACTAACCCTTAATTCATAAGAAGAAAGTAGGAAGATCATTAAGAGAGTCTAACCTATCTTACTTGGGACTTGTCTTCCACAAGTAAGAATTGCATGAAGAGAAAAAGAGATCAACCTATTCTCTTTCAATAAGAACCTTACTCTTAATAAACTTGAAAATTATATTAAAGAAATCATATTGTTTACAAGAAGGAATTCATCCTAACCAAGAATAAGCAAGGAGTTCTACATCTCCATCCACACAACTACAAGAAGAGAATACAAAGGGGAGAAGGGAATGGTCATAGCCTTAACCCGACAGGATCTTCTTCTTCTTCTTCGCGTGGATGGAACTGTAGAAACTTCCTTGGACACCAACAATGGAGTGGGGCGAAATTGGAGTTGTGAGTGGAGTGTATATGGGTGTTGAAGTGTATTGAGTTGTAGCCTTCCTCGGCCTATTTATAGGCATTAATTGTGTCTATGCCGGGCGTCGTGCCGGGTCACCAGTAGCCGGCACACGTGTAAAATGCGCCCAACTGTTAACGGTCGAAACCGTCAATTCCGTGCGAAACAGTGCATATGCCGGGTAGGATATACCCGGCATCACACCCGGCATCATCCCTTTCACCAACGGTCAATAACTGCTATCGCTTGGTCAACCGTGGCGACTCTTCACTTATGCCGGATGGAATCTACCCGGCATTAGGTCCGGCAATGCCTCTTTTCTGTTCTGTGCTTATGCCGTGCAGAAGCTACCCGGCATGGAGTCCGGCTTCAACTGAACTTTTGCCTAGAAAATCATTCCTTGCACAGAAAACTCATAAAAACATAAATCTGTACAAATAATATACTTTAACACATAATGAGCATAAATGACATAAATATAACTTTATTTAGATAAATATAATACTAAATCTAGTGCATAAAATATGATAAGTCTGCGGCTTATCAAGGCCCTACACTTACCTTTTGCTAGTCCTCGAGCAAAACAAGATTAGAAAGGACTAATTACTCATGCACAAAACAGATAAACTCTAGAATGAAATGTAGATAAATATTTCCAACTGTATGACTCTAATTCATAAGTATCACTTTAATCATCCTTATCCATCAAAACATACTAATGGGTATAAAATAAAAGACTTTCAAAATCGATCAAAAACTTTTGGGCTATTTTTGCATAAGGGATTTGCAATCTCTCCTTTTTCCAGTTTCCATCATTCAGCTCTATTTTTCAAGAGTTTCTGAATGTGGCCAAGACTCTCATCAATGGTTTTATGAATCAGCCCTATTTTGCAAGAGTTTCTGAATCAACCATGATTTTTTTTGCATTGAAGAACGGGGAATTTAGGAGAAAAATAAAAGGAAAAACTCTCGTTTCTTGCTTTTATTCTGAGGCACTTTATGCAACCTCTAGGAATATATTGCTTTTCCTTTGAAAGAAGATTTTTTTTCTTCTTTTTTTCTTTTGCTTCTTCTTTCTTTTGCACAAAAACCCTTTTTAAGATTTTCACCCAAAAGATTTTTCACAATTTGGAAAGAAAAGAATAACACCCATAAGTACATAAAGGAAAGAATTAGGAGCAAGATCATGTCCTCATGTTAATAAAGAGAATCAAAAAGTTAAAAACAGGAATCTATAAGTCATTAGAAAGCTTACCTCTTGAGAGAACAAGCTTTTAGTCATTCCTAATCTTATCTCGATCAAAAACATGCAAAAAGTTTTAGTAAAACATTGATAAAACGCAAAACTTATGCATATTGCTAAAAAACTTATTTTTTAAAGGGGGGTCCCTGCCCTACACTTGGCAGGAACACTGTCCCCAGTGTTCGAAAGAAAACGAATAAGCAAAACTCTTTTTTTTTTAATAGAACTTGAAACAACCATAATGAAAGTAATTTAAAAACAATAACATAAAAGTAAAGAGAAAAATTAAAATGATAGAAGGGCTCCCCTGTTGATAGTGAAGGCGTGAGGAGGAACCGCCCTACACTTAGCCTTTTAGGCTATTTGGCATCCTTGAGATCCTAGGTAGAATGGTGACCGAATTCGCATGCTCCCGTGGATTGGTTTGTGTTTGGGACGGGAGCTGACCTTGCTGTCTTGGTTGCGTCAGAAGTTGCTGTAATTGCAACTGCAACGATTTGTGCTCCTTGCGAATGGTCGAGATCTCATTTTGAGTATCCTGGGTCTTGTTCATCAGGGCTGACATCATGTCACGAAGTTCAGCCATTTCAGCCTCTGATGATGATGGAGGGTGAGATGGTCTGAATTGCCTTGGACCTTCCTGGTAGCCGGCTTGACTCTGGAAGTGTTGAGGGGGTTGGTTTCCCTGTTGCCATGGCTGCCGATACCCTTGGTTACTCACATAATTGACTTCCTCAACATTCTGAAAGTCTGGCATGTCAGGACTTGAAGCGTGTGGTCGTGCACTAACCACGTTCGCTTGTTGAGGAAGTTTGTTCATTGCTATTTGCTCCACCACTTTCTGTAGAGCGCTAACCTTCGTGGACGTTTGAGCATTGCTCTCCAACAACTGCTCATGACTTTGCATAATTTGGCCAATTTGGAGTCCTCTCCACCTGATACAAACCAGCGGTACTACCCCTGGTTCCACCGGTGGCCCAATCCCTAATCTCTTCGCAAAGAGATTCAACCCCACTAAGGAATTGATCTCCAGGCTTCTTCAATATGTCTGCACCAAGGGAGGAAAGGATCATGGTTTTGCATTGGTTGACCAATCCTTTGTAAAACAACTAAGATAGTTGTTCCTTGGTGAGGCCGTGGTGTGGACATGTGCGCAGCAACCCCTTGAATCTGTCCCAAGTCTCACAGATGTTCTCCGAGCCTGGTTGCCTAAAGTTGTAAATATCGGCGATCATCACCAGGGTGCGACTTGGAGGCATGAACTTGTCATAAAATTTGGTTGCCATGTCCTCCCATGTGGTGATGGTACTGGGGGTTAGACTGTGGTACCACTTGCTGGCGTTCCCCGTAAGACTATGGGGGAAGAGAGCAAGTCTGGCGTATTGGAGGACATTATTTGTGGAGGTTAGGCTGTTTGTGTGTTGCAAGAATTTGGTGACGTGGAGCAAAGCATCGTCCGGATTCGTACCATCGAACAATCCTAACTCTTTTATGCATCTAATTTGATGATATGGCTTAAGTTTCTGCCATTCATCATATTCGGTTTGAGGAAGGATAGGAAGGTCGATTGCTGGTTTCTGGCCTTGGTTAGAAGGCCGGTTTATGTTACGGACGGTAGGTGTTGCCATTGGTGTAGGATCTGCTTCTTGTAGAATTCGTTGTTGCCTTATAGTATGAAGCAAGGTTCTCTCGATCTCCGGATCAAAGTTGGCTAAATTGTCAGGAGTACTAGTTGACCGAAGAAGCATTCACTTGGATAACTTCAGGAAGAGCAAGAGAAAATGTTATAATATTTCGTAATAATAAAAGAAATAATATAATTACATAATTAAAATTATGAAAATACACGAATGAACAAATTTTTGGTTATGCCGGACAGCGGGCCGGGTTATGCGTACCCGGCAGTGGACTTCCTCCACTAATGCCGGGTGTATACAAACCGGCATGTTACCCGGCGTGACCAAAAATCGAACATACTTAATTAAAAGAAAATGTAAAGGATAATCAAATTAAATGTAAGAGTAAATAAGGGATTGTAGGAGATTACTCTTAATTGTCCCTACAATGAGCGAAAAAAATATTGAGAGAAATTGAGCATGCCGGGTGACATGCCGGATCAAACCCGTCCGGCATAGGACTTCCTCCACTGATGCCGTGTGTAGCAAACCCGGCACAATACACGGCATGCGCAAAAATCGAAATTCAAAATAAAGAAACATAGTATAGGGACTCATATAAGAGGAAAATAATGAAAGGAGTAGACAAGAATACATTAAGATTTGTTAAACTCAACAGCGTATGAAATTTTGAAAACAATTTGAACATGCCGGACATGATGCCGGGCCAATCCTGTCCGGCATCGGACTTCCTCCGCGTTTGCCGGGTGACAGATGCCCGGCACTTCGCACGGCACATTCAAATCTGCAAACTAAGTGCGAAAATAAATTAAAGAATCAAGGAATCAAAGAATCAAAGAATAAAGAATAAGGCGTTTTACCGAATTAAGGACTTGGACTAATTCCAAGTCCCCGGCAACGGCGCCAATTTGCTAAACGAGAAATTGTTAGGATAAACTATATACAAAAGAACAAAATAATAAACTAATCCTACAACTCTACTACGGGTAGCAAAATAAAACCCGGTCGGAGTATAGTGTAAATATATTACGACCGAGAGTATCGAACCCAAGGGACTTATAGAAAATTAGTCCTAATCCGGTAATAACCTATTCTAAGACAAGGGGGGAAACTGAAATGTTTTCTAATCCTAATCAAAACTAACTAAACTAAATGGTAATTACAATGAAATTATCCTTGATCCAGGGTGTGAAACCATCTAAGCATCAATATGAACTCTAAACATAAACACAGGCCTTCGAATTAACCAACAACTGAACACGCCGGGTGTCCTGCCGGATACCACTTGCACGGCATATTCAAAGACATTGAATATGCCGGACACTGACCACCCGGCAGTGCATCCGGCATAGTCATAATGCATATTCTTTCTCCAGTTTCCGAGTAAAACAGAAGACTCATCCCTATTAACAAATCGAGCATATATCATGCCGCGAAATGAACAAGAAAATGGAGGAAAATGGATTAATTCTCACTCTTACCACTAACCCTTAATTCATAAGAAGAAAGTAGGAAGATCATTAAGAGAGTCTAACCTATCTTACTTGGGACTTGTCTTCCACAAGTAAGAATTGCATGAAGAGAAAAAGAGATCAACCTATTCTCTTTCAATAAGAACCTTACTCTTAATAAACTTGAAAATTATATTAAAGAAATCATATTGTTTACAAGAAGGAATTCATCCCTAACCAAGAATAAGCAAGGAGTTCTACATCTCCATCCACACAACTACAAGAAGAGAATACAAAGGGGAGAAGGGAATGGTCATAGCCTAACCCACAGGATCTTCTTCTTCTTCTTCGCGTGGATGGAACTGTAGAAACTTCCTTGGACACCAACAATGGAGTGGGGCGAAATTGGAGTTGTGAGTGGAGTGTATATGGGTGTTGAAGTGTATTGAGTTGTAGCCTTCCTCGGCCTATTTATAGGCATTAATTGTGTCTATGCCGGGCGTCGTGCCGGGTCACCAGTAGCCGGCACACGTGTAAAATGCGCCCAACTGTTAACGGTCGAAACCGTCAATTCCGTGCGAAACAGTGCATATGCCGGGTAGGATATACCCGGCATCACACCCGGCATCATCCCTTTCACCAACGGTCAATAACTGCTATCGCTTGGTCAACCGTGGCGACTCTTCACTTATGCCGGATGGAATCTACCCGGCATTAGGTCCGGCAATGCCTCTTTTCTGTTCTGTGCTTATGCCGTGCAGAAGCTACCCGGCATGGAGTCCGGCTTCAACTGAACTTTTGCCTAGAAAATCATTCCTTGCACAGAAAACTCATAAAAACATAAATCTGTACAAATAATATACTTTAACACATAATGAGCATAAATGACATAAATATAACTTTATTTAGATAAATATAATACTAAATCTAGTGCATAAAATATGATAAGTCCGCGGCTTATCAAGGCCCTACACTTACCTTTTGCTAGTCCTCGAGCAAAACAAGATTAGAAAGGACTAATTACTCATGCACAAAACAGATAAACTCTAGAATGAAATGTAGATAAATATTTCCAACTGTATGACTCTAATTCATAAGTATCACTTTAATCATCCTTATCCATCAAAACATACTAATGGGTATAAAATAAAAGACTTTCAAAATCGATCAAAAACTTTTGGGCTATTTTTGCATAAGGGATTTGCAATCTCTCCTTTTTCCGGTTTCCATCATTCAGCTCTATTTTTCAAGAGTTTCTGAATGTGGCCAAGACTCTCATCAATGGTTTTATGAATCAGCCCTATTTTGCAAGAGTTTCTGAATCAACCATGATTTTTTTTTGCATTGAAGAACGGGGAATTTAGGAGAAAAATAAAAGGAAAAACTCTCGTTTCTTGCTTTTATTCTGAGGCACTTTATGCAACCTCTAGGAATATATTGCTTTTCCTTTGAAAGAAGATTTTTCTTCTTTTTTTTCTTTTGCTTCTTCTTTCTTTTGCACAAAAACCCTTTTTAAGATTTTCACCCAAAATTTTTCACAATTTGGAAAGAAAGAATAACACCCATAAGTACATAAAGGAAAGAATTAGGAGCAAGATCATGTCCTCATGTTAATAAAGAGAATCAAAAAGTTAAAAACAGGAATCTATAAGTCAATAGAAAGCTTACCTCTTGAGAGAACAAGCTTTTAGTCATTCCTAATCTTATCTCGATCAAAAACATGCAAAAAGTTTTAGTAAAACATTGATAAAACGCAAAACTTATGCATATTGCTAAAAAACTTATTTTTTAAAGGGGGTCCCTGCCCTACACTTGGCAGGAACACTGTCCCCAGTGTTCGAAAGAAAACGAATAAGCAAAACTCTTTTTTTTTTTAATAGAACTTGAAACAACCATAATGAAAGTAATTTAAAAACAATAACATAAAAGTAAAAGAGAAAAATTAAATGATATGAAGGGCTCCCCTGTTTGATAGTGAAGGCGTGAGGAGGAACCGCCCTACACTTAGCCTTTTAGGCTATTTGGCATCCTTGGAGATCCTAGGTAGAATGGTGACCGAATTCGCATGCTCCCGTGGATTGGTTTGTGTTTGGGACGGGAGCTGACCTTGCTGTCTTGGTTGCGTCAGAAGTTGCTGTAATTGCAACTACAACGATTTGTGCTCCTTGCGAATGGTCGAGATCTCATTTTGAGTATCCTGGGTCTTGTTCATCAGGGCTGACATCATGTCACGAAGTTCAGCCATTTCAGCCTGATGATGATGCAGGGTGAGATGGTCTGAATTGCCTTGGACCTCCTGGTAGCCGGCTTGACTCTGGAAGTGTTGAGGGGGTTGGTTTCCCTGTTGCCATGGCTGCCGATACCCTTGGTTACTCACATAATTGACTTCCTCAACATTCTGAAAGTCTGGCATGTCAGGACTTGAAGCGTGTGGTCGTGCACTAACCACGTTCGCTTGTTGAGGAAGTTTGTTCATTGCTATTTGCTCCACCACTTTCTGTAGAGCGCTAACCTTCGTGGACGTTTGAGCATTGCTCTCCAACAACTACTCATGACTTTGCAATAATTTGGCCAATTTGGAGTCACCCTCATCCACCTGATACAAACCAGCGGTACTACCCCTGGTTCCACCGGTGGCCCAATCCCTAATCTCTTCGCAAAGAGATTCAACCCCACTAAGGAATTGATCTCCAGGCTTCTTCAATATGTCTGCACCAAGGGAGGAAAGGATCATGGTTTTGCATTGGTTGACCAATCCTTTGTAAAACAACTGAGATAGTTGTTCCTTGGTGAGGTCGTGGTGTGGACATGTGCGCAGCAACCCCTTGAATCTGTCCCAAGTCTCACAGATGTTCTCCGAGCCTGGTTGCCTAAAGTTGTAAATATCGGCGATCATCACCAGGGTGCGACTAGGGGCATGAATTGTCATAAAATTTGGTTGCCATGTCCTCCCATGTGGTGATGGTACTGGGGGTTAGACTGTGGTACCACTTGCTGGCGTTCCACGTAAGACTATGGGGGAAGAGAGCAAGTCTGGCGTATTGGAGGACATTATTTGTGGAGGTTAGGCTGTTTGTGTGTTGCAAGAATTTGGTGACGTGGAGCAAAGCATCGTCCGGATTCGTACCATCGAACAATCCTAACTCTTTTATGCATCTAATTTGATGATATGGCTTAAGTTTCTGCCATTCATCATATTCGGTTTGAGGAAGGATAGGAAGGTCGATTGCTGGTTCTGGCCTTGGTTAGAAGGCCGGTTTATGTTACGGACGGTAGGTGTTGCCATTGGTGTAGGATCTGCTTCTTGTAGAATTCGTTGTTGCCTTATAGTATGAAGCAAGGTTCTCTCGATCTCCGGATCAAAGTTGGCTAAATTGTCAGGAGTACTAGTTGACCGAAGAAGCATTCACTTGGATAACTTCAGGAAGAGCAAGAGAAAATGTTATAATATTTCGTAATAATAAAGAAATAATATAATTACATAATTAAAATTATGAAAATACACGAATGAACAAATTTTTGGTTATGCCGGACAGCGGGCCGGGTTATGCGTACCCGGCAGTGGACTTCCTCCACTAATGCCGGGTGTATACAAACCGCATGTTACCCGGCGTGACCAAAAATCGAACATACTTAATTAAAAGAAATGTAAAGGATAATCAAATTAAATGTAAGAGTAAATTAGGGATTGTAGGAGATTACTCTTAATTGTCCCTACAATGAGCGAAAAAAATATTGAGAGAAATTGAGCATGCCGGGTGACATGCCGGATCAAACCCGTCCGGCATAGGACTTCCTCCACTGATGCCGTGTGTAGCAAACCCGGCACAATACACGGCATGCGCAAAAATCGAAATTCAAAATAAAGAAACATAGTATAGGGACTCATATAAGAGGAAATTAATGAAAGGAGTAGACAAGAATACATTAAGATTTGTTAAACTCAACAGCGTATGAAATTTTGAAAACAATTTGAACATGCCGGACATGATGCCGGGCCAATCCTGTCCGGCATCGGACTTCCTCCGCGTTTTCCGGGTGACAGATGCCCGGCACTTCGCCCGGCACATTCAAATCTGCAAACTAAGTGCGAAAATAAATTAAAGAATCAAGGAATCAAAGAATCAAAGAATAAAGAATAAGGCGTTTTACCGAATTAAGGACTTGGACTAATTCCAAGTCCCCGGCAACGGCACCAATTTGCTAAACGAGAAATTGTTAGGATAAACTATATACAAAAGAACAAAATAATAAACTAATCCTACAACTCTACTACGGGTAGCAAAATAAAACCCGGTCGGAGTATAGTGTAAATATATTACGACCGAGAGTATCGAACCCAAGGGACTTATAGAAAAATAGTCCTAATCCGGTAATAACCTATTCTAAGACAAAGGGGGGAACTGAAATGTTTTCTAATCCTAATCAAAACTAACTAAACTAAATGGTAATTACAATGAAATTATCCTTGATCCAGGGTGTGAAACCATCTAAGCATCAATATGAACTCTAAACATAAACACAGGCCTTCGAATTAACCAACAACTGAACATGCCGGGTGTCCTGCCGGATACCACTTGCACGGCATATTCAAAGACATTGAATATGCCGGACACTGACCACCCGGTAGTGCATCCGGCATAGTCATAATGCATATTCTTTCTCCAGTTTCCGAGTAGAAAACAGAAGACTCATCCCTATTAACAAATCGAGCATATATCATGCCGCGAAATGAACAAGAAAATGGAGGAAAATGGATTAATTCTCACTCTTACCACTAACCCTTAATTCATAAGAAGAAAGTAGGAAGATCATTAAGAGAGTCTAACCTATCTTACTTGGGACTTGTCTTCCACAAGTAAGAATTGCATGAAGAGAAAAAGAGATCAACCTATTCTCTTTCAATAAGAACCTTACTCTTAATAAACTTGAAAATTATATTAAAGAAATCATATTGTTTACAAGAAGGAATTCATCCCTAACCAAGAATAAGCAAGGAGTTCTACATCTCCATCCACACAACTACAAGAAGAGAATACAAAGGGGAGAAGGGATTGGTCATAGCCTTAACCCGACAGGATCTTCTTCTTCGCGTGGATGGAACTGTAGAAACTTCCTTGGACACCAACAATGGAGTGGGGCGAAATTGGAGTTGTGAGTGGAGTGTATATGGGTGTTGAAGTGTATTGAGTTGTAGCCTTCCTCGGCCTATTTATAGGCATTAATTGTGTCTATGCCGGGCGTCATGCCGGGTCACCAGTAGCCGGCACACGTGTAAAATGCGCCCAACTGTTAACGGTCGAAACCGTCAATTCCGTGCGAAACAGTGCATATGCCGGGTAGGATATACCCGGCATCACACCCGGCATCATCCCTTTCACCAACGGTCAATAACTGCTATCGCTTGGTCAACCGTGGCGACTCTTCACTTATGCCGGATGGAATCTACCCGGCATTAGGTCCGGCAATGCCTCTTTTCTGTTCTGTGCTTATGCCGTGCAGAAGCTACCCGGCATGGAGTCCGGCTTCAACTGAACTTTTGCCTAGAAAATCATTCCTTGCACAGAAAACTCATAAAAACATAAATCTGTACAAATAATATACTTTAACACATAATGAGCATAAATGACATTAATATAACTTTATTTAGATAAATATAATACTAAATCTAGTGCATAAAATATGATAAGTCTGCGGCTTATCAATGGAGCTCTTTGTGTGACTTTGTTCTAGCTTCATTCCAACCTTTCATGGACTAGGTGGAGTCCTCTCTTCATAGATATTCAAACTCTCTTCAAAGATCAAGGTAAAACAACTACATTGATGTTTTAGAAACAATGTAAAATTAGGGTTTACAATGAGATGAAGCTTAAAGCTTGAATACTCATTATGATGTTTGTATATTGTTTAGAACTTGACAAGGAATCAAATACCTTACCGGTTTTATAAGGAAACAAGAAAGAAGTTGTTTGGAAAAGAGGTAAATATACTAACCTAATGTTGTTTAAATGCCTTAGGAGAAATGAGCTTATAATGCTTGTTAAAACTACCTAAAGAGCAAATGGTGAATGACCTAGTAAATGTTCTCAAGGAGACTAGTGAAAGAACATAGGTCTTGTTGTATGTATTTGCAGGTCAAAGGCATATATATTGTGGAAATTCAGTGTTTATGATTTAGGCACTTTAAGGGCCTAGGAGCCATGCATTTTAAGGGCCTAAGTGCCATGCAATTTAAAGTTATGCATTATATTTTAATGTAGTGAGATTTGAGTGAAGTTTTGTGTATGAGAGTGTTCTTGGTGTTCTTGGGTGTTTCAAAGGTGAAAACGATGTGCTTTGGTGTGACAAAATGCTAGGAGAACCTATGGCGAAATTTAGGAAATGAATAAGGAGTTCAAGATGTTTTAAAGGAATTTTTGATGAACTAGGAAGTGTTCTAGAGTGTAATAAGGACTTAGGCATGATCTTGAGGTTTAGTATGTACCAAAGACATTTTGGACTTAGGTAAAGACTTAGGCAAACTTTGGTAAAATAAGGAGAAAGTGTGAACTTGAAAAAATATTTCAAGAAATGACATAAGGAGTTGATGGTAAGAAATGATGCTTGAAAGATGATGTTAAAATGAAGAGAAAGTATTTTTGAGATAGTAGTTATCATAGGCATGAAACACCACTTGGAGACTAGGAGAAAACGTTGTAAGTGTTAGGAATTTTGTGAAGATATAAGTAAAGGCTTAAGGAATTAGAAAATGAGTTTTATGAGTGTTTAAGGATGTCTTAAGGTGTATTTGAAGTGCCCAAATGAGGTTAGGGTGTACTAGGATATATGGGGTGAAGTTTGGAGTTGAATGAGAAAAGGAAAACAAAGGTCTGGGGCAGACCGAACTTGCGACCGAACTTGCAAGTTCGGTCGAGCCCAGTTTACCCTGTGAGAAATGGCTTATGGAATGGACCGACCTTGGGGACCGGACTTGCAAGGTCGGTCGGGCTTGTATTTTGTGTACGGATTGAGTTACTGGAATCGACCGAACATGGGACCGGACTTGGCAAGTTCGGTCGGGCTAAATTTTCAAAGGGAAGAAACTCTCGGGAATAGACCGAACATGCGACCGACTTACAAGGTCGGTCGAGTAGAAAATTTTGACGGAAAGAAGATGTGGGTTCTGGAATCGACCGAACTTGGGTAAGTTCGGTCGGTAAGGTCGTCGGACCTAAACTTGTAAAAAAAAAACAGAAAAGAATGTGACTTATGTAGTTAACCCTAGGGTGTATAATGAAGGTAACCTAGGGTAAGATAGACATTAAAACATGTCATACAATCATGTTGAATACTTAGTAAGTTTGAAGTTAAATAAATAATTAACCGACGTTATTAACTATGTATAGGAGTGACCTACGGAGGAAACCAATCGAGGCAAGGACCAAGGTATGGTTTTCTTGCAGTCTGTTGTCTACCGGTTTACACCGGCTTGGGTGTTGTTTGCTTTTCTGTGAGTTACGACCTTATAAGATTAAGGCATGAAAAGAGTTTACGGTTGTTATATATTATAATGTTGTAATATGTGACTCCCTTCCCTTGGTGTGTCTAACAAGACCTAGACACTTGCGGGTGTGTCTTAACAATATATTGTGTGGTCACTAACAAGTGCTAACCGGGGGAGTGAGGAGTCCGGTCATGTTCCGGCCACGCGTGTGAGGACGGGAGTCGATGTCATATCCGGTTCGGCTCTCTTGGTGTATGTATAGGTTGTATTCCAATTTGGTTTCTACCTTCCCTTAGCTTATCCAAAGCTAGTTTACTGACTCACGTCGGGCCACAGGGGCATACAAATGTTGTTTCGGTGTGCTTGGGATTACTATGTCCGACACACCTTGGGTATAAGTTAACCGTTCGATATAACTGGACGGTAACGAGGTTGGTAACGAGCTTAGCATGAGATTGGCATTAATCTCTAGGCTCACTATGTATACTAACTATGGTGGAAGGTTCCTTGTGTGAATCGGTTTCATGGTGTTATGTATTGTTATGGTGCTATGCTATGGTGTATATATGTTGGATGTTTAAAATGAATGCCATGTTATCATGACAATTGGTTGCGCGTATCCCGGTAGCCGATGGGCTGCGCGTTAACCATACCAGCAAAGGTTGCTGACCCCCTTGGGGGCTCCATATTTTACTGCAGGATGAGGATCGAAGAAGCGGAGTGGCTCTAGATCCTAGGTCGTTGATGTACTTTTGGTTATTTTGGTTGTTGAGCCCGGGATGCGCTTGTGCTCCCAAGGCATTACATTTTGGTACCGTTTGTTAAACAGTGGTGGATGTTTACAGTTGGTAGTTGTGATGTAAATTAAATACTCGGTATTGTTGGCTATATGTATATGTGGATGTTAGGATCTATGCTCGGGAGTCTGCTCATCAGACCGATACACTTGTATTTATCCTGCCTAGTTAACCACGTGGGTGGTTAACGGCGTTGTAAAACCAAAGCGTTTAATTATTGGTTGGTTGGTTATTTCCGCTGCGATTTCAGTAGTTGGTAGGGGCGTTGTAGGGGTGTAACAAAGCCCATTAAAAACCAATTTAGAAGGCAATTTCACAAAAACGTGCTTTAAGGTGTTTTAGTGCACATTTTTTGTTGCAAGGAGTTTCTGAGCATGGTTTTCTTTGAGAACGGTTTTGTTGTGTTCCTTACATGATATTTGATCATGGAATCCAATTTTATATCATTTAGAGGTCATTAGACCTTTAAGGTTTCTTAGAGCGCATTTTTGTTCTTCTTGACCTTGAAGCATGTAAATGCTTGTTATTTGTGTTGGAGTGTTGTCCAACGATTATAATATGTTTAGTAATGTGTTAATAAGCATAGGACAAAGTTTTAGGTCCTAAGAAGTTCATTTGGGTATTTATTTACCCTAAACAGCCAACGGGTGCAACATCTTGCTTTGTGTTGACCACTATTGTTCTCAGTTGACTTTTAAGGCATGTTTAGGCCTTAATCAATGTGATTAGATATTCAATCCATGTTTTATTAGTTTGGGGTATTTCAGTGCGGGTCAGGTGACGGGTGAACATTTTTCACCCATCACCCGACGCGCTCACCCGCATAGATTATATATATATATATATATATATATATATATATATATTGTTACTTATTATTCATTCTCCTTGCAGACAAGATTTTTGACCTGGTAAAATAATAAATAAAGCGTGAGTCAAAATATCAATCGGGCTGCAAACAATCCCGGTCGCATTAGTATAGTAAAATTGGAGCAACCGGGTAATCGAACCATGGGACTTAAGCGAAAATGTCTAATTCCTAAGCATGTCACAAAAGGGGAAGTTTTATTGAATTGTAAATGAAACGGATAAAATGAAGATAAATAAAATAACAGATAAAAAAATGATGGATGATATGATTGAGCGGGACTCCGGGTTCCGGTTATTGCAGTTTGGTTAATTATGTTATTTCTTCTGGTTTATAGATTGGCAAAAATAATAACTCTGACGAATTTGTTTACCAGAACATGCCATGACTTGATTTAGACCAGAAAAACACATGTAAACAAAATAAGTTTGAGAGATAATATTTATGCAGATGAAGTATTAACTTGTCCGATGAAAACAAGTTTTCCACAAATTTACGAATTAATCGAACCTATCTATTTTTCACTTGATCGGGTCAAAATAGAATTAGAAAGATAATGCAATTAAACGGTCAAAATTATTGCAGCATAATCACATTAATTGTAACAATCTATATGTTAATTAAACCAGTAAAAATATAATTTCAATAAAGGCACGCGTTAAAACCAATATTAAATGTTATGTAATAACCAAGACTGCAATAAGAAACAAATAACATATAACAGATATGAAGAGTTTAGTTAAAACCCTTATTAAGTTATGGTCTAGTTCACTATTTTTATTCTCTGCCCAGACCGGTTCATGATTTCCGGTTAACTCCAGACCGGTCCCCTCTGTTATTTCTCCCGTTCTTCTTCTCGATTCCTCTGTCCGAATCGGTACTCTCCACGTCGACCTTACGTCTGTTAATTCTCGCGATTCCCCGCCCTACTTCTCTACCTTGCTCACGCCGACGGAGATGAATCTTGATTCTGCTCCAGTTTTACCCCTCACGTTACACTGCTACTCTCATCTCCTCATACTGTCGATGACAAAGAACGATGCTAGCAGTGATGATATTGAAGAGGGCTGAAGAACAGAGGAGCGTAAACCTTTGCTACTGGCGAGGGCGAGTAGTGGTGATGACGGTGGAGCGATGATGGTGATGGTGGTATAGGCGATGAAGGCAATGGCGATGAAGTGAGGATGAATGGTGAAGGCGAGCGTCGGTGATGATGGAATGACGACGAAGATGTGAATGATGGCGAATGAAGATGAAGAACGGCGTGGTGCTGGTGTTGGAAGTTTGTCGATGGTGATGTCCCGATGATGAGGAAACGGTAGTGGTGATGGATGACGATGAAGATGCGGTGTGGTGGTCTTGTGATGGTGCGAGTGTGACGATAGGGAAGATGACGATGGTGAATGGCGTGGTGGTGCGGGTCAGATCATGTAGCGATGATGAAGGTCGATGGTGATGCGGTGAGTGCGAGACGATTGTGGTGAATGAATGTCGTGCGGATCCGATGATGTGATGTGAGGCGTGAAGTGGAGATGGAGTAGATGATGTGCGGTGTTGGTGAGATGATGATGAAGGAGATTAAGGTGGTCGAGATGGACGCGGTGCGGATGGTGGTGAAGGTGAATAGAAGGGATGATGGATGGTGAAGGTGAATGGAAGGGATGATGGATGGTGAAGGTGGTCGATGCGGATGTTCGTGTTGTGGTGAGACGAGGATGACCGGTGGCGTAGTGATATGGACGGTGAATGGAGATGATCCCTGATGAAGATGAATGGTGGTGGAGGATGACGGTATGAGGCGTACCCGAAGATCGGTGGTGTCGTGTGTATATGTAGCGTAAATGGTATATCCCCTGTATGAAGATGGAGATGGTGATGAATAGTGCGATCCCAGCTTCAGTAACGACAAATCCCCTCCCAGCTATTAGCATGGGTTTTATCATATATTATTGTCATAATTAATGGTATGTCATGGTTTATTCTTCTAAAGTTGTCCGCTCATGTTGATCGAGCAACAGGGCTCGAATTGTTAGCCCAATTTAATTCAATGTCTGCGCCTCTAAATTGTTCCAAGTCGGCCCAGACTTTACTTGTCCAATGTGCTGTTGAAAGTGAATTAATACATTCACGCTCCTCATGTGAATATGCATCAGAATGATATGTGCATGGCCCAGCGAATGTCTGCGCCTCTGAATTTTTGTTGGCCCATCTCTTGTGTGCGTGCATGTATAATATATATATATATATACATATTATATATATATATATATATGAAGTATATACATAATATGTGAGACATTTTCCTATATAAACAAAATAAAATATATGAGTTGACGTTAAAACATAATTCTAAGAAAAGCATATGATACGTGTAAAATATGACATACATTGTTATAAAAATAGGAAGAATTAAAGTCCTGGGAATAGATATATTTTACACTTATCAAACTTCCTCACACTTAGATTTTGCTTGTCCTCAAGCAAATACAGAATATGGCTACTCTTAAGGGCTGAAGTATTGAAACTCAGGATCAAACAACTGTCGATGGGAAACAAGCAAAATGACAATCAAAAGAAAAGTTCTGCTACTAGCTGTAGGTTTTCGCAAACAGTGAAAAAGAATGAAGTTAAAAAGCATGGAGAAGTTAGATTATAGAAACTGAAACAGAATAGTTTGGGATCCTCCACCATTTCATTCCTCTAACCTTTGGATGACAAGGGGTGTGAAGTAACACCTTATTCCGTGATACCTTTCAACACCACATACTCATGATCAGAATAAGCAAAGATGAATTACACGTTTAACTTTCCAAAGTTCATTTTCCTTAACATTCTACCATTCACATATTTCATTTATCCCCTCAGACTTTTCTCTTCACCCTTGTAGCGGCTTTGGGACTTCTATCCTAGATCACAAGACCTTAGGTAGATGGGTGATAAGGCACCCCAAGGACTTAATAACCGAATGAAGAGGCCTGTTTTGGTTAAGAGAATTTTAGTTCAGATCAGCGGAGTACCTTGCCTTATCCTTTCATTCCAAACTTTCACACCATTCTTAAGACCCCAAACTAGACCAATTCAATTTTCATAATCAGCTAATCCACCAAATTTCAGTGAAAACAGATTCAATTTGGACAAAACTATACATACAAACAGCCAAAAGCAGAACGATTCTTAAGGTGGCCATCAGGCTCGTTTTCAAAACTTCCAAATTATTATTATTATATTTTTTTTGGCCACTTACAAGAGATAATTCTTTCAAAATAAGAGGACAAACAAAAACAAATGTGGAATTAAGTGCAACTGGCATATTTTCAGGGAAAGGTCCTACTTCCTCACACTTAAGAGGAGCAATGTCCTCATTGTTCAAAAATAAAATCAAGAGAAGACCTTTCAAAATACGCCAGACTCATGAAGAATTTCATTCAGGACAATCATGGACTGATATACAATAAGCATTAAACATGATAGGCTGAACATAAACATTTAAATAAAGGAAAACTGAAACTCCCCTGATATCATAGATTGAGGAAGATTTCCTTCCTCACACTTAAGCTCGTGCATGGGGTAGTAGCTTTCTTCACACATGCGTTCATGCAAGTGTCCAGCCTTGGAGAGCATCAAACAACACAACAAGTTTCACCTGTACACACTCACAACTCCCACAGAAAACGCTGAAAGCGTTGCATTAAAGCACATGCACCATTTTCACTTCTAAATAAAAGAAAAACAAAAATAAACCAGAAAACAAAAATAAAACAAAAACAAAACATAAATTTAACCACTGGGTTGCCTCCCAGTAAGCTGCCCTTCTTTATAGTCTTTGGCTAGACTCATGCTTTTGTTATCCAGGATCAAAAATAAAAGTGGATAATGGAGTCAACGGGGATACGACGTGGCCAACAATCAGTATTAAACCACCTGGATCAAAACATAACATTACCTCAACAAATAAAATAGGAAAATAAATGCTCCACAAAACTTGGTTCTTGAGGAGGTATTGACGGTAACTGGTCTCAAGCAGAAGACCAGGTGCTGATTGCTGTTCTTCCTCGAATTGGAGGATGTAAACATCTTCCTCTTTTAGGTGAGGCTCGAAAAGGTTGTGATACTGGCAAGGTGGTGGTGGTCCATTCTTCTTAAATTTGAGGATTCAAGCATCCTCCCCTGGGTAAAAAATGAATGTTGAAGTGGGCTTCAATGGGTGGGTTGGGCGGTCATCATTTTTCATTGAAGAACGGCCCAGATTGTTTGGTTGATGACCCTAGGTGCGAGGATCATCTAGTGGTGGAGATCTTTCTTCGAATTCAAGGATGAAGATATCCTTATCTTCGTTGAGCGGTGCAGGGAGAACTCCGAGGAGGGTTTTATCTTCAAACTCTGGTCCCGGATCAAATGGGAAGGTGGCCACCACACTTAGTGAGTGGACTTCGAGTTTCCACCCTACTTCTTTGGTGCACGGGTGGGGAAGGCCTTGATCCTCCAGATGAAGATCAAAGTTGGATGGCTCCTCCTCCTCAACTTTGAGGATGTAGATATCCTCATTTTCTTGGAGAGGTTCGTAGGAAGAGCCTTGATGGAAATCAACTTTAGAGGAAATTGGTTCCTCGAAGGTGATAGTGGCATTTTGTTTGGATGACTTGGCGGGAGGTGATGGCGGTTCCTTCTTCTCTAATTTGAGGTGATAAGTATCCTTATCTTCTGGGTAAAGCACGGAGAAGGAGGGGAAATAACGGTAGTTGACTTCAGAGGTAGGAGGCTCCAAGAAGTCAAGGTGGAAATTGTCCTCTGATGGCTAGTCTTCAAGGTCAGGCAGATGGTTCGATGTTGTTTGCTCAGGTTTGAACGGGGGAGGTGATAGCAAGCAATTCAAGTCCTCAGGAAGGTGATCCACTATATGAACCATTTCGCTCTCCAGTTGTTGCGATGCAAGTGGATTTTCCATCATTGCATTTATCTTTACTAATGT
Organism: Limonium bicolor; assembly: GCA_023374045.1. Lineage (NCBI taxonomy): Eukaryota > Viridiplantae > Streptophyta > Magnoliopsida > Caryophyllales > Plumbaginaceae > Limonium > Limonium bicolor. The sequence goes on from CM041776.1 coordinate 528,178,953, forward strand.
AGTGTAGAGCTGTAGTTGGTTTATGTCAAGGTCTTTTTCCTCCACTTCATGGATCATTTCATTCTCCAGTTGTGGCTCCTGTTGAGCTAATGTATGGAGCATGATTGTTGAACCATGAGCACTCTCATGGTCTCCTCCAACAGGTTGCTCGAAAACATTGCTCATGATCGTATTGTGTTGTGCAACACCGATTCGCTCCAGGTAGTCTGGTTGATCCTCTAACCATACTTGCTCTTGTACTACGAGACAGTCCTCAAACTCATGATCTCCCCCACATACCGAGCAATATATGTCTTGTGAGTAGCATGGTTCTCGATCGAACTCCTCTTCAATTTGTTGTTGGATTCGATTCCTCCACATTTCTTCAACTTTGGGACAAAAATTGAACTCGTGAGGTCCCCTACAATACGAGAAATATATATCATGGGAATAAAAGGATTCCCATATGAATTGCTCCTCACTTGCCATTATTAGTTAGAAATAGTAAAAACTAAGAACAAAATGAACTAATAAAAACAAAATAATAATAATAATTGACAACCAAATCCATTGCCATTTTTTTAAACAAAATACTAAAACAAATAAATAAATAAAGAATAAAAAGGAAAAGCAAATAAATAACGAAATAAATTAAATAATAGATAAACTGAAAAATAACTATAAGAAAATAATTAAGTAGTAAATAGAAAATGGAAACTATAAAATAAAATAAAATAAAAAATACGGGGCAAAATAAATAACAGGAATTTAAATGACATAATTTAAATGACGGGAATGACAATAAAATAAATTACTGATATTGAAATGACGAAAAAAATAAATTACTGGAAATAAATAACTAGAATTTAAATGACGGTAAATAAATAACTAGAATGCAGATGACAATTAAATAAAGAAACGGAATTTAAATGACAATGATTTAAATAGCTAGAATTTAAATGGCTGGAATTTAAATGACTGGAATTTAAATGACAATAATTTAAATGACAAGAATTTAAATAACTAGAATTTAAATGGCAGAGTTTAAATAGTGGAATTTAAATGACTGAAATTAAAATGACTGGAATTTAAATGACTGAAGAGGACCAGATTACTGGAATTTAAATGACTGAAAAGGACCAGATGACTGGAATTTAAATGACTGAAGAGGACCAGATTACTGGAATTTAAATGACTGAAAAGGACCAGATGACTGGAATTTAAATGACAATAATTTAAACAACTGGAAAATAAATGACAAGAAAATAAATGATAGGAATTTAAATAACTGAAATTTAAATAGCAGAATTTAAATGACAGAATTAAAATAGCAATAAAATAATTAACTGGACTATTAAATAGCTGTAAATAATGTGATAAGTAAATTGCTGGAATAATTAAATAACAGAACCAATAATAATAATACAAACAACAAAAGAAAATTACAAATAATAAAAAAAAAACTGAATTATGAAAAGAAATGAATTAAAGACACAAAAATCAAAAATAGGACGGAAGAATGTTAGAAACAAAATAAAACCGAAAAAAAAATTAAAAACAAAATGTCAAAGAAACAAAATATTAAAATAACAAGGGAATTATCCGGGGCTTAGGGACTAGACAAAGTCAAGTCCCCGGCAACGGCGTCATTTTGCAGACAAGATTTTTGACCTGGTAAAATAATAAATAAAGCGTGAGTCAAAATATCTATCGGGCTGCAAACAATCCCGATCGCAGTAGTATAGTAAAATTGGAGCAACCGGGTAATCGAACCGTGGGACTTAAGCGAAAATGTCTAATTCCTAAGCATGTCACAAAAGGGGGGGTTTTTACTGAATTGTAAATGAAACTGATAAAATGAAGATAAATAAAATAACCAATAAAAAAATGATGGATGATATGATTGAGCGGGACTCCGGGTTCCGGTTATTGCAGTTTGGTTAATTATGTTATTTCTTCTGGTTTATAGATTGGCAAAAATAATAACTCTGACGAATTTGTTTACCAGAACATGCTATGACTTGATTTAGACCAGCAAAACACATGTAAACAAAATAAGTTTGAGAGATAATATTTATGCAGATGAAGTATTAACTTGTCCGATGAAAACAAGTTTTCCACAAATTTACGAATTAATCGAACCTATCTATTTTTCACTTGATCGGGTCAAAATAGATTTAGAAAGATAATGCAATAAAACTGTAACACCCCATCCAACTTTAACACACTTAACGACCAACTGCAGCGGAAAACATACTTCATCACATTACTTAACTCGTTGGTGTTACACGCCGTTAACCACCCACGTGGCTAACAAGGCTATTACATATACATTGTATCGGTCTGATGGACTAGATTCCCGAGCGACTACACATTACTGTCCCTCTCCATAAACAACAACAACAACATATACCTTAAACTGTACCGAGTATTCACAAACTAATGCCGATAACAATTTCGGTCTTACTACACCTACTGTACAAATATACCTAAGATGATTACCCATGTACAAACGACTACCCCGTCCTACTCTCGAATGGCTTCCAGCTCCTTGTACCTGAAATAGGAAAAAGAAGAGAAAAGGGTGGCCCCCCAGGGGCTCAGCACCTTTGCTGGTATGGTAATCCCGCAGCCCGCATGCTACGGGGCCACGCACAACTAATTGACGTCTTAGCATGCGGTTGATTATATTTAAATCATGCATGTAACTATAATCACACAACACATAACATTCCGCCTCAATGGGCTCGACAAACAGATAACACATCCTTACTTGATAAGTCACTCATTGTGTTCATTAACCCTAGAGTGTTTCTCCTCTAATGGAGCTACTTCCTTAATAGACGACACTTACCCATTAATCGGGTTATCCTTAAACGCCTCTTATCACAAACTGGGATTCATATACATGATCCACATACTCCACATTTTTACAACATATAACATACACCACATAACAACACTTTTCACGTTTCAACGTGCACATAACAACATCGTAATGGGAATTGTAGTACAACAACAACACATAACATAACGGAAACGGTTCTCTTAGAAACCGACCCAGACATAGTTAATTCACTGGTGAGCCTAGAGAATGATGTCACCCTCATGATAAACTCGTTATACAACACTCATTACCGTACTAATAGTCGGACGAGTAACTTAAGTTAAGATGGTTCGGGTTTAGTGACCCGAACACACCACACAAACACATGTTCCCCCTAAACCGATCATAAGTCAGAATAGTTAAGTTTTGGAGTAAGCTAATGGGAGATCATAACCCGTGAGGGAAACAACCATAATAGAGAGGAGGGTAAGGCTAAAAAAAAGGATACCCACTCCCAAACAACGCGCGACCGGCCTAACTGGATTCCTCACCCCTGATAGCACATACTTACTTTTAGATATTAGTTAGAACCCCAATATGGAGTCTATCACATCCACACATCATACAGTATTACAACTGGGTTACACATACGAGGGAGGTCCTTACATACACACACAAATATCACACAATTAACACACGCATAGCTGTGGTTAGAACGTCCCATGGTTCGGGTCGTTTAATCTGAATACCGAACTCTCATGATCATGTGCTCCTAGACTAAGTTAACTAAGGTTTAGCACTTCCGAGGTTAAATGGTATCGGAGTTGAACACGCCACATAAATGAATTACTGTAAACTCATTACATGTTTTATCTTACAACGTGGCAAACATACATAAAAACAGATTGGCATACAAGCCGGTGTAATCCGGTAGGACACAGGTTGTAAGAAAACCATACCTTGGTCCTTGCTGCGTACGAGTCCCGCCAAACGTAGCTCCTAGACATGATTGACAATGTTGGTTAATTATTATTAAGTTCCGGATTACTAAACACTTTACACGATTGAATGACACGTTTTCTTTTGTTTAAACTCACACTTGGTTGTCATCATTATACCCACTAGGGTTTACTACTTAAGCTACACTTTGTTTGTTTTTTTTACATGTTTTGGGATGTCCGACCCACCGTCCAACCCACAAACTGGGTCGGACCGTTCCAGAAACTTTTTCTGTCTTTCAAATCCACCCGTCCGACCCATGTCCGACCCAAGACCTCTGGGTCGGACCATTCCAGAAACATCAACGGGTGAATTAACTGGGGCTGTCCGACCCACCCTGGGTCGGACCACTGGGTCGGACAACATCAGAACTTGTCCAAAACTTGTCAAACTTTCTCCAAACTTCTCCTCAAGCCTCCTAATGTGTTCTAACATCATTTGGCACATTTAACCCTTCATACAACAACCATAAAACTCATTTTATAACTCCATAAACACTTACAATGTTTCTTACCAAAATTCCTAACACTTATAATGTTTTCTCTTTAGTTCCTCTAAGTGGTGTTTCATAATTATGATAACCACTATGCCAAAAATGTTTCCTTACCATCATAACATCATCTCTCAAGCATCTTTTCTTACTAACTAAATCTCCTTTTTCACATCTTACCTAAACATCATTCCCTCCTTGTACATCAACATTCCTAAACCTTAAACAAACTTCTCCAAGACTTTAATACATCCTAAAAAACACTCATTGAATTCCTAGAACTTCCAAGATAATACCTAAATCCTTGTATCACTCTAAATCACCTTAATACATGCTTTCTTCCCTAGTAAAGCATTTATTCATTCCTAACACTTCCTAGTTCACTAAAACTCATTTAAGCACTTAAAACTTTTTGTACATTATCCAAATTTTGCCATGGGTTCTCCTAGCACATTGCTATACCAAAGCACATAGCTTTCACCATTAAACATTCAAGAACACCTAAAATCCATCTAGAGTATTCTCACACACAACACTTAGGTTTTCACCCTTTCACAACCAAAAACACTTAATCACTTAATACACATTCCTTACACACAAACTATTGTTTTTCCTTCTTTAACCATCCAAGACACTCATCTTCACAAAGAATGTTCTTTACACACATCTAAATCCTTAAACCACACTACATCACAATATAGTGCATAAACTTAAATTGCTTGACACTTAGGTCCTTAAATAACATGGCTCATAGGCCCTTAAATACATTAAACTTAAACACTGAATTTCCCACATATATATTGCCTTTAACCTACAATTACATACAACAACACATATGCCCTTTAATAGTTTCCTTGAGAGCATTTTACTAGGTCATTCACCATTGGCTCCTTAGGTATTTTATTAAGCAAATCAAGCTCATTTTTCCTAAGGCATTTAAACTACATTGAGATAGTTTGTTTACCTCTTTTCCTCTCAAACTTCTTCCTTGTTTCCTTGGACCGAAAATCAGCAAGGAGTTTGATCACTTGTAGCTTTTAATCATATACACATAAGGGTAATGAGCATTAAGTTTCATACTTAAACTCACATATAACCCAATTTACAAGTGTTCTAAACACTTAAAATGGAAGTTTACCTTAGAATTTGAAAGAGAACTTGAATATGTAACAAGAGAGGTTTCCACCAAGCCCTTGAATGATTGGAATGAAGCTAAAACAAAGCAAAAGAAAACACCATGAAGAAGGTGATTTCGGTCACTTATGAAAGCAAAAGGAAATGAAGTTTTTCTTTGACTTTCCTTACCTTGAAGCAAAGGAGAATAATAAGGCATGAAAAGGTAAGCTCAAGCTCCTTCAATGGAGAATCTTCATGGCACCAAAATGGAGTTCTTGAAGATTTGAAAAGAGAGAAGTGTAGAGCTTGACCTAACTAAGACAAATATGGTCTTGGAATTTGATTTGGTGTATGGAGCTATAAGATACAAGCATTCAAAGATGGAGATGGGATGTTTTTGCTGTAGCAAAAACGATTTCAAGAAGGGAGGATGAAGAAGGCTACGATGGGAACAAGAGAGGAATGAAAGAATGTGAGGAAGCTAGCTAGTTTTGGAGATATTTGTAAGTAAAATAAATAGTAACTTACTTTATCAATTTACTTTCTTATTAAACTAACAAGGGGGATGACTCATCCCTTGCAAAACCGGCCCCCATTTAATAATAAGGGTGTTTTGGTCTTTGTTGACCTATTAACTTACTTATATTGACTTATGTCATAAACTACCATATTTTAGTTACTATTCACAAAAACAAGGCACATACTTGTGAAATTTTTTATTTCCCATTGATTTAGACTTCCAAATGTGATAATAAGTAGTAAAAATGTTAATTAAAGAGTAATGATGGACATTTAGCCATTCAAAACTCATTTACAAGACAATTTTTCAAAAATGTGCTTTACGGCTCCTTAAAGCACATTTTGTGTTTTAACTTGTTTTCGAGCCTGGTTTTCTTTAGTAATTGATTTAATGTGTTCATTAACATATTTATAAGGTATATGTATGACCTTTAGGTCTTATACAAATTTATCTCAAGCTTAGAGCACATTTTTGCTCTTATTGACTTTAAGGTATTTTCTTGTGTTTTGTTTGGTTTAACTGTCTACCAAAGTTTCCTAAGGACTTAATTAGCCTTATTAAATCATAATGGACTATTATTTAGTCTTGGTAGGTTCTTTGGGTCCTAACCAAGTTCACTCAAAGCTTAGAGCATGTTTTTGCTCAAACTGTCTTTATGGTACTTTATTGTTTTTACCATGGTTTAAATTGTACACTGATGTTTCTAAGGCACTTTTTAGCCTTTATATACCATAGTTTAACATTTCAACAACATACCAAGGTTTGGGGTATTTCAATCTACCCCCCTTAAAAGAACTTCGTCCTCGAAGTTCACATTTCCCACACATTATTTGGACTAAAACACGGGGATCACTTGGAAATAAACTTCCATAACCAAACATACTTTACATCACACCCTCGGACTTAATGGTCCGGGTAACATATTCACATGCATACATAGCATAACATAACATAACATAACATACTTACATGATAACCTCGGACTCAATGGTCCAGGTATCTTAACAACATTTTCGCATACACAACAACCCTTAGACTCTTGGGTGTGGGTAACATAACAACGTTTAGACCCATATGTCTTGATAACATAGCAGCCTTTAGACACATAGGTCTATGTAATACAACAACATTTAGACTCATAGGTCTTGATAACATACACTTTTGGAAATCAAGGTCAAAATAACATTTATTACACATACCATACAACATGTCATAGCATGTATAACAATCAAAAATATCTTTTATATACACTGTGATCCCGCAGAACCCAGTCGCGATGGACACCTTCTGGTCCCCGTTCCTTTGGGAGATCAAAACATTCACTTAATTTTTAACATATGTACTTCTCATGTCGCCGGTCCGGAGACAAAGGCTCATACGTCCTCAGCTCGTGAGCAAGTACTACAAAAATATTCTTTACTAGGTTAAGTATAAGATAATCCTTTATTCAAAATATTAATCGATTGTTTTGGAAATACCAATTGAAAATCCTTTTTATTGAAAACGCAACACAACTCCAAGTCCAACTTATGCTCTTTGCTTCTTTTCTTAGCGTGGTTAGTTGTGACCACTTAAGGGGAGCTTCAAGAATCATCCAACCCTGATGTGATCAGCATCAGTGTCGAACTATCCTTCCACCCCATTTGTGTTCGGCTTCCCTTGATCGCATGCAAATCAAGTTTCACTTCCCACTTCATTTTCAAGCATCAAGTAATACACTAATTTCCAATTTTCTATCTTTTTAATCATTCTAATCATGATCATAACATCTCCAAGGGATAGAACTTTGTCTATCAGTTATTTCCATTCACTTTAATGCTGTTACCTAGGGAATCTTATTCTCACTAGGTTCTATGTCGGTTTCATACCCTTTCATGAATCACTATATAGTATATATATACACATATATTTTATCAAAATACAACACACAGTTTCACATTTATACACTGTCGAGGTTTTTGTTCCCCCGGGAGTTTCTCTACTCCCCACACTTGTACTATCACATACAACTGTTAATAAATCAACACACTTATCACAATGGTATTCGCATCTTCTGTGCGCAATTACCACAATTAAACCATGAATGAATGTGTATGTTTACGTAACACACACACCAATCATCAAGACAAATTATTTTGTGCTATGCACAACATAGGTCACGTACACTACGTACACTTGTACGGTAATACACACTAAGTGGTTTTGCGCTATACCCCCCTTAAAATGGATTACGCCCACGTAATTAATCACTGAATCATTGATTTAAAACGTTCTGCCGTCGTGAAGTACTTTAACTTCCACGCGTCTATCATACAATACATTTTGATTAGAGGATCTTAACCATATTGGCGGTTTAGTTCCTAAACCAAGAATTCTCATTGGAGTTCGTTTAACTCATAACCGGTTTTGGTTCTGGCCTGTGAGGCTTCTAGGCATTAATAATTAGCCATTCACTCATGTTCACCATGAACATTCAACACTTGAATTACTGGCTCACTAGTTTCTGCTGCGAAACTCTAATAACTGTAGGGCTCAGTGTGCCCCACTCGTTATTGTTACTGTATTGTTCACCTCCCATTTATCACCTTTATCTTGGTAACAATGGTTTCTCAACCGACGCGTGGTATCTCTTACCGTTAGCGAACTCGGTGAGTTACAAAACTTTCCATCCACTTCTCTAATAACTTACTGCGTAAACTGCTACGTATTTCACAATGATTGACTTGTTTCCTTCCGACTTACTGTCAGTTGAGGTTGAGCTACTACCTAGTGTGTAGTGCTCTCTCAGCTATTTCCCACACTTGAGGTATATTCCATACCGATATCTAGTATTCTGTGTTACTGAAGTCACTTGTTGCTAATCATGCCTCCACATTTGGTTTTGTACATGTATTCTTTCATTGGTGTGGCCTTGCATTTCCTATGCATCGGCCATTATAACATTATTCCTCCACAATTAACATGTTTCCAATTCCTAGCTATCCCACTTGATCATTACTGCGCAAGTGCAATACCAAAACACTCAGTCATATAGAGTGCAGAGGCGTAAACTCTTGACAGCAAATCTCTCATGCGATTCACAACGGAATTCACACTGTGTTTCACTGAGATTCTGATCTCGTAACACCGGCTACTGGCTTACTGCCTAGTTTGTTTGGTATCACTTACTGTTGTATCTCTATTGGGTTTAACTCGTAATTGTGCTTAGTTGCCATATTATCGTTTAACAATACTTATACAACGGTCGCTTACTGCACACCATACTCCTTGTATAACACTAACTTACATGGTGCATTTACTGTCAATTTAACTTCCACACACATACTTACATCCTTCGTATTATGGTTCGCCATTCATTTGGATGGCTACCAAATGCTCCTTAAGCGTAGCTCACTCGAGTTACAAGCCGCTGTTATTCAGCCGGGTGCTTCACAAGCTACTAAACTAACTGTTCTCTCGCAATATTGACATGGTCAATCCTTAACATATTTCTTGGACTTGGTACACATAACTACCACTCCTGCGGTCTCACAATATCGAGAGGTATCCCCACTCTTAATGCAGTGGTTCGTTTACCACTCTATTCACTTATACAACATAAACTTCTACAATCAATCTAATTTACGTAACACATTTTATTTGTGGCTTATGAGCCTTACTGCTTCGAGCTCTGTCCATTGTGGACGGTTCACACACATTTATTTCTCTGTACAACATTACATGGTTTGGATGTCATATTGGGCTCCATGACAAGGTCGTTGCATCACGTTTCCTTTCATGAGATGCCCCTTAGGATTGTCAGTCCGTCTCCTGACAACTTATGTCTAAACTGGGTGTTAGTTTCAACCCTTGTGCTTCTGTCATGTCATTTCGTGCAACAATTGTTGATGTGAACACCCTTCAAGGATTGCTCCTGGGTGTTACTAAGTTATGCTTTTACATCTGGTTCGCACTTAGTGGTATATTCAGTTAGCCACGCCGTTTGCGTTCTTAACTGGCTTATTATCCTCTTCTGTGAAGATCAACATTTCCTGGTAGTGTAGGTACTCATTCTGGGAGTTTCATCCCGTTCATTGCACATTAATGTGTCCACATTAAGCATTTGCCTCGTCATGTACAGGCTGGGTCACCGTTCCAGCTATCATGAATTCACTAATTCCTTTAACATTTCCTTGAAATGAATTCACTAATTCCTTTAGTCTCGTTAACTTAATTGAGTTCCTTTACTTTAACCATTCTTGGTAATCCGTTGCTCTTGCTTGACTTTTACTGCTGACCGTAGTATGGAGTCGACTACTTCCCGTGCTCCGGACTTTACTCGTTTACATATGTGGGGTACCCTACTGATACATTGCTACTTACCCAACTAACCCATAAATAGGTCTGTCAGGCCCACAAGCTCCTCACGGAGTGTGGTCGTCCCACATTACAGTTGGTACACTCGTAGTGTCCATCACACGCCTAGGTGAAGTATTCTGTTGTCAACTCCCTTGTATTGTCTTGTGTCAATATACATTTTGTGCTTCCCAAACTTAATCAAGGGAAAGTCTATCCACTGTTGTATTACCATGAACTCAATCCATTCCCTCGGGTTGTTACCCTTAGGTTTACCGGTTTCCTTTCCAGTTATTCAAAAGTAAACTGGGTATAACTTACCTACTGTGTGGCACTAAGGCCGGTGTAGGTCCTCTGGTTTGGTTTTTAACAGAAGGTAGAAAATGAGTATGGGTTTGAAAGAAAATTTGGTTTTGAAAAGAAAAGAGTTTGAATAAATCTGGGTTTGAAACAAAAATTCTCGTGGTTCACAACGTCTTCTTGCCTTAACCAAATCTAGCTTCTTGTTGACTGGTGTACTTCCAATTACAAAGGTTAGGCTGTTAAGCCCTTCCACAGTTATAATGATCACACTTAACTTCGTGGTACTTTACCAAGTACTTTGTAGTTGTTAAAACTTCCCCGAACAGCCCTGTTATAGCAGCACTTGCCATGGCAAGTGCGCCATACTAACTGGCTATCGGTTCAACACATACCGGTTGTGGTATTGTTTTTACCCTCACTGTCATCAGTGGCCTTGTTGGCCCTCACTTGATCCTACATTCTTGACAATTAACCCTCGGGGCGACTTCTCACTGTATTCACATGATAATTATTAACTAGGGTGTCTCCCATTCTTGGAGACCCCTTTTTACTTAGTATTGTTTCCTCTTCGTAGCCCGTTCCACGCATTTGTCGTGGTCACTCAGACTTGTCTCTTGTTTGGGCACTACGTTGTAGTTCCATTGTCGGTTGGTATACCGTTGGTGTATCATTTAACAACTGTGGTTCCGTAGACTCTCGTCCCGGGTTCCATTATTTCCCTTCTTGCCTGTTGCACGGTCGGTGCGTTGCAAGCTGGTTATTCTTGACTGCTCAGCATGTCGACCCAGGTTGCCTGAAATTCCATTCTTCTATACACAGATTCTTCACTCTTCGCTATGAAATGCGGTTAACATTGTTTAGATGGGAACCGTCTCCGGGATTCCCAGTTTTCAGGATCTACCGTATGACAGGTTCTCCGTACCCATCGTGGTATTTTATAACAGCCAGATCGGGTATTCCTAAGTAAGAGAGGACTTCCATCTCTCTGGCGTTCTTTCCCAAGTTATAAAACAGGGATTATGGAGGGCGGGTAGGATATTGTAGGTTTCCAGTACACACTGGTAATACCTAACTAGCGTATCTCTCACGCTATCACTCAACCCTTAACCCAAAGTACTAAAATCCTAACTCGGTACTTCCTAAGCTCGGTAATTCAGTCATCAGAGCGATACTTCACTCTGATACCACTTTTTGTAACACCCCATCCAACATTAACACACTTAACGATCAATTGTAGCGGAAAACATACTTCATCACATTACTTAACTCGTTGGTGTTACACGCCGTTAACCACCCACGTGGCTAACAAAGCTATTACATATACATTGTATCGGTCTGATGGACTAGATTCCCGAGCGACTACACATTACTGTCCCTCTCCATAAACAACAACATCATATACCTTAAACTGTACCGAGTATTCACAAACTAATGCCGATAACAATTTCGGTCTTACTACACCTACTGTACAAATATACCTAAGATGATTACCCATGTACAAACGACTACCCCGTCCTACTCTCGAACGGCTTCCAGCTCCTTGTACCTGAAATAGGAAAAAGAAGAGAAAAGGGTGGCCCCCCAGGGGCTCAGCACCTTTGCTGGTATGGTAATCCCGCAGCCCGCATGCTACCGGGCCACGCACAACTAATTGACGTCTTAGCATGCGGTTGATTATATTTAAATCATGCATGTAACTATAATCACACAACACATAACATTCCGCCTCAATGGGCTCGACAAACATATATGTAACACCCCTACTACGCACATAACATTACTTGAAGTCGCAGCGGAAATTAAACAACTAAACAATATCTAAATGTTTGGTGCTACAACGCCGTCAACCACCCACGTGGTTAACAAGGCAGAATAAACACAAGTGTACCGGTCTGATGATCAGACTCCCGAGCATAGAACTAATAACCACATATACATTAACATAATACCGAGTGTTTACTTACATCCTTCACTGTATACTGTCACCGTAAACTGTTCACAACCAAAATATATAACACCACGGGAGCACAGGCGCATCCCGGGCCCAACATCCAAAAGTAATCAAAAGAAAACCTGCATCCTAAAATCTAAAGCCACTCTGCTTCTTCGATCCTCATCCTGCAGTAAAAGAAATATGGAGCCCCCGAGGGGGTCAGCAACCCTTGGCTGGTATGGTTAACGCGCAGCCCATCGGCTACCGGGATGCACGCGACTAATTGTCATGATGACATGGCATTCATTATAAAACACACATCTTATACATATATATAATAACATGGGTATTGTACACAACATCACACACATCACACAAGAACAATTCCTTTTAGGAACAGAGCCAACACAGTTAGTCCCCATAGAGAGCCTAGAGAATGTTGCCATGCTCATGCTAAGCTTGTTACATAACTCGTTACCGTCCTGTTAGATTGAACGGATAACTTAACACAAGGTGCCTCGGATATAGTGATCCAAGCACACCGAAATAACACATAGTATGCCCCTGTGGCCCGACGTGAGTTAGTAAAATAGCCTTGGTTAAGCTAAGGGAAAGTTGGAAACCAAATTGGAAAACAACCATAACATACAAAGAGAATCGAACCGGTTATAACATCGACTCCCATACTCACACGTGTGGCCGGAACAGACCGGACTCCTCACTTCCCCCGTTAGCACTTGTTAGCAGTTCATTATTGAACTCAATACACAATTCACAAATATAAGTCGAGTCTTGTTAGACACACACAAGGGAAGAGAGAGTCATACTTAACAACATAATAATATTTAACAACTGTAAACTCTTTACATGGTTTAATCTTACAAAGTCATAAACACACAGAAAAACAAGCAACAAACAAGCCGGTGTAAACCGGTAGGCAACAGACTACAAGAAAACCATACCTTGGTCCTTGCTTCGATTGATTTCCACCGTAGGTCACTCCTATACAGGTTTAAGAATGTCGGTTAATTATTTACTTAACTTCAAATTACTAAATGTTTAACATGATTGTATGACATGTTTTAATACCCAACTAATCCTTCCTTACCTACATTATACCCCCCTAAGGTTAACTACATTTGTCACATTCTTTATTTTTTTTTTCTATAAGTTTTGGTCTGTCCGACCCACAACTGGGTCGGACCCTTCCAGTGATTTTCGGGTTTGAAAAACTTAACTTGTCCAACCCATGTCCGACTCACTCGACTGGGTCGGACCATTACAGAACTTTTACCGCCTTACAAAACACGACCGTCCGACCCACGTCCGACTCACTCGACTGGGTCGGACCATTTCAGAACATTTTCCGTCCTTCAAAACATGGCCGTCCGACCCATGTCCGACCCAGTCCTCTGGGTCGGACCGTTCCTAGAACAATTTCTGACGTCTAACAGAGGCTGTCCGACCCAAACTTGGGTCGGACCCCTGGGTCGGACGCCATCTAAACTTGCCCAAACTTTGTCAAATCTTCACCAAACTTCTCCTAAAGCCTCTTAATGTTTCCTAACAACATTTGGTACACTTATATCCACATACAACATCCATGAAACTCATTATCTATCACCTTAAACACTTACTCATTTCACACCGAAATTCCTAACACTTATGTTATTTTCTCCTTGGTTCTCTAAGTGATGTTTCATACCTATGATAACTAATATCCCAAAATGTTTTCTCCTCATTTTAACATCATCTCCCAAGCATCATTTCTTACCACCTAAACCCTAGTTGATGTCTAAGTCCCTATGTTTACCCTTTGTTTACCTAGAACACCTTTAGACATTATTTCTCCTCTTGTAAAATACTTAAGCATTTCCAACATTTCTAGTGCACCCAACCTTATGTAAACACTTAGAACTTCTTGCTTCTTACCTAAATTTTGACATGGATTCTCCTAGAACATTACTAAGCCAAAACACATTGTTTTCTCCACTAAGCACACAAGAACACCTAAATTCACCAAGAACACTCTCACACACAAGGTTTCACCAAATTTACACTACATCACAATATAGTGCATAATTTAAATTGCATGGCACTTAGGCCCTTAAAATGCATGGCTCTTAGGCCGTTAAAGTGCATAACTCTTAAACACTGAATTTCCATAATATATATGCCTTTGACCTGCAAATACACACAACAACACATATGTCCTTTTACTAATCTCCTTGAGAACATTTCACTAGGTCATTATCATTAGCTCTTTAAGTAGTTTTAACAAGCATTATAAGCTCATTTCTCCTAAGGCATTAAACACATTAGGTTAGCATGTTTACCTATTTTCACACAAACTTCTTTCTTGTTTAAAATCAGCTAGGTACTTGATTCCTTGTCAACTACTAAACAATATACAAGCAATGTAATGAGTATACAAGCTCCAAGCTTAAACTCATTGTAAACCCTAGTTTTTACATTGTTTCAAAAACATTAAGATAGTTGTTTTACCTTGGTCTTTGAAGAGAGTTTGAATATCTATCAAGAGAGGACTCCACCTAGTCCTTGAAAGGTTGGAATGAAGCTAAAACAAAGCCATATCAAGAGCACCTTCAATGGGCATTTTCGGTCAACAACAAAACATGGAGGAAATGAAGTTTTTATTTGAGATTCCTTACCTAGAAGCAAGGGAGAACAATAATATGTAGAAATATAAGCTCAAGCTCCTTCAATGGTGGAACTCCATGGCACCGAAATGGTGGTCTTGAAGTTTTGAGAAGATAGGAATGAAGAGCTTGATGAGACTAAGAGAATGGTGGTGTTTGTTTTTGATTTGGTTAAGTGAGCTAGAAGTTACAAGAGATCAAAGATGGAGTTTAATGGTGGTGGTGTGGTATTACCGTGGAAGAGAATGAAGAAGAGAGGTTGAATAGAGCTTGGAACCGTGGGAATGCAAGGGAGAAAAGAGAAATGAAGATAAACTTGCTTTTAGAAGATATTTGTAGTTATAAAGTAAATAGTACTTTAGTTAGTCATATTTATTTACCTAATATGTTAACAAGAGAGTGGTGAGTCACCACACTTAAGAAAACCGGCCCCCAATAGTACTTAGGGGTATTTTAGACTTTATTTGTCAATTGTCTCACTTATAGTAACATATGTTACAAACTAGCTTATAAAAGTCACTATTCATAAAAACAAGGCACATAGAAGTGAAATTATTGATTTCCCATTGATATAGAATTCCAAATGTGATACTATATAGTACACATGTTAATCAAAGAGTAATGATGGACATTTAGCCATTCAAAACTCATTTACAAGACAATTTTTCAAAAATGTGCTTTAAGACTCCTTAAAGCACATTTTGTGTTTTAACTTGTTTTCAAACTTGGTTTTCTTTGTTAATTGGTTTAATATATTCATTAGTATATAAATAAGGTCTTGGTAAGTTCATTAGGTCTTAACCAAGCTTATCCCAAGCTTAGAGCACATTTTGGCTCTTATTGACCTTAAAGCACATTTTGTGTTTTCTATCGTTTAGATTTGTTTACTAATGCTTCTAAGACTCTTTTTAGTCTTAATATACCGTATTTAAATGTTTAAACAACATAACTAGGTTTGGGGTATTTCAATCTACCCCCCTTAAAAGAACTTTGTCCTCAAAGTTCATACTTCCACATATCCTAAATATTAGAACACGGGAACACATATCAACAACACTTCCATAACAACATTAACAAAATCTTTACATTACATCGGACACAAGGTCCAAACAACAAAACATCACAACATCATTCAGACTCAACGGTCTGTAACATTAACAACATAACAACACAACACAGACAATGTATCCAAATACATGTCAAACACATAACCAAAACGGCTCTACCCCCCTTAAATAGGGGTACGCCCCGTACCCTATACATACAAACACTAAGAAGTAAACAATGATGGGTACTTCGCCTTTATCTTATCTTCCAGCTCCCAAGTGGCCTCCTCAACGTCCTGGTTACACAAGAGAACCTTCACCAGTCTCACAGACTTATGGCGAGTGTCTCGAGTCTTAGTATCCAGAATGCGTACCGGAGTCTCCACTGATCGCATGGTCGGCTCTAAAGTTAGCCTTTCAGGCTGAAGTACATGAGACGGATGAGACATATATTTCTTCAACTGGGACACATGAAATACATCATGTACCTTGCCCAGCTCGGCGGGTAAAACAAGTCTGTAAGCTACCGGGCCGATCCGCTCCGTCACAGCATAAGGCCCCACATAATTTGGGCTCAACTTGCCTTTCTGGCCAAAACGAAATACTCCCTTCATGGGGGATACTCTCAAAAATACCTGATCGCCCCGGCGAACTCCAGGTCACGTCTGCGCACATCTGCGTACGACTTCTGTCTATCCTGAGCTGTTTTCATGTTAGCCCGGATCTGGCGAACTTCTACCTGAACTTGCTCCAGATACTCTGGTCCTATAATGACCGTCTCACTCGACTCATCCCAGCATAATGGCATGCGGCATGGTCTACCGTACAAGGCTTGGAAGGGAGACATCTTGATCGAAGCATGGTAACTGTTGTTGTAGCTAAACTCGATCAGATGTAACTTGTCAATCCAGCTGGTCTGAAAGTCAAGTGCACATGCACGTAACATATCCTCAAGTGTCTGGATGGTGCGCTCACTCCGACCATATGTCTGTGGGTGAAACGCTGTACTCAATTTCAGTTCGGTACCCAATGCTTCTTGTGTAGACTTCCAATATCTCGATAAGAATCTGGTATCTCTGTCAGATACAATTGTTTTCGGTACCCCATGATGTCTTACAATCTCTCTGTCGAAGAGTTCTGCCAATTTTTCCACTTTCCAGGTGTCCTTCATCGGTATGAATCGAGTCACCTTGGTCAGTCGGTCAACAACAACCCAAATCATATTCAGACCTCCCCTTGTAGGTGGAAGCCCTACTACGAAGTACATAGATATGTCATGGAACTTCCACTCAGGCACTGGCATTGGCTGTACCATACCGCCAGGCCGTCGGTGCTCAAACTTGACCTTCTGACAAGTGAGACACCTCAACACATAGTCATTCACATCCTTTTTCATTCCAGTCCACCAAAAGTATCTTTTCATACCCTTATACATATTTGAAGCTCCAGGGCGAATCGAAGTAGTAGAACAATGGGATTCACTCAATATGCGCTCCTTCAACTCAGCGCTACTCCTCGGTATACACAATCGGCCATTAAGCCTAATCAGGTCATCATCGTGGAGTCTGAAGTCGTACTTCTGACCCTCGAATGTGCCATCAATAAGCTTCTGTCTAATCTCCATCATGTACTGATCCGTCATCTGAGCACTCCGCACCTCTTCAACCAAGCCAGAATGAGAGAATAGCGAATGGAGAGAGTGTGCTCGGCGACTCAGTGCGTCAGCTACCACATTTGCCTTACCCTCCTTATATTGCAGATTAATGTCGTAGTCATTTAGAAATTCAACCCACCTTCTTTGTCTCATGTTCAACTCCTTCTGAGTGAACAAGTATTTTAAACTCTTGTGGTCAGAATAAATCGTCACACTTACCCCATACAAGTGATGTCGCCATATCTTCAGTGCGAAGACAATGGCCCCCAATTCTAAGTCGTGGGTAGGGTAGTTCTCTTCATGCTTCTTCAGCTGTCGGGAGGCGTAAGCTACGACCTTCCCGTGTTGCATCAACACACAACCCATACCTCTGCCTGATGCGTCGCAATAGACCTCAAAACCATCTGGACCGTCTGGTAAAGTCAGGACCGGTGCAGATGTCAGAGCATCCTTGAGGCTCTGAAAAGAACTCTCACAGTCGACTGTCCACTCGAATGGTGCATCCTTCTTCATTAAGGAAGTCATCGGCTTCGAGACACTGGAGAAGTCCTTTACAAACCTCCTATAATAACCTGCCAGACCGAGGAAGCTCCTGATATCGGTAACTGTCTTCGGCCTAGGCCAGGTGCGCACTGCATCAATCTTTGCCGGATCAACAGCGATCCCGGCTTCAGAAATCACATGACCAAGAAAGGATACTTGGTTCAGCCAAAACTCACATTTCGAAAATTTAGTATACAACTGGTTCTTCCTCAATGTTTGTAACACATTTCTAAGGTGGCTTTCATGCTCACCTCTCGATTTCGAGTATACAAGTATATCGTCGATGAAGACTACCACTGACTTGTCCAACTGATCTTGGAACAATCGGTTCATTAAGTCCATGAACTTTGCTGGTGCATTGGATAAGCCAAGTGGCATAACTGTGAACTCATAATGCCCATACCTAGTTCTGAATGCTGTCTTTTCGATATCACTGTCACGGATGGCAATCTGGTGGTATCCGGATCGTAGGTCTATCTTGGAGAATACTGATCAAATAGATCGTCAATGCGTGGTAAAGGGTAACGGTTCTTCACCGTAACGGCATTCAGCTCTCGATAGTCAATACACAGGCGGAGGCTACCGTCCTTCTTCTTCACGAAGAGAACCGGCGCTCCCCATGGTGAAACGCTAGGGCGGATGAACCACTTGTCGAGTAAGTCTCTCAGCTGCTCCTTGAGCTCTGTCATTTCTACTGGAGCCATACGATAGGGCGCCTTCGCAATTGGTCCGGTGCCCGGAACCAAATCGATCTCAAACTCCACTTCCCATGCTGGCGGCATACCCGGCAGTTCCTTAGGAAATACATCAGGAAACTCCGACACTACCGGCATATCTGGGCTAAACTCTGGATCTCTCTCTATGTCCTGGACATAGCAGAGGTACACATCACTCCCTCGTCGTAGTTCACGATACATAGCCATGGCGGTGATGATCTGAGTCGAAGACTCCCTGGGCCTCTGGCGGTAAGATATAGTAACCCCAGATGGACTCCGAAGAAGCAGACGATGCTCGGCACACAGGATTCTGCCCTTGTACCGCTCCAACCAGTTCATCCCGACAATCACATCAAAACCAAGTCCGTCGAACTCTATCAAGTCATCGGAAATTCTTCACCTCTGATTCGTACAACAACATTTCTGTGGTAGCGGGTACACCTGATCTGCTCTTTCGACGGGAGAGTGACTAGGAAGTCTGGCATCTCATCACCGTCTAACCCCAGCCTCTTCGCAAAAGATAGCGAAATAAATGTGTGTGAGGCTCCGGAGTCGAACAAGATCGAAGCGTCCACACCATTGACTGGAAAGGTACCGGTGAGGATTGTGCCGCTCCTGCCGGCTTCTGCTTCATTGCAGACACTCAGTATACCTCCCGTTCCGAGTGCACAGCCTAATTCATTGGCAAACTAATAAGTATTGGGTAACAACACGGTTTATACGCTTCAAACAACTCCACTTTATTCATTAACACACTTTTTTTACAACATTCGTTGGCTTATACTGTCGCCATAATTAACACTTACAACATCCTATAATTATACAAGGCTTAAAACTGTCTGAAGGTCAAATTCAAACATCCGGGTTTCATGTGTGTGGCATTGATCATTGCCGACGGTGCGGTATTCAGTTTGATCTTCCTGATGCCATGATTAGCATCCTTGACTGCCCACCCATGATTACACATCTCCCGATTTCAACTAGCTTCTTTGCGAGATCACATGCTTCTGGCTCGCCATACACAAACACTGTGATCACCAATGGACCAAGACCCACGGTACTCCCTTACTTAGAGACTCGGGTGACTCGTCCTTATCTTGGTGTAAACCTAACCGTCCACCTTTCTGGTAGAAGTTCACAATGCATAGATCTGCTTTCCACATTTGGAATTGAATCCGTTCCAACTTGTTGAGCAATTCCCACGGCGTGGTTAACAACCGCAAGGAACTCCTCTTACTTTACTGCTGCTCCATCTTCAGCTCGCACTTCTTGATATGTCTTGGTGTAAGGGTTCCAGTCCTTACCCATGCACATCATCTTCAATTGCATTCTTTATCCGTTCGGGTATTCGGGTGTGTAAAACCTCCTGGTTTTGCTCCAAGTTCGTCGCATCGTCTGATGATATGGATTTGTGCTTCTGGTGTCAGGTATCCATTTAAGAGTACCATACCTGGTTGGATGACCTGACATTGCTCCATTAGAAAGTCGGTGATGTTGATGGTGGTTTCTTCAGGGTTTGGTGTGGGTGGGATTGGATAATATATATTGAAGGTTCCTTTAAGTTAAGAATTACCTAATTAGGTGACTTTCACACTATACTTTAATTATTTACTCACATGGCTGTTTACTTAAACTCACTAACACATGCATGAAATGCGGTATGCAAACACTTATTTCACTCAATAGTTTAGGCGGTACCTGGTCTAGAAGAGGGCCCTGGCGCCTCAGACCGGTCCACCACATTCAGGGCGGCCTTGCCGGACCCCGACCCCTTCCCCTTCTGGGAATCTGTGTACCTTTGATCTGGGGGTGGCTGATTCGCCGTCTTCGGGCCATCGGTGGTCGCAGTGGCCTTACCCTTCCATTGCCCCTTGGGCCTGTAGTTTCTACTGTTCGGGTTCAGCCAGCACTCATAGTCGCGGTGACCCATCTTTTTGCAGTATCGGCACTGCACATCATTACCCTTGCAGTCCTTGCCGGGATGGTCTCCGTTACACCACTTGCAGTAATAGTGCGCTCCGGTCCAGAGCCCGTGCTAGCTGCTAACACATCACAAACTCAGTACATACTTCACATGTTAATAACACACACTATATTTCGGTATTGAAATTTATTAATTACCCTTGGGTGGGTAAGAACGTAGGGGCTTGGCCGTATACGCATAGGTGAGCTGCAGAGGCTCCTCAGCAGTGGTAGTATGGGTCTGGCCCTTGCCACCCTGTTGCTGTCCTTTCTAGGACTGGGGGTATGACTTCTTCTTCTTTCCTCCCCATTGCCCTTCCATGCATTTGCCCTCGTTCATGGCCTTGCGCTTGAGCGCATTCTCCTCGTCCCTCAGACGGACGGTGATCTCCACAATTGCAGCGGCATGGTAGCACTCCTATATTTAGGGTGTCAGTTATGCCCCGCCAAACAAATTCACATCACATTACACATTGTACATACTTATTCACATCACACTGTAGTCCCATTACCTGCAAAGTAGTATATCCAGTTGGCCCCATGCCATAGCGTAGGCGGTAGCTCAGTCCATTGTAGAAACGGTTCACAAGAATCCGGTCTGAGTAACCCAGATCCGGTAGCAGGTGGATAAGTCTGATGAAGGCTGAGTAGTACTCATCTACCGTCATCTTATCCCCTTGCCTCAGGTTGTCCAGCTCCAGGCGCTTGGCCTCTTGCACGTGTATCGGGTAGTACTTGGCTCGCAGCAGAGCCGTGTACTCCCTCCACTGAAAGGTCGGGTCAGCCACTCTGCCCTCCCGTACTAGCTTCCACCAGCTCTATGCCGAACCCTTCAAGTAGTATGCAGCAAGTCGAACCTTGACCTCCTCAGGTACCGCTAAGGTCTCGAAGGCAGTCTCCATCTCGGAGATGTATGCCTCCAGCTTACGAGGGTCGGTCTCCCCACTGAATGATGGTGGCCTCAGATCAGCCAACGCCTTGACCCAGTTGGTCTCTCGTGGCGGTGGCGGTGGTGATTGAACTCCGGGCTGTTGCCCTTGCTGCATCGCAGCTACTATTTGGGGTACCATCTGGGCTACGGCGGCTGCTACTGCCTCACCCATAACCTGAGCCGTAGTATTCTCGCCCTGGTCACCCGTATCTCCATTGCCGTGTCCACGGCCTCTACCTCTCGGTCGACCTGACATCTGAATTCACACGAACATTCATTAGCAATATGCTTGCACACTTATCGGTCCAATGATTGTAACGCTTCCCAATAATAAGGTATCTCCACACTTAGTTAGTGGTTAACCTTTCCATAACTGTTCACTTAGGTAACTTTAGTTAGGTTTCCTAACTCGGTAGATTCCTAAGCTCGGTATTCTAGTCATCAGAGCGATACTTCGCTCTGATACCACTTTTTGTAACACCCCTACTACGCACATAAAATTACTTGAAGTCACAGCGGTAATTAAACAACTAAACAATATCTAAACGTTTGGTGCTACAACGCCGCCAACCACCCACGTGGTTAACAAGGCTGAATAAACACAAGTGTACCGGTCTGATGATCAGACTCCCGAGCATAGAACTAATAACCACATATACATTAACATAATACCGAGTGTTTACTTACATCCTTCACTGTATACTGTCACCGTAAATTGTTCACAACCAAAATATGTAACGCCACGGGAGCACAGGCGCATCCCGGGCCCAACATCCAAAAGTAATCAAAAGTAAACCTGCATCCTAAAATCAAAAGCCACTCTGCTTCTTCGATCCTCATCCTGCAGTAAAAGAAATATGGAGCCCCCGAGGGGGTCAGCAACCCTTGGCTGGTATGGTTAACGCGCAGCCCATCGGCTACCGGGATGCGTGCAACTAATTGTCATGATGACATGGCATTCATTATAAAACACACATCTTATACATATATATCATAACATGGGTATTGTACACAACGTCACACACATCACACAAGAACAATTCCTTTTAGGAACAGAGCCAACACAGTTAGTCCCCATAGAGAGCCTAGAGAATGTTGCCATGCTCATGCTAAGCTCGTTACATAGCTCGTTACCGTCCTGTTAGATTGAACGGATAACTTAACACAAGGTTCCTCGGATATAGTGATCCAAGCACACCGAAATAACACATAGTATGCCCCTGTGTCCCGACGTGAGTTAGTAAAATAGTCTTGGTTAAGCTAAGGGAAAGTTGGAAACCAAATTGGAAAACAACCATAACATACAAAGAGAATCGAACCGGTTATGACATCGACTCCCATACTCACACGCGTGGCCGGAACAGACCGGACTCCTCACTTCCCCCGTTAGCACTTGTTATATAGCAGTTCATTATTGAACTCAATACATAATTCACAAATATAAGTCGAGTCTTGTTAGACACACACAAGGGAAGAGAGAGTCATACTTAACAACATAATAATATTTAACAACTGTAAACTCTTTACATGGTTTAATCTTACAAAGTCATAAACACACAGAAAAACAAGCAACAAACAAGCCGGTGTAAACCGGTAGGCAACAGACTACAAGAAAACCATACCTTGGTCCTTGCTTCAATTGATTTCCACCGTAGGTCACTCCTATACAGGTTTAAGAATGTCGGTTAATTATTTACTTAACTTCAAACTTACTAAATGTTTAACATGATTGTATGACATGTTTTAATACCCAACTAATCCTTCCTTACCTACATTATACCCCTCTAAGGTTAACTACATTTGTCACATTCTTTATTTTTTTTTTCTATAAGTTTTGGTCTGTCCGACCCACAACTGGGTCGGACCCTTCCAGTGATTTTCGGGTTAGAAAAACTTAACTTGTCCAACCCATGTCCGACTCACTCGACTGGGTCGGACCATTACAGAACTTTTACCGCCTTACAAAACACGACCGTCCGACCCACGTCCGACTCACTCGACTGGGTCGGACCATTTCAGAACATTTTCCGTCCTTCAAAACATGGCCGTCCGACCCATGTCCGACCCATGTCCTCTGGGTCGGACCGTTCTAGAACAATTTCCTGACGTCTAACAGAGGCTGTCCGACCCAAACTTGGGTCGGACCCCTGGGTCGGACGCCATCTAAACTTGCCCAAACTTTGTCAAATCTTCACCAAACTTCTCCTAAAGCCTCTTAATGTTTCCTAACAACATTTGGTACACTTATATCCACATACAACATCCATGAAACTCATTATCTATCACCTTAAACACTTACTCATTTCACACCGAAATTCCTAACACTTAAGTTATTTTCTCCTTGGTTCTCTAAGTGATGTTTCATACCTATGATAACTAATATCCCAAAATGTTTTCTCCTCATTTTAACATCATCTCCCAAGCATCATTTCTTACCACCTAAACCCTAGTTGATGTCTAAGTCCCTTTGTTTCCTAGAACACCTTTAGACATATTTCTCCCTTGTAAAATACTTAAGCATTTCCAACATTTCTAGTGCACCAAACCTTATGTAAACACTTAGAACTTCTTGCTTCTTACCTAAATTTTGACATGGATTCTCCTAGAACATTACAAAGCCAAAACACATTGTTTTCTCCACTAAGCACACAAGAACACCTAAATTTAACAAGAACACTCTCACACACAAGTTTCACCAAATTTACCTACACATCACAATATAGTGCATAATTTAAATTGCATGGCACTTAGGCCCCTAAAATGCATGGCTCTTTGGCCCTTAAAGTGCATAACTCTTAAACACTGAATTTCCACAATATATATGCCTTTGACCTGCAAATACACACAACAACACATATGTCCTTTTACTAATCTCCTTGAGAACATTTCACTAGGTCATTATCATTAGCTCTTTAAGTATTTTAACCAGCATACTCATTTCTCCTAAGGCATTAAACACATTAGGTTAGCATGTTTACCTCTTTTCACACAAACTTCTTTCTTGTGTAAATCGGCTAGGTACTTGATTCCTTGTCAACTACTAAACAATATACAAACAATGTAATGAGTATACAAGCTCCAAGCTTAAACTCATTGTAAACCCTAGTTTTTACATTGTTTCAAAAACATTAAGATAGTTGTTTTACCTTGGTCTTTGAAGAGGTTTGAATATCTATCAGAGAGGACTCCACCTAGTCCTTGAAAGGTTGGAATGAAGCTAAACAAAGCCATATAAAGAGCACCTTCAATGGGCATTTTCGGTCAACAACAAAACATGGAGGAAATGAAGTTTTTATGGAGATTCCTTACCTTGAAGCAAGGAGAACAATAATATGTAGAAATATAAGCTCAAGCTCCTTCAATGGTGGAACTCCATGGCACCGAAATGGTGGTCTTGAAGTTTTGAGAAGATAGGAATGAAGAGCTTGATGAGACTAAGAGAATGGTGGTGTTTGTTTTTGATTTGGTTAAGTGAGCTAGAAGTTACAAGAGATCAAAGATGGAGTTTAATGGTGGTGGTGTGGTATTACCGTGGAAGAGAATGAAGAAGAGAGGTTGAAGAGAGCTTGGAACCGTGGGAATGCAAGGGAGAAAAGAGAAATGAAGATAAACTTGCTTTTAGAAGATATTTGTAGTTATAAAGTAAATAGTACTTTAGTTAGTCATATTTATTTACTTAATATGTTAACAAGAGAGTGGTGAGTCACCACACTTAAGAAAACCGGCCCCCAATAGTACTTAGGGGTAATTTAGACTTTATTTGTCAATTGTCTCACTTATAGTAACATATGTTACAAACTAGCTTATAAAAGTCACTATTCATAAAAACAAGGCACATAGAAGTGAAATTTTTGATTCCCATTGATATAGACTTCCAAATGTGATACTATATAGTACACATGTTAATTAAAGAGTAATGATGGACATTTAGCCATTCAAAACTTATTTACAACAATTTTTCAAAAATGTGCTTTAAGACTCCTTAAAGCACATTTTGTGTTTTAACTTGTTTTCAAGCTTGGTTTTCTTTGTTAATTGGTTTAATATATTCATTAGTATAATAATAGGTCTTGGAAAGTTCATTAGGTCTTAACCAAGCTTATCCCAAGCTTAGAGCACATTTTGGCTCTTATTGACCTTAAAGCACATTTTGTGTTTTCTATCGTTCAGATTTGTTTACTAATGCTTCTAAGACTCTTTTTAGTCTTAATATACCGTATTTAAATGTTTAAACAACATAACTAGGTTTGGGGTATTTCAATATAACACATCCTTACTTGATAAGTCACTCATTGTGTTCATTAACCCTAGAGTGTTTCTCCTCTAATGGAGCTACTTCCTTAATAGACGACACTTACCCATTAATCGGGTTATCCTTAAACGCCTCTTATCACAAACTCGGATTCATATACATGATCCGCATACTCCACATTTTTACATCATATAACATACACCACATAACAACACTTTTCACGTTTCAACGTGCACATAACAACATCACAATGGGAATTGTTGTACAACAACAACACATAACATAACGGAAACGGTTCTCTTAGGAACCGACCCAAACATATTTAATTCACTGGTGAGCCTAGAGAATGATGTCACCCTCATGATAAACTCGTTATACAACACTCATTACCGTCCTAATAGTCGAACGAGTAACTTAAGTTAAGATGGTCTGGGTTTAGTGACCCGAACACACCACACAAACACATGTTCCCCCTAAACTGATCATAAGTCAGAATAGTTAAGCTTTGAAGTAAGCTAATGGGAGATCATAACCCGTGAGGGAAACAACCATAACAGAGAGGGGGGTAAGGCTAAAAAAAAGGATACCCACTCCCAAACAACGCGCGACCGGCCTAACCGGATTCCTCACCCCTGTTAGTACATACTTACTTTTAGATATTAGTTAGAACCCCAATATGGAGTCTATCACATCCACACATCATACAGTATTACAACTGGGTTACAAATACGAGGGAGGTCCTTACATACACACACAAATATCACACAATTAACACACGCATAGCCGTGGTTAGAACATCCCATGGTTCGGGTCGTTTAATCCGAATACCGAACTCTCATGTGCTCCTAGACTCTGTTAACTAAGGTTTAACACTTCCGAGGTTAAATGGTATCGGAGTTGAACATGCCACATAAATGAATTACTGTAAACTCATTACATGTTTTATCTTACAACGTGGCAAACATACAGAAAAACACATTGGCATACAAGCCGGTGTAATCCGGTTGTAACACCCCTACTACACGCTTACTATTAACTGGAGTCGCAGCGGAAAATAAACAACTAAACAATAACTAAACGATTGGTGCTACAACGCCGTCAACCACCCACGTGGTTGAGAAGGGAAGAAATAGCGCCAGGCCAAAAGCAGGATACGTAGAGCATCCGGCCGCTCTAGCAGGATGAGGACAGAGGCTCAATGAGCATCCGGCCACCTCTAGCCGGATGAAAGTAGGGCTTAGGCAAAGCAAAGCATCATACGACCGGCCGCTTGTGGTCGAAGATTCTAGGAGGGGGTAGAACTGTACTTAAACATGTAAAATACAGGCTGGAACCAAAAAGACCAGGCCCAAAAAACTATAAATAAGGGTGTAACCCCGTGAAATAAGGGACGCGATATTTGACAATCAAACTCACATTCGATTCTAATAGAAGCTCCCTTTCTCTCTCTCTGCTCTCGCGAGATTCTGAGTCTGAGACCAGGTAATGTAGGATAGAAGGTCAGACCGGATCGAACTAGGATAGATGTACTGTTACATTGCGATCAAGTTGGATCTTGTCAGGATAGATATACTTTTTTCATTTGGCGCCGTCTGTGGGAAATGAACAGCAAGAAGCAACCACAAGACCACCTGGAAACAGGGAAGTAATCTGCGACGGTTTATAGCGAAAGATCTGAAATAACCAATGAAATTCTTTTGCAGTATCGGAACCGCGAACACATGGCTCCAAGATCAAAGAACTCTGAAGAATGCTTCTGACGCTCTAACACCGCTCCGGGAAGGGATGAGTTCGGAGATGCCAGAGGCCATCTCCAAAAAAGATCTTGAGGACATGCTAAAGGGACTAGTCAGTCCATTGATGAAAAAATTGTAGAGGGAAATGAGACTTTGCAGCAGGAACTGATGCAAAGAGACGAGGAGTATCAAAGAAAATGGGACGAAATGACGGAGGCCATCGAGCAATTGAAGAACAGAGATTCCAGGCAGCAATGGGGAGGAAAGTAAGATAGAACGCACAATTCAATTGCTGACGAAGGAGAGATGGAAGAAGATGATCAGATAGATATGAGCTTGTACCCCTTCTCAGAGCGGATAAGGAAGGCAAAACTCCCGCCGCCTTTGTCTCCCCCCAATTGAGAAATCTGAGATCCTGCTCAGCATATCAAAAAGTTCATGTTCGCCATGAACACTCAGGGGATTAGCTCCCTCGCCCTCTGCAATCTGTTCCCCGGAACGCTTTCAAAGAGAGCATTGGGATGGATCTCCACGAGACCGCCACAGTCCATCACGAGCTTCAAACAACTGACCGAAGATTTCCAGCAATACTTTGCTGCGAGTAAGAGGGTTAAAAAAGAAACAATAGAGTTGATGGACATTAAGCAGCGAAAAGGAGAAACCGTGAAGGAGTACAGCGAGCGCTTCCATAAGAAGGTCGCGGAAATCGATGATATTGATGAGAAAATCTTGATTAAGGCCTTTGGAAACGGCCTAGCTCAGCCTCGACTAGCTGGAAAGATCGCAACGAAGGCGCCGAAAACTCATGGAGAGTTAGCTGAAATGATCCATGATTTTTTGAAGTCTGAGATAGCGGAAAACAAGGCTAAGGAGATAGCGGACAGCTTCAAAGCCGCAGGAGTGCCTGAAAAGAAAGAGGGGCATGGAGGAAACGCCGGAAGGGGAGGGTCAAGGTACAAGCCATACTATGGCAAATTCATCGCCGGATCTTTCTCTCAGGGGGCACAGCATCAGGGAGCAAGAACCGTTGTCTACATTGATCCGGGGAAGTATGCTGCTGCAGTAAGGGAGGGGTACCTTCCTCAGCCTAGGAGGCCGCCGCAAGGGGAAATTCCTGTTGCATTCTGTGAGTATCACGGGAATCGCAGCCACCGAACCGTGAACTGTGC
Source organism: Limonium bicolor (assembly GCA_023374045.1). Classification (NCBI taxonomy): domain Eukaryota; kingdom Viridiplantae; phylum Streptophyta; class Magnoliopsida; order Caryophyllales; family Plumbaginaceae; genus Limonium; species Limonium bicolor. Next base: position 528,208,124 of record CM041776.1, read on the forward strand.
TACCTTGGCCAAAGAGCTCCGAGTCATTGAAGAAAATAAGAAGAAAGGAAAGCAGGCAGCTGGAGCACAAAGGCAATACGGCGGCCAAAAAGGTGGTACCCAGAATGCACCCCGAGGGCGACAGGAGGAAGAAATTCACCCCAGGCTTGACCCCGGCAAATCAGTGGGGATGATAACAGGTTTGTGAAAAAGGAGAGTAAAAGTTTTTTCTTCCTTTTATTCAGAATAACATCTGGAATTACAATTTGCAGTCTGTTTTAAGATGAAATTTTGTATCACATAGATTGTCAAAAATCATGTTGTCAAAGAGAGAAATAAAATTTCCATTCTTTTTGCATTCTTTACTATTAGCAGCCTCCCTTCTTTTCCCAAAAAGAAAGCTAACAAAACTTCCTCTAAAAAAACTCACAGGATTTTTTTCAGAAGTAGGACCACTAACCCCTAATGAAAGGAAAAGACACATTCATCAAGTACATCAAGAACTCCAGGAGAAAAAATCACCAAAAAGGAAAATTTTCCTCCAATCTTCTTCTCCGACGAAGATGAAGAAGGAGTGCTATACCCGCACAACGATCCACTTGTCATTCATGCGCAGGTAAATGACCGAATGATGGAGGGAATTTTAATCGATAGTGGGGCCGGAGCAAATGTCATATCAGCCGAAGCGGTTAGGAGGTTAGAGGTGCCCGAGGAACGGATCAAGCCCTATTCGGCGGTTCTAGGAGGGTTTGTTGGAGGTGTCTCTACCACGTCTTCCGGCAGTATAGATTTCACAATGACCTTGGGGCAAGGAGACGAAAGAAGAACAGAAAAGCTCACGGCTTTTATTGTGCCAGGTCTTTCTGGATATAACATGTACCTTGGAAGGCCAGGGATCAATGCTTTCAAAGCCATTCACAGCACTCATCACTTAAAAATGAAGTACTTGACCTCAAGCGGAAAGGTGGTTACGATAAGAGGAAGCCAAAAGATGGCCCGAATGTGTGAAGTCCGCATCATGGACAGCCTTCCTAGAGGTGTATTCAGACTCTATGTTGGTGACTAGACAAAATGACAACATCTACGAAGTCAAAGTGGAAAAACTAGGGAGGTACTTGCTCAAAGTCCAAGAACTAAAGGCAAATTTCCAAAGATGCGAACTAAAGCACCTTCCTCGTGATGAGAATGTCGAAGCTGATGCCTTGGCCAAATTGGCAAGTATGGCCGAAAAAGTACCCAATGAGATATGGCTGGAAATCAGAACCTCCCCAAGTGTAGAAGGAGCTCAGGTGCTGGCGATAGGGACAAATGACCAAGAATAATCCTGGATGACCCCAATCATAGATTACATACGGCATGGAAAACTGCCGGAGGAGGAAAAGGAGGCCAGGATAGTAAAAAGACGGGCCGCATCATTCTTTATTGAAGATAACCAGCTGTATAAGCGATCTTTTGCAAGACCTGCTCTGAAGTGTGTCACCATAGCTGAAGGAGCAGAGTTAGTAAGAGAGATACATGATGGGCTCTGCGGAAATCACCAGGGAGAAAGGACCACAACTCACAAAATCTTAAGACTCGGATATTTTTGGCCAAAAATGATGGAGCACTGCAAGGAATATATACGAAGATGTCGCAAGTGTCAAGAACATGGAAATAAGATACATACTCCTCCGGCGGAGCAAAAATATATTCTATGCCCAATTCCCTTTGCTATGTGGGGGTTGGACATTGTGGGCCCATTCCCGGAATCTTCACCCGGAAGGTTCAAATTCATGTGCGTTGCTATCGACTACTTCACAAAGTGGGTTGAAGCAATGCCTACTATCTCCATCACGGCTAGGAAGTCACAAGAATTCATTTGGAAATATGTGGTATGCAGGTTTGGCATACCAAAGGCCATAGTAACTAATAATGGAACACAATTCAATTGCGAAAGCTTCCGTGAATTCTGTGAGGAATGGAAGATCGACTTGAGATTTGCATCAGTAGCCCATCCTTAGGCGAATGGGCAGGTTGAGAATGCAAATGGCCAAATAGTAAAGGCGATGAAGAGGAAACTCGATGAGAAAAAAGGAAAGTGGGCAGAATTGTTACCCCAGATCCTATGGTCGTACCGAACAACAGAAAGAGGACCGACAGGGGAGACGCCTTACAGATTGACGTATGGTTTGGAAGCCGACATTCTGGCAGAGATTGTGGTGTCGTCCATAAGATGGGTATCATATGACAAAGAGACCAACAATCAGGGAGTACAGGATCACCTTGACCTCCTTGAAGAAACCAGGACGGCCGCCGCAGTAAGGATGGCAAAAGATAAATCCAAGGTAGAAAGGTATTTCAACAGGAGGGTGAAAGAACGAAGTTTTGCCCCAGGGGAATTAGTCCTCCGAGAAGTTAAGCAACCCAAGAAGCTGGAACCCCAATGGGAAGGGCCATACATCATACACCATAAGACGGGACAAGCTTCATACCGCTTGAAAAATGGAGAAGGGTACGAATTGGCACATTCCTGGCATGGCGAATGTCTGAAAAAGTTCTATGTATAACATTTGAAACTCTTCAATAAAACGTATTATTTTTTGAAAAATAAAAAAAAAAGTAAGCACCGGCCAAAGAGCCGCAGGCTATCATGCCTTGAAAGTAAGCACCGGCCAACGAGCCGCAGGCTATCATGCCTTGAAAGTAAGCACCCCAACGAGCCGCAGGCTATCATGCCTTGAAAGTAAGCACCGGCCAACGAGCCGCAGGCTATCATGCCTTGAAAGTAAGCACCGGCCAACGAGCCGCAGGCTATCATGCCTTGAAAGTAAGCACCGGCCAACGAGCCACAGGCTATCATGCCTTGAAAGTAAGCACCGGCCAACGAGCCGCAGGCTATCATGCCTTGAAAGTAAGCACCGGCCAACGAGCCGCAGGCTATCATGCCTTGAAAGTAAGCACCGGCCAACGAGCCGCAGGCTATCATGCCTTGAAAGTAAGCACCGGCCAACGAGCCGCAGGCTATCATGCCTTGAAAGTAAGCACCGGCCAACGAGCCGCAGGCTATCATGCCTTGAAAGTAAGCACCGGCCAACGAGCCGCAGGCTATCATGCCTTGAAAGTAAGCACCGGCCAACGAGCCGCAGGCTATCATGCCTTGAAAGTAAGCACTAGCCAACGAGCCGCAGGCTATCATGCCTTGAAAGAAACATCCGGCCAGTTAGCCTTAGGCTAACTTGCTTTAAAAATTAGGTGTCAGCAAACAGGCCGCAGGTTCCTATACTCCATATCCTAGAAAATCCGGCTAAAACAAGGAGTCTAGCCGAAACAAAAGGTCCAAAACCGAAAATCCCTTGTGTTATTAAGAAATGAATACCACACTGGCATAACTCACACAAACATAACCATACGTGCAATAAAAATTGGCTCAGAAGAGTTATTCTGGCGGACAAGTAACTGAAGATGGAGAAAGATATAAGCTTATATTCCTCCCAAAGTGTGGGGTAAAAACAGTTACAAAATATGGTCATTCGGCAAAACATAAAAAATACAAGCCGAAAACCGAAACTCCCCTAAAAAAAACGACTATTCTACTTTTTCTACAACTTCTTTTTCAGCAGTCAACAGCCTATCGCCGCTACTAGCTACACTCTCAGAAGACTTGGACTTCCTTGAAAGACGTTGCACTCCTCCGGCGGACGGCAGGATATTGTTTCCAGCTGGAAGGAATGAGGCCTCGCCGGCGCCAAAGCATGTCTCTCCAGGACTGCGGCAGAACATTTCGAGCTCCAAAAAGAAGTTGGACTTCTGGGCAACAGCCTTAAATTCCAGCTTGTTGTACAGATCGTCATCTAGTAACTCTCCTTTCTCAAGAGAATGATCCGAAACAGTCTGCTGGCAAATATCGGCTATCCGGCGGCACTGGGAAGCAAAGGACTCCTTTAGATGAGCGTTAATGGTGCCTTGCTTCTGTATCTCCTCCTGGGATTGCCGAGAAAACGACTTGAGCCTAGCCACCTGAGATTCGAGGGTCAGGACTTGGGCTCGATACTTGTCACGTTCACAATTGGCAGAAGACAGCTCCTCCTTTGCACGGGCTATCCGTCCACTCAACTGGGTGACGTGCTTCAGTAAATTGGCAGCACTCATGCCTACCCGGAACAAAAAGAATAAGAAGAAGAAAGAGCCAAAAAGAGAGGAAAAAGTTAAAAGCCTGAAAGTTTACCGTGACCTAATGGCTCGGTGTTCTCGGCCTGAGAGTGAGACTTAGCTTCCTCCAGCTCTCTTACTTTCTCCTCCAACCTCGCCCTCTCTTCTATCAGGGCGGTTTTATCCGCAACAAGAGTTTTCTTCTCTTCTTCCAAAAAAGAACAATCTCGGAGCAGAGACTGCTTCTCTTGATCAAAGGAAGATCTTGACTGCTCTTCCAGCGCGATTTTTTCTTCCAGCAGGCGGTCGTGCTCTTGCATAAGCTTTTCTTTTTCCTTCACAAGAGCTTCGTTCTCCCGTTGAAGAGCTTGCTTCTCCAGCTCAAGAGCTTCAGCCTCCTGCTTAAAAGAGTTCCCCTCCTGGTGGAAAAAGGCCTTCTCAGCCTGAAGATTTTTCACCTCACTCTGAAGATTGTTCACTTCGTTCCGGTGCATGGAGCGTACCTGATCCAGCGTAATGTCCAGGTCAAAGAAGGATCAAATTAGCTTATCCTTATTCAAGGGAAAACGAGAGACGATTTCATACCTCTATCAATGTATTATCAGCCTCCTTGATCCGGCCTCTTAGAGAAAAGTTCTCTTCTCGAAGTTTCTTCAGCTGCAGCTCGTACTCATCACGCTGGCGCTCACATTCTCGCTGAGACAACTGCAGGTCTTTGTTGATTGCCTCAGTCCTCTCCTTTGCCTTACAATCGATCTCGTACTCAACCTGGTCAATATAGGCATCATGGGAAGAGCGGGTCAGCTTCAGTTCCTCTTCAACATTGTTGGCTCGGCTTTCCTCGTAGCGGAGCCTGGATCGGAGGTTGCCAAAGTGAACCTCAGCACTTTGGGCCATGGACATCACCTAAAAAAATGGTACAATGCATAAATTCAGGGAAAAACCAAAAATGAAACAAGAAAAGAAGCATAAAAGTGATATGCATGTCAACCTGAAAGATTCCCCCCCACATCATGTCAAACACTTCGTTTGCTGGAAGGGAGTGCCGCATGATGGCATCCGCCCCCCCCCCCATCCCCGATCCGCAGCCTTTTCTTGGTAGCAGTAAAGGTCGTTGGAGGAGCGAAGATCCCGTATGGATGACCGGATCTCTTAATCGCCTCCTTCCAGACAGAGGAATACTTGGCGGCATCACAGGTTATCAGAGGAAGAGGGTGCCCGCAATGGTAAAACCACCCTTCCTTCTGGGAGGGATCAGTGTAGGACTCCTGAGCAGGAGGAGGAGGGGAAGAGGAGGAGGAAGCTATGTAGCCTTCTCTCAGCTCACCCTGGGGCTCAGGACCCTCCGGCAAAGGAGAGGCTATATAATCCTCTCTTTGCTTACTTCGGAGCTCAGGGTCCTCCGGCACCTGCCGATACTCCATTGCTCTTTCCCTTGCCGCATCCACGGCCGCAGCAACGTCGATGGAGAATGATCCTGAAGCTTCAGGATCACCAGAGGTTTGTGGCTCTACGGCCTTTGGTTTCGATGCTGTTTTCTTTTTTAATCTTCTCTTGGGAAGAGCAGCGGCTGCCGCAATGATAAAAGCAGTTAGAACCAGAAGAATGAAACTGAGAAAAGGATACCAAAAAAGAAGGAAACTTAAAGGACAGGAGAAGGCGGCAAAAAAAAAACACCTTCTCCAGCCGAAGGACCAACGCAGGGGTCTGTGGCCTCCAGGGTGTTTTCCTGAGCAGGATCTGAGGAAAAGTAACCCGTCAAATCAGGAAATAACTCACAAATAGGAGTCGGATGACCGGACTCCCACCCCGGGCAAGAACCAAGGTCTAAACCTGAACCAGGGGTGAGGGGGAGGAGGACACGGCTATTCTCTTTGGGCTTCCCCACTCTTTTCACATCACCTGAAGGTGTGCGTCTACGGTCGGGTCTTTGACTGACCAAACAATGGGCTAGGTAAGGGCACCGCCAGGAAAACGCTTGGGGCTAAGGCCCAGGTATTAAGGGGGTGTGGTTAGACGACACCCTCCTCTTTTCCCCCGCTTATTCACATCACCTAAAAGGTGTGAGTCCCTGACAGGGGACCCTCAAACGGGTCCCAGGGTGAAATCGGTTTGCGTGGACCCTCGCTCTCATATGATGCAAAGGTGCAGGAATTAAAGTGCGCACAAAGATAAACAAACAATGTAATAAAAGCCATAAATAAACATTTTCAAGTTAAGCCCTCTTTCTTATAATTAAACAAGCTAATATTAAGAATCTTGTCCCCAGCAGAGTCGCCAGTCTGTGAGCCTCGATTTTAAACCCTATCCTATATGGTTTAAGTTGATTAGGATCTAACCGGGTTTTAGGTCCACTTATAACCTAAGATTAATAACTATGTCATAAAACAATAATTATTAAAACCTAAGCTAGCTCACTGGAACCTATTATGAGTCGCCACCTAATTTTTACCTAGATCAAATTAGGAAAGGAGAGTTCGGGTTCGGGGGCTTGATATTCGACTTAATTAGGGTTCAAATTACTTTCATTACCCTTCCTAGGTCGTTTTTCCTCTACTTGGTTTATTTACAGCTTATTACGAGTCGTTTTAACCTAAGTGCGCGAGCTTCTGTTTTTTTTTGTTTTTTAGCATTTTTTGACAGAAAATTAAAGTGAAATTAAAAGCTATCTAAACTAGGGTTTCGGAGGCAGAATTAGGTCGAATTTTGCTTACGTCCGTAGCCACGGACCCCAGTTAACCTAATTATACAGAAGAGTCGAAATTAAAGGAAAACAAAAAATTGCAGAGTCCGGGGCCACGGACAGGCTGTCCGTGGGCCCGGACATTATTAGAAAACCTAAATTTTGAATTTTTTTAAATCCCGCCACCGTCCGTTGGCGTCCGGGCTTACGGGCAGGGAGTCCGGGACCCCGGACATGACGTCCGTGGGTGCGGACCGCCCTCGGACGGCGGCGTTGAGGCTGTTCCCGAAGGTGTTTTTGGCTCAAATTTTATGGGTGTGTAGCCTGAAGGATGTACAAGACGTTAGTGATTGAAAGTTTTCAATTTGAATTCGAATTAAGCACGAAACTTAGCAAACAAGTTATTGGACAGAAGCTTGAATAAACAGCAATACAGAAGTGTACGAAGGTTAGTTTGAGCCCAAATTTTGAGGCAAGACAGATAATACCGTGGTGAATTAGGGAAGTGGAGTTTCTACCTGTTTTACCTTCGGATTCACAACGTTTCTTCACACCGGGATTCGTCGAGTGCTCCGTTGATGGCAGACCCGAGAGGATTTCGACCCAAGCTTCTGGTTGTTGGTTATTCTTGCTGTTCTTCACGTTTTGGAGGTGTTTTGTGGGGTTTTGATGATTATTGGTGCTTTGGGAATTGGAAAACGTGTTTAGATGGTGATTTCGGGGGATTTTCGGTATGATTTGGGTGGCCGGGTGTTGGAAAACGGAGAGGAGAGAGGAGGCTGTGTTTTCTGACTCTCTAGGGTTCTTGAGCATATCAGGTTCTGATTTTATCCAAAAACCTATCCCCTTATATAGACTTTCTTAAAGATAAAGAAAATCTAGTAAAAGTAAGATTTTTCGATATTTTAGTTAAGTGACTTCCCAAAGGAATTTTGCTGTGAAATTTTAACCACATGTCAAGGATGGATATTATGAATTTTCTGAGGTGGAACCGAATTTTTTGAATATTGGAATATTTTTAAATTGAATTTCTCGTCAGATTCAGTCAGAAATTGCTAGAAAAATATTGGAAATTCGAAAAATCAAAATTCCAACGCCATTATGCTTAAAATGTCATCCTCTATCATGGGTTAAAATATCAAAGCGTTTCAAGCTGATTTGGGCATCCTTTGGAGGAGAGAGAAAGCTTACAAGAGGTCTTAGGAGCCTTTAAAGATTACCAAAACGCCCCTGAAAGTGACGAAGCTGCTCCCCATGCCATGGAACGTGCCGATCGGGCCGGGATCCCTCACCGCTTGATTAAAATGCCTCTCACAACACCAGTACCACGTAGACCCTAACCAGGGGGTCAAAATTTTGGGTATAACAACGGCGCCCAGACTTGGGGCTCACGTGCCATGTACCTGACTGCCCGACGCCGGCACGTTCAGGAGATTCTAGCCTCTTCTTTTTTTTCAAATGACCAGCCTGGTCATCACCAGCTTCTCGCCTGGAGCGCTTTGCCGGAGCAGCGCTCTCCAAAAGCTGCTCAGCCGCATCAGTAGCCGCATCCAGCGTATCGTAGTAGTTAATTTTTTCATCCCCGTTCTTAAAGGTGACGAAGTTCCAGCTATGGAAGGGGCTGATCTTTTCCCCCTTCTGGAAAAAGTCTGAAACAACATATTTAAACAATAAGGAGGCCGAATGAAGCGACATAACTCATACTAAGAAATAAAGACACTTACTGTGATATGTCTTCAGGGAAGACAGGCGTTCTTTTGTAAAAAATGCCTCGACAGTCGGCAGTTTCTTGTTTACTGCCCTCAGAACCTTCAAAATAGGGATCTCAGCCGGAGGAATTTGGGGGCTGAACAACTGACCTTTTCCGACCTCAGCAGAGTATGGGATGCCCAAGATTCGGCCGGATGGAGGAACGACGACGAACAACCGTGACCCCCAGTCGTGGGCCTTCTTATAGTCAAAAAGGGAGTACCCAGTCTTCACGATGAGGGTTAGGCTATCAGGGTCCTTCCCAACTGTGAAGAATCGGACGAAGTCAGTACCCTCCGGCCGAATTTTGCTTTCCTCGCAAAGAGAAACACAAGCGTGGCGGTGCGAAATGGCCTTCGGATGAAGGTGAGCGAGGGTGCAGCAGCGGCGAAGGCGGAACCCTAGCACGAAAGGGTGCGGGGGAATGGTCAAGCCGGAGCGGAAGAAATCAGCGTAGACAGCGTATCCGCGGCCGAAATCGTCGTTAGGGTGAGAATCAGAGGATGGCAAAAAAATTTGTGTGCCAAGTGGGGCTTCGACAGCCCCGAGACAATCACAGAGGGTGGAGTAATTGAGAGAAGAAGGAAAGGGCTGACGCCCAGATCGGAAGGGTCTTGCGGGCTTCAGGTACGAGGGGCGAAAGCCGTTAGAGGACTGAGAGCCCTGAATCGCTTCAATGGCGGGCGGAAATTTGGTAGCAAGTTTGCTCTGTTTGGCTGAGGAGGAAGACATTGTCAAGCTTGGCGAATAATTAAAGGATGACGGCGATGAAAGACGAGGTAGCACACGACAACAGGAAGGCGAGAGAAAAAGAACGGTCGAAGTAAAGGGCCAGTAGAGGAAAGAAGAAAGAGCTCAAAAGACTGGGCTTTAAGGAAAGTTTTTTCCCGCTCAAAAAAAATGATATATATATATATATGTGCGAGCAAAAAGTGTCTTTTTTTGCAGGGGAAGAGAAAGGGCCGCGCGCTTCCTAAAGACGCTTCCGACGTTTAGTCGAAAGAAAGGCCCTGCGTATTCTACACCGACAACGGGCGGAAAATTCAAAAAGCGGAACGAACCACGAGCTACGCATGTGGCCAATAAGAAGTTCCTTTTCTCCCAGTATGAAGAAAAAGAACTTGTGGGACTGAGATAAGGAGACAACAAAACTTGGGTAGCCTCGAAATTGGCCAAAGGCAGTCGCAAAATTTTTTCACCAAAATACAAGACACAGAAGTTCTATTTTCTTCACCAAAATTCAGAAAGATAGAACTTGTGGGATTGATGAGAAGGGAAGATATAGCGCCAGGCCAAAAGCAGGATACGTAGAGCATCCGGACGCTCTAGCCGGATGAGGACAGAGGCTCATAGAGCATCCGGCCACCTCTAGCCGGATGAAAGTAGGGCTTAGGCAAAGCAAAGCATCATACGACCGGCCGCTTGTGGTCGAAGATTCTAGGAGGGGGTAGAACTGTACTTAAACATGTAAAATACAGGCTGGCACCAAAAAGACCAGGCCCGAAAAACTATAAATAAGGGTCTACCCCCGTGAAATAAGGGACGCGATATTTGGCAATCAAACTCACATTCGATTCTAATAGAAGCTCCCTTTCTCCCTCTCTACTCTCGCGAGATTCTGAGTCCAAGACCAGGTAATGTAGGATAGAAGGTCAGACCGGATCGAACTAGGATAGATGTACTGTCACATTGCGATCAAGTTGGATCTTGTCAGGATAGATATACTGTTTTCAGTGGTTAACAAGGCTGAATAAATACAAGTGTATCGGTCTGATGATCAGACTCCCGAGCATAGAACTAATAACTATATATACATAAACACAATACCGAGTATTTACTTACATCATTCACTGTAAACCATCTCTGTAAACTGTTCACAACCAAAATATATATCGCCACGGGAGCATAGGCGCATCCCGGGCCCGACATCCAAAAATAATCAAAAGTAATCCTGCATCCTAGAATCTAGAGCCATTCTGCTTCTTCGATCCTCATCCTGTAGTAAAAGAAATATGGAGCCCTCGAGGGGGTCAGCAACCCTTGGCTGGTATGGTTAACGTGCAGCCCATCGGCTACTGGGATACGCGCAACTAATTGTCATGATGACATGGCATTCTTTTAAAACATACAACATATACATGTATCACAACATGAGTATTGTACACAACATCACACATAACATACAAGAACAAATCCTTTTAGGAAATGAACCAACACAATTAGTTCCCATGGAGAGCCTAGAGAATGTTGCCATGCTCATGCTAAGCTCGTTACATAACTCGTTACCGTCCTGTTAGATTGGACGAATAACTTAACACAAGGTGCCTCGGATATAGTCACCCAAGCACACCGAAACAACACATAGTATGCCCCTGTGGCCCGACGTGAGTCAGTAAAATAGCCTTGGTTAAGCTAAAGGGAAGGTTGGAAACCAAATTGGAGAACAACCATAACATACAGAGAGAATCGAACCGGTTATGACATCGACTCCCATACTCACACGCGTGGCCGGAACAGACCGGACTCCTCACTTCCCCCGTTAGCACTTGTTAGAAGTTCAACATTGAACTCAATAAACAATTCACAAACAATTGGTCAAGTCTTGTTAGAAACACACAAGGGAAGAGAGAGTCATACTTAACAATACAATAATATTTAACAACTGTAAACTCATTACACGACTTAAGTCTTACAAGGTCATAAACACACAGAAAAATAAACAACACAGAAACCGGTGTAAACCGGTAGGCAACAGACTGCAAGAAAACCATACCTTGGTCCTTGCTTTGATTTGTTTCCACCGTAGGTCACCCCTATACATGATTAATAACGTCGGTTAATTAATTTACTTAACCTCAAATTTACTAAATGTTTAACATGATTATATGACATGTTTTAATGCCCCAACTTATCCTTGATTACCTACACTATACCCCCTAGGGTTAACTACATTTGTCACATTCTTTATTGTTTTTTTATAAGTTTTGGTCTGTCCGACCCACCGTCCGACCCACCAACTAGGTCGGACCCTTCCAGTGATTCTCGGGCTTGAAAAAATATACTTGTCCGACCCATGTCCGACCCAACCATCTGGGTCGGACCATTCCAGAGATTTTATCGTCCTTTGAGCATACACGTCCGACCCATGTCCGACCCAAGCCCTCTGGGTCGGACCGTTCCAGAACTCTTTACTGGCGCCTAACGGAGGCTGTCCGACCCAAACTTGGTTCGGACGCCTGGGTCGGACGCCACCAGAATGTGCCCAACCATTGTCAAATCCTCTCCAAACTTCTCCTAAGGCCTCCAATTGTGTTCTAACATCATTTGGTACACTTACATCCTCATACAACATCCATGAAACTCCTTTTCTATTTCCTTAAACACTCACTCATTTCTTACCAAAATTTCTAACACTTATAATGTTTTCTCCTTAGTTTTCCAAGTGGTGTTTCATACCTATGATAACCACTATACCAATAATGTTTCCTCACCACTACTACATCATCTCCCAAGCATCTTTTCTTCCTAAACAACTCCTTGAACATCTCTACAAGCTTATAGATTCTCCATACAACAAACTACTTCTTCCTTTTTCATCAACATTGCTCAAGTCCTAAACACAATCTCACCATGATCTTGAAGTGTCCCAAAACATTCTTTTGCATTCTGAATCCTCTAGAACATTGCCTAAGCCCTTTTTACATCTTTAAACTCCTTAATGCATGTTTCTTCCACTAGTTAAACACTTAACCATTCTAAACATTTCCTAGCTTACCAAACTCATTTTAAACCCTTAGAACTTCTTGTTCATCACCTAAATTTTGGCATGAACTCTCCTAGAACATTACTAAACCAAAACACAGTGTTTTCACTATTAAACAACCAAGAACACTAAAGTCCATCAAACACATTCTTATACACAAAACTTCACACACTTAGCACTACATCACAATATAGTGCATAATTTAAATTGCTTGGCACTTTGGCCCTTAAATAACATGGCTCTTAGGCCCTTAAGATGCATAAATCTTAAACACTGAATTTCCACAATATATTTGCCTTTGACCTGCAAATACACTCAACAATACATATGCCTTTTACTAAGCCCTTGAGAGCATTCTTCTAAGTCATTTTCCCTTGGCTCCTTAGATCATTTTCATAAGCAATATAAGCTCATTTCTCCTAAGACTTTAAACCACATTAGGTTAGCATATTTACCTCTTTTCCTCACAAACTTCTTTCTTGTTTCCTTGACTAAATTGGCAAGGCTTTTAGTTGCTTGTCAACTTCTAAACATTATACAAATGATATAATGAGTATACAAGCTTTATGCTTCATCTCATTGTAAACCCTAGTTACATATATTATTTTAAAGCATTAAGATGATTGTTTTACCTTGGAATGGAAAGAGAGTTTGGATATGTCGCAAGAGAGGACTTCACCAAGCCCTTGGAAGATTCAAATGAAGCTAAAACAAGCAAGGTAAGGACACCATCAATGGTGATTTTCGGACAACACACAAACATGAAGGAAATGTTATTTTTCTTTGAGTTTCCTTACCTAAAAGCAAAGGATAACAACAATATGTGAAAAGATGAGCTCAAGCTCCTCCCATGGTGATTCCTCTTGGCACCAAAATGGAGCTCTTGGGATTTTGAGAAGATAGGAATGAAGAGCTTGATGATACTAAGAGAATGGTGGTCTTTGTTTTTTATTTGGCAAAGTAAGCTAGGAGTTACAAGAGGTTGAAGATGAAGAATGGTGGTGGCACTATTGTAAAACCGTGAATGAAGAACAAGAAGGTGGTAGAAGAGAGCTTGGAACCGTGGGAAATGAGGAGGGAAATGAGAGAATGAGATAAGTTGTAAGTTTTAGATATTTAAGTAGTAAAAGCAAATAGTACTTCTACTTTACTACTTTAGTTAGCTTATTTTTTGTTTAAGTGTGGTGAGTCACCACCATAGAAACCGGCCCCCTTAATGTCACTAAGGGCATTTTAGTCTTGTTTGGCTAATTTAATTACTTATACAAACATATGTTACAAACTAGCTTATTTTAGTTACTATTCACTAAAACAAGGCACATAGATGTGAAATTTTTGATTTCCCATTGATATAGACTTCCAAATGTGATACTATACAGTACATATGTTAATTAAAGAGTAATGATGGACATTTAGCCATTCAAAACTCATTTACAAGACAATATTTCAAAAATGTGCTTTAAGACTCCTTAAAGCACATTTTGTGTTTTAACTTGTTTTCAAGCTTGGTTTTCTTTGCTAATTGGTTTAATATGTTCATTAGTATATATATAAGGTCTTGGTAAGTTCATTAGGTCTTAACCAAGCTTATCCCAAGCTTAGAGCACATTTTGGCCTTTATTGACCTTAAAGCATATTTTGTGTTTTCTATGGTTTAAATTGCTTACTAATGTTTCTAAGACTCTTTTTAGTCTCACTACACCTTATTTTAGTGTTTAAACAACATAACTAGGTTTGGGGTATTTCAATATACCCCCCTTAAAAGAACTTTGTCCCCAAAGTTCATACTTCCTCATATCCTAAATATTAGAACACGGGAACACATATCAACAACACTTTCATAACAACATTAACAACATCTTTACATTACATCGGACACCAGGTCCAAACAACAAAACATCACAGCATCATTCAGACTCAGCGGTCTGTAACATAACAACATAACAATATGACAACACAACACAGACAATGTATCCAAGTACATGTCGTACACACATAACCGAAACGGCTCTACCCCCCTTAAATAGGGGTACGCCCCGTACCCTATACATACAAATGCTAAGAAGTAAACAATGACGGGTACTTCGCCTTCATCTTATCTTCCAGCTCCCAAGTGGTCTCCTCAACGTCCTGGTTAGACCAGAGCACCTTCACCAGTCTCACAGACTTATGGCGAGTGTCTCGAGTCTTAGTGTCCAGAATCCGTACTGGAGTCTCCACTGATCGCATGGTCGGCTCTAAAGTTAGCCTTTCAGGCTGAAGTACGTGAGACGGATGAGACATATATTTCTTCAACTGGGACACATGAAATACATCATGTACCTTGCCCAGCTCGGCGGGTAAATCAAGTCTGTAAGGTACCGGGTCGATCTGCTCCGTCACAACATATGGCCCCACATATTTCGGGCTCAACTTGCCTTTCTGGCCAAAACGAAACACTCCCTTCATGGGGGATACTCTCAAAAATACCTAATCGCCCACGGCGAACTCCAGGTCACGTCTGCGCACATCTGCGTACGACTTCTGTCTATCCTGAGCTGCCTTCATGTTAGCCCGGATCTGGCGAACATCTGCCTGAACTTGTTCCAGATACTCTGGTCTTATAATGATCGTCTCACTCGACTCATCCCAACATAATGGCATGCGGCATGGTCTACCGTACAAGGCCTGGAAGGGAGACATCTTGATCGAAGCATGGTAACTGTTGTTGTAGCTAAACTCGATCAGATGTAACTTGCCAATCCAGCTGGTCTGAAAGTTAAGTGCACATGCACGTAACATATCCTCAAGTGTCTGGATGGTGCGCTCACTCTGACCATCTGTCTGTGGGTGGAACGCTGTACTCAGCTTCAGCTCGGTACCAAGCGCTTCCCGTGTGGATTTCCAGTACCTGGAGAGGAATCTAGTATCCCTGTCAGACACGATAGTCTTCGGTACCCCATGGTGTTGAACAATCTCTCTATCAAAGAGCTCTGCTAGTCTTGCCACTTTCCAGGTGTCCTTCATCGGTATGAATCGAGCCACCTTGGTCAGTCGGTCAACAACAACCCAAATCATATTCAGACCTCCCCTTGTAGGCGGAAGCCCTACTATGAAGTCCATAGAAATATCATGGAACTTCCACTCAGGCACTGGCATTGGCTGTACCATACCACCAGGCCGCCGGTGCTCAAACTTGACCTTCTGACAAGTGAGACACCTCAATACATAATCATTTACATCCTTTTTCATTCCAGTCCACCAAAAATAACGTTTCATACCCTTATACATTTTTGAAGCTCCGGGGTGAATCGAAGTCGTAGAACAGTGGGATTCACTCAGTATGCGCTCCTTCAGGTCAGCGCTACTCCTCGGAATACACAGTCGGCCATAAAGCCTAATCAGGTCATCATCGTGGAGTTTGAAGTCGTACTTCTGACCCTCGAATGTGCCATCGATAAGCCTCTGTCTAATCTCCAACATATACTGATCCGTCATTTGAGCACTCCGCACCTCTTCAACCAAGCCAGTATGAGAGACTAGCGAATGGAGAGAGTGTGCTCGGTGACTCAGTGCGTCAGCTACCACATTTGCCTTACCCTCTTTGTACTGTAAATTGATGTCGTAGTCATTTAAAAATTCAACCCACCTTCTTTGTCTCATGTTCAACTCCTTCTGAGTGAACAAGTACTTTAAACTCTTGTGGTCAGAATAAATCGTCACACTTACCCCATACAAATGATGTCGCCATATCTTCAGTGCGAAGACAATGGCACCCAATTCTAAGTCGTGGGTAGGGTAGTTCTCTTCATGTTTCTTCAGCTATCGGGAGGCGTATGCTACGACCTTCCCGTGTTGCATCAACACACAACCCATACCTCTGCCTGATGCGTCACAATAGACCTCAAACCCATCTAGACCGTCTGGTAAAGTCAGGACTGGTGCAGATGTCAGAGCATCCTTGAGACTCTGAAAAGAACTCTCACAGTCGACTGTCCACTCGAATGGTGCATCCTTCTTCATCAAGGAAGTCATCGGCTTCGAGACACTGGAGAAGTCCTTCACAAACCTCCTATAATAACCCGCCAGACCGAGGAAGCTCCTGATATCGGTAACTGTCTTCGGCCTAGGCCAGGTGCGCACTGCATCTATCTTTGCCGGATCAACAGCGATCCTGGCTTCAGAAATCACATGGCCAAGAAAAGATACTTGGTTCAACCAAAACTCACACTTTGAAAATTTCGCATACAACTGGTTCTTTCTCAACATTTGCAACACACTTCTCAGGTGGCTTTCGTGATCACCTCTCGATTTCGAGTACACAAGTATATCGTCGATGAAGACTACCACTGACTTGTCCAACTGATCTTGGAACAAGCGGTTCATTAAGTCCATGAACTTCGCTGGTGCATTGGATAAACCAAACGGCATAACCATAAACTCATAATGTCCATACCTAGTTCTGAATGCTGTCTTCTCAATATCACTATCACGGATAGCAATCTGATGGTATCCAGATCGTAGATCTATCTTGGAGAATACTGATGCCCCTTTCAACTGATCAAAGAAGTCGTCGATGCGTGGTAAAGGGTAACGGTTCATCACCATAACTGCATTCAGCTCTCGATAGTCAATACACAGGCGGAGGCTACTGTCCTTCTTCTTCACGAAGAGGACCGGCGCTCCCCATGGTGAAACGCTAGGGCGGATAAACCCCTTGTCGAGTAGGTCTCTCAGCTGCTCCTTGAGCTCTGTCATCTCTGCTGGAGCCATTCGATAGGGCGCCTTCGCAATTGGTCCGGTGCTCGGAACCAAATCGATCTCAAACTCAACTTCCCGTCCTGGAGGCATGCCCGGCAGTTCCATAGGAAATACATCAGGAAACTCCGACACTACCGGCACATCAGGACTAAACTCTGGGTCTCTCTCTATGTCTTGGACATAGCAGAGGTATACATCACTCCCTCATCGTAGTTTACGACACATAGCCATGGCGGTGATGACCTGAGTCGAAGGCTCCCTGGGCCTCTGGCGGTAAGATATAGTAACCCCATATGGACTCTGAAGAAGCAGGCGATGCTCGGCACACAGGATTCTGCCCTTGTACCGCTCCAACCAGTTCATCCCGACAATCACATCAAAACCAAGTCCGTCGAACTCTATCAGGTCGATCGGAAACTCTTCACCTCTGATTCGCACAACAACATCTCGGTGGTAGCGGGTACACCTGATCCGCTCTTTCGACGGGAGAGTGACTAGGAAGTCTCGCATCTCATCACCGTTTAAACCCAACCTCTTCGCAAAGGATAGCGAAATAAATGTATGTGAGGCTCCGGAGTCTAACAAGATCGAAGCGTCCACGCCATTGACTGGAAAGGTACCGGTGAGGATTGTGCCGCTCTTGCCGGCTTCTGCCTCATGGCAGACACTCAGTGTACCTCCCGTTCCGAGAGCACAGCCTAATTCATTGGCAAACTAATAAGTATTTTGTAACAACACGGTTGATATACTTCAAACAACTCCACTTTATTCATTAACACACTCTTTTTACAACATTCATTGGCTTATACTGTCGCCATAACTAACACTTACAACATCCTTAACATACAATGGTTTATCACATCACATACTTATACAAGGCTTAAAACTGTCTGAAGGTCAAATTCAAACGTCCGGGTTTCATGTGTGTGGCATTGATTACTGCCGATGGTGCAGTATTCAATTTGATCTTCTTGATGCCATGGTATAGCATCCTTGACTGCCCACCCATGATTAACACATCTCCTGATTTCAACACTAGCTTCTTCGCGAGATCAGCACGCTTCTGCTCGCCGTATATAAATACTGCGGTATCACCAATGGACCAAGACACCACGGGTACTCCCTTACTTAGAGACTCGGGTGACTCGTCCTTATCTTGGTGTAACCCTAACCGTCCACCTTTCTGGTAGAAATTCACAATACATAGATCCGCCTTAACACTTGGAATTGAATCTGTTTAAACTTGCTGAGCAATTCCCACAGCGTGGTTAACGACCGTAAGGAATTCCTCAGGTATACTAGGTACAGTTGCTCCATCTTCAGCTCGCACTTCTTGATATGTCTTGGTGTATGGGTTCCAGGCCTTACCCATGCACATCATCTTCAATTTCATTCTTGATCCGCTTGGGTATTCGGGTGTGTAAAAACCTCCAGGTTTTGCTCCAAGTTCATTGCATCGTCTGATGATATGGATTTGTGCTTCCGGTGTCAGGTATCCATTTAAGAGTACCATACCTGATTGGATGACCTGACATTGCTCCATTGGAAAGTCGGTGATGTTGATGGTGGTTTCTTCAGGGTTTGGTGTGGGTGGGATTGGATAACATATATTGAAGGTTCCTAAGTTTTCAAATTACCTAATTAGGTGTTCTCACATTGTACTTTAACCGTTTACTTATATAGTTATTTACTTGGACTCACTAACACACACATGCATGAAATGCGGTATGCAATCACTTATTTCACTCAATAGTTTAGGCGGTACCTGGTCTAGAAGAGGGCCCTGGCGCCTCAGACCGGTCCACCACAAGCAGGGTGGCCTTGCTAGGTCCCGACCCCTTCCCCTTCTGGGAATCTGTGTGCCTCTGATCCGGGGGTGGCTGATTCGCCGTCTTCGGGCCATCGGTGGTCGCAGTGGCCTTACCCTTCCATTGCCCCTTGGGCCTGTAGTTTCTGTTCGGGTTCTGCCAGCACTCATGGTCGCGGTGCCCCATCTTTTTGCAGTATCGGCACTGCACATCATTACCCTTGCAGTCCTTGCCGGGGTGGTCTCCGTTACACCACTTACAATAGTAGTGGCGCTGTTATACCCAAAATTTTGACCCCCCTGGTTAGGGTCCACGAGGTCCTGGTGATGTGAGGGGCGTTTTAATCGAGTAGTGAGGGATTCCGGCTCGAGCGGCACATCCTATGGCATGAGGAGCAGCTTCGTCATTTTCAGGGGCGTTTTGGTAATCTTTAAAGGCTCCTGAGACCTCCTATAAGCTTTCTCTCTCCTCCAAAGGATGCCCAAATCAGCTTGAAATGATTTGATATTTTAACCCATGATAGAGGATGACATTCTAAGCATAATGGCGTTGGAATTTTGATTTTTCGAGTTTCCAATAATTTTCTAGCAATTTCTGACTGAATCTGACAAGAAATTCAATTTAAAAATATTCCAACATTTAAAAAAATCCGATTCCACTTCAGAAAATTCATAATTTCCATCCTTGACACGTGGTTAAAATTTCACAGCAAAATTCCATTGGGAAGTCACTTAACTAAAATATCAAAAAATCTTACTTTTACTAGATTCTCTTTATCTTTAAGAAAGTCTATATAAGGGGATATATTTTTGGATAAAATCGGAACCTCATATGCTCAAGAACCCTAGAGAATCAGAAAACACAGCCTCCTCACTCTCTCTCACGTTTTCCAACACCCGGCCACCCAAATCATACCGAAAATCCCCCGAAATCACCATCTAAACACGTTTTCCAACCCCCGAAGCATCAATAGTCATCAAAACCCCACAAAAACACCACCAAAACGTGAAGAACAGCAAGAACAACCAACAACCAGAAGCTTGGTTCGAAATCCTTTCGGGTCTGCCATCAACGAAGCACTCGATGAATCCCGGTGTGAAGAATCATCTTGAATTCGAAGGTAAAACAGGTTGCAACTCTACTTTTCTAATTCCCCACGACCTTATTAACTCTCTGTCAAATTTTGGGCTCAAACTAACCTTCGTACGCTTCTGTATCGCTGTTTGTTTAAGCTTCTGTCCAATAACTTGTTTACTAAGTTTCGTGCTTAATTCGAACTCAAATTGAAAACTTTAAATCACTAACGTCTTGTACATCTTTCAGGCTACACACCCATAAAATTTGAGTCAAAAACACCTTCGGGAACAGCCTTAACGCCGCCATCCGAGGGTGGTCCGCACCCACGGACGTCATGTCCGGGGTCCCGGACTCCTTGTCCGTAAGCCCGGACGCCCACGGACGGCGGCGAGTTTTTTAAATTTTAAAACATTAGGGCATCGAATGGCCATCGTTACATCCTAGTGGCGATTGATTATTTCAGCAAGTGGGTAGAGGCTAAATCTTTTGCCCAATTGGGAGCCAAGCAAACAGCACGGTTTATTGAAAGTGAGATTATCTGCAGATATGGTGTACCTTTCGAAATTGTTACAGACAATGGCGTTCAGTTCAAGGCTGAAACCGAGCAACTCATGAGGAAATATGGAATTCGACATCATCATTCCTCACCCTACCGCCCACAGGCAAACGGAGCCGTTGAGGCGGCAAATAAGACCATCAAGAGGATTCTAGCCAAGATGGTCGACACCTACCGGGACTGGTCATTCAAATTACCAATGGCTCTTTGGGGTTACAGGACATCAGTAAAGACAGCCACTGGGGTTACTCCCTATTCCCTGGTTTACGGGACTGAGGCAGTACTGCCCATTGAGATAAAGATAAAGGCCCTACGGGTCATGAGCGAGCTGCAAATACCCGAGTCTGAGTGGGAGGAGAAAAGGCTCGACAGTTTGGCTTTCTTGGATGAGAAAAGATTACGAGCCCTTGAATGTATCCAGGTCTACCAGAAGAATGGCGCCGAGTTTTCAACAGACGAGTCAAACAGCGGGGAATTCAAGAGGGTGATCTTGTGCTAAAGCAACTTAGGGCTGATCTACCAGATCCGAGGGGGAAATTCAGACCCAAATGGTCGGGGCCATACTTGGTGAGACAACTGTTCTCATATGGTGCACAAGTTTAGTTCTAGCAAGTACCGGAGAAGAACTCCCGGGATTAGTCAATTTGGATAAGCTCAAGAAGTTCTATGCATAAGCATATTTTCATTGCTAGGTTTGTCCTCATGACAATCATTGTCTCATTTTGTAACACTCTAGGAAACATTAATAAAAAAAGAGGTTCTTGTTCTTTGCTGTGCTTTCTTCTTTAGGCTGAGAGAATTAAACCATCGTCCGAAAAACCTAGCGCGAAATTCCTTTATGGGGTGTACCTTAGGCGTTAGAAACAGAGCTTTTGCTCTCATGTGCCTTGTACAGAACCACTTTCCCGTCCAGACATTCATCACCTCCATTGCAGCCACCACGTATATCACATCACTTTATTTTTGCTATTCCACCTGATACATAAAAACAAAACTGCTGCCACCAGGAAAACACAAAATATAAATCACTCAGCAATCACCCCATCACCACTCACCACCATTGTTCACCGCACATGCGGTCACCCTCCACAAAAACTTGGGCATTCTAAGGTTTGTCAAGGAAACCCCGCAACAATACTGGGGGCAATCTGAGTTAAGGAGCGATAATGTTTATTTCTTTAAATGCGTAAACAAGTCTCTGAGTGAACATTTCGCGAGAGTGCCTTGAGCGGTAAAACCAAGAGCGAAAGAGCGTGTCATTTTTACACGGCTCCAGAGAGGTCACATTCAAAGGTAAGGCAAGCGGCATGACTCCGATCGAAGGAGATATTTTGTGAATTTACGCTTAAACCTGTAAAAAGTAACAAAGAAAGGATACACAACTATTAGGGATGACGAAGCACCTAGGTACGGCACCACACAGCCAAAAGCCTATAAACCCAGGCATTAAACCCTAGGCACCCCCGCTGAGCTTTTCATATATGACCTCTTTCACAATATTGCAAGCTCCACAAATAAGCTAGCCAATGGTGAATAACCGACCCGGTGACCAAAGGAAGCAAGGAGCCCGACTTTTGAACAACAACTTCACAAGTCCAAAGAAGCAAAACTGCTACCAGCATGACGAAGCGATCCGCAAATGGTCCCAAAGTGACACAGGATCCAAATGAGCTAACATTAAAAACAGCTCTCGAAGTTCAAAACCGGGAAACACAAGAACCCCGAAGGAAAGGAAATTCAAAGAAAGGCGAACCTGAAAAGCCTCGAAGAAATCCAAAATCAGAAAAAAGAAAGAAGATGCAAGGAACAATCCAAAAGTTCCAAGCCCCAAGTTCACAAGCGAAGTCATCATGAAGTAGCCAAATGACTCCAAGGCAAAGAAGATAAGTCCGAGAGACGGTGCAAGTTGCAGCTTTGGTCACCCTTATAGCTCCACATATCCTAAACATTCCTCCATTGTCCTGTTGTCATTCATCACACCCCATAGCCACGTTAAAAGCTCAAAAGACTTCCGACTTAGTAGTTGTGTATCCAATCACGTGAAAGTAACAGGTTGAACGCGTAAATCGAACAAATGTCAAATTCAATGGTTGAGATGTCTTGACCCAAAAGGAGAGTACGAGCGCAAGCATCAAATACTTTGAGTGTAGGATAGAAAGCACCACTTCAGGATAAACCCTGACCTTGTGAGAGTGAGACTTGTTTTGTGCGATTAATCAAAGAAAATACTGGGGGCAATCGATCGTTCCGATCGATTGCCATAAAATCCTGAAAAACTCAGATTGCCTTAAGGAAAAATACTGGGGGCAATTGTTGGTCCCAACAATTGCAACAATGACACTGATTGAGTCCCAAAAATCCAAAATCCAAAGGATCAAACCCTCCTCATATCGCACAGGCCCGTCCTAAGCCCTACCTCCTCATCAAAAGTTCCACAGGCCCGTCCTAAGCCCTACCTCCACATCAAATTTCCTCAGGCCCGTCCTAAGCCCTACCTTCACACTCAAACATCCGCAGGCCCGTCTTGAGCCCCACCATCTCCAGGTTTGGCATAAACCCAAATCCTTCTACATTCTTTTGGGCCCATCATACACTTGATACATCTTCACCTAGAACCATCCTTAGGCTCGTCATAAGTCCTAGAACTACCCTTTAGGCTCGTCATAAGACCTAGTTGCATTCCCTTAGGCTCGTCATAAGACCTAGAACCTCCCTTTAGGCTCGTCATAAGACCTAGTTGCATTCCCTTAGGCTCGTCATAAGACCTAGAACCTCCCTTTAGGCTCGTCATAAGACCTAGTTGCATTCCCTTAGGCTCGTCATAAGACCTAGAACTACCCCTTAGGCTCGTCATAAGACCTAGATCCAACCTTTAGGCTCGTCATAAGACCTAGAACCTCCCTTTAGGCTCGTCATAAGACCTAGTTGCATTCCCTTAGGCTCGTAGTAAGACCTAGCATTACCTTTTAGCTTACCCACTCTCATTAAACACATTGCATTCATCTCATTCATATGGGCTCGTCATAAGACCTAGCTGCATTACCCAGGCGCGTCACAAGACCTGGCGACAGAAAGTTGGCGAGGTGATGGCAATAAATCCTCCTTTTGCGATGTCAACTTATTTTTGGGATCAACGAATGGTGGGCAAAGGCAATAAGTCCCCAGGGTTTTTACCAGGAGTTATCCCTACACACCGGCTTGGGGGCGATGGCAATAAGTCCACATTGGGTCCAGCCAGGAGCATCGGCACAGGTTTCGGTCCCCCAGAAGCATCCGAGCATCATCAGCATCATCAACACCATCGGCATTATCATCAGCATCAGCATCATTTGCATCATTAGCATTTCAGCATTCTTGCATTTGCATCCAGTTTTCACATTCTAGGTAGTCAACGCCTTAGAATAGCTTGACATCATTTTCATCACTTTAGGTGGTCAGCGCCTTAGAATAGCTCGACAACATATCATCATTTTAGGTAGTCAACGCCTTAGAATAGCTTGACATCATTTTCATCACTTTAGGTAGTCAGCGCCTTAGAATAGCTCGACAGCATATCATCATTTTAGGTAGTCAACGCCTTAGAATAGCTTGACATCGTATCATCCTTATAGGTAGTCGGCACCTTAGAATAGTCTGACATTACCTCATTATTACCCTTAGGTAGTCAGCGCCTTAGAATAGCTCGACAATGCCTTGTAGCTTAGGTAGTCAGCGCTTTAGAATAGCTCGACAATGCTTCGTAGCTTAGGTAGTCAGCGCCTCCGAATTGCTGGGCATCGTTAACCCGGTTTCACACAACGTGGAGGATTCTGTGGAGTCCAAAATTTTGGGGCACCACTCAAGCATCAACCAGACTTTTCACATTCGTTACAAAGTCCAGTGACGGGGGGCAATCTGTTATACCCAAAATTTTGACCCCCTGGTTAAGGTCTACGAGGTTGTGAGAGCCATCTCCATCAAACAGTAAGAGACTCCGGCCCGATCGGCGTGTTCCAGGGCCTGAGGAGCAGTTTCGTCATTGCCAAGGGCGTTTTCGTAATTTTTAAGGCTTCTGAGTTCTCCTATAGGTTTCTCTCTCCTCCAAAGGGTGCCCAAATCAGCTCGAAATGCTTTGATATTTTAACCCATGATAGAGGATGACATTTTAAACATAATGGCGTTGGAATTTTGATTTTTCGAATTTCCAATAATTTTCTAGCAATTTCTGACTGAATCTGACGAGAAATTCAATTTAAAAATGCTCCAGCATTTAAAAAATTCGTTTCCACCTCAGAAAATTCATTAATACCATTCTTGACATGTGGTTAAAATTTCATAGCAAAATTCCTTTGGATTACTTAGTTAAAATATCGAAAAATCTTATTTTACGAATTCTCTTATCTTTAAGGAAGTCTATATAAGATAGTTTTTGATAAATGAGAACCTGACATACTCAAGACCCTAGAGGAGAAAAGGCAGCCCCTCCTCTCTTCCCACGTTTTCCAACACCCGGCCCCCAATCATACCAAAATCCCCCGAAACCACTCTATCTAAACACGTTTTTCCGATCCCCAAAGCACAAATAATCATCAAACCCCACAGATAACACCACCAAACGTGAAGACAGCAAGAACAACCAACAACCAAAGCCTTGTTCGAAGTCCTTTCGGGTCTACCATCAACGGAGCACTCGACGAATCCCGGTGTGAAGAAACGCTGTGAATCCGAAGGTAAAACAGGTAGAAACTCGACTTCCCTAATTCTCCACGGTGTTATCTGTCTTGTCTCGAAATTTGAGCTCAAACTAACCTTCGTAGGCTTCTGTATTGCTGTTTATTTAAGCCTCTGTCAGATAACTTGTTTGCTAAGTTTCGTGCTTAATTCGAATTCAAATTGAAAACTTTCAATCACTAACGTCTTGTACATCTTTCAGGCTACACACCCATAACATTTGAGCTCAAAACACCCTCGGGAACCTTCTGAAAACCCCTGTCCGTGGGTGGTCCGTGACCTCGGATCTATGGTCCGGGACCTCGGACGCGTTGTCCGAGACCACGGACACCCACGGACGGCGGCGGGATTTTAAAAATTCAAAATTTAGGTTTTTCTAATGATGTCCGGGCCCACGGACAGCCTGTCCGTGGCCCCGGACTTTGCAAATTTTTGTTTTCCTTTAATTTCGACTTTTCTGCGCATTTAGGTTAACTGGGGTCCGTGGTTTCGTCCGTGGCCCCGGACTTTACAATTTTCTGTTTTCTGTTTAATTCGACTTTTATTTTCATATAGGTTAACTAGGGTCCGTGGTCTCGGACATTAGGTCCGTGGCCACGGACGGAAACAAAATTTGACCTAATTCTGCCTCCGAAACCCTAGTTTAGGTAATTTTAATTTCCACTTTAGTTTTCTGTCAAAAAATGCTAAAAAACACAAAAAACAGAAGCTCGCGCACTTAGGTTAAAACACTCGTAAAAGCCGTAAATAAACAAGTAGAGGAAAAACGACCTAGGAAGGGTAATGAAAGTAATTGAACCCTAATTAAGTCGAATATCAAGCCCCCGAACCCGAACTCTCCTTTCCTAATTTGATCTAGGTTAAAATTAGGTGGCGACTCATAATAGGTTCCAGTGAGCTAGCTTAGGTTTTAATAATTATTGTTATATGACATAGTTATTAATCTTAGGTTATAAGTGGACCTAAAACCCGTTAGATCCCAATCAAGTTAATCCACGTAGGATAGGGTTTAAAATCGAGGCTCACAGACTGGCGACTCTGCTGGGGATAAATTCTTAATTTTAATTTTAAGAAAGAGGGCTTAACTTGAAAAGTTGTTTATTTATGGCTTTGATTACTTTGTTGTTTACTTTCGTGCGCACTTTAAATTTTTGCACCCCTGCATCATATGAGAGCGAGGGTCCACCTAAGCTGATTTCATCCCGGGACCCGTTTGAGGGTCCCCTGTCAGGGACTCACACCTTTTAGGTGATGTGAATAAGCGGGGGAAAAAAGGAGGATGTCGTCTAACCACATCCCCTTAATACCTGGGCCTTAGCCCCAAGCGTTTTCCTGGCAGTGTCCTTACCTAGCCCATTGTTTGGTCAGTCAAAGACCCGGCCGCAGACGCACACCTTCAGGTGATGTGAAAAAGTGGGGAAGCCCAAAGAGAATAGTGTGCAAGCCCTATTCCTTTGAGGTGACCTGGGCCCATGCCCCAAGCACCTCTCCGGATCGATCCATACCCAGTTTGATTTAAACGCCAAGTGAGGACATGTTGAATTTGTGTGGGCCTTGTTTGCTTGTATGATCGACCCACTACCCAGCCTAGAGATTGATAGGAACTTCTCCTACATCAACCTAGCCCAACCCGAATTGGCGGCTCTGCTTGTTTGCGGCCTAGAGGTCCTGTTTGGTTTAATATGTGAGTCATTCGGGCTTCGGCCCAAAAGCTTAGACTTAGGTGATTTCTCTTCTGGCCCAATTTGAATTATCCATTAGTTCTAGGCCCAAAAAAAAAGAAATCCACCTGAACTTGAAATAACCCACAAGTTCTGAAATAAAATCTTTTTCTGCTTAGCAACCATCTTCTCTGGCCCAAAGAAAGTTAGGCCCATTTGTGATTTAGGGACCATTCCAGCCCATGTGCTTTACTCCAGGCCCAAACACATTCCGGCCCAAGGGCTTATTCTAGTCTAGGTAGACTTCTATTTCGGGCCCTGGTCCAAAACCCTAGATCTAGGTGTTATCTCTCAGGCCCAATCAAAGCCATCTGTTTACATTTCAGTCCAAATTCCAGTTCATAGTCTGAGAGATACTCCAGCCCAAACACCTCATTCTCTAGGTATCCTGGCCCACTCGCTTTCAGCCTAAGTCTGTTTTGATCTATCTCGTGAAGCGTCATTCTCACCTTAGTATCTTTCAGCCCACTTCCTTTTGTTAGCTAATAATGGACACCTTGAACACAGGTAGACTCAAGTCCTAAGTGCGGTCCAATCGACATGGAAGCCCAGCTCGCAATTTTGGAACAAAAGCACATGGCCACCATTGAAGCCATGGAGCAGAGGCATAGTGCTGCCATGGACGCCGTGGAATCTAACTACGTTGCTGTTATCGAAGAGTTGAAAGCAAAGGCGCTTTCCCTCGAGTCCGAACGTCAAGCTCGGGATGAGTTAGTGGACGGGCTTCTCAACACCCTTTATGATTGCATTGAAGTTGGCTCCATTAGGGTCCGAGGATCGGAGGAGAATGTCAAAGAAATTGCTACAGAACTTAGGAAAGTGATCAGACAACCAGGAGCAACAGCTTGCATCCAAAGTTGCACCCGGAAAAGGTCTAGGCAGCATGAGGCGAATGCCGGTCAAAGAGAACCAGGTTGGATCATTGGAGCAGTAGGGCCACCCCGACAGAGCTCCCGTCGGAGAGAATTTTCAGACATTGGCCAACCATTAAGCCAGACATTTGCAATGCTCCAGGAACGAAACATGCTACAGCCTCTCACTCCCCGACCTGGGGACCCTCAAAAAGGAAGGAATCTAAGTCAGTTCTGTTGGTACCACCAATTACCCGGCCATGATACCAATGATTGCAAGGCTTTGAGACACGCAATCCAAGATCTCATCGATCAAGGGCATCAATTTCAAGGACATGGAAGTGTAGGCAGGGCATCCATGCCCGAGTCTTATTAGAGTTTGTAGTCTTTAAGTACTGTTTTGCTTTTCAATTAGGTAGATTTCCTTTTATTAGTCACCTTTTGGCTTTTGTAGTAGTTGGTCCCCTTTACTATTCTTGGTGGCTCTCCCGAGTTGTAGTTTCCAACGTTATTTTTACATTGAATAATACATGGTTCCATTTTCACAATTTCCATGCAAAGCATTTTCCGTTCATTTCAAAAAACAAAAAAAAACCTCATCGCTCGTCCATACTCACTACAGCTCCTCGTACAAAAACCACCCCTCATATACATCCCATGCGTCTCACCAATCCGTTTTCTCAACATTTCACCAAATACACAAAGCCAAAATTTGTTGCTGCAAGATCACCCATCACCTCTTCACAAGAGTACCCCACCATTGTTCACCACCACACATGCAATCACCCTCCACAAAATAGCTTGGGCATTCTAAGGTTTATTAAGTACACCCCACAACAATACTGGGGGCAATCTGAGTTAAGGAACGATAATGTTTAAATGTGCAAACAAGTCTCTGAGTGAACGTCTCGCGAGAGTGCCTTGAGCGGTAAAACCAAGAGCGAAAGAGCGTGTCATTTTTACACGACTCCAGGGAGGCACATTCAAAGGTGAGGTAAACGGCATGACTCCGACCGAAGGAGATAATTTGTAAATTTACGCTTAAACCTGTGAAAAGTAACAATGAACAGATACACAACTATTAGGGATGACGAAGCACCTAGGTACAGCACCACACAGCCAAAAAGCTTGTGAACCCTGACATTACACCCTAGGCACCCCCGCTGAGCTTTTCATATATGACCTCTTTTACAACACTACAAGCTCCACAAATAAGCCAGCCAGTGATGAACAACCGACCCGGTGACCAAAGGAAGCAAGGAGCCCGACTGCCGAACAACAACTTCACAAGTCCAAAGAAGCAAAACTGCTACCAGCATGACGAAACGATCCGCAAATGGTCCCAAAGTGACACAGGATCCAAATGAGCTAACATCAAAAATAGCTCTCAAAGTTCAAAGCCGGGAAACACAAGAACCCCGAAGGAAAGGAAAATTCAAAGAAGGGCAAACCTGAAAAGCCTCGAAGAAATCCAAAATCGGAAAGAAGATAGAAGGTGCAAGGAACAACCTAAAAGTCCCAAGTTCCAAACTCACATGCGAAATCATCACAAAGTAGCCAAACGACTTCAAGGCAAAGAAGACAAGTCCGAGAGACGGTGCAAGTTGCAGCTTTGGTCACCCTTATAGCTCCACATATCCTAAACATTCCTCCATTGTCCTGTTATCATTCATCACAGCCCATAGCCACGATACAAGCTTAAAAGACTTCCGACCTAGTAGTTGTGTATTCAATCACGTGAAAGTAACAGGTTGAACACGTAAATCTAACAAATGTCAAATTCAATGGCCGAGATGTTTTGTCCAAAAGGAGAGTATGAGTGCAAGCATTGAACACTTTGAGTGTAGGATAGAAAGTACAATCAAGATAAACCTGACCTTGTGAGAATGAGACTTGTTATGCGCCATTAGTCAAAGAAAATACTGGGGGCAATCGATCGAACGATCGATTGCCAAAAATCCTAAAGAACTCAGATTGTCCTAAGGAAAAATACTGGGGGCAATTGTTGGTTCCAACAATTGCCATGACAACACCAATTGAAACCTAAAGCTTGAGCACCACCATCCCATCACAGGCATAAGCCCTTGCGTCCACATCAAATTTCCTCAGGCCCGTCCTAAGCCCTACCTCCACATTCAAACACCGCAGGCCCGTCCTAAGCCCTACCTCCACATTCAAACACCTCAGACCCGTCCTAAGCCCTACCTCCACATCAAATTTCCTCAGGCCCGTCCTAAGCCCTACCTCCACATTCAAACACCTCAGACCCGTCCTAAGCCCTACCTCCACATCAAATTTCCTCAGGCCCGTCCTAAGCCCTACCTTCACATTCAAACACCCACAGGCCCGTCTTGAGCCTTAATCCTTTTGCATTCTTTTGGACCCATCATACACTTGACTCACTTTCACTTAGATCCATCTATAGGCTCGTCATAAGACCTAGATCCGTCCTTTAGGCTCGTCATAAGACCTAGATCCGTCCCTTAGGCTCGTCATAAGACCTAGATCCATCCTTAGGCTCGTAGTAAGACCTAGTTCCAACCCTTAGGCTCGTCATAAGACCTAGATCCATCCTTAGGCTCGTAGTAAGACCTAGTTCCAACCCTTAGGCTCGTCATAAGACCTAGAACCATTTGTAGGCTCGCCATAAGACCTAGAACCATTTTTAGGCTCGCCATAAGACCTAGTCACATTCCCTTAGGCTCGTAGTAAGACCTAGTTCCAACCCTTAGGCTCGTCATAAGACCTAGAACCATTTGTAGGCTCGCCATAAGACCTAGAACCATTCTTAGGCTCGCCATAAGACCTAGTCACATTCCCTTAGGCTCGTAGTAAGACCTAGTTGCATCCTTTAGGCTCGTCATAAGACCTAGAACCATTTTTAGGCTCGTCATAAGACCTAGAACCATTTTTAGGCTCGTCATAAGACCTAGAACTATTTTTAGGCTCGCCATAAGACCTAGCTGCATTCCCTTAGGCTCGTAGTAAGACCTAGTGTTACCCTTTAGCTTACCCACTCTTATCAAACACATTGCATTCATCTCATTCATATAGGCTCGTCGTAAGACCTAGTTGCATTATCCAGGCGCGTCACAAGACCTGGCGACAGAAAAGTTGGCGAGGTGATGGCAATAAATCCTCCTTTTGCGATGTCAACTTATTTTCGGGATCAACGAATGGTGGGCGAAGGCAATAAGTCCCCAGGGTTTTTACCAGGAGTTATCCCTGCACACCGGCTTGGGGGGCGATGGCAATAAGTCCACATTGGGTCCAGCCAGGAGCATTGGCACGGGTTTCGGTCCCCAGAAGCATCCGAGCATCATCATCAGCATCATCAACATCATCAGCATCATCAACATTATCAGCATCATTAGCATCATCAACATCTCAGCATTCTTGCATTTGCATACCACCTAGTTATCACACTTTAGGTTGTCAACGCCTTAGAATCGCTTGACACTATCTCATTTTCACACTTTAGGTTGTCAACGCCTTAGAATCGCTTGACATTATCTCATTTTCACACTTTAGGTTGTCAACGCCTTAGAATCGCTTGACACTATCTCATTTCCACGCTTTAGGTTGTCAACGCCTTAGAATCGCTTGACATTATTTCCACATTTTAGGTTGTCAACGCCTTAGAATCGCTTGACACTGCCTCATTTCACTTTACTCGTAGGTTGTCAACACCTTAGAATAGCTTGACATCATCTCATTTGTCATAGGCAGTCAACACGTTAGAATAGTTTGACATCATATCATCATTATAGGTAGTCAACGCCTTAGAATTGCTTGACATTACTTCATTTTATAGGTAGTCAGCACCTTAGAATAGCTCGACACAACTTATCAGTTTTCGGTAACATGCAGGTTCTTGGGAACATTTTAAATTTTGGGGTATCACTCAAGCATCAACTAGCCTTCTCACTTTCGTTACAAAGTCTAGTTGACGGGGGGCAATCTGTTATACCCAAAATTTTGACCCCCCTGGTTAGGGTCCACGAGGTCCTGGTGATGTGAGGGGCGTTTTAATCGAGTAGTGAGGGATTCCGGCTCGAGTGGCACATCCTATGGCATGAGGAGCAGCTTCGTCATTTTCAGGGGCGTTTTGGTAATCTTTAAAGGCTCCTGAGACCTCCTATAAGCTTTCTCTCTCCTCCAAAGGATGCCCAAATCAGCTTGAAATGATTTGATATTTTAACCCATGATAGAGGATGACATTCTAAGCATAATGGCGTTGGAATTTTGATTTTTCGAGTTTCCAATAATTTTCTAGCAATTTCTGACTGAATCTGACAAGAAATTCAATTTAAAAATATTCCAACATTTAAAAAAATCCGATTCCACTTCAGAAAATTCATAATTTCCATCCTTGACACGTGGTTAAAATTTCACAGCAAAATTCCATTGGGAAGTCACTTAACTAAAATATCAAAAAATCTTACTTTTACTAGATTCTCTTTATCTTTAAGAAAGTCTATATAAGGGGATATATTTTTGGATAAAATCGGAACCTCATATGCTCAAGAACCCTAGAGAATCAGAAAACACAGCCTCCTCACTCTCTCTCACGTTTTCCAACACGCGGCCACCCAAATCATACCGAAAATCCCCCGAAATCACCATCTAAACACGTTTTCCAACCCCCGAAGCATCAATAGTCATCAAAACCCCACAAAAACACCACCAAAACGTGAAGAACAGCAAGAACAACCAACAACCAGAAGCTTGGTTCGAAATCCTTTCGGGTCTGCCATCAACGAAGCACTCGACGAATCCCGGTGTGAAGAATCATCTTGAATTCGAAGGTAAAACAGGTTGCAACTCTACTTTTCTAATTCCCCACGACCTTATTAACTCTCTGTCAAATTTTGGGCTCAAACTAACCTTCGTACGCTTCTGTATCGCTGTTTGTTTAAGCTTCTGTCCAATAACTTGTTTACTAAGTTTCGTGCTTAATTCGAACTCAAATTGAAAACTTTAAATCACTAACGTCTTGTACATCTTTCAGGCTACACACCCAAAATTTGAGTCAAAAACACCTTCGGGAACAGCCTTAACGCCGCCGTCCGAGGGTGGTCCGCACCCACGGACGTCATGTCCGGGGTCCCGGACTCCTTGTCCGTAAGCCCGGACGCCCACGGACGGCGGCGAGTTTTTTAAATTTTAAAACATTAGGTTTTTCTAATAATGTCCGGGCCCACGGACGGCCTGTCTGTGGCCCCGGACTTTACAATTTTTTGTTTTCTGTTTAATTCGACTTTTATTTTCATATAGGTTAACTAGGGTCCGTGGTCTCGGACATTAGGTCCGTGGCCACGGACGGAAACAAAATTTGACCTAATTCTACCTCCGAAACCCTAGTTTAGGTAATTTTAATTTCCACTTTAGTTTTCTGTCAAAAAATGCTAAAAAACACAAAAAAACAGAAGCTCGCGCACTTAGGTTAAAACACCTCGTAATAGGCCGTAAATAAACTAAGTAGAGGAAAAACGACCTAGGAAGGGTAATGAAAGTAATTGAACCCTAAATAAGTCGAATATCAAGCCCCCGAACCCGAACTCTCCTTTCCTAATTTGATCTAGGTTAAAATTAGGTGGCGACTCATAATAGGTTCCAGTGAGCTAGCTTAGGTTTTAATAATTTTTGTTATATGACATAGTTATTAATCTTAGGTTATAAGTGGACCTGAAACCCGGTTAGATCCTAATCAACTTTAACCAACATAGGATAGGGTTTAAAATCGAGGCTCACAGGCGCTCCGGTCCAGAGCCCGTGCTAGCTGCTAACACATCACACACTCAGTACATACTTCACAGGTTAATAACACACACTAGGATTCGGTATTGGAATTTATTAATTACCCTTGGGTGGGTAGGAGCGTAAGGGCTTGGCTGCATACGCATAAGTGAGCTGCAGAGGCTCCTCAGCAGTGGTGGTCTGGGTCTGGCCCTTGCCACCCTGTTGCTGTCCTTTCTGGGACTGGGGGTATGGCTTCTTCTTCTTTCCTCCCCCTTGCCCTTGCGTGCCTTGGCCCTCGCTCATGGCCTTGCGCTTGAGCGCACTCTCCTCGTCCCTCAGACGGACGGTGATCTCCACAATTGCAGCGGCATGGTAGCACTCCTATATTTAGGGTGTTAGTTATACCCCGCTAAACAAACTCACATCACATTAACATACTATACATACTCATTCACTTATACTGTAGTTCATTACCTGCAAGGTGGTATACCCGCTCGGCCCCATGCCGTAGCGTAAACGGTAACTCAACCCGTTGTAGAAACGGTTCACTAAAATCCGGTCTGAGTAGCCCAGATCCGGCAGCAGATGGATGAGTCCAATAAAAGGGGTGTAGTACTCATCAACTGTCATCTTGTCTCCCTGTCTCAAACTGTCAAGCTCTAGGCGCTTCGCCTCCTGAACGTGTATAGGGTAGTACTTGGCTCGCAGCAGGGCCGTGTACTCCCTCCACTGGAAGGTAGGATCACCCACTCTTCCCTCCCTTACCAGCTTCCACCATGTCTGAGCTGATCCCTTCAGATAGTAAGCGGCTAGTCGGACCTTGGCACCAGCAGGAACGTCCAAGGTCTCGAAAGTGGTCTCCATCTCGGAGATGTACGCCTCCAGCTTACTAGGGTCGGTCTCCCCACTGAATGACGGTGGTCTCAAATCCGCCAACGCCTTTACCCAGTTGGTCTCGCACGGCTGTGGTTGCGGTTGTGGCCCTTGTTTACCCTCACCGCCTTGCTGCTGCATCGCAGCTAATAACTATGGGACCATCTGGGCTACGGCGGCCGTAACAGCGTCGGCCATGACCTGCGTCGTAGGGTTCTCCCCCTGGTTCCCAGTATCACCAATACCGCGCCCACGGCCTCGACCTCGTGGTCTACCTGACATCTGAATTCACATGAACATTTATTAGCACTGTGCTTGCACACTTATCGGTCCAACGGTTGTAACATTTTCCCGACAAATAGGTATCTCCACACTTAGTTGGTGGTTAACCTTTCCACAACTGTTCACTTAAGTAACTATGGTTAGATTTCTCCTAACTCGGTATATACCTAAGCTCGGTATTCTTGCCATCTAGCGATCCGATTTCACTTTCGCTCTGATACCATTTTTTTTTCAACACCCCTACTCACACGCTTACTATTAACTGGAGTCACAGCTGAAAATAAACAACTAAACGATTGGTGCTACAACGTCGTCAACCACCCAACGTGGTTAACAGGCTGAATAATACAAGTGTATCGGTCTATGATCAGCCTCCCAGCATAGAACTAATAAACCATATATACACAAACACAATACCGAGTATTTACTAACATCCTTCACTGTAAACCATCACTTAAACTGTTCACAACCAAAATATATCGCCA
This sequence comes from Limonium bicolor, assembly GCA_023374045.1. Taxonomy (NCBI): domain Eukaryota; kingdom Viridiplantae; phylum Streptophyta; class Magnoliopsida; order Caryophyllales; family Plumbaginaceae; genus Limonium; species Limonium bicolor. The sequence continues at coordinate 528,243,271 of CM041776.1, forward strand.
CGGGAGCACGGTGCATCCCGGGCGGCGCAACATCCAAAATAATCAAAAGTAATCCTGCATCCTATAATCTAGAGCCATTCTGCTTCTTCTTCGATCCTCATCCTGCAGTAACGAAATATGGAGCCCCCGGGGGGTCAGCAACCCTTGGCGGGTATGGTTAAACGCGCAGCACCATCGGCTACCGGATACGTGCACTAATTGTCATGATGACATGGCATTCTTTTAAAACATACAACATATACATATATCACAACATGAGTATTGTACACACACATCACACATACATACAATAACAATCCTTTTAGGAAATGAACCAACACATTAGTTCCCATGGAGAGCCTAAGAATGTTTCCATGCTCATCTAAGCTCGTTACCATAACTCGTTACCGTCCTGTTAGATTGGACTAATACTTAACACAAGTGCCCGGGATATAGTCACCCAAGCACAACCGAAACAACACATAGTATGCCCCCTGTGGCCCACGTGAGTCAGTAAAATAGCCTTGGTTAAGCTAAAGGGAAGGTTGGAAACCAATTGGAGAACAACCATAACTACAGAGCGAATCGAACCGGTTATGACATCGACTCCCATCTCACAACCGTGGCCGGAACAGACCGTACTCCTCACTCCCCGTTACACTTGTTAGAAGTTCACATTGAATCAATAAACAATCACTAGTACAAAAAGGGCCTATTTCTGCGGTTGTAAAAGTTCTATTTCGGCGGTTTTAGAACCGCCGAAATGGAGACCGCCGAATAGGGATTAGACCCTATCTCGTGGTTGTACAACCCCCAAGATAGAACACCTATGGTGGCGGTTCCTAGCTAACAAACCGCCGCCATAGGTGGTTGTTTTTTTTTAAAAAAACACACCTATGGCGGCGTTGTTAGCTAGAACCGCCGCCATAAAGTGGTTTTCAAAAAAAAACACACCTAGCGGCGGCGTTCCTAGCTAACAACCACCGCCATGGGTATTTTTTAAAAAAATAAAAAAATTAGCTGCAAACGTTTTCTTTCTCGGAGCGAGATGGAACAGTTTTGGCATCTCTCTGTGAGGCGCAAACGCAAGAGAAGAACATGGCCTGAGCATGTAAGCTTCTTGTTCGCCTTGCAAATCACCGTGAGTGTAAAGAGATTGTAGTGGCGCAGACACTAGAAGAGAATAAAGAGAACAAACACAAAAGAAGAGAATAAATAGGCGCAATCATGTAATGTTTCTTGTTCTCCTCCAAAAAGAAAAATATAAGTTTGAGTATATTATTACCACTCCAGAATGAACTACTTCAGCCCCGTCTTCATCTAGTGAGTGAGATGCGCGGTTTCAGTGATTGTCACTACATAGGCGTAGACCAAGAGAGAAGAGAGATGCGTAGACAAACAAGAGAATGAAAGGCGCAGAGCATGTATGTAGCTTGTTCTCCAATGAAAAACGATAATTCGAGTATATTACCGGTTCTAGAATGAACTACTTCAACCCCGTTTTCATCTGGTGAGCGAGATGCAGAGAGCCGTTTATCAAGTACTTCGCCAGTTAGAGTTGCAAAATTACCGTGAGAGGAGATAGATGAAGAGCAGTTACGATATATATAATGAAATAAAGTCCTATTTTGGGCGGTTGTTCTAGGAAACCGCCGAATAGACTGAAATTTTCCCGCTTTGTCCGAATTTTTTGAAAAAAAAAACGGGAAAACAGGCTTCCGAAAATTTTATTCTAAAAAAAGCACCTATTTTCGGCGGTTCCCCTAGCTAGGAACCGCCGAATAGGCTGAAATTTCCCGCGTCCCGAATTTTGTGAAAAAAAAAAAAAAAAAAAACCGGGAAAACCAGGCTTCCGAAATTTTATGTCTAAAAAAAAGACACCTATTTCGGCGGTTCCTAGCCAGGAACCGTCGAAATTGGGCTGAAATTTTCCAGCTGTCGTGGAGTTCCGAGTTTTTTGAAAAAAAAAAAAAAAACCCGGGAAATATATTAGGCTTCCAAAAAATTTTAGTTTAAAAAACAAGGGCAGAGCCTATTTTCGGCGGTTCCTCCTGGCTAGGAACCGCCGAAATAGGCTGAAATTTTCCCGCCGACCGAATTTTTTGAAAAAAAACGGGAAAATAGGCTTCCAAAAATTTTATGTCTAAAAAAAGGCACCTATTTCAACGGTTGTTGTTACAACCACCGAAATAGGGGCGCCGAAATAGGCGTTTTTTGTACTAGTGAATTCACAAACAATTGGTCAAGTCTTGTTAGACACACACAAGGGAAGAGAGAGTCATACTAAACAATACAATAATATTTAACAACTGTAAACTCATTACATGACTTAAGTCTTACAAGGTCATAAACACACAGAAAAACAAACAACACACAAGCCGGTGTAAACCGGTAGGCAACAGACTACAAGAAAACCATACCTTGGTCCTTGCTTCGATTTGTTTCCACCGTAGGTCACCCCTATACATGATTAATAATGTCGGTTAATTAATTTACTTAACCTCAAATTTACTAAATGTTTAACAAGATTATATGACATGTTTTAATGCCCCAACTTATCTTTGATTACCTACACTATACCCCCCAGGGTTAACTACATTTGCCACATTCTTTATTTTTTTTTTATAAGTTTTGGTCTGTCCGACCCACCGTCTGACCCACCAACTGGGTCGGACCCTTCCAGTGATTCTCGGGTTTGAAAAAAATATACTTGTCCGACCCATGTCTGACCCAACCATCTGGGTCGGACCATTCCAGAGATTTTATCGTCCTTTGAACATACACGTCCGACCCATGTCCGACCCAAGCACTCTCGGTCGGACCGTTCCAGAACTCTTTACTGGCGCCTAACGGAGGCTGTCCGACCCAAACTTGGTTCGGACGCCTGGGTCGGACGCCACCAGAATGTGCCCAAACATTGTCAAATCCTCTCCAAACTTCTCCTAAGGCCTCCAATTGTGTTCTAACATCATTTGGTACACTTACATCCTCATACAACATCCATCAAACTCCTTTTCTATTTCCTTAAACACTCAGTCATTTCTTACCAAAATTCCTAACACTTATAATGTTTTCTCCTTAGTTTTCCAAGTGGTGTTTCATACCTATGATAACCACTATACCAATAATGTTTCCTCACCACTACTACATCATCTCCCAAGCATCTTTTCTTCCTAAACAACTCCTTGAACATCTCTACAAGCTTATAGATTCTCCATACAACAAACTACTTCTTCCTTTTTCATCAACATTGCTCAAGTCCTAAACACAATCTCACCATGATCTTGAAGTGTCCCAAAACATTCTTTTGCATTCTAAATCCTCTAGAACATTGCCTAAGCCCTTTTTACATCTTTAAACACCTTAATGCATTTTTCTTCCACTAGTTAAACACTTAACCATTCTAAACATTTCCTAGCTTACCAAACTCATTTTAAACCCTTAGAACTTCTTGTTCATCACCTAAATTTTGGCATGAACTCTCCTAGAACATTACTAAACCAAAACACAGTGTTTTCACCATTAAACAACCAAGAACACTAAAGTCCATCAGACACATTCTTATACACAAAACTTCACACACTTAGCACTACATCACAATATAGTGCATAATTTAAATTGCTTGGCACTTAGGTCCTTAAATAACATGGCTCTTAGGCCCTTAAGATGCATAAATCTTAAACACTGAATTTCCACAATATATTTGCCTTTGACCTGCAAATACACTCAACAATACATATGCCTTTTACTAATCCATTGAGAGCATTCTTCTAAGTCATTTTCCTTTGGCTCCTTAGATCATTTTCATAAGCAATATAAGCTCATTTCTCCTAAGACTTTAAACCACATTAGGTTAGCATATTTAGCTCTTTTCCTCACAAACTTCTTTCTTGTTTCCTTGACTAAATTGACAAGGCATTTAGTTGCTTGTCAACTTCTAAACATTGTACAAATGATATAATGAGTATACAAGCTTTATGCTTCATCTCATTGTAAGCCCTAGTTACATATATTATTTTAAAGCATTAAGATGATTGTTTTACCTTGGAATGGAAAGAGAGTTTGGATATGTAGCAAGAGAGGACTCCACCAAGCCCTTGGAACATTCAAATGAAGCTAAAACAAGCAAGGTAAGGACACCATCAATGGTGATTTTCGGACAACACACAAACATGAAGGAAATGTTATTTTTCTTTGAGTTTCCTTACCTAGAAGCAAAGGAGAACAACAATATGTGAAAAGATGAGCTCAAGCTCATCCCATGGTGATTCCTCTTGGCACCGAAATGGAGCTCTTGGGATTTTGAGAAGATAGGAATGAAGAGCTTGATGAGACTAAGAGAATGGTGGTCTTTGTTTTTGATTTGGAAAAATGAGCTAGGAGTTACAAGAGGTTGAAGATGAAGAATGGTGGTGGCACTATTGCAAAACCGTGAATGACGAACAAGAAGGAGGTAGAAGAGAGCTTGGAACTGTGGGAAATGAGGAGGGAAATGAGAGAATGAGATAAGTTGTAAGTTTTAGATATTTAAGTAGTAAAAGTAAATAGTACTTCTACTTTACTACTTTAGTTAGCTTATTTTTTGTTTAAGTATGGTGAGTCACCACCATAGAAACCGGCCCCCTTAATGTCACTAAGGGCATTTTAGTCTTTGTTGGCCAATTTAATTACTTATACAAACATATGTTACAAACTAGCTTATTTTAGTTACTATTCACTAAAACAAGGCACATAGATGTGAAATTTTTGATTTCCCATTGATATAGACTTCCAAATGTGATACTATATAGTACACATGTTAATTAAAGAGTAATGATGGACATTTAGCCATTCAAAACTCATTTACAAGACAATTTTTCAAAAATGTGCTTTAAGACTCCTTAAAGCACATTTTGTGTTTTAACTTGTTTTCAAGCTTGGTTTTCTTTGCTAATTGGTTTTCTTAACCAAGCTTATCCCAAGCTTAGAGCACATTTTGGCCTTTATTGGCCTTAAAGCATATTTTGTGTTTTCTATGGTTTAAATTGATTACTAATGTTTCTAAGACTCTTTTTAGTCTCACTATACCTTATTTTACTGTTTAAACAACATAACTAGGTTTGGGGTATTTCACCGGTAGGACACAGGTTGCAAGAAAACCATACCTTGGTCCTTGCTGCGTACGAGTCCCGCTAAACGTAGCTCCTAGACATGATTGACAATGTCGGTTAATTACTTATTAAGTTCCGGTTTACTAAACACTTTACACGATTGAATGACACGTTTTCTTTTGTTTAAACTCACACTTGGTTGTCATCATTATACCCACTAGGGTTTACTACTTAAGCCACACTTTGTTTGTTTTTTTTTACATGTTTTGGGACGTCCGACCCACCGTCCGACCCACAAACTGGGTCGGACCGTTCCAGAAACTTTTTCCGACTTTCAAATCCACCTGTCCGACCCATGTCTGACCCAAGACCTCTGGGTCGGACCATTCTAGAAACATCAACGGGTGAATTAACTGGGGCTGTCCGACCCACCCTGGGTCGGACCACTGGGTCAGACAACATCAGAACTTGTCCAAAACTTGTCAAACTTTCTCCAAACTTCTCCTCAAGCCTCCTAATGTGTTCTAACATCATTTGGCACATTTAACCCTTCATACAACAACCATAAAACTCATTTTATAACTCCATAAACACTTACAATATTTCTTACCAAAATTCCTAACACTTATAATGTTTTCTCTTTAGTTCCTCTAAGTGGTGTTTCATAATTATGATAACCACTACGCCAAAAATGTTTCCTTACCATCATAACATCATCTCTCAAGCATTTTTTCTTACTAACTAAATCTCCTTTTTCACATCTTACCTAAACATCATTCCCTCCTTGTACATCAACATTCCTAAACCTTAAACAAACTTCTCCAAGACTTTAATACATCCTCAAAAACACTCATTGAATTCCTAGAACTTCCAAGATAATACCTAAATCCTTGTATCACTCTAAATCACCTTAATACATGCTTTCTTCCCTAGTAAAGAATTTATTCATTCCTAACATTCCCTAGTTCACTAAAACTCATTTAAGCACTTAAAACTTCTTGTACATTATCCAAATTTTGCCATGGGTTCTCCTAGCACATTGCTATACCAAAGCACATAGCTTTCACCATTAGACATTCAAGAACACCTAAAATCCATCAAGAGTATTCTCACACACAACACTTAGGTTTTCACCCTTTCACAACCAAAAACACTTAATCACTTAATACACATTCCTTACACACAAACATATTGTTTTTCCTTCTTTAACCATCCAAGACACTCATCTTCACAAAGAATGTTCTTTACACACATCTAAATCCTTAAACTACACTACATCACAATATAGTGCATAAACTTAAATTGCTTGACACTTAGGTCCTTAAATAACATGGCTCATAGGCCCTTAAATACATTAAACTTAAACACTGAATTTCCCACATATATATTACCTTTAACCTGCAATTACATACAACAACACATATGCCCTTTAATAGTTTCCTGAGAGCATTTACTAGGTCATTCACCATTGGCTCCTTATGTATTTTATTAGCAAATCAAGCTCATTTTTCCTAAGGCATTTAAACTACATTGAGATAGTTTGTTTACCTCTTTTCCTCTCAAACTTCTTCCTTGTTTCCTTGGACTGAAAATCAGCAAGGAGTTTGATCACTTGTCAACTTTCTAATCAATATACACATAAGGGTAATGAGCATTAAGTTTCATACTTAAACTCACATATAACCCTAATTTACATAAGTGTTCTGAACACTTAAATAGAAGTTTACCTTAGAATTTGAAAGAGAACTTGAATATGTAACAAAGAGAGGTTTCCACCAAGCCCTTGAATGATTGGAATGAAGCTAAAACAAAGCAAAAGAAAACACCATGAAGAAGGTGATTTCGGTCACTTATGAAAACAAAAGGAAATGAAGTTTTTCTTTGACTTTCCTTACCTTGAAGCAAAGGAGAATAACAAGGCATGAAAAGGTAAGCTCAAGCTCCTTCAACGGAGAATCTTCATGGCACCAAAATGGAGTTCGTGAAGATTTGAAAAGAGAGAAGTGTAGAGCTTGACCTAACTAAGACAAATATGGTCCTGGAATTTGATTTGGTGTATGGAGCTAGAAGATACAAGCATTCAAAGATGGAGATGGTATGTTTTTGCTGTAGCAAAAACGATTTCAAGAAGGGAGGATGAAGAAGGCTACGGTGGGAACAAGAGAGGAATGAAAGAATGTGAGGAAGCTAGCTAGTTTTGGAGATATTTGTAAGTAAAGTAAATAGTAACTTACTTTATCAATTTACTTTCTTATTAAACTAACAAGGGGGATGACTCATCCTTGCAAAAACCGGCCCCCATTTAATAATAAGGGTGTTTTGGTCTTTGTTGACCAATTAACTTACTTATATTGACTTATGTCATAAACTAGCATATTTTAGTTACTATTCACAAAAACAAGGCACATACTTGTGAAATTTATATTTCCCATTGATTTAGACTTCCAAATGTGATAATAAGTAGTACAAATGTTAATTAAAGAGTAATGATGGACATTTAGCCATTCAAAACTCATTTACAAGACAATTTTTCAAAAATGTGCTTTAAGGCTCCTTAAAGCACATTTTATGTTATAATTTGTTTTCAAGCTTGGTTTTCTTTTGTAATTGATTTAATATGTTCATTAACATATTTATAAGGTATAGGTATGCCCTTTAGGTCTTATACAAATTTTTCCCAAGCTTAGAGCACATTTTTGCTCTTATTGACTTTAAGGTATTTTCTTGTCTGTTTGTTTGGTTTAACTGTCTACCAAAGTTTCCTAAGGACTTAATTAGCCTTATTAAATCATAATGGACTATTATTTAGTCTTGGTAGGTTCTTTGGGTCCTAACCAATTTCACTCCAAGCTTAGAGCATGTTTTTGCTCAAACTGTCTTTATGGTATTTTATTGTTTTTACCATGGTTTAAATTGTACACTGATGTTTCTAAGGCACTTTTTAGCCTTTATATACCATAGTTTAACATTTAAACAACATATCAAGGTCTGGGGTATTTCATAAACTATCAGAATTATTGCAGCATAAGCACATTAATTGTAACAATCTATTTGTTAATTAAACCAGTAAAAATATAATTTCAATCAAGGCACACGTTAAAACCAATATTAAATGTTATGTAATAACCAAGACTGCAATAAGAAACAAATAACATATAACAGATATGAAGAGTTTAGTTAAAACCCTTATTAAGTTCTGGTCTGGTTCACTATTTCTATTCTTTGCCCAGACCGGTTCATGATTTCCGGTTAACTCCAGACCGGTCCCCTCTGTTATTTCTCCCGTTCTTCTTCTCGATTCCTCTGTCCAAATCGGTACTCTCCACGTCGACCTTACCTCTCTTAATTCTCACGATTTCCCGCCCTACTTCTCTACCTTGCTCACGCCGACGGAGATGAATCTCGATTCTGCTCCAGTTTTACCCCTCACGTTACACTGCTACTCTCATCTCCTCATACTGTCGACGAAAAAGAACGATGATAGCGGTGATGATATTGAAGAGGGCTGAAGAACAGAGGAGCGTAAACCTTCGCTACTGGCGAGGGCGAGTAGTGGTGATGACGGTGGAGTGATGTCGGTGTTGTGTGGGTATTACGATGATGGTGATGGGTGGTATAGGCGATGAAGGCGGTGGCGATGAAGTGAGGATGAATGGTGAAGGCGAGCGTCGGTGATGATGGAATGACGACGAAGATGCGAAAGATGGCGAATGAAGATGAAGAACGGCGCGGTGCTGGTGTTGGAAGTTTGTCGATGGTGATGTCCCGATGATGAGGAAACGGTAGTGGTGATGGATGACTGTAACACCCCATCCAACAATAACATACTTACAACCAACTGCAGCGGAAGAATAACCTCATCACATTACTTAACTTGTTGGTGTTACACGCCGTTAACCACCCACGTGGCTAACAAGGCTAATACATACACAATGTACCGGTCTGATGGGCTAAATTCCCGAGCATCTATACATTAGTATCCCTTTCCATTAACAACAACATTAACGTACACCTTTTCAACTATACCGAGTATTTGTAAACTGGTGCCGACAACAACATCGGTCTTACTACACCTACTGTATATACACACTTAAATAAATACCCATGTACAATGACTACCCGTCCTACTCTCGAACGGCTTCCAGCACTTCGTACCTGAAATAGGAAAAGAAGAGAAAAGGGGTGGCCCAAGGGGCTCAGCACCTTTGCTGGTATGGTAATCCCGCAGCCCACATGCTACCGGGCCACGCACAACTAATTGTCGTCTTAGCATGCAGTTGATTATATTTAAATCATGCATGTGACAATAAACACACAACACATAACATCTCGCCACAATGGGCTCAACAACGGATAATATATCCTTACTTAATCAGTCACTCTTGGTATCATCATCCCTAGAGTGTTCCTCTCTAATGGAGCTACTTCCTTAATAGACGACACATACCCTTAAATCGGGTCATCCTTAAACGCCTCTTATCACAAACTGGGAATCATATCCATGATCCACACACTCCACATTATACAACATACTCCACATTATACAACCTACAACATACACTACATACAACACTTAACAACACTTAACAACACTTTGCACGTTTATACGTACAAAATAATACCGCAATGAATATTGCATCACAACAAAACACATAACACAACGGGAATGGTTCGCTTAGGAACCGACCCAACATTGTTTACACACTGGTGAGCCTAGAGAATGTTGCCAGTCTCATGATAAGCTCGTTATACAAGAACAACAACACTCATTACCGTCCTAATAGTTGACGAGTAACTTAAGTTAAGGCGGTTCGGGTTTGGAGGCCCGAACACACCACACAAACACATGTTCCCCCTAAACCGATCATAAGTCAGAATAGTCAAGCTTTGGAGTAAGCTAATGGGAGATCATAACCCGTGAGGGAAACAACCATAACAGAGAGAAGGGTAAGGCTAGGAAGGATACCCTCTCCCAAACAACGCGCGACCGGCCAAACCGGATTCCTCACTACTGTTAGAACATACTTACTTTAGATAATACTTAGAAACCCCACTATGGAGTCTATCACACCTACACACATACAGTATTACAACTGGGTTAAACACACAAGGGAGATCCCTACATTCACATACACATATCACACAATTAACACACGCATAGCCGTGGTTAGTACGTCCCATGGTACGGGTCGTTTACTCCGAATACCGAAACTCTCATGTGATCCTAGACTCAGTTAACTAAGGTTAACACTGCCGAGGTTAAATGGTATCGGAGTTGAACACGCCACATATATGAATTACTGTAAACTCATTACATGTTTTATCTTACAACGTGGCAAACATACAGAAAACACATTGGCATACAAGCCGGTGTAATCCGGTAGGACGCAGGTTGCAAGAAAACCATACCTGTCACCGGAGTCCACTTTACCACGTCCACTTATGTTCCTCGAGCAATTCCGAACAACTGTTGACATCACATGTTTATTAACATTGGGGTAACATGTTTGTTTTAAAGTCTAATGCTTATAACTTTTCCCCGTTAACTTAGTTACATAAACTTAGCATTTTAACTTGTTTTACTCTCACCTTTTAATACAACTTTTCACCCACTTGATTTCCATTTAAAACTCACCTAACATGTCCTTAACAACCTTTATAACATCATTACCCATCAATCCCCATCATTACCTTTCATTTCATAACCTTAACCACATTTTTGGTCCGACCGGACTTGCCGACCGGACTTGTCCATGTCCGGTCGATTCCAGAAACACATTTCCGCCAAAAATTTTCCACTCCGACCGGACTTGTAAGTCCGGTCCTATGTCCGGTCCATTCCAGAGAGTTTCTCCCCTTTGAAAATTTAGCCCGACCGGACTTGCCAAGTCCGGTCCTATGTCCGGTCCATTCCAGAAACTAATTCTCGCAGGGTAAACTGGGCCCGACCGAACTTGCAAGTCGGTCGCAAGTCCGGTCTGCCCCAAATCCTTGTTTTCCTTTTCACATTCAACTCCAAACTTCACCCCATATATCCTAGTATATTCTAACCTCATTTGGGCACTTCAAACACACCTTCACCCATGTGATAAACTCTTTAAATCACTCACCAAAACCATTTTATCATTCACAAACTTCTTACAAGGTTCCTAGCACTTGTGATGTTTTCTCCTTGATTTATAAGTGGTAGTTCACCAATAATGACCACTACACCAAGGTGTTCCTCTACACCTTAACATCTTCTCTCAACTTCTTTTCTTACTAACTAAACCTCCTTTCCACATCATACCCAAAATCACTTATTCCTTGAATATCAACATTACCTAGCCTTAAACAAACTCCTCCAAGACTTAAATACATCCTCAAACACACATTGAATTCCTAGAACTTCCAAGACAACACCTAAATCCTTGCATCACTCTAAATCACCTTAATACATGTTTCTTCTCAAGTAACATTCATTCACTTTTAACACTTCCTAGTTCACCAAAACTCCTTAAAACACTTAGAACTTCTTACACATTTTCCCAAATTTGGCCATAGCTTCTTTGTATTTACTCACATCCAAACACTTAGGTTTTTACCTTATTTCACTCAAGAACACCTAAAATCCATCAAACACATTTTATACACAAACTTCACACATTTTGCACTACATCACAATATGGTGCATAACTTAAATTGCTTGGCACTTAGGCCCTTAAATAGCATGGCTCTTAGGCCCTTAAATTGCATAAACCTTAAACACTGAATTTCCCACATAATTAATGCCTTTGACCTGCAAATACATACACCAAAACATATGTTCTGTTACTAGTCTCCTTGAGAGCATTTTACTAGCTCATTTGCCATTGGCTCCTTAGGTATTTTATCAAGCAAATCTAGCTCATTTTCCTAAGGCATTTAAACTACATTGAGATAGTTTGTTTACCTCTTTTTTCCTCACAAATTCTTTCTTGGTTCCTTGTAAACCGGTGGGGTGTTTGGTTGTTTGTCAACTTCTAAACATTATACAAACAACATAATGAGTATTCAAGCATTATGCTTCATCTCATTGTAAACCCTAGTTACATATATTGTTTTAACACATTAAGGTAATTGTTTTACCTTGGAATTGGAAGAGAACTTGAATAAGTATCAAGAGAGGACTCCTCCTAGCCCTTGGAAGATTCAAATGAAGCTAAAACAAGCAAGATAAATACACCATTGTGAGGTGAATTTTCGGACAACATGTAAACATGGAGGAAACATGGATTTTCTTTGAGTTTCCTTACCTTGAAGCAAAGGAGAACATGAATATGTGAAAAGGTGGGCTCAAGCTCCTTCAATGGTGAAACTCCATGGCACCGAAATGGAGGTTTTGAAGTTTTGAAGAGACAAGATTGAAGAGCTTGGCTTAACTAAGAGAATGGTGGTGTTTGTTTTTGATTTGGTTAAGTGAGCTAGGTTTTACATGTGGTCAAAGATGGACTTCCATGGTTGTGGTGATATATTACCGAGAGAGAACAAGAAGAAGAGAGGAAGAAGAGAGTGTGGAACCGTGGGAAATGAAGGAAAGGAAAGGAGAATGAAGATAGAACTTACTTTTGAAGATATTTAAGTCTTAAAGCAAATAGTAACTATGAGTCACATTTATTTACTTAACAAGTTAACATACTTGGTGACTCCTCACTACAAAAACCGGCCACCATTATGCCTAGGAGGGTGTTTTGGTCTTTGTTGACCAACTTAATCACTTATAACATTATATGTTACAAACTAGTTATAAAAATCACTATTCACCTATAACAAGGCACATAGAAGTGAAATTTTTGATTTCCCACTAATATGGCCACCCAAATGTGATACTATATAGTACACATGTTAATTAAAGAGTAATGATGGACATTTAGCCATTCAAAACTCATTTACAAGACAATTTTTCAAAAACGTGCTTTAAGACTCCTTAAAGCACATTTTGTGTTTTAACTTGTTTTCAAGCTTGGTTTTCTTTAGTAATTGATTTAATATGTTCATTAACATATAAATAAGGTATAGGTATAACCATTAGGTCTTATACACATTCATCCCAAGCTTAGAGCACATTTTTGCTCATATTGACTTTAAGGTATTTTCTTATGTTTTATTTGGTTTAACTGTCCACCAAAGTTTCTTAAGGACTTTTTAGCCTTATTAAATCATAATTAAATGTTATCAAGTCTTGGTAGGCTCTTTGGGTCCTAACCAAGTTCACTCATAGCTTAGAGCATGTTTTTGCTCAAACTGTGTCTTAGTGCTTTATTGCACTATACTATATTTTAAATTGTCCACTGATGTTTCTAAGGCACTTTTTAGCCTTTACATACCATAATCTGATATTTAAACCACATATCAAGGTTTGGGGTATTTCAATCTACCCCCCTTAAAAGAACTTCGTCCTCGAAGTTCACACTTTTCACATAACATTAGATTAGAACAGTAATCACTTGGAAATAAACTTCCTTAACCAAACACACTTTACATCACAACCTCGGACTTGATGGTCCGGGCAACACATTCACATCCACACATAACATAACATATCCACATGATAACCTCGGACTCTATGGTCCGGGTATCTTAACAACACTTACACATACATAACAACCCCTTTGACTCACTGGTCTTGGGTAACATAACAACATTTGGACACATAGGTCCTGGTAACATAACAGTCTTTAGACACATAGGTCTATGTAACACCACACATTTAGACTCATAGGCCTTGATAGTATACACTTTTAGGAAATCCAAGTCAAAACAACATTCATTACACATACCACACAACATGTCAGAGCATGTATAGCAATCAAAAATATCTTTTACATACACACTGTGATCCCGCAGAACCCGGTCGCGATGGACACCTTCCGTCCCCGTGCCTTTGGGAGTTCAAAACAATCACTTAAATTTAAAATTTCCTTGTGAGGTTAAGTAAGAGAACTTTAATTATGTAAAGTATCCATCAACATTTTATAAATACCAATTTAAAATCCTTTTGAAAACACATACAACTCCAAGTCCAACTTAAGCTCTTTGCTTCTTTTATTAGCGTGGTTATTCGTGACCACTTATAGGGAGTTTCAAGAGTCATCCAACCCTGATGTGATCAGTATCAGTGTTGAACTTATCCTTCCACCCCAATTTGTGTTCGGCTTCCCTTGATCACATGCAAATCAAGTTCCACCTCCCACTTCATTTTCAAACATCAAGTAAGTCACTCATTTCCAATTTTCTATCTTTCGAATCATTCTAGTCATGATCACAACATCTCCAAAGGATAGAACTCCGTCTATCAGTTACCTCCATTCACTTTTAATCCTGTTGCCTAGGGAATCTTATTCTCACTAGGTTCTATGTCGGTATCATGCCCTTTCATGCATCACTATAAAGTATACATATATATATATATACATATATTTTATCAAAATACAACACACCTGATTTTACATTTATACCCTGTCGGGGCTTTTATTCCCCCGGGAGTTTATCTACTCCCCACACTTGTACAATCACACACAACCGTTAACAAACACACACACTTATCACAATGGTATTCGCATCTGATGTGCGCAATTACCACAATTAAACCATGAATGAATGTGTATGTTTACGTAACACACACACCAATCATCAAAACAAACCATAATTTTGTGCTATGCACAATATGAGTCACATACACTACGTACACTTGTACGGTAATATACACCAAGTGGTTTTGCGCTCTACCCCCCCTTAAAAGGGATTACGCCCACGTAATCAATCACTAAACATTAGCTTAAAATGTTTTGCCGTCGTGAAGTATTTTAACTTCCACGCGGTCTATTTCACAATGGATTCTGATTAGAGGATCTTAACCATATTAGCGGTTTAGTCCCTAAACCAAGAATTCGCATTGGAGTTATAACTCATAACCGGTTTCGGTCCTGGCCTGTGAGGCTTTTAGGCATTAATAATTAGCCATTCACTCATGTTCACCATGTACATTCAACACTTGAATCACTGGCTCACTAGTTTCTGCTGCGAAACTCAAACTGTAGAGCTTAATTGCTCCATTTGTTATTCTTACTGTATTGTACATCCCCAATTGTCACCTTCATCTTGGTAACAATGGTTTCTCAACCGACGCGTGGTATTTCTTACCGTGAGCGAATTCGGTGAGTTACAAACTTCCTATCAACTTCCATAACAATTTACTGTGTATACCACTATGTATTTCACAATGATTGACTTGTTCCCTTCCGACTTACTGTCGGTTGAGATTGAGCTACTACCTAGTGTGTAGTGCTCTCTCAGTTATTTACAACATTTGGGGTATATTCCATACCGATATTTGACAGTTAGTGCTACTGTAGTCACTTACTGTTAATCATGCCTCCACATTTGGTTTTGTACAAGTACTCTTTTATTGGTGCGGCCTTGCATTTCCTATGCATCGGCCATTATAACATTATTCGTCCACAATTAACATGTTTCCAATTCCTAGCTATCCCACTCGGTTATTACTGCGCAAGTGCAATACCAAAACACTCAGTCATACAGAGTGCAGAGGTGTAAACTCTTGACAGTAAATCCCTTATGCGATTGCAGTAGGAATTCACACTGTCCTTCACTGAGACTCTTATCTCGTAACTGGTTCGACCTACCATACTATCATTCAACAACACTTATACAACGGTCGCTTACTGCGCACCGTGCTCTCACTTATTGTATAACACTAACTCACATAGTATTTACTGTCACATTAACTTCCACACATAAATTTACGTTATTCATATTATGGTTCATCACTCATTTGGATGACTACTGAATGCTCCTTGAGCATCGATCATTCGAGTCACAAGCCGGCATTATTCAGCTCGGTGTTTCACCTTATACACACATACTACTAAGCTAACTGCTCTCTTTCATTAATAACATCGTCCATCCTTAACATATTTCTTGAACTTGATTCACATAACTACCGCTCCTGCGGTGTCACAATATCGAGAGGTATCCCCACTCTTAATGCAGTGGTTCGTTTACCACTCTATTCACTTATACAACATAAACTTCTACCATCAATCGAATTTATATAACATATCTTGCCTATGGCTTATGAGCCTTGTTTGCCTTGAGCTGAGCTCATTGTAGGCTGTCCACACATATGTACTTCTCTGTGCTACATTACATGGTTAGAGGTTGTATTGGGCTCCATGACAAGGTCGTTGCACCACGTTTCCTTTCGTGGGACGCCCTTTAGGATTGTCAGTCCTTCTCCTGACAATTTATGTCTAAACTGTGTGTTAGCTTCAACCCTTGTGCTTCTGTCATGCATTTCATTCAACAATTGTTGATGTGAACACCCTTCAAGGATTTCTCCTGGGTGTCGCTAAGTTATGCCATTACATTTGGCTCACACTTATTGGTACATTCCGTTAGCTACGCCTTTCGCGTTCTTTACTGGTTATTATCTTCTTCTGTGAAGATTAACATTTCCTGGTAGTGTAGGTACTCATTATGGGAATTTATCCGTTCATTGCACATTAATGTGTCCACATTAGGCATCTGCTTGCCATGTACAGGCTGGGTCACCATTCCAGCTATAATGTTTATCCCTAAGGATCCTTAAGACATATGTGGTGTCTTTACATAACAGTTTGTGCCCATCGCACTTCCTAACTCTTAAACATTTCCTTGAAAATGAATTCACTGACTCCTTTAGTCTAGTTATCTCAACTGAATTCCTTAGTTTCAACTATTCCTTGTAATCCTTAGCTCTTGTTTGATTTATACTGCTGACCGTAGACGGAGTCGACTACTTCCCGTGTTTCGGACTCTACTCGTATACATATATGGGGTATCATACTGATACATTGCTACTTACCCAACTAACCCATAAGTAGGTCTGTCAGGCCCACATGCTCCCATCGGAGTGCGGTCGTCCCACAACACAGTTGGTACACTTGTAGTGTCCGTCACACGCCTAGGTGAAGTATTCTGTTGTCAACTCCCTTATATTGTCCCGTGACAATATTCATTCCCTGCTTCCCGAACTTAATCGAGGGAAGGTTTATCCATTGTTGTATCCTTGTCAACTGTCCTTGGTTTTACTGATTTGGTTTTAAAAGAAGGTTGGAAAGAAGTGTTGGTTTGAAAGAAAATCTGGTTTTGAAAAGAAAAGGGTTTGTAAAAATCTGGGTTTAAAGAAAAATTTTCATGGTTTCGCAACATCTTCTTACCTTGACCAAGTCTAGCTTCTTGCTGACTGGTGTACTTACAATTACAAAGGTCAGGCTGTTAAGCCCTTCCATGGTTATAATGTTCACACTTAACTTCGTGGTACTTTACTAAGTACTTGTAGTGGTTATAAATTTCCCGAACAGCCCTGTTATAGCAGCACTTGCTATGGAAAGTGCGCTATGCTAATTGGCTATCGGTTTAACACATACCGTTTGTGGCATTGTTTTTACCCATACTGTCATCAGTGGCCTTGTTGGCCCTCACTGATCTTACTGTCTTGATAACAACTTGTCTAGGTGAATTCTCACTATATTCACATAATAATCATTAACTAGGGTATTTCCCATTCTGGGAGACCCCCTTTTCTTAACATCGTATTCTCCTTATAGTCCTTTCCACGCACTTGTCGTGGTTACTGAGACTTGTCTCTTGCTTGGGCACTACGTTGCAGTTCCCTTGTCGGTTGGTATACCGTTGGTGTACTATTTATCAACTGTGGTCCCGTAGACACTCGTCTCGGGTTTCACTAATCCACTTCTTGCCTGTTGCACGGTCGGTGCGTTGCAAGCTGGTTACTCTCGACTGCTTTGCATGTCGACCCAGGTTGCCGGAAATTCTATTCCTCTATACACAAAATCCTTCATTCGTCGCTATGGAATGCGGTTAACATTGTTTAGATGGAGACCGTCTCCGGGATTCCCAGTTTTCGGGATCTACCGTGTGACAGGTTCTCCGTACCCTAAAGGTATCTAATAGCAGCCAGATCGGGTATTCCCGAGTAAGAGAGGACTTTCATCTCTCTGGCGTTCTTTCCCCAAGTTATAAAACAGGGATTGTGGAGGGTGGGAAGGATGTAGTAGGTTTCCAGTATTCACTGGTCATACCTAACTAGCGTATCTCTCACGCTATCACTCAACCCTTAACCCAAAGTACTAAAATCCTAACTCGGTACTTCCTAAGCTCGGTAACTCAGTCATCAGAGCGATACTTCGATCTGATACCACTTTTTGTAACACCCCATCCAACAATAACATACTTACAACCAACTGCAGCGGAAGAATAACCTCATCACATTACTTAACTTGTTGGTGTTACACGCCGTTAACCACCCACGTGGCTAACAAGGCTAATACATGCACAATGTACCGGTCTGATGGGCTAAATTCCCGAGCATCTATACATTAGTATCCCTTTCCATTAACAACAACATTAACGTACACCTTTTCAACTATACCGAGTATTTGTAAACTGGTGCCGACAACAACATCGGTCTTACTACACCTACTGTATATACACACTTAAATAAATACCCATGTACAATGACTACCCGTCCTACTCTCGAACGGCTTCCAGCACTTCGTACCTGAAATAGGAAAAGAAGAGAAAAGGGGGTGGCCCCAAGGGGCTCAGCACCTTTGCTGGTATGGTAATCCCGCAGCCCACATGCTACCGGGCCACGCACAACTAATTGTCGTCTTAGCATGCAGTTGATTATATTTAAATCATGCATGTGACAATAAACACACAACACATAACATCTCGCCACAATGGGCTCAACAACGGATAATATATCCTTACTTAATCAGTCACTCTTGGTATTCATCATCCCTAGAGTGTTCCTCCTCTAATGGAGCTACTTCCTTAATAGACGACACATACCCTTAAATCGGGTCATCCTTAAACGCCTCTTATCACAAACTGGGAATCATATCCATGATCCACACACTCCACATTATACAACATACTCCACATTATACAACCTACAACATACACTACATACAACACTTAACAACACTTAACAACACTTTGCACGTTTATACGTACACAACATAATACCGCAATGAATATTGCATCACAACAAAACACATAACACAACGGGAATGGTTCGCTTAGGAACCGACCCAACATTGTTTACACACTGGTGAGCCTAGAGAATGTTGCCAGTCTCATGATAAGCTCGTTATACAAGAACAACAACACTCATTACCGTCCTAATAGTTGGACGAGTAACTTAAGTTAAGGCGGTTCGGGTTTGGAGGCCCGAACACACCACACAAACACATGTTCCCCCTAAACCGATCATAAGTCAGAATAGTCAAGCTTTGGAGTAAGCTAATGGGAGATCATAACCCGTGAGGGAAACAACCATAACAGAGAGAAGGGTAAGGCTAGGAAGGATACCCTCTCCCAAACAACGCGCGACCGGCCAAACCGGATTCCTCACTACTGTTAGAACATACTTACTTTAGATAATACTTAGAACCCCACTATGGAGTCTATCACACCTACACACATACAGTATTACAACTGGGTTAAACACACAAGGGAGATCCCTACATTCACATACACATATCACACAATTAACACACGCATAGCCGTGGTTAGTACGTCCCATGGTACGGGTCGTTTACTCCGAATACCGAACTCTCATGTGATCCTAGACTCAGTTAACTAAGGTTAACACTGCCGAGGTTAAATGGTATCGGAGTTGAACACGCCACATATATGAATTACTGTAAACTCATTACATGTTTTATCTTACAACGTGGCAAACATACAGAAAACACATTGGCATACAAGCCGGTGTAATCCGGTAGGACGCAGGTTGCAAGAAAACCATACCTGTCACCGGAGTCCACTTTACCACGTCCACTTATGTTCCTCGAGCAATTCTCGAACAACTGTTGACATCACATGTTCTTTTATTAACATTGGGGTAACATGTTTGTTTTAAAGTCTAATGCTTATAACTTTTCCCCGTTAACTTAGTTACATAACTTAGCATTTTAACTTGTTTTACTCTCACCTTTTAATACAACTTTTCACCCACTTGATTTCCATTTAAAACTCACCTAACATGTCCTTAACAACCTTATAACATCATTACCCATCAATCCCCATCATTACCTTTCATTTCATAACCTTAAACCACATTTTTGGTCCGACCGGACTTGCCGACCGGACTTGTCCATGTCCGGTCGATTCCAGAACACATTTCCGCCAAAAATTTTCCACTCCGACCGGACTTGTAAGTCCGGTCCTATGTCCGGTCCATTCCAGAGAGTTTCTCCCCTTTGAAAATTTAGCCCGACCGGACTTGCCAAGTCCGGTCCTATGTCCGGTCCATTCCAGAAACTAATTCTCGCAGGGTAAACTGGGCCCGACCGAACTTGCAAGTCCGGTCGCAAGTCCGGTCTGCCCCAAATCCTTGTTTTCCTTTTCACATTCAACTCCAAACTTCACCCCATATATCCTAGTATATTCTAACCTCATTTGGGCACTTCAAACACACCTTCACCCATGTGATAAACTCTTTAAATCACTCACCAAAACCATTTTATCATTCACAAACTTCTTACAAGGTTCCTAGCACTTGTGATGTTTTCTCCTTGATTTATAAGTGGTAGTTCACCAATAATGACCACTACACCAAGGTGTTTCCTCTACACCTTAACATCTTCTCTCAACTTCTTTTCTTACTAACTAAACCTCCTTTCCACATCATACCCAAACATCACTTATTCCTTGAATATCAACATTACCTAGCCTTAAACAAACTCCTCCAAGACTTAAATACATCCTCAAAACACACATTGAATTCCTAGAACTTCCAAGACAACACCTAAATCCTTGCATCACTCTAAATCACCTTAATACATGTTTTCTTCTCAAGTAACATTCATTCACTTTTAACACTTCCTAGTTCACCAAAACTTCCTTAAAACACTTAGAACTTCTTACACATTTTCCCAAATTTGGCCATAGCTTCTCTTGTATTTACTCACATCCAAACACTTAGGTTTTTACCTTATTTCACTCAAGAACACCTAAAATCCATCAAACACATTTTATACACAAACTTCACACATTTTGCACTACATCACAATATGGTGCATAACTTAAATTGCTTGGCACTTAGGCCCTTAAATAGCATGGCTCTTAGGCCCTTAAATTGCATAAACCTTAAACACTGAATTTCCCACATAATTAATGCCTTTGACCTGCAAATACATACACCAAAACATATGTTCTGTTACTAGTCTCCTTGAGAGCATTTTACTAGCTCATTTGCCATTGGCTCCTTAGGTATTTTATCAAGCAAATCTAGCTCATTTTCCTAAGGCATTTAAACTACATTGAGATAGTTTGTTTACTCTTTTTTCCTCACAAATTCTTTCTTGGTTCCTTGTAAACCGGTGGGGTGTTTGGTTGTTTGTCAACTTCTAAACATTATACAAACAACATAATGAGTATTCAAGCATTATGCTTCATCTCATTGTAAACCCTAGTTACATATATTGTTTTAACACATTAAGGTAATTGTTTTACCTTGGAATTGGAAGAGAACTTGAATAAGTATCAAGAGAGGACTCCTCCTAGCCCTTGGAAGATTCAAATGAAGCTAAAACAAGCAAGATAAATACACCATTGTGAGGTGAATTTTCGGACAACATGTAAACATGGAGGAAACATGGATTTTCTTTGAGTTTCCTTACCTTGAAGCAAAGGAGAACATGAATATGTGAAAAGGTGGGCTCAAGCTCCTTCAATGGTGAAACTCCATGGCACCGAAATGGAGGTTTTGAAGTTTTGAAGAGACAAGATTGTAGAGCTTGGCTTAACTAAGAGAATGGTGGTGTTTGTTTTTGATTTGGTTAAGTGAGCTAGGTTTTACATGTGGTCAAAGATGGACTTCCATGGTTGTGGTGATATATTACCGAGAGAGAACAAGAAGAAGAGAGGAAGAAGAGAGTGTGGAACCGTGGGAAATGAAGGAAAGGAAAGGAGAATGAAGATAGAACTTACTTTTGAAGATATTTAAGTCTTAAAGCAAATAGTAACTATGAGTCACATTTATTTACTTAACAAGTTAACATACTTGGTGACTCCTCACTACAAAAACCGGCCACCATTATGCCTAGGAGGGTGTTTTGGTCTTTGTTGACCAACTTAATCACTTATAACATTATATGTTACAAACTAGTTAAAAAATCACTATTCACCTATAACAAGGCACATAGAAGTGAAATTTTTGATTTCCCACTAATATGGCCACCCAAATGTGATACTATGTAGTACACATGTTAATTAAAGAGTAATGATGGACATTTAGCCATTCAAAACTCATTTACAAGACAATTTTTCAAAAACGTGCTTTAAGACTCCTTAAAGCACATTTTGTGTTTTAACTTGTTTTCAAGCTTGGTTTTCTTTAGTAATTGATTTAATATGTTCATTAACATATAAATAAGGTATAGGTATAACCATTAGGTCTTATACACATTCATCCCAAGCTTAGAGCACATTTTTGCTCATATTGACTTTAAGGTATTTTCTTATGTTTTATTTGGTTTAACTGTCCACCAAAGTTTCTTAAGGACTTATTTAGCCTTATTAAATCATAATTAAATGTTATCAAGTCTTGGTAGGCTCTTTGGGTCCTAACCAAGTTCACTCATAGCTTAGAGCATGTTTTTGCTCAAACTGTGTCTTAGTGCTTTATTGCACTATACTATATTTTAAATTGTCCACTGATGTTTCTAAGGCACTTTTTAGCCTTTACATACCATAATCTGATATTTAAACCACATATCAAGGTTTGGGGTATTTCAATGACGATGAAGATGCGGCATGGTGGTCTTGTGATGGTGCGAGTGTGACGATGAGGAAGATGACGATGGTGAATGGTGTGGTGGTGCGGGTCAGATCATGTAGCGATGATGAAGGTCGATGGTGATGTGGTGAGTGCGAGACGATTGTGGTGAATGAATGTCGTGCGGGTCCGATGATGTGGTGTGAGGCGTGAAGTGGAGATGGAGTAGATGATGTGCGGTGTTGATAAGACGATGATGAAGGAGATGATGGTGGTCGAGATGGACGTGGTGCAGATGGTGGTGAAGGTGAATGGAAGGGATGATGGATGGTGAAGGTGGTCGATGTGGATGTTCGTGTTGTGGTGAGACTAGGATGACCGGTGGCGTAGTGATGTGGACGGTGAATGGAGATGATCCCTGATGAAGATGAATGGTGGCGGAAGATGATGGTATGAGGCGTACCCGAAGATCGGTGGTGTCGTGAGTATATGTGGCGTAAATGGTATGTCCCCTGTATGAAGATGGAGATGGGGATGAGGAATAGTGCGATCCCAGCTTCAGTAACGACATATATTATTGTCATAATTAATGTTATGTCATAGTTTATTCTTCTAATGTTGTCCGCTCATGTTGATCGAGCAACAGGGCTCGAATTGTTAGCCCAATTTAATTCAATGTCTGCGCCTCTGAATTGTTCCAAGTCAGCCCAGACTTTACTTGTCCAATGTGCTGTTGAAAGTGAATTAATACATTCACGCTCCTCATGTGAATATGCATCAGAATGATATGTGCATGGCCTAGCGAATGTCTACGCCTCTCAATTTTTGTTGGCCCATCTCCTGTGTGCGTGCATGTATAATATATATATACATATTATATATATGTAGTATATATATAATATGTGAGACATTTTCCTATATAAACAAAATAAAATATATGAGTTGACGTTAAAACATAATTCTAAGAAAAGTATGATAAGTGTAAAATATGACATACATTGTTATAAAAATAGGAAGAATTAAAGTCCTAGGAATAGATATATTTTACACTTATCACTCCTTTACTCACGATTTTTGTAACCTTAACTAGTGAACAAGGAATATTCATGCTTTGGGTGGCTGCGCCATTCTTTATTCACACCACTCTCGGTAATTTTATAGCCCTAACATACTTGCTCTGTGAAATACCCCTAACTTTAAAAATTAATTAAATGATCTATTAATGATCTAAGAGGGTTAATAAACATCTAAATATTATTGGGGAACAATCTAAAAGATCTTAACAAGGCAAAACATGCCTTAAGATCGGTAAAGCCAAAAATGTGCTTTAAAACACCATAAAGATTGTATGACCTCAAATAGGATCCAAAGTGGATTCCTAAGTATTATAATGAAGTAAGGAACACAGCAAAACTATTACCAAAGAAAACTAAGCTCACAAACACCCTGTGACACAAAAAGGTGCACTAAAACACCTTAAAGCACGTTTTTGTGAAATTGCCTTCTAAATTGGTTTTTAATGGGCTTAAAGGTTATAATTACCTTTAAATATGATATTATATCACATTATATCATATTAAGAATTTAATTCCAAAATTTACAAATTTTTACAAATTTAATATTAAAATATTAATAAAACCCTAAAAGGGGGCCCGCTTGAGTCAACATTGACTAAGAATGGTCAAGAGGTCAAAGTTGACCCCTTGGACCACATGGAATCGGCAGCTACAAGCAAGAGGAGGCTGGATTCACCACTTGCACATTCAAGAGACAAGTCTCCAACATAAGCCCTTAAATTAAGGGACTACCTTTTACCTTTCTATTATTATGATTAAACAATACACTCCTTGCTCCATTACTGACTCCACCAGCCTCCAAAACCGTGTGAGCCAGCCCTTCCCCTCCATTAACCGATGGCTCTTATCCCTTGATGACTCATTAGTCATTACAAACCAATAAACTAATCAAAAGTTCTCTTTTTCAATCAATAATGCTCATTTCAATCATTCTCTTTCTCCTAGCTTCATTCCAGCCAATGAAGCAGCCCTTCCAGACCCTCTCAACCGATGTTCTTGAGCATGGAAGGTAGATCTAACTCTTAATCTTCAAAGGTAATGGTTTAAGGCTTATTTTGGCTCTTTTTCTTCATCTCTTCACCATCTACACTTAGATCTCGTGGCTCATCACTTCCTATGGCTTATTCTCAGTGTTTTAAGGTTATAACACCAACCAATTTCGGCTGAAGCAAGTATAGGGACCAAGGTTTCCCAAATTTGCATTTTAAGGTAAAAACATACCTTAAGCTTCTCTACTCTTCATCCGATTTTCTTCCGTTGATTTTTATGAGTTTATACACTCATAATCTTCATATTTACATGTTCAATCTGTTGGTTAGCCTTTTGAAGCAAGGGAGGCCGAGATCTAAAGGAAATACCCTTCTTTAAGGCATTTTCCAAGGTAAAACCTAATACCAAGGCAGCTTGTTGTTGTCTAGCTATTTCCTATGTCTATATGGTGAATTTAACACCTTGTGGTGTGTTTTATTCAGGCCGAATTCCTCTTGAAGTTCCCTTGCATTTTTAAGGTGATTTTTGCCTTAAATCTTACATTAATTATTCCTTATGGTTAAGCTCAAGCTTGGAGTATAACCATATCTTATTTTGGTGTATTAAACATGTCTAAATGATGTGGTGAATTTTCCTTCAAGTGGCCGAGTTCATACAAGGAGAAATCAAGGTATAAACACCTTAAAACTTATGATTTTATAATTTCTAAGCATATATATTAATATTGCCGAGAGTGGAGTTATAAATATGGGTTATATTAACCTAAAAATGGAAAACAATGACTAAGATAAATTAAGCTAGTCATTTAAGTAATTTAATTAACATAATGGTCAAATTATGACATTATATGGAAAAATAATTAAACTAAAGTGAGGCCGTGAGTTTATACAATATTTTGAGACATTTAAAGTGTAATTTATTTTGCAAGTTCAAGGTTGTAATAAGGCCATGTCATTAGGCCATTTTAATTTAAGTTTATATGCTTATTTAGTTAGATTTATGCTTATATAATTAAATTTGGGGCCAAACCGTAATTACTGGAAAATATAAAGTCGTGGGCTTAATTTAGAGGAACTTAGGGTTTTAAAATGAATTTAATAAAAATTATAACATCTTATAAAGTTTTGGGTCAAAATTGTAAAAATAGAAAACTATGGGGTATTATTGGTGATTACCGAAAGTTTGGTTCCAATTTGGTGTTAGAAGTCAAAGATGACTATATAGGAGACTTTGACCAAGTTTGGAGAATTTTAGAAATTAAAATACTACCTTATATTAAGATAGTTATTAAATTGTAAAAGATTTATAAGAGATGGGGCTATAATGTAATTTCTGAAACTTTGGGACACTAAATGGGATTTAGTACAGCCCTTAAGTTATTAGGAATTTTTAGAAGTTTATTTGGTTAAATTTGGAGTTTATATGAATTATATAAGTATAATATATGATATTTCATGACATTGTTACAAATGGGTTACATATGGGTCAAAACCGAGATTTATGGAGAGTATAAGGTTAGGAATAATATTTATAACCTTTTGGTATAGTTTGGTAATTTTTGGAACTATATATAAGGTTTTATTAAGATATATGTATAGTATATAGTGTTAATGGAATTAGGAAACTATGTATTGTAAATTGGGAAGATTTGGAATATATACAAAGTTTGGTGGTGGGAATTTAATTAAAACAGTCCTAGGGGCTGTTCGAAAATTATAGCCTTTAAAAACTATAGGTTATAATTATATCAAGGTTTAAAGATTATAATATAAGATATATGTTATAAGTGTATCAATGAAATATAATTGAGGTTGATTTGTGATTTATAGAAGTTTAGTGGTTTATAGTGAAAGCCGAAAATATAAGGGGTTGTTTGGTATTTTTAAACAATTTACAACTATATGTTATGATTGTTTTAATGACATAAATGTCATAATATATGTTATATAACTATAATGTAACAATATATTAATTATGTGGTGGATTTTGTAAATATTTAAGAACATAGGTGCTGTTCGGAAATATTAACATTTTTTTTATGGAATTCATAATATGGTTTTAATGTTATAAGAGTTATAACATTTATAATATAAGAGGTATTCATTAAAAAGGATGAATATAAATTATAAGACTTACCATATAATAAATAGTTCCATAATACATGTATATAAATAAATATAGGTTATGGTGTAGAAAATATAATATGGTTCAATAACCATGTGCTTTCATAATTAAAATGATATGAGATAAAGGGAAAAGAATTACTAACATTGGATATGGAATTCTAATGTTTAGAGTGTACATGGGATAATAAGGATTTATATAATCCAAAATATTGTTTACATATGAGTTATACCACATTGAACTTGGAAAAAAAAAGAGAAACCAACCTTAGGAAAAAAAAATACTAAGGTGAGATGAATAGTACATGACAAGGAATCATGCATACAATATAGAAACAAACTATACGACATACAAGGGTATGTTAAGTTACATGCGATAACAAGTTCAATAATAAGTATATTAATATACAAGACAAGACTACGCATGTAATATAACACCTTTCTAATCTCGAGTTAAGCCGAAAACCCGACAAACATTGACAGTTTATAACGGGGGGTTAACCGGGAGATATTAGTGACGGTACGGGGTACCATAGGGTTGTATTTTCATACGGGATGCTAATCAGTAGCATTATGTATTGTTTAGACTGTTAGAGACGACACACGGAGCATAGGAACTTGCTGATTCATACTGCACCGTAATACATCAGGGTGAACGGTATGTTATTTATGTGGCTTGATTGTCTCGGAGGATTTCCTCAGTTCAGACATTGTGTGAAAATCTGTGATAAGATTGAATGTCTGCTTGTGTGAATTAATATGCTTGAGTTGCGAATTAATGCTGCTTTATTATTACTGTTGTACGATAGCAGTACCGTTCGTATATATGAACATATTATAAAACGAACTAGCGGCAATGATGCTATCTTATATGTGTAATATAAGGAACGTAAGTAAAACGTTGTAGCACTAGGATAATAAGATATATAAAATATCTGAGACTTATATACGGAGCATTGGCCTCTTTAACGCCGCTCTCGTATCTAGCATTGGATCCCGAGTCGACATACTCAGGATTGGACTACGACCATAGTCTGCTGTGTTAGGAAAAAAAGGGTAAAACGATGCGATGGTATAGATAAGTTTATCAAGAGGACGTGGCTCTTGCTGTGAACTGTGATCCATTAACGATACTAAGATACCGTGTGGTAACTGTAAGTATCTGGATAAATTTCCAACGAACTACAGATTGTTCGTAGGACGGAGACTCTACCGCTGGAGTGGCTATTGCCGTGGGTGACCCGCCATAAGAGATGGGTAACTTAGAGACACGTCGTTCTAACGAGACGTTGTCTTTAGGCATGACTGAACAAATATGGAAGACTATATTAGCTCATACATTAGGCGAACATTAGCTGGGCTTGTACGCCAAAGATGGGAAAGTATACTTGTTTTTAATTCTCGTTGTTTCGCCTTGTTGCTCAGTGGTTATGCTTTGTAATTATATGTGGTATGTTGGTGGATTGTTTGAACAAGCCATTGTGCTCATATTGTGTGTGGTGAACTGGTTGAGTCAAGTCGTTGTACTCATGTGTAGGCTATGGTGGGTTGTTTGGTCGAGTGAGTCGCCGAACTCAATTATGAACTATTAAGTGTTTGTTGGAATGGAGTCTCTGTACTCATATAAGCGTTGTAACACTTTCAGTGGTTTATTACGATGCGATGTGTGAAGCCGGCGGCTTGTTTGTTATTTGAGTTTTCTGCAATATATATATTGTTGCTTTACAGTTTTATATTAAACTACTTGCATGAAAATGTACTGCATGCTCTCGACCAATTAACTGAGGGTCTGAGGGGACATGACGGTCATGTAGTAACATACTCAGCAGGGGCTGATTCCATACCACAAACAACCATTTTTGCAGGTATGCAGCTTCCGGTGTCGGCAAAGAGAGGGACGCGCTGGGTAGTTTAATTACAGTTGTTTAAAATATGCACTGTTGCGTTTTGATATGACTTAGAAACGTGTATAGGATCGGGATACTTTGAATGCTCACTGTGAATGTATTTTATATTGGTTTGGGAAGGATAGATCTATCTCTTGTTGTCACTTTGGGAAATTGTTTCGTATTTAAGAATTTATCAGGAGGCATGTTATTACTCGTATGGGCGAGTAAGAACGGTGACACCAGTAGTCCAATTGTTGAGATTACCGCTGTGATTATATTGTTAAGTAAGATGATTAGGAGCCGATTGAGTAGGGGTGTTACAAAAGTGGTATCAGAGCGGAGTACCGCTCTGATGACAAGAGATAGTAGGATTTATACAGTGAGCATAGGTTTTGAGAATACGGGAAAATGTTGTGAGGATACGTGACCTTGCGGGGTTGATGCAATGCTTAAAGCTTGCACACCATAGCCGTAGAGGCACTTCAATATTAAACGACCGAGACTACGGTATTAGACCGAGTAAAGGTATAACCCGTCCTCTTGACATATGTCAGGGAGAGGTCTGGGTAACAGTACTAAGGAAGAACATGGAGCAGCGGAAGGTGGTGAGGGTCCAGCAACCCCAAGTAACGCGAAGACTGTATGAAACGCTCGCACTTGATGGGAAAACATCCCGGGAAGTTTGTAATGGTACCCCACCCCCGCAGCCCGTACCTCGAGTACTATCTAGTGAGACAATGAAATGAGAAACACCACGGAGATAACTCTCCTGATCGGAAAGACCCGATGTGGATGCTGAGAGAATTATGTTAAATGTAGAAAATAAAACTTTGTGTTTTGATGTAATGTTTAGGACCGGGGGTCCTGGTAATGACGTAATGTCTACCATACGAGGGGGAGATAAATAATAGACCGAGTTTGAGGAGAAACTCCATGTAGGACTAATGTGGCTAGCTTGCTATAAGCGAGGCAACCCTGTCTTACATCCAGGAAAGCACTGATTAGTGCGCTTGGGGGAAAGAAAGAGGAAATGACGAGTAATGATTAGTTATGATATATGTAACAGACGGAATGGATGACCTTATAGAAGTCTCACCCGAAGCGAGTAACTCTAAAACCATGCAACACTGAAGGTTCAAGATGGCCTGATGTGCATGAGGAGAGATCATGAGAACTGTAGAAACAAGAACTCGCTAAGTTGCTATCATGCAACGCCTCGAGAGGGGAGTGAGACCTTACTACCATGGTAAACTTTGGAAACGAGTGCGGAGTGAGACTGTATTAATTTGAATAAGAACTTTTGACTTGGACAGGAACCCGATTAGGCAATAGCACTGCACTGACACACCGTACCAGTGGCTCAGTCTGCATGGCACACTTGCCACTGCAAGTGCCACATTAACCAAAGCATTAAAATTCAACCTGCCTTGCGCACTTGCTACAGCAAGTGCAGCGACGGTAAACTAACCCTAAAGGACGTAGTGGTCCAGGCGGTTACCAATAGACAGTAAACTTTATGTATGTCCATAATGCAATAAAGCAGGACAGAGCCTTCTTAAGGGCAGGGGTACAAAACCCTTGGGTTGGAGGCCGATAAAACCTCGGGAAGACCTAGCCGGTCTGACCATTAAACCTGAAAATAATACACCATTTAGTAGAATATTAAAAGGGAAGTAAATGAGAATAACAATAATTAGTGCCTATAAGCCTAACCCTAGTGCCGGTATGGACATTAAACGTCAATCATTACCGGTGGGGAGTGACGGGCCTTCAGGACCAGCATAACCATATTTAGAGAGTGCGCGACACTCATGGTTAAACCACTACCATTGAACATTGCCAGAGGGCAGGAAGTGAGCTATACGAGTCAGGACTTTAAAATAATAATAATAATAATAATAATAATAATAATATAATAATAATAATAATAGGTAGATGTGATCGTGCAAAGGGGCCGATGTAATGCCCGCACCACACACACGGAGGTGTGGTTGATCCATTATTCTGCTAGACTCCCGTATGGAGGGCAGTGGATATAAACTAAAAAAGTGAAAATTGCTTGATGGCGGAAGATACCGTTACCTCAAAGAGGATGGAGGAAATATGAGTTGAATAGGAGTAAGGACTACACAATGAAGAGAAATGATTAGCAAAAACCACTAAGTTGTGGGTATCCAATTGTAACCTCCGGAGAAGGTATTAGAACCAATTAGGAATAAATTAAATAACAAGACCAACAATCATCTAGCTATCAGAATAAGTACTGAGCCCGCGTATCGTATGGCTTAGGCCTACGGAAGGATACCTTAGTACCATCAAAGTGACCCAAAACTAGGGGAACAAGGGTGATGAATCACAAGTACTGATTAATATCAGACTAACGGGACTAGCATAAGACAGGGGAAACATGAGGTGTTAACCTTTATCATGGAGTCCGGAAACACCATAGGGTGTAACCTAATAGATTGGGTGGAGTTCGGATACTAAAAACTCATATCTGAAGGCGTTAACAGCCTGGGAGTGAACGGGAGAGATAATAAGTAGTTACTGATCCCCACTCACAAATACCAGATGATGAGCATGTGGAAACAGAGTTAGGGCGATAAGTCCCAAACACCTATCTTAGAGAAAGTAAAAGAAATACACATTAATAAAGGAAACCATAGAACCTAATATTAGGGCAATTCCGACATTAAAGGTTAAGAATTGGCAGCATAGTTACTCAAACATAAATTACCGAGACTAAGAGTATGATAATCACCGGGTACGAACGCTACGAGTGCACTAAACGAGACATGGGACGACCGCACTCCTAGGAGCTTGTGGGTCTGGCAAACTATAATAAGTTAGTTGGGTAAGTAGTAATGTATCAGTACGACACCCCATGCATGTAAACGAGTAGTGTAAGGACCCAGGAGGTAATCAACTCTGTGTCTAAGTCAGCGAATGGAATCCTAACTAGGTAAACCATGTAATGACGAGAGAGATCTCAGTCCAACTAGCAAGGTTTGGAAAATCAAGGATAGCTTGATAATAAAGTGACATAAGGTCGCAACTCCACAATGGAGGAGTCAGAACATTAGTTTTACAGATTTTAGTAAACGAGGAAACTAAGGCCAATTTAATGGTAATGGCAAGTTGAACCCATGAATGAGAAACGGAATTGTGGTATCTAAGGAAGTTATATTAGAGAAACCTTTGTGATAATAGATGCTACCCAAAAAGGGGGCACAGAGAGAGTTATACCACGCGCTGAGGGCGCTGCGATGATGTCGCATTAAATAATAATAACCACATGCTCAAGCCATAAAACGTTAGTATGTTAGTACCAATTAGTGTTGAACAGAAAATGAATACCAAGCTAAGACCCACAGTCGTATTGTATGTTTACAACAGACGAAGGGCAAAAGCGTGCATTACAAGAGATACTCTGAGCTGGAGATTAGATACTCCATGCAAACCGCAACGGCGGATAACCGTCCAATCGACTGGTACATGGTGCGCAACAAGCGACCATTATAATAACTGTTAACCGAATTATGTTGGTAAGAATCAGAAGGTGAAACATCAGATAAGCAAATGGATTCCCCTAATCGAGAAGAGGGATGAACCATATATGTGGGTGCTAAAGTACCAACACACGAGGGATACGAGTTCACACTAGCAAAAGCGGACCTACAAGGTACCCAAATAACGAACTCATTCCAGAGGGAAATAACTTGGAGTCACGAGGCACCAGCTAGATGTGCATATCAGACTCGTCTTGATATTTTAGAGACAACTATTGCAAGAACTAGGTGCTCGAGCATAGATCGACAACCCTCATACCGAAGGTTAGTTCGGTAGGGAGGCATGAACTCTTGGGAATATACCATGAGCATTCATAGGATTCAGGAAGACTGAATAGAATAACCAGTTGAAATAATTAGTGTGTGTAATGATGATACCACGCAGCGATATAGTTTCCTCCATGACCATAATTATGGAAGACCATGTAGAAAACACCGTCACGTGGAGTAGAAACCAGCATGAAGCTGCTACTGAAAAGGGTAAGTTAACCCTAAAGTAGTTGGGCATACTGATTGCAGAGCGAGTGGGCTCATAGCACATAGGATAGACATACCTAACAGATTTGGGAAAACAAACGATGTGCTTACATCTCCCGATCAACCATACATGAACATACATATACCTAACCGACATAGGTAGTATAGCCAGAGTGGCTAAAGCCGATCAGAGAGGAAAAGGGTAATGTATACGTAGCACATCAGTGCACGAATATTCCATATGAGTGGAACATCTTGTACTTATTACTTCAAGATGACATATTCGTAGATTACGTGGGCGTAATCCCTTTTTAAGGGGGGTAGAGCGATTTCGCTCGCTTAAAATATACCGTACGTAGGAGTACGTAGCGCATGGTACACATGCTACAAACTATTATTGTACGTAAAGTACAAGTATTATGATTGTGTCATATTACTTGGGGTAATATTATGATGTATTATGTGTATGAATATATATATATATTAGTTCGCATTGTTGTGGCGAATAGGAAAGGGAGAACAGATAGAGTGTTCTTATTCTATCCCCGATTATTTATGCAAACGTTGCGAACATTAAACACATAAACGCCTAACTTGTTAGCTCCGGTAGAGAGTTCAAGTAGGTCTATCTGGTAGCTTCAGTGGGAGATTTCAAATAGAAGGAGTAGAAAGCTCCATACTATATGATTTGTGACTCGGTATGAAACCGATTATTGGAATGCGATGAGTAAGTCGGCATGAGACCGATGTGTAACCTAGTGGAGGTAAAGCCTCTAGGAATTGTATGAATAATTATAAGTCGAGTGAACTTGGTACATGGTTAGGATACATGATCCTATATGCCAATGATTAGGTTAATTACACTAGCTAACTTGTGTATCTACAGAACACAAGGTGGCAAATATCACGAGGAAACAAGATTAGAAGTGAATAAACAATTGATTGATTGAAATTGACATGGGAAGTTGAACTTGATCCTGGTCCGATCAAGCGAAACCAAACACAAACTGAGGTGAGAGATAGTTCAACACTGACGCTAACCACGTCGAGGTTGGATGACTCTCGAAACTTCCTACAAGTGGACACAGATATGAATAGAAATTAGAATTTAGGGCATCACTCGAAGAGCCGTGGACCGTGGAGTCCTTCGTCATTAGACCGGTGTGTCTGCGAGTGACATCACCCAGAGAGCCGTGGTGTAACACCCCATCCAACATTGACACACTTACAATAAACTGCAGCGGAAATACGAACCTCATCACATTACTTAACTCGTTGGTGTTACACGCCGTTAGCCACCCACGTGGCTAACAAGGCTAATCCATATACATTGTACCGGTCTGATGGGCTAAATTCCCGAGCAACTACACAGTATTATCCCTTTCCATTAACAACAACAACACATACACCTTTCAACTATACCGAGTATTATAAATTGATGCCGACAACAATTTCGGTCTTACTACACCTACGTATATATACACTTAATGGTTACCCATGTACAACGACTACCCCGTCCTACTCTCGAACGGCTCCAGCTCTTGTACCTGAAATAGGAAAAAAGAGAAAGGGTGGCCCCCAAGGGGCTCAGCACCTTTGCTGGTATGGTAATCCCGCAGCCCACATGCTACCGGGCCACGCACAACTAATTGTCGTCTTAGCATGCGATTAATTATACTTAAATCATGCATGCAACTGTTAACACACAACACATAATCATTTCGCCTCAACGGGCTCAACAAACGGATAATATATCCTTACTTAATAATTCACTCATGGTATTCATTATCCCTAGAGTGTTCCTCCTCTACTGGAGCTACTTCCTTAATAGACGACACTTACCCTTAAATCGGGTTATCCTTAAACGCCTCTTTTCTTAAACTGGGATTCATATCCATGATCCACACACTTCATATCCCACAATATATATCATTCCTTACATACTAAACTTAACAACACTTTCACGTGTCGACGTGCACATGATAACATCGCAATAGGAATTGCTTACTATAACATCACATAACATAACGGGAACGGTCCTCTTAGGAACCGACCCAAACATAGTTAAATCACTGGTGAGCCTAGAGAATGATGCCACCCTCATGGTAAGCTCGTTATACAATAACAACAACACTCATTACCGTCCTAATAGTTGGACGAGTAACTTAAGTTAAGGCGGTTCGGGTTTGGAGGCCCGAACACACCACACAAACACATGTTCCCCCTAAACCGATCATAAGTCAGAATAGCTAAGCTTTGGAATAAGCTAATGGGAGATCATAACCCGTGAGGGAAACAACCATAACAAAGAGAAGGGTAAGGCTAAGAAGGATACCCTCTCCCAGACAACGCGCGACCGGCCAAACCGGATTCCTCACTACTATTAGTACATACTTACTTTTAGATACTAGTTAGAACCCCACTATGGAGCCTATCACATGACAACACATACAGTATTACAACTGGGTTAAACATACAAGGGAGATCCCTACATTCACATACACATATCATACAATTAACACACGCATAGCCGTGGTTAGTACGTCCCATGGTTCGGGTCGTTTACTCCGAATACCAAACTCTCATGTGATCCTAGACTCAGTTAACTAAGGTTAACACTGCCAAGGTTAAATGGTATCGGAGTTGTACACGCCACATAAATGAATTACTGTAAACTCATTACATGTTTAATCTTACAACGTGGCAAACATACAGAAAAACACATTGGCATACAAGCCGGTGTAATCCGGTAGGACACAGGTTGCAAGAAAACCATACCTGTCACCGGAGTCCACTTTACCACGTCCACTTACGTTCCTCGAGCGATTCTCGAACAACTGATAACATTACATGTATTTTTATTAACATCGGGGTAACATGATTGTTTAAAGTCTAATGTTTATACCTTTTCCCCGTTAACTTAGTTGAATAACTTTACATTTTAACTTATTTTTCCTTTACATTTTAATACAACTTTTAACCCACTTTATTGTCATTCAAACTCACCTAACATGTCCTTAACAACTTTATAACGTCTTTACCTATCAATCCCCATCATTACATATCATCTCATAACCTTAAACAAATTTTTTTTTTTACATACTTCGGGCCGTCCGACCCACCGTCCGACCCACAACTGGGTCGGACCGTTCCAGAAACTTTTCCCGTCTTTTAAATACACCTGTCCGACCCATGTCCGACCCAACCATCTGGGTCGGACCATTCCAGAGACTTAACACACACATGTCCGACCCATGTCCGACCCAACCATCTGGGTCGGACCATTCCAGAAACTCCAACCGGTGACTACAACAGAGCTGTCCGACCCACCCTGGGTCGGACCACTGGGTCGAACAACACCAGAAGTTGTCCAAAACTTGTCAAATTTTCTCCAAACTTTTCCTCAAACCTCCTAATGTGTTCTAACATCATTTGGCACATCAAACACACCTTTAGCCATATGCTTAACTCCTTAAAATTTCTAGGTGGTATTTCACCTATAATGACCGCTACACTAAAATGCTTCTTCACCTTCATAACATCATCTCCCAAGCACCTCCTCTTACTAACCAAATCCTCTTTTCACAACTTCTTGAATTCCTTTCTCAAAACCTTACCTAAACATCATTCCCTCCTTATTCATCAACATTACCTAAACCTTAAACAAACTTCTCCAAGGCTTTATTACCTCCTAAAACACTCATTTGATTTCTAGAACTTCCAAGATAATGCCTAAATCCTTGTAGCACCTTAGAACACCTTAATGCATGTTTTCTTCCTTAGTGAAACATTTACTCATTCCTAACAATTCCTAGTTCACCAAAATTCATTTAAGCACTTAAAACTCCTTATACATTTTACAAATGTTGCCATGGGTTCTCTTAGCACATCATCATTCCAAAACTCATAGTTTTCACCATTAAACATTCAAGAATACCTAAATCCATCAAACACACTTTTATACACAAACTTCACACATTTAGCACTACATCCCAATATAGTGCATAACTTAAATTGCTTGGCACTTAGGCCCTTAAATAACATGGCTCTTAGGCCCTTAAGTTGCTTAAACCATAAACACTGAATTTCCAAAATATATAAGCCTTTGACATGCAATTACACACACCAAAACATATGTTCCTTTACTAGTCTCCTTGAGAACACCTTACTAAGTCATTCACCATTTGCTCTTTAGGTAGTTTTAGCAAGCATTATAAGCTCATTTCTCCTAAGGCATTAAACCACATTAAGATAGCATATTTACCTCTTTTCCTCCCAAATTTCTTTCTTGTTTCCTTACAAACCGGTAAGGCATTTGGTTCCTTGCCAACTACTAAACATTATACAAACAACATAATGAGTATTCAAGCTTTAAGCTCCATCTCATTGTAAACCCTAGGTTTACATTATTTCAAAACATTAATGTAGTTGTTTTACCTTAATCTTTTAAGGGTGTTTGAATATCTATGAAGAGAGGACTCCACCTAGTCCTTGAAAGATTCAAATGGAGCTAGAACAAAGCAACACAAGGAGCTCCATCAATGAATATTTTCGGTCACACACAAAACATGGAGGAAACTTGATTTTTCTTTGAGATTCCTTACCTAGGAGCAAAGGAGATCAATAATATGTGGAAAGACAAGCTCAAGCCCCTTCAATGATGGAACTCCATGGCACCGAAATGGGGCTCTTGATGTTTTGAGAAGATAGGAATGAAGAGCTTGATGAGAGGAAGAGAATGGTGGTGTTTGTTTTTGATTTGTTTAAGTGAGCTAGGTTTTACAAGGGTTCAAAGGTGGACTTCCATGGTGGTGGTGCTGTATGAACGTGAGAACAGAAAGAAGAGAGGTAGAAGAGAGCTTGGATACGTGGGAAATGAAGAAGGAAATGAGAGAATGAGATAAGTTTTGCTTTTTGGAAGATATTTGTACTTAAAAAGCAAATAGTACTTAAGTTAGTCATCCTTTATTTCCTTAGCATGTTAACAAGGGTGGTGAGTCACCACACCTTAAAACCGGCCCCCAATAGTACCTAGGGGTATTTTAGACTTTATTAATCAATTGTCTCACTTATAATAACATATGTTACAAAATAGCTTATTAAAGTCACTATTCATAAAACAAGGCACATAGAAGTGAAATTTTTGATTTCCTATTGATATAGACATCCAAATGTGATACTATATAGTACACATATATATTTAAGAGTAATGATGGACATTTAGCCATTCAAAACTCATTTACAAGACAATTTTTCAAAAACGTGCTTTAAGACTCCTTAAAGCACTTTTTGTGTTTTAACTTGTTTCAAGCTTGGTTTTCTTTGGTAATTGATTTAATATGTTCATTAACATATTTATAAGGTATAGGTATGACCATTAGGTCTTATACAAATTTATCCCAAGCTTAGAGCACATTTTTGCTCTTATTGACTTAAGGTATTTATTTGTGTTTTGTTTGGTTTCATTGTCTACCAAGGTTTCCTAAGGATTTAGTTTGCCTTATAAACTCATAATTGAATATTATTAAGTCTTGGTTGGCTCTTTGGGTCCAAACCAAGTTCACTCATAGCTTAGAGCATGTTTTTGGCTCAAACTGTATCTTAGTGCTTTATTGCATTTTACTATGATTTAAATTGTCCACTGATGTTTCTAAGGCACTTTTAGCCTTTATATAACATATTTTGATATTTAAACCGCATATCAAGGTTTGGGGTATTTCACGTGGACCGCAGAGCCATTTGTCATTAGACCGGTGTGTCTGTGGGTGACTAAGGAAATAAGGTGATACTGTCCGAGGAGCCGTGGACCGCAGTGTCCTTTGTTATTAAACCGGTGTGTCCGCAGGTAGTAGACGTTGGTTAGTATGGGGTTGGGGATCGTCAAGTCCTGGTCTTTAAGACTGCTTCCCTGTGATTTGTCAGCGTTAACTATATGTGCACGCATACATGTGGAATGATGTGTGAGTATCCTCGCGAGATACTAACATGTAGATAGGGATGCGTGGAGTATCCCTTGCAAACACCTTTGAGTACTTTATGAGATTTGCACCTTGTCTAGTGCTGTGTACTATGAGTTTTGCACCTTGTCTAGTGCTGTGTACTATGATTTTTGGACCTTGTCTAGTGTTGTGTACTATGAGTTTTGCACCTTGTTTAGTGCTGTTTATAAGTGAATGTATCATGATTATTGACTATATGGAATGAGATGGATGCTGTATCAAATGTGATACATAAAGACTAGGCCTGAACCTAGTGGGAGTTACTCCCTAGCGATGGACTGTTTGGTTACTTAGTGGAACTCAATTCCTTAGGTGAACTGTAGATGATTAAGGACTTCGGGACGAAGCCTTTTAAGGGGGTAGACTGAAATACCCCTAACCTTAAAAATTAATTAAATGATCTATTAATTATCTAAGATGGTTAATAAACATCTAAATATTATTGGGGAACAATCTAAAAGATCTTAACAAGGCAAAACATGTCTTAAGATCGGTAAAGCCAAAAATGTGCTTTAAAGCACCATAAAGATTGTATGACCTCAAATAGAATCCAAAGTGGATTCCTAAGTATTATAATGAAGTAAGGAACACAAAAAAACTATTACCAAAGAAAACTAAGCTCAGGAACACCCTGTGACACAAAAATGGTGCACTAAAACACCTTAAAGCACGTTTTTGTGAAATTACCTTCTAAATTGGTTTTTAATGGGCTTAAAGGTTATAATTACCTTTAAATATGATATTATATCACATTATATCATATTAGTAATTTAATTCCAAAATTTACAAATTTTTACAAATTTAATATTAAAATATTAATAAAACTCTAAAAGGGGGGGCCGCTTGAGTCAACATTGACTAAGAATGGTCAAGAGGTCAAATTTTACCCCTTGGACCACATGGAATCGGCAGATACAAGCAAGAGGAGGCTGGATTCACCACTTGCACATTCAAGAGACAAGTCTCCAACACAAGCCCTTAAATTAAGGGATTACCTTTTACCTTTCTATTATTATGATTAAACAATACACTCCTTGCTCCATTATTGACTCCACCAGCCTCCAAAACCATGTGAGCCAGCCCTTCCCCTCCATTAACCGATGGCTCTTATCCCTTGATGACTCATTAGTCATTACAAACCACTAAACTAATCAAAAGTTATCTTTTTCAATCAATAATGCTCATGTCAATCATTCTCTTTCTCCTAGCTTAATTCCAGCCGATGAAGCAGCCCTTCCAGACCATCTCAACCGATGTTATGGAGCATGGAAGGTAGATCAAACTATTAAGCTTCAAAGGTAATGGTTTAAGGCTTATTTTGGCTCTTTTTCTTCATCTCTTCACCATCTACACTTAGATCTCGTGGCTCATCACTTCCTATGGCTTATTCTCAGTGTTTTAAGGTTAGAACACCAACCAATTTTGGCTGAAGCAAGTATAGGCACCAAGGTTTCCCAAATTTGCATTTTAAGGTAAAAACATACCTTAAGCTTCTCTACTCTTCATCCGATTTTCTTCCTTTGATTTTTATGAGTTTATACACTCATAATCTTCATATTTACATGTTCAATCTGTTGGTTAGCCTTTTGAAGCAAGGGAGGCCGAGATCTAAAGGAAATACCCTTCTTTAAGGCATTTTTCCAAGGTAAAACCTAATACCAAGGCAGCTTGTTGTTGTCTAGCTATTTCCTATGTCTATATGGTGAATTTAACACCTTGTGGTGTGTTTTATTCAGGCCAAATTCCTCTTGAAGTTCCCTTGCATTTTTAAGGTGATTTTTGCCTTAAATCTTACATTAATTATTCCTTATGGTTAAGCTCAAGCTTGGAGTATAACCATTTCTTATTTTGGTGTATTAAACATGTCTAAATGATGTGGTGAATTTTCCTTCAATTGGCCGAGTTCATACAAGGAGAAATCAAGGTATAAACACCTTAAAACTTATGATTTTATAATTTCTAAGCATATATATTGATATTGCCGAGAGTGGAGTTATAAATATGGGTTATATTAACCTAAAAATGGAAAAAAAATGACTAAGATAAATTAAGCTAGTCATTTAAGTAATTAATTAACATAATGGTCAAATTATTACATTATGTGGAAAAATAATTAAACTAAAGTGAGGCCGTGAGTTTATACAATATTTTGAGACATTTAAAGTGTAATTTATTTTGCAAGTTCAAGGTTGTAATAAGGCCATGTCATTAGGCCATTTTAATTTAAGTTTATATGCTTATTTAGTTAGATTTATGCTTATATAATTAAATTTGGGGCCAAACCATAATTACTGGAAAATATAAAGCCGTGGGCTTAATTTAGAGGAACTTAGGGATTTTAAATGAATTTAATAAAAATTATAACATCTTATAAAGTTTTGGGTCAAAATTGTAAAAATAGAAAACTATGGGGTATTATTGGTGATTATCGAAAGTTTGGTTCCAATTTGGTGTTAGAAGTCAAAGATGACTATATAGGAGACTTTGACCAAGTTTGGAGAATTTTAGAAATTAAAATACTACCTTATATTAAGATAGTTATTAAATTGTAAAAGATTTATAAGAGATGGGGCTATAATGTAATTTCTGAAACTTTGGGGTACTAAATGGGATTTAGTACAGCCCTTAAGTTATTAGGAATTTTTAGAAGTTTATTTGGTTAAATTTGGAGTTTATATGAATTATATAAGTATAATATATGATATTTCATGACATTGTTACAAATGGGTAACATATGGGTCAAAACTGAGATTTATGGAGAGTATAAGGTTAGGAATAATATTTATAACCTTTTGGTATAGTTTGGTAATTTTTGGAATTATATATAAGGTTTTATTAAGATATATGTATAATATATAGTGTTAATGGAATTAGAAAACTATGTATTATAAATTGGGAAGATTTGGAATATATACAAAGTTTGGTGGTGGGAATTTAATTAAAACAGTCCTAGGGGCTGTTCGAAAATTATAGCCTTTAAAAACTATAGGTTATAATTATATCAAGGTTTAAAGATTATAATATAAGATATATGTTATAAGTGTAACAATGAAATATAATAGAGGTTGATTTGTGATTTATAGAAGTTTAGTGGTTTATAGTGAAAGCCGAAAATATAAGGGGCTGTTTGGTATTTTTAAACAATTTACAACTATATGTTATAATTGTTTTAATGACATAAATGTCATAATATATGTTATATAACTATAATGTAACAATATATTAATTATGTGGTGGATTTTGTAAATATTTAAGAACATAGGTGCTGTTCGGAAATATTAACATTTTTTTTATGGAATTCATAATATGGTTTTAATGTTATAAGAGTTATAACATTTATAATATAAGAGGTATTCATTAAAAAGGATGAATATAAATTATAAGACTTACCATATAATAAATAGTTCCATAATACATGTATATAAATAAATATAGGTTATGGTGTAGAAAATATAATATGGTTAAATAACCATGTGCTTTCATAATTAAAATGATATGAGATAAAGGGAAAAGAATTACAAACATTGGATATGGAATTCTAATGTTTAGAGTGTACATGGGATAATAAGGATTTATATAATCCAAAATATTGTTTACATATGAGTTATACCACATTGAACTTGGAAAAAAAAAAAAGAGAAACCAACCTTAGGGAAAAAAATACTAAGGTGAGATGAATAGTACATGACAAGGAATCATGCGTACAATATAGAAACAAACTATACGACATACAAGGGTATGTTAAGTTACATGCGATAACAAGTTCAACAATAAGTATATTAATATACAAGACAAGACTACGCATGTAATATAACACCTTTCTAATCTCGAGTTAAGCCGAAAACCCGACAAATATTGACAGTTTATAACGGGGGGTTAACCGGGAGATATTAGTGACGGTACGGGGTACCATAGGGTTGTATTTTCATACGGGATGCTAATCAGTAGCATTATGTATTGTTTAGACTGT
The DNA here is from genome assembly GCA_023374045.1 of Limonium bicolor. Classification (NCBI taxonomy): domain Eukaryota; kingdom Viridiplantae; phylum Streptophyta; class Magnoliopsida; order Caryophyllales; family Plumbaginaceae; genus Limonium; species Limonium bicolor. The sequence goes on from CM041776.1 coordinate 528,286,266, forward strand.
TAGAGACGACACACGGAGCATAGGAACTTGCTGATTTATACTCCACCGTAATACATCAGGGTGAACGGTATGTTATTTATGTGGCTTGATTGTCTCTGAGGATTTCCTCAGTTCAGACATTGTGTGAAAATCTGTGATAAGATTGAATGTCTGCTTATGTGAATTAATATGCTTGAGTTGCGAATTAATGCTGCTTTATTATTACTGCTGTACGATAACAGTACCGTTCGTATATATGAACATATTATAAAACGAACTAGCGGCAATGATGCTATCTTATATGTGTAATATAAGGAACGTAAGTAAAACGTTGTAGCACTAGGATAATAAGATATATAAAATATCTGAGACTTATATACGGAGCATTGGCCTCTTTAACGCCGCTCTTGTATCTAGCACTGGATCCCGAGTCGACATACTCAGGATTGGACTACGACCTTACTCTGCTGTGTTAGGAAAAAAAGGGTAAAACGATGCGATGGTATAGATAAGTTTATCAAGAGGACGTGGCTCTTGCTGTGAACTGTGATCCATTAACGATACTAGGATACCGTGTGGTAACTGTAAGTATCTGGATAAATTTCCAACGAACTACAGATTGTTCGTAGGACGGAGACTCTACCGCTGGAGTGGCTATTGCCGTGGGTGACCCGCCATAAGAGATGGGTAACTTAGAGACACGTCGTTCTAACGAGACGTTGTCTTTAGGCATGACTGAACAAATACGAAAGACTATATTAGCTCATACATTAGGCGAACATTAGCTAGGCTTGTACGCCAAAGATGGGAAAGTATACTTGTTTATAATTCTCGTTGTTTCGCCTTGTTGCTCAGTGGTTATGCTTTGTAATTATATGTGGTATGTTGGTGGATTGTTTGAACGAGCCATTGTGCTCATATTGTGTGTGGTGAACTGGTTGAGTCGAGTCACTGTACTCATGTGTAGGCTATGGTGGGTTGCTTGGTCGAGTGAGTCGCCGAACTCAATTATGAACTATTAAGTGTTTGTTGGAATGGAGTCTCTGTACTCATACAAGCGTTGTAACGCTTTCAGTGGTTTATTACGATGCGATGTGTGAAGCCGGGGGCTTGTTTGTTATTTGAGTTTTCTGCAATATATATATTGTTGTTTTACAGTTTTATATATAACTACTTGCATGAAAATGAATTGCATGCTCTCGACCAATTAACTGAGGGTCTGAGGGGACATGACGGTCATGTAGTAACATACTCAGCAGGGGCTGATTCCATACCACAAACAACCATTTTTGCAGGTATGAAGCTTCCGGTGTCGGCAAAGAGAGGGACGCGCTGGGTAGTTTAATTACAGTTGTTTAAAATATGCACTGTTGCGTTTTGATACGACTTAGAAACGTGTATAGGATCGGGATACTTAGAATGCTCACTGTGAATGTATTTTATATTGGTTTGGGAAGGATAGATCTATCTCTTGTTGTCACTGTGGGAAATTGTTTCGTATTTAAGAATTTATCTGGAGGCACGTTATTACTCGTATGGGCGAGTAAGAACGGTGACACCAGTAGTCCAATTGTTGAGATTACCGCTGCGATTATATTGTTAAGTAAGATGATTAGGAGCCTATTGAGTAGGGGTGTTACACTCTGTGCAGTTTTTAATTCTCTTAACTGAAGATAATTGTAACCCTAACTGGCAAACATGAAACAAAGATGCTCTATGCCTCTATTTTCTTTCTTGACTCTCAATAATTTTAAAACCCTAACTGAAAAACAAATAACTTACATGCTCTGCGAAGTTTTCCATTCTCTTCACTGAAGGTAATTTCTGAATCCTAACAGGCGAACATTGAGCATACATGCTTTGCGCCTCTATTTTCTCTCTTCACTCATGGTAATTTTGCAACCATAATTGGCGAATATGGAACGTACATGCTCTGTGCAATATTTCATTATTTTCTTTGAAGTAAATTTTGCAACCCTAACCGGCGAACATAGAACATACATGCTCTATGTCTCTATTTTCTCTCCACTCATAGTAATTTGTAAACCTAACTGGCGAACAAGGAAAAAGAAAAATAAATGGGTAAACGGCTTCACCCGCTTCACCCGCGGGTGACGGGTGAAATGGGTGATGGGTGATACATAACGGGTGATGGGTCGGGTACGGGTGGAGCGGATGAAGTCGGGTGACGGGTGCGGGTGATGGTCCACCCGACCCATTGTCATCCCTAATCTTTACAAGTTCTCAGATGCATTACCCAAGGTATTTACATACAATCCAATGCAAGTACAATACACCCCGTGCAAGCATTCCATAATACAATTGCAAGCAATACAATGCAAGCATTACAATCACTACAATTCGTATTCCAACCACCCATCTGGTTTTACAATACATGATATATGCATTCATACAATGCAAAGCTATCCCGAAGAAATGCATAAAATACTCTTTCATATTCTCCCCATGGGATCGGTCCGCAGACTACTAGGCATGACAATCATCGAGTCCTATGGCGACTAATACACACTATGATCCCGCAGGCACACAAGTCACCAAGACAGGGACATCTCCAGGTAATCCCCCAACCCTGGAATAAGACAACACCATACACTACCACCGTTCTTCCGGTCATCAAACAAAGGACCGCAGCCCTCGGTTAGGTGGTAGAGGTTTCAAAACAAAATCCTCATTCTCAGTTGAAGGAAAATCCTTTTGCAAATTTTGGTTAGAAATCCTATTTGGAAACAATCAACTCAAAATCCAATTTATAACCATTACATCTATTCTATGCGTGATTACTTGTGACCACTTGAAGGGAGCTTCAAGAATCATTCGACTCTGATGTGATCAACATTAGTGTTGAACTATCCTTCCACCCCAATTTGTGTTCCCTTTCCCTTGATCTGATCAGGATCAAATTCGAATTCCCACTACACAATCAAATAATTCAATTATTTCCATTTTCTAATGTTTTTACTCTTCCAAGTCATAATCACAAATTCATACATTCCAAAGGATGGAATTCAATCCATCAATCATCCTCAATTTACTTCCAAATACTTTACCTGGGAATTCACTACTTATGGGACTCATTTCATAAATTATTCTCGATCATCACAAATGATTTATCTAGGGAATACAATACTTGTGGAGCTCCGTCCACCAATTATTCTGAATTTGTCTCAAACAATCACCTAGAGAACTCAATTCCCTCTAGGTTCTACATCGGTTTCATGCTGACTCATGCATCACAATGCCACTTCTATCATCAATTAGACATATACTATAGGGATTCTCATTCCCGCAGGAGTTCCTCTACTCCTTTTACATCATACTTTCACACCGGAGTTACAAGGTATGTATATTTACGCTATGGATGAATACGTATGTTTATTTAACATAAGTATCAATCATCAAATCAATTCTCATTTATGCTGTGCACAATGTAGTTTACGCATTAATACATGAAAACATACACTAAGTGGTTTTCGCTTTACCACCCTTAAAAGGGATTACACGCATGTAATCTACCATATGTTATTATTGAACACAAGTTCACTAAATTCAGGCATCCTGAAGCGTATTAGCTTCCATGCGGTTTATTATACAACGTATTCTGGTCAAAGGGTTTTAACCATATTGGCGGTTTACTCCCTACACCAAGAATTCAAATTGGAGTTTATTTAACTCATAACCGGTTCGGTTCCAGCCTATTAGGCTTCAAGGCATTGATGATTAGCCATTCTTCCTTACTCACTGGGTATATCAAACCTCTGAGCTAGGGCCACTAGCTTTTGCTGCGCGACGCTAATAACTTGAAGCTTAATTTGCCCCTTTCGTTATTCTAAATGTATTACACATTTACTTTTTATCCCTTTTATCTTGGGATATACGGTTTCTCAACCGGCGCATGGTATCTCTTGTCGTACGCAACTCTTTGTGTTATAGATTTTCTATCGAGTTTCTTGGAAATCTATTGTGCATACTGCTGTATACTTCTGTGTTATTCACTTAGTTCTCCCAACTTGTTGTCGGTTGAGGTCTAGCTACTACCTATTGTGTAGTGCTTCCTCTGATCATTGGTTTTTGGCTATTCACTCATGTAGTGTTATACCAGGTTTCTTTTGTTGCACTAAGTTGCATTTCATAAGCATCGATCCTCATGGCGTTCATAATTTCGTTTCAGCTTTCATTCCAGTGGAATTCATAGGTTGTGATTGTTGGCATCTTCAACGTTCCTCGTACATCTTCACTGTTGCATTTGTAAGTCTTCCGCATTTAGTGTGGTTGGTTGTATAGAAATCGGGTACTCTTATTCCAAGCTATTGTTCCTCTTATCGAGTTGATTCATCAGGGATACACTTTCTGTTCCTTATGCAATTGTAGTAGGAATGAACAATGAGTTCCTTGTGAGATCTTTGTTATATGGTTCAGACTATAGGCATTAACGCCTAGTCCCTCTACCAACTCTTGCTTCTCGACTCCAGCTCATGGCTTGCTTCCCATGTTATTGTCTAACTACATTCTCATAGTGGTCGCTTGTTGCGCACCATATTCTTATTCACTATACAAATATTGTTTTCACGGCCTATGCTACTGTGGTAGCTTGCCCTCATACTTTGCCCATTGTTGGCGCAACTCCTCAACCATTCATTCCAATGCCACGTTTGTATTTATCCCTTTGTGTTTTCTAGATTCCTGTGTTTGGTGGTTGTCATAGCATACCACAATGTCATCATCTTTCCAATGTGAAGATGTTTTACTTCAATTTAGGTTTCATGTGTAGGTTAATCTACCTCACATTCTTTCATCCCTTATGATATTGTTTACCAAGTAACTTGGTTGACCAAGGAGGGAGCAATCCATTGGATCATAGGCTCTCTTGGGCGTTGGACATTCGAGGTGTCAAAATACGTACTCATATGTTTGTTTTTGATGCTCACTGCCCTCTAAATCCTGGCATTGGATATAAGGTTTGGTTGTGAATTTTTGCTTCTTTATGCACATCATTGAGACATCCCAAGGGACTTCAAGGGTTTACGGATCCTGTTCTCTAATATAGGGGTATTCCATCACTGATAAGTGAAATCTCGTATTGAGGGGTTTTTTTTCACTCATAAGCCTCATGACAAGGTCTTACTGTGTTAGCCTCTACTTAAGTACTTCCACCATGCATATAATGGTTCATCGTTTGCTTGTGTGACTACAAGGTATACTACTCTTTTAAGCCTATGCTCTTTGAGCGTTATCATTCTACAACCCACATTGTACACAGTCCGTGTTTGCTTCTAACCGACTACCATTCGGTTTTCAACCACTACTATCAAAGTCTCTTCATTCATACGATTCTTAGAAGTTTCCTTCTTTTTCATCTAAGTTATTTCTTGACGATAATCATGTGCTCAGGCTTTAATATATCAACAGATGGAGCCACTTTCTGGAGGGTCCTCATATCTACCATATTAGTGGCCTTATGATAATGAGATTTTTATGTCTCGGTACTACTGTTATTACGGATAGCAGGAAGGCAACTAAAGCCTTGTCAACTGTATACTAGGCTTACGCTCTAGTGACAGTAACACTAAGGTAGTCTTCATTCAAAGCTACTCACTACACTGCATTTAAATCAAGTGGTACAATTGTTACTCTATTCGTTTATATGGAATAATATCTCTTCTCTTACTGGCGCCATTTTCGGCAACTCTTGTTATTATATAATGTGGATTTTGCAACTGTTAAGTCTACATGACGTAGTTGGTTCATGGCTTTTACGCCACATTGCTTCGAGCTATGCTCCTTACAGGCTATTTGTACATCTTTCTACTTCTCCGTATACCATCATATAGCTAGAGGTATTGTTGGGCTCCATGGCAAGGTCGTTGCATCACGCTTCCATTTATGGGAGGCCCTCTTAGGCAATCTGGTATAAATCAGTGCTCTTTGGCAATTTAGGGTATCCCTTGTTAAGTGGGATCCCTTCGGTGTTCTAACTGAGTGTTGGTTTTAGCTCCCGTGTTCTTATCACGACACTTTGTTCAACTGTTGTTGACACAGACACCCTTCAAGGATTGCTTTGGGTGTTGTTAGGTTACGCCATTACATCTGGCTAATACTTATGATTATGTCTAGTTAACTAACCGCATTGCAGTACCGTATTCCAGACTATCTCGTTTAGGGTTTATAACGTCTCTCATTCTTAGGGTAGTCATTAACGTTTCTCCCTGCGTTTTGCATTGGGTTTAATGCCTTCTTCAGTGATGGATTATACAATCTGGTAGTCTTTATGATTGTTCAGCGAATTCTGTCCCATTCATTGAACATTATTGTGTATACGTTAGGCATTGGCCTTACTACGTTTAGGTTGGGTATTCATCCCAACTACCCTACGCTTGATTTGAAATCTTTGAGACATATTCAATGTCAAGACTTACTATCCTGTGCTCCTTGCACTTTCTAGCTCTAAATCATTACCCTCAAATGAATTCTCTGAGTCCTTGATACTTGTTAGCTTAACTAAGTTCCTTCTCTTTGATCGTCCATGGGGTCCAACTATTCTGGCTTGAACTTACTTACGGTCCGTAGAACAGAGTTGACTACTTCCCGTGTTCCGTACACCACTGGTATACGTATGTGGGGTGCCATACCGATACATTACTACTTACCCGACTAACCTATAAGTAGGTCCGTCAGGCCCGCAAGCTCCCAGCGGGATGCACACTCATCCCACATCTCATTTTGTACACTCGTAGTGTTCGTCCACATGCCTAGGTGAAGTATTCTACTGTCAACTCCTCTTATATCATTGTATGAATATCCTATGGTTGTTCTTCTGAGTTTGGTTTTAAAATCTAGGGGTTTAAAAGAAATATTTGAGTTTGAAAGAAAAACTTTTAAGGCATTTCAACGTCGGTTGGTTCTGACCAAGTCTAGCTCCTCCCTGCCATGTGTGGAGGGTGATTTTTCGGTATGAGGGGGGTCTATGCCAATATGGTCTGACTGAAAAGTCGAGATCCTAGAAAAATGTCATTTTGTGGAGGGTGAAAACCCGTTATTCATGGCACCCTCAAATACCTGTTAAATCATTCGTCTTTTCCAGAAAGCATAAAGGGGAGTGCAAGTGTGCACTACACCCGCTCTCAATGGGCTCCACGCGGACTTATGCCCTAAGGGCGGAAATTGACTAGAGTCGCCACCTAGTTTGACCTAAGGAACTAGGAAGGGAAGAGAAGGGTTCTAAGAACCGTTAATTGACTCTGATGATTTGTTGCCTATGGATATGACTTATCTGATCATACTAGAGGTTCTGTGTGGGTTCGCACTGGGTTACACCCCTCAGAAGTGGAATGACCACGACTTCGGATTGGTGCCCGAGGAAACCTCGGTCTCCAATTATCGGGATTGTCTTCTTTCAAAACCTTATTAAAGAGATCCATTTAAAAGCCAAAGATAGGATTAGGATGAGAAGAGAGAGAGAGTAGATAAGGTGATCTTTTCTGCCAAGCCAGCACCTAGAAGAAGAATGGGTGAATTCGGATGAGTGTAGAATGAGAATTGGGAAAGTCTGAGGTTGAGTGAATAGACAAGACTTAGTGTCTGATGGTTTGAAGTTTGTGGAAGCCGAAGAAAGTTTGAGCGTTTTGAGAGATGTGAGAGCCACCGTAGAGGGGGAAGGGGTTTTTTTTTTTGCTTGGAATGGGGTCGCACCCTGGATGGGCTGCCTACGTACTCAACTCCCTGTTGAGATCAGACCTTACGTAGTTCACGGTTTCGGGTTTTTGAAGATTTTAGGGTTTTGAAAGGTTTAGAAGTATTTCAGGGGTTAGTCTGTGAGACGCTCGGGTCTATGAGACATTTAGGATGTTCATGAAGTGGGAGCAATGGGATATCAAGGTCTATGAGACGCTCGGGTCTGTGAGACGTTTGAAATCGTAAGATGGTAAAGAAGTTGAGATGTTTGTGTCCGTGAGGCGCTCGGGCCTATGAGACTTTTAGGAGTTTGAGAAAAGCTGGAGTTTGTAAGAGGATCTGAGTTTGAAGTGATTTCAAGTTTGGAAGATGATTCGAGTGTGTTTGAGGCAATTGGAATTTGGGTGGAGGTCCCGAGTTTTTTTTAGGTTCGAGGTTTGAAAATGGTTGAGAAAAATCATTTTATTGTGAAAGGGCGGATAATCCCGAGGGATTACCCTGTGTACCCCTCGAACATGACACTTAATTAATGGTAAGTGCCGAGGCTCGAAAGATGGGGCAATGAATTTATGTCGAAAAATAGGATTCAAGGAGAAACACTATGAATGAAATGTTCTCGGTCAAACCCTAATAACGTCTCTAACTCCCGGGTTTTAAAACATTGAAATCGAGCGGAAGGGAGTTAGACGATTCTAAAATCCCGGCTGCAACTAGGAAGGTCGTTACTTCCCTAGCACCCGCCTTGTAAAAATCTAGGCTGCAATTAGGGGAGGTTTGTCACCCTAAGGCCCCGCCTAAAGAAATCCAGACTGCGACAAGGGAGGTTATGACCTCAGTGCCCCGCCTCGGATTTTTATTTTGGAAGGGAGACAAGTGATGCCTAACTAGGAAGAAAACGTACTTTGAAGGTGTTAGACATCCCATGTTCCCCGAAAATGGTTTAGTTTTGAGTATGAAAACCGAGTTAGAAGATCTTTGAAGTTGTTCGGAATTCTCGATGAAGAAACACTGATTTTGAGAAATGTTCTTAGGAGGAAACTTTTTGTATATGTGAGAAGAACTTTCTGCGTTTTGAGAAGAGTTTTCTGTGATGTGAGAAGAGTTTTTCCTTTAAAATTCCACAAAATGGTTTCTTTGAAAATTTGAGAAAACTTGATGAAATTCGAATGAAACGAAAGTTTGAAATTTGAAAAGAGAATTTTGAAGTTTGAATGGGATTTACAAATTGAGTTTGGATTAGATGAATTGAATTGGATTGAATTGAATTAGACTGAATTGAGATGAATTGAAATGAGTTGGGTTGAAATTGGGTTGAATTGAATAGAGGTTGAATTGAAATGGTTTGGGTTGAATATAATTGAATTTGAATTTGGGCCGGGATTAGAAGACGAGCAGAGTCAAAGATGGATGGGTCAAAGTCAGCATTCAGTCAGGGTCAAAGCAGGCGGGTCAAAGTTGGACCCAGTCAAAGTTGGACCAGATTAGGCCTTGGTCAAGGTTTGGGCCGGATTGGGCCTTGGTCAAGGTTTGGGCCGGATTGGGCCTTGGTCAAGGTTTGGGCCGGATTGGGCCTTGGTTGGGGTTTCGGGCTGAATTGTGTTTGGGCTAAAATGGGCCTTGGCCTTTTTAGTTGGGCTAAAGATTGTTTTTGGGCTGAAATGGGCCTTGGGCCTTTTTATTTGGGCTGAAGATTGTTTTGGGCTGAAATGGGCCTTGGGCATTTTTATTTGGGCTAAAGATTGTTTTTAGGCTGAAATGGGCCTTGGGCATTTTTATTTGGGCTGAAGATTGTTTTTGGGCTGAAATGGGCTTCTCAATTTTGAATTGATCTTAGACTTGAATTTTGAAATGGATTGCTTTTCTCTTTTTTTAGGTTTTTTTTTATTAACATAATAATATGTGGTTTGGGTTTAGGGATCACCCAATTTATTAGGTGGGACCATGGCTCACCTAAATCTCTGGGTTCACCCTCTATCCTAAGGCTTGGTCCTAAAAGAATAATAACTAGAGCTTACTATTCTAGGCCCGATTAGCTAGCAAATGAATTGGACCTGACAATGTTAATTTTGGGCCAAAATTTTACAGCAACTCAAACAAGCCCAATCCAATACATAAGTAGTCAAGGTACAAATATTGAAAATCATATGTACAAGGAAAAGTGAGTCAAGAGAGTAACAGATCGAACGCGACAATAATAAGTAAACGAAATCAAGATACAACAAGCTCAATTAAAATTCCATTTCCTCTTTTCTTGTTTTTATTTAATACGTGTATACATGAAAAGCTAAACATGGAGTATAGTATATGTATGAAGTTCTGCTCGGACAAACATCAATTCAACATTCAAGGCCAGAAATGAACGAAGCAAACTACATATTAGGAAGTGGATTTGTGCAAAGATAGTGGCGTCAAGCAGAAAATCAGGAATGCGAAATCATCTGAAAATCTAAGAATATATATTAGGCATGCGTATTGGGCAAGTCAGGATGCCACATCAACATTCAATAGATTTAGAAACAAAAATGAACGGGGGAAACAAATACCAAAATGGCGTGATGTATCAACACAAGAGAGCGGACAAAAAGCTCGACGCGCAGTAAATGTCTTCTTCCTGGTGAAAGTTTCACCAACTAATCCTGGAATGAGCTAGTTCCAGACTCACCTTCGGCCAAGTGATTCAGACACAGCAGTTTCAACCGTATAAGCCAGACGAGAAAAAGAATGAACAGATGCGATGAGCGGGTTTGCTCCTTGCTCGCTCTTGCTCGCCAACTGAAGTGAGGAAGATGGAGGTGGAGTATGTACGGTTCTTGTCGTCAGTTGGGTTGCAGAAATAACGTCATGAAGAAGTGAAGAGAGTTGAATCGTTGTGCAGGGAATGAAACAGAGAGATGTAGGGAGTAGTTCACCAGCTGGGTTGCAAACTAACGTTAGACTTCAAGGAGCTGCAGGGTGTGTTCCTTGTACTCCAGTTTGGGTTGCAAGAACGCCGGAGGTGAGTTTGCCAGATGGGTTGTTCATTACCGTGAGGAAGAAAATGAAGAGAGGTCTGATCCTATTGTTCCGGGAATGAAGAAGATGAAGGGAAGTATGTTTTCCTGAATGGAGAATATTGAAGGTGGCATGGAGGAGTATGTTTTCTTGTTGGCCATTTTTTATTTCAAGTTACCGTGATGAAGAGAAGTGAACAGAGGAGCACCACACAGGTAGGTTGCAAAGCTTTGCCGACGTGAACAGGTGGGCCGAGAAGCATGGTTTTCTTGGATCCCAATGTTGATTTCTGTTGTTTTTTGAAGATGACAATGAAGATAATGAAATACTGATGGAGCGTGTCGGCCTGAGTCCATGTCCTAAATCATGCAGTGCCAAGAGGCGTGTGGTTGATGATTTCCTGTGAGGAGTCCACAAAGAAACACACAGATGCAGAACACTCGTTAATTTACAAATATAATTGAACACAAAACAAAGAGAATAAAAGTGCAAATACAAACTGTGTGTATCCATTAGATACGAGATTCCAAGACCGGAAGTATAAATCGAAACCGATCATCATAAAGAACCAGAGGTGCGGCCTGCATAGTCCGGCGAACCCTTGGACTCATTGTAGCCTGGGTCTAATGAGCTTATCGTGAGTGACAGGACAATTGAAAAATTCAACATGAAGGAAGGATGATGAAAACAAAGAGAAATTAGAGAAGTAACACGGTGAACGACAGCAGTACTGAAGATGTTTCAATGAAGCCAAAATGTCTCAGACTGTTTCAATTTCTAGCAGAATAAGAGAGATGATAGCAAATTGAAAACAAAAATGAAACGTGCTGCTTTTTTTTTAGAGACAACAAATAGACTTCGTGCTCATCCGCTACCGATAAGCACATGGAGGAATCCGACAGCCAGCACTTAAGACCATATGAATGCCAACAAGAAGAGAGAAGAAGGGGATGAGAGGACAATCACCGTATAACTGCAGGAGAATAAGCTCTGAACATGGTATTGCTCTTATAGAATAAAACCATTGACCTCAGTTGACGATAAAACACATAATATGAGCAAAATGATAAAGCTAAAAGAAAAAGAAACAAACGAATCAAAGCGGGCAAAGATTACAGAGCATGGATGAAGCGAGGATTATCGTCAATTGTTCTGACGAAATCAAAACCTCAAAACAATGCCTCAAAGTAAGTTTTGTCTTCTATGAAAACCGAAGTATACGAGATAGGGGCTCGATACTCCAGTTTCGAAAGTCGATGAAGTGAATGAGGAATGAGAAATTGCTCCTTCTTCAGAAATGAATTTCCGACAGAGTCAACCATCACTTTTCCATCCTAGGTTTAAAAATCTCTAGCAAGGATATTTTGAAAGGAAGAAAGAAAGGTAGCAAGGAAGGATTGAAGGAGTATATCAAAAACCCAGCTCTCGGAGGGAATAATAGAGAAGGAACACTCCTTGCCCTCTTTTTTGAACACGACGATACGAGGTTGAACAGATGAGAACGGTTTGTTGGGTTTTCGTTCTTTTTGTCTCGGGATTTCAAAATGATCCAGGCAAACGGAATGTTCGGTGGTGAGAACAAGAAAAACGGGGCGCTCTGCTGGTTTTCGGTGCATCTGGGTATTTTTCTTGGAGATTACAGATAGAAAATGAATACCCGTCGGACCCCCTCCTCTCGTTTTTTTGGGATTTACAATCCTTTATAAGAATTAAGAAGAAGAGGCTGCAGGTGATAGATCACGCTAGGGTTTGGGAGCAGAGGAATCGGGCCTTATTTGAGTGTGGATTAGAGAGTGGGCCGGACCGTTTGACCAAATCATGGGCTAGGTTTGACTGAGCAATGGAGAAAATAACCAAAGTAAATTAAAAAACGTCACAGATGCTCACATCTGGACTTGAAACCTGGGTCCTGTAGTCTTCTAGACACTACACCCACCAACTGTGCCATTAACAAAGCTTGATACGAGAATGTAGAAAATAAACCAAGAGTTGGTGCCGACTTGGACATAATCCCCAAAAGGCTAAGGTTTAAACACGAGTGTTTTCTTATTGAAGGTCATAAAATAAAGGATTATATATAATGAAAATACAAAACATAATATGACGAATACATGAAATAATGAAATGGTACTAGTACGATGGGATAAAATGAAAGTGCTAGCGATAAAATAAAAGGTAAATGCTAGAAGATGATAAAAAGTAGCAATACATATGAAAAAATAAAGGAATAATAAAAAAATGAAAATAAAAGATAACTTATTAAATAAACAAATAAGCAATAATAATATAAGTGAATGAAACAAAAGGGACGGGTTAAAAATCGTGTTTTTATGAAATGCTTTGAGAAATACTATAAAACGATGGTTTCATTTTGGCACGCACGCCAATACGTTTTGACAAAGAAAGGCGACGACCCCTCTTATTGTGTTTCTTATTCTAGAATTTGCTTTATGGGGTGAGAATTTTTGATGTCTACACCTGGTATATTCCTTACTACAATGGTTGGACCGGTAGGCCTTTCCAAGGTTTCACTTTGAGATTCCTAGGATTTGTGATCCTATACTTGCTCCCTTCGCCATCTTAGTACTTCACTAAGTGCTTGTTGCTGTTAAAAGTTCCTCTGAATAGTCTTGTTATTACTGCACTTGCCGTGGCAAGTGCGTGGTACTGGTGGTTTATGGGTTAACCTATAGCGATTGCAGTATTGTTCCCTTGCGTATTCGGTAGCCTTGTTGGCTCTTCCATTGATCCACTGATCACTAAGTGCTTGTTGCTTGTTAAAAGTTCCTCTGAATAGTCTTGTTATTTTTCACTTATCGTGGCACGTGCGTGGTACTGGTGGTTTTTGGGTTAACCTATACCGATCGCGGTATTGTTCCCTTGCGTATTCGGTAGCGTTGTTGGTTCTTCCATTGATCCACTGATCCTTTACTTGGGTTAATCAGTCTTCTGAGCAACTTCTCAGTGATCTTGACATGGGTGTCATTGATCAGGGTGCTTTTGTTTCTCGTTCCCACACATTTACCGTGGTTATCGAGTCTTAACTTGCTAGGCACTACTTTTGTAGCCCTTCCGGAATATATCTCGTGAATGTTCTCATAGCTGTCTGAGCTATGTCGGCCAGGTATTATAACCTCTTGGCATTGCAGTTTTGGAGTTAACCACTCCTGACTATGTCCTTAGTCGATTAGTATACCATTGGTGGCATTATCTAGTTATTACTGTCCCGTAGACTTGGGTCTTGGGTTTTTGTTACTGCTCCTTTATCCGCTTCGTTGCACGCTCGGTGCTTCTCTTCCTACTGCTGATTGGCCAGTCAGGTTCTCGCGACTGCTAAGCATGTCGCCCCATGCTGTGGTAAGTTCCAGTCTACTTATGGTTAGGATTCACATTATACCGCTATTATGTGCAGGTATTGTTGTTCGACCGGGAACTGTCCCCGGGACTTCCAATCCTTAGACTCTACCGTATGATAGGTTCTATTCTCTTATAGGAATATTTCACAACTACCATAACGTTTCCGAGTAAGAGAGGACTTTCCTTCTCTCTAGCGTTCTTTCCCAAGTTATACAATGGGGGATATAAAGGGCGGGTCTGATATTGTAGGCATTCGGAACACACCTGGAGTTCCTAACTAGCATATCTCTCATGCTATCACTCAGACCTTAGCCCTAATCTTCTAATTCCTAACTCGGTATTTTCTAAGCTCAGTATTTCCAGTCATCAGAGCGAAGTATCGCTTTGATACCACTTTTTGTAACACCCCTACCGCTAATCCCGTCATTACCATCTAATCACCTCATACCTCTGTACATGCGCAACGGATAATTCCTACACAACGACAGGTGATACAATGCCATTAGCCACCCACGTGACTAACAAGGCCTACTTCCACTACGACATCGGTCTGATGGACCGGAATACCCGAGTACAAACAATACACTTCGCACTTCAATTTCCAAACCGAGTATGCATAATTCTCCGTTCAATACAATACTTAACGCTTACAATCCGATATACCGAGTCTACTAAGGTACAAACCAAAATACAATTAATTCTCACAAGTCTAAACACTCTTCATGAGCCTAACACCTAACGCCTCACCCTACCCATCAAGGTCTACTTGACTTCAAATGCCACTACATATACAATGCGGCACACCGAGCATTCAGAGGGCTACAAGCCCGGATACAATTCAATACATCGCTAAAATAATCCCTAGCTAATCAGAGCATAACAGCCCGGTCTTACTGTCGACCATTTAGCTTGTCGGGTACCTGAAATATAAAAACAGCACCCCCAAGGGTCTCAGTAAATAGCTGGTATGAAATTCGCATACCCTGCGCGCTAACGGGGTACGTCGACTACTTTGTCGCATACATGAGGTTCATTTATTTTCTACATGCATACATGTTATAATGAACACCATACATTTACACAACAGTGCATACATACATACATACATTCCAATTCACACAATGGTAGACTATCACAATCAACCATTCATACTTACCAAGGCACTGAGATACACTTCTCAAGTTCATCCACAATACTTTGTTAGTTACTTACCCAACCGGGTTAATCGGATGTTCTTATTCTTTTACTCCTGATCACTGACTTACACTAGCCATGATCATTCTCAACCGATACTTACGATCTCTTCACCGGGTTACTTCGCTTAAAACCCAACAATCCCTAGCTTATCTCCTTAGACGGATAAGCTCTGCCGGTCTTACTCCAGTCGGGCACCACTAGGTGGCACAAGGCCCCACAGGGCACCACTATATGACACACGGCCCGATAACAATGGAGTTCGACCATGTATATAGAAACAAACACTTTGTTGTTTCCTCATCCTCGCATGCTTGACTCACAATCCCCCTAACCCAACTCTCTGGTTAGTAATAATTTCAGTCAGTGAGTTAGTCAACAATCAACGCACTCACCATGCACACATGGGCATGGCGCACAACTAACAGTTAGTTCCCACCAATGTTAGTTCAGTCAAGTTCCGAGTTAGATTGGTTCATAAACATCAATTAACTGATACCAACTGTAACACCCCTACCATTAATACAATCATTACCGTCCAATGTCCTCGTGCTTCTGAGTCACGCAGCGGATACTTACTTACATACAGTGGGTGATACAATGCCGTTAGTCACCTACGTGACTAACAAGGCTACTACTTCTACATACAACATCGGTCTGATGGACCGGAATATCCGAGTGCTACACAATACAAGCTTCACTACAATTACCAATTAGGTATTACAACTTCCCATTCAATACAATACATCATAAGTTCAATACATGTAATATACCGAGTTCACTAAGATCCTTATACAAGTAGAATACCTCTTTCAATTCCATACATGCTCATTAAGAGTCTAACTACTACCCATTCCCCACAAACTACTTGCTCCCTAGGTGTAGGGGGTGTGCTACTTAGTACACCTCTACATTCTACTACTAACTATCCAAATGTAGTCACCGGTCTCATGCCTTGACCATATCCTCTTCGGGTACCTGCACACTAAAAACGTTCCCCCGAAGGGGTCAGCTTTCGCTGAGCATGATAACCGCATACCCCGCGTACTAGTGAGGGTACGCCGACCACTTGGTCGAATACATGCGATTGATTTCATTCAACATAAATGCATACATGCTCTTATACACAATATTACAATATTTTACAAGACATACATACATACACACAGTACCATACATACAAGGAAGACAATACAAGTCCACCAAATTCCTACTTACCTTCTTCCGGGCTACACATACACGATAGATACATAGTACTTACGCAATACATACACAATAATCCATACTTGTTAGCTTCATTGGTCCACCCGGGTTAATCGGGTGGAGATTACTCTTTTACTCGTTCCATAGTACTTACGCATACATACTCATACTCATACATACTTACGTACTCAAGTCAAGTCGTCGGGACCTCCGACCCGGGGAACTACTCGGTCCCACCACCGGGATTTACTTGGTTCACCAATCCAGGATGCTACCCATTTAAGGGATTTGGGCCGTGGACCAGTTTAAGAACCAGGAATCGGATCCAACCTCTTGTGTCTCCTCATTCTCACGTGTGGCCGAAGCTATATCGGACTTCTACTCATTCCAATTTACTTAGTACTTTTGTTAGGAGTTAGGTGGTTAGGAATTAGTAGAAGTCATTCACTCAAGCCACATACACAAATACATTGCTCAATACACATTCATACGAAATACAATACAATACTTAAGTACAATACAGGATTCGGATACAGTTCATCATCATTCATATATTTCATGAATTATACAAACTATTGTTCAAGACAAATATCAAGAACAATGTAAACAAGCACAAGTAAGTGCAATATAGTCCGATTCATGCATTTATCTTATTAGGTGATCAAATAAGCACACAAATCGGGGTAACCAGATTAGGATACAGGGCATGAAGAAATCATACCTTTTACTGAAATTTACTTTACCGATGTCTCCTTGTTCCTTAGTCCTTACTTGTTCCTCGAGTCCTAGCCTCGAACCAATGACAACATGCCAAATGGTTCAATCAATACTAAGTATTATAATATGTACATAATTACTACTCCCATACTTACCCCGTTATCCTGTTGTTTCGGTTTAACGTAATGTTCATATACTCACAACTTTCTTACCTACTTCTCCAACTTGTTTATACCTTTAATGACCCTATAAACATCATTAATCAAGTACTAATTATCTTATACTAATATTACCGTTCACTTCCTTACCTTAAAAGCCATTTAGTAAGCTTAATTTTACAGTTTTTGGTCGGTCCGGGACCTTGTCCGGATCTTAAGTCCCGGACCAACACATGGTCACTACTCTCGGCTCATTCTGGTGCCTGGTCCGGGTCCTTGTACAGGGGTCAAGTCCCGGAGCAGTAGGTATGTCCAGTCTCAAATGCTTTTTAGTTCTGGTCCGGTACCTTGTACATAATGCAAGTCCCGGACCAGGACATGGGCAAACTCTCGGTCATTTTTAAAGGGGTGGTCCGGGTCCTTGTATGGGACTTAAGTCCCGGACCACCCACTATCCTTTACTCTCGGCGTGTTTTTGTATACTGGTCCGGGACTTAGTCCTGGACTTAAGTCCCGGACCCTGCTACCATTTTGACAGTTTTGACATTTTCAAAATCTGTTACATTACATACTTTGCCTAATTAATTCCCAAATGTTCCTACACTTAATCTCACATGTTTAAGCACCTAATTAAGCTCCTAAACATGCTCAAATCCATTTGAAATACCCCAGACCTTGATATGTGGTTTAAATATTAAACTATGGTATGTAAAGGCTAAAAAGTGCCTTAGGAACATCAGTGAACAATTTAAACCATAGTAAAATGCAATAAAACACTAAGATACAGTTTGAGCAAAAACATGCTTTAAGCTTGGAGTGAACTTGGTTAGGACCCAAAGAGCCTACCTAGACTTAATAATATTCAATTACGATTTAATAAGGCTAATTAAGTCCTTAGGAAACTTTGGTAGACAGTTAAACCAAATAAAACACAAGAATATACCTTAAAGTCAATATGAGCAAAAATGTGCTCTAAGCTTGGGATAAATTTGTATAAGACCTAAAGGTCATATCTATACCTTATAAATATGTTAATGAACATATTAAATCAATTACCAAAGAAAACCAAACTTGAAAACAAGTTAAAACACAAAATGTGCTTTAAGGAGCCTTAAAGCACATTTTTGAAAAATTATCTTGTAAATGAGTTTTGAATGGCTAAATGTCCATCATTACTCTTTAATTCACATGTGTACTATATAGTATCACATTTGGAAGTCTATATCAATGGGAAATCAAAAATTTCACAAATATGTGCCTTAGTTGTGAATAGTACTCAAATAGTGCTAGTTTAAGTTATAAGTCAACATAAGTCAAATATTTGGTCAACAAAGACCATAAATATCTCTAATGTGTAAGGGGGGCACGGTTTTATGGGTGTGATTCATCACACTTGGCTAGCCAATTAAAAGAAAGAAAGGAAAAGTAAGTAAAAGGTTATTTTTGCTTTTAACATAAATATCTTCAAAGTATACTCTCTCACCTCATTCTCTTCTTTCCCTTGGTTCCCACCGTCACCTATCTTCATCCTCCCATGCAAATCGTTTTGCTACAGTCCACACTCATTCTTCATCTTCTTTCACTTGTAACTTATGATTCCATGCTCCAAAATCAATTTCAAGACTACCTTTGTCTTAGTTAGGCCAAGCTCTTCATTTCCTCTTTTCAAATCTTCAAGAACTCAATTTTGGTGCCATGGAGATTCACCATTGAAGGAGCTTGAGCCCATATTTTCATGCCTTGTCATTCTCTTATGCTTCAAGGTAAGGAAAATCAAAGAAGAACTAAGTTTCCTTTCATTTTCTTGTATAACCAAAAATTCACCTTACAATGGTGCATTACCTTGCTATCTTCTTAGCTTAATCCAAACTTCAAAGGGCTAGGAGGAGTTCTGTTGGGACATCGGAGTGTTGCAGAGATAGCCTTTCACCGCGACAGAGTCGAGCGTCATTTGACAGACACAAAGACTGAGCTTCTGCGATGGAGTCCGCGCAACAAAGAAGACTCCACAGAGTCTGCCATGCTGTTGCGAAAAATCAGGAGTCAACTCGGAGCACATTAAGCGCCTCAACGGTCACCAAGCTCTTCCTTAACACCGAAGATCGCGGCCCAAGTAAGAAGACCAAGTAAGAGCCGTTGGAAGTGGAAGTTGCCCACTAAGTTAGTTCCGGTATTTCGGAACTAACTCCTTCGATTGGCTGCTACACTTAGAGTATAAATAAGACATGTAATAGATAGTTGTAAGTGTGCTTTTATTGAGTATCATTCCAGAGCTTAGAGAGAGAAAGAAGAATTGCATTGTAAGCCCGAAAGAGAGAGAGAATTCGTACCAAGTTAGTTAGCACCTCTAGAAAGACTCTATCTAGGAAGATCCTAGTTTCATTACGCTTACCATTGTTCTGATCAGAGAGTGTGTTGGGTAAGTGAGTGAAAACCGCTAAGTAGATTTCCTCTACTTAGTGGGCATCTATAAGTTGTTTTGTTTGACCAGGAAATGAAATAACTTATTTGTGTATCTTGCTGAGTTTCACAGAGTCCTTCTTTCCTTCTATTGTCTCACTACAATTACCACAAGAGTCTTTCGTGTCATTAGTCTAGTTTATTCGATTGAGTGACTCTGCTTCATAGAGTGCCTCTTAGTAGAGAAGACGATTGAGTCAAACCAATCCTTAGACTCACACCTTTGGTTGGTTTGAGTTAGCCACCCGATCCTACAAGTGGTATCAGAGCCTCGCTTAGGCTAACGATCAATCAACGAAGCAATGGCAGATCTCTTTGCCAACCAAACAACAAAATGCACTTCGAGCACCCCAGACTCACCTCCACCAACTATGACCATTGGAAGAACGAGATTGAGCAACACATTGAGTCCGTCAACTCTGAGCTTTGGGAGATCGTTAACGGAGGCGATCTTGAAGTTAATCCAGACCGATCAACATGGACAGCTGCAGATCGCAAAAGATACGAGCTGAATCGACAAGCATCACGTGCGATATACACTTGCTTGTCCATCCCAGAACAAAGGAGAGTCAATCACTGTAAGTCCGCAAATGAGATATGGACACTCCTTCAAGCAACCCACGAAGGAGTCACTGAACTCAAGAAATGCAAAGCTCAAGAACTTCGAATGGACTATGAAAATTTCCTGCAGAAACCCGGTGAGTCTCTGGAAGAAGTGCTTGATCGTTTTTATTTACTAACCACTACTATGCAGGAAGTTAGCATCCTACCAGATAGAGAGAGTGTTTTACACAAGTTGCTGGACAGTCTGAGAGAAGAATGGGCAGAAACGGTAATCTCCACCAAAGCATGCAAGGACTTATCCAAATGGAGCTGTCAAGACCTAGGTTCCTATCTACAATCCGTAGATAAATACAAGAAGAATGTTCGGAAGAAGTGTGGTAATGCTTCCTCTTCCTCTTCTGGTAAGACTGCTACTCTGAATGACCAAGCCTTGCAGGTTAATTCAACTCAGTTAACTCAAGAAGGAGCCTATGTTGCTGATACTCAAATCAGACAAGTCAAGGCTGAACTGGTGGATATTATTGTTGAGGAAAGTGAGGCTGAGACTATGGAGGACTTCGTTCATAGTCAAGAACTTCCGAAAGTTCATGCGTAACCAACCTAATCGACAGAGTCGGTCGTTCTCGAACACCTCTAAACAAGTTTTCAATTCCGTCACTTGCTTCAATTGCAATAAACCCGGTCACTTCAAGAAGGACTGTCCTTTACTCAAAAGCCATTATGGAAAATCTCAAGGGAGATCACTCATGGCAGCTGTTGGATGGGGCGATTCAGACTCCGACGATCCAGACACAGAGTCTAGCGGACTGGTATGTCTAATGGCACATGACACGACGGAGTCCATGATCCCTGATAATGAGGTAACCCGTTCTCACCTTGAAACAGACCTTTACCGTATTTCTCCCATGGGATTTATGACATTAATTGCTAAGATTGTCTCTGAGACAAACTCTCTCAAAGCAAGTCTCAACAGCAAAATCTCCGAGTTAACAGAGGAGCTCGAAATATCAAAAAGTCTTATGTATGCCTTAAGAGACGAAGCTGAGGAACAAAAAACCATCTCCTGTTCTCTAAGGCTAGATCTACAAGAATCAAGGTGTCATGTTGACTCCCTTGAAAAGGAACTTCGTGATATCTTAGAATGCAATCAGTTTGAACAGGGTGACCAGAAAGAGTCTCTCACCTGATCGACTCCCTCAAACAAGACCTCACAATCTTTACTGATAAGTGTTGTTCTCTTCAAAATGATCTTAATGCTTCTGAATCCAAAAACATATCCTTGAACACCACTATCAAAAATCTCACTCAAAAATTGAAAGAAAAAGAACACGCCCTTTCCCTCAAGCCAGTCAAGTTTATCAAACAAGTCACCGCCTCCGAACTACCTGAGTGGGCCAATTCAAAATCAAAGAAATTAGCCAAGATCGAGATAATCTTCGCTCTAAAGTAGAACAACTCTCTCAGCAGATTGTGAATCTACAATCCGGAGTTCGATCCACTCAATCCACACCCAAGTGGCACAAAGGAAAGTTCGACATCCCACAAAATATGTCCAAACCTGACAACAGAATCAAACGATATCAAGAAAAAGAAAAATTCGACTCCTGGTGGAAAGGACAACAGAAATACGTCAATCTTCCACCAACCAAGATTTGTGGCTACTGCGGGAGTCTTGGACATCGAGACAGTGCATGTGATAAACTGAATAGAGATCTCTCTTTTAATGTCAAACGTGTTAAACTGATACTTGAAGCACGAGAAAAATTGAAACAGTCTGGCTCGAAAAGGGAACCCAAGTACATCTGGGTTCCCAAAACTAACAAATGATCTGTTCTTTTGTAGGTGAAGGCGAATGGAGACAGCTGGTACTTGGACAGTGGATGCTCTCGTCACATGACTGGAGATCCAAATCAATTCAATTCGCTTTCATCCTACCAAGGAGGTAAGGTTACTTTTGGAAACAACAACCAGGGTGAAATCGTGGGAGTTGGATCCGTAGGTAACCCCTCAAGATTTAAAATTGATGGAGTCCATCTGGTCACTGGACTCCAGCATAGTTTATTAAGCATTTCTCAAATTTGTGATAGATTCAATTTGGTACTTTTCTCCTCTTCGGATTGTAAGGTTTATGATGAGCGTACAGGTTCACTAAAAGCTGTTGGTCGTAGAGAAGGCAATCTCTACAAAAATGTGTTAAACACATCAGCCGACGCATCCGTGTCTCAATGTGCATTCCAAAAACTCACTGATGTGGCACTCCAGACTTGGCCACGCAAATCATAGGCTGTTGAACAAACTCAAAAGCAAGGACTTGGTGATTGGTTTACCAGACACCACCTTTGACACAGACTCTGTCTGTGAAGCATGTGTTAAAGGTAAACACACCCGGTCCTCATTCAAAAGTAAGCCTACTCTCTCTACTAACTCTCCACTGGAACTACTACACATGGATCTTGTTGGCCCCATGCGAACACAAAGCAGAAGTGGTAAGAGGTACATCCTGGTCATAGTTGATGACTATTCCAGGTGGACCTGGGTCATTTTCTTATTTACCAAAGATGAAACTTTTACGGAGTTTGTTAAACTCCATAAAATGCTTGTCAACAAGTTTTCATTCACTCTAAAGACCCTGAGAACGGACCAGGGTACTGAATTTTGCAAAAGTCGTTTGATGAGTTTTGCAGGGACAATGGAGTGGATCACCAAATCTCATCTGCACGCACTCCAGAACAAAACGGAGTCGTTGAACGCAAGAATAGAACCTTGGTAGAAATGGCTCGCACCATGCTCATCGACAGTCAACTTACTCCATCTTATTGGGCAGAGGCCGTTAACACAGCGTGCTATGTGTTAAATCGTGCGATGATTCATCCATTCCTTCACAAGACACCCTATGAACTACTCCGTCAACGTAAACCAAGTCTTCTACATCTCAGGCGTTTCGGATGTAAGTGTTTTATCCACAACAATGGTAAGGACAACTTGGTAAGTTCTCTCCTAAAAGTGATGAAGGTATTTTTCTTGGCTATTCTTCTAAGAGCAAAGCTTATCGTGTTATCAATCTTAGAACTCAATGTTTAGAAGAAAGCCCGCATGTCAAGTTCGATGAGTCCCACAATGTTGGCTCATCTTCTGATCAACTTGACTTTGCCCCTGATGATTTTCTCACCGATCCACACTTCATCACTGTACCAATAGGAAGACTCCCTGAGTCCCACTCCATCACTCCTCATGTTTCCCTGCAAACAAAGACAATTCATCAGAATCTACAGACTCCAACAACCACCCGGAGACACCCTTACAACAAAATTTGACTCCTCTGAAAAAGAAACACCCCCTCCTGCTTCACGTCGCCATTTCCAGCAAAGATCTGCTCACCCTCCTGAAAACAT
Source organism: Limonium bicolor (assembly GCA_023374045.1). Taxonomy (NCBI): domain Eukaryota; kingdom Viridiplantae; phylum Streptophyta; class Magnoliopsida; order Caryophyllales; family Plumbaginaceae; genus Limonium; species Limonium bicolor. The sequence goes on from CM041776.1 coordinate 528,309,970, forward strand.
CATTACAGACCCAAACACCGGTGTCCAAACACGCCTACAAGCCATGCAAAATATCTGTGCCTTTGGTGCTTTTCTGTCTAGTACTGAACCAAGAAATGTCAAAGAAGCACTCCTTGATAGTGATTGGGTTACTGCTATGCAGGAGGAACTCCATTCCCTCCAGCGCCATGCTGTCTGGGAATTAGTTCCTCGCCCCACGCATCAACAAGCCATTGCACTCGTTGGGTCTTTCGTAATAAACTTGATACTGCAGGCAACGTTTTCAGGAATAAAGCTCGATTAGTTGTTCAGGGCTACAATCAAGAAGAAGGGATTGACTATGACGAAACCTTCGCTCCAGTAGCTCGTCTTGAGGCAATTCGCATGTTCATTGCATTTGCTGCGTACAAAGGTTTCCAACTATATCAAATGGATGTTAAGACGGCCTTCCTCCACGGCTACATTGATAGAGAAGTCTACGTCGAACAACCTCCAGGATTCACAGACTCCGTCCATCCCAACTATGTTTACAAACTATGTAAGGCCCTTTACGGACTGAAACAGGCTCCACGCGCCTGGTATGAAAGACTGTCTACATATCTATTGCAAAATGGTTTCTCTCGAGGTAATGTAGATAAAACGCTCTTCATTCTACACTCATCACATGACTTACTTCTAGTCCAGATCTATGTTGATGATATCATTTATGGTTCTACAAGTAACACCCTCTGTGACCATTTTGCTAACCTTATGAAGCAAGAGTTTTCCATGAATGAGTTAGGTGAGCTCAAGTTCTTCTTAGGATTACAAATTCAGCAAGAAGAGGACGGGATCAAGATTCATCAACAAAAGTACATCAAGGAACTCCTTGATAAGTACAACCTAAAAAATGCCAAGAGTATGTCCACACCAAGCTGTACATCTGTCAAACTACATCCTGATGATGACGATGTCGGCGTGAATGCCACTGAATATAGAGGAATGATAGGGTCTCTCTTGTACCTGACTGCCAGTCGCCCAGACATTCTCCATGCAGTCTGTCTTTGTGCTCGCTTCCAAGCAGCAGCACCAAAACAGTCTCATCTCAAAGCAGTCAAGCGCATCTTTCGCTATCTTAAAGGTACAAGTACACTCTATCTATGGTATCCACGATCTCCTACTTTTACTTTATCTGGATATAGTGACTCTGATGGGCTGGTTCTCTCCAAGATCGAAAGAGTACTTCAGGTAATGCACAGTTCTTGGGTCTTTGCCTTGTTTCATGGTCCTCCAAAAAAACAACACTCCGTAGCACTGTCTACAGCGGAGGCAGAGTATGTCTCTGCTGCAGCATGTTGCTCTCAACTCCTTTGGATGAAACAACAACTTCAAGACTATCATATCACCCAAGAACAAATCCCAATCTTTTGTGACAACAAAAGCACAATCAAAATATCCGAAAATCCAGTCCAACACTCAAGAAACAAACACATAGAAATACGTTTTCACTTCTTGAAAGACTGTGTCGAGAAAAAGCTTATCCAACTTGATTTTGTGCCCACAGAAGATCAACTTGCAGATAGTTTTACTAAGCCTTTGTCTACAGCGAGATTCGAAGCACTGCGATCAGCAATCGGATTGACTCCGTCTACCTAGACGGTCGCATCTCCTTGCCCCAACCGCAATCTTCAGCAGGTACTCCCTCATGTATCATAGAGTCTGTCTTTGTTTGCACTTGAATCAGTGAATGGTGTTTTGTTACTTCGCATACCTATTGCTCTAGCGCTACTTTCCACGTCATCTATCCGCACCTAACCCGCCTAAATCGTCGCCCCTCATCTAACCCCCCATGACGTCGCCACACATTATCGGACCTGACACACAAACTCTGCAACTGCCTGCCTTATATCAATCAACCGCACAGTCCAGCTCTATCACTTCCACTCCCTTTACACTCAAGCATCCCTCCAACTCCAAATGGCCAGCATAAACTTCAACGGAATCCAAATCCCAGCCGATATTTCGCCGATCCCATTCGCCTTCAGGCGTATCTACAAGCGATGGCAAACCCTAACCCACCTACACTCACCACCACCACCACTACATCTCCCACTAAGACCACCGCCACTTCTTCGCCCCACACTCCTCCACACCACCGCCTGATACCCGCGACCCATCCACCCTTCAAACACCACCATCGGCTGCAAGAACAGAGATTCTTGACACCCGAAAGGAAGGGAACCTTGTGGTCAACTGCTTGGACTTAACCATTATGTACTGCATCATTAATCGTCACTCTATCAATTTGGCACAACATCATTCTCCATCACCTAGCCCAGTCGGTCGACACCCCAAAACACTCCTTGGGGTACGTGTTCTGGCTGCCTCGTATCTTCCAATTCTTTCAGGTACCCTTGGCGTCTTCGACGTCAGAGTCCACCAAGGAGGCAGACACCATCAACCTGCGGTATTTGAATCGGCTCACTTCAATCGACAAATCAACGCTGCTGCCCCCTCCATCTACTCCACAACGGCGGGGGGGACATCCACTTCTCAAGAGGCAGTTCCTCAAGCTTCACTCCAACCTCTCCTGGAGAAAGTGGAGCACCTCATTGCGCGTGCAGCCGAGCTGATTCAGGGCCAGAAGCGGATGGAAGACCGACCCGCCGGGATAGAGACGACAGTGTCGGCCTTGCAGGAACAACTCCTTGACCTTCAATCCACCCTTACCCCAACCCTTAGAATGACGTGGCTGCTGTGTAGTTAGAACTTAGGTTGTTTTTAAGTTCTAAACACTTTTTATTGGTTTTTTGTGTGAATACTTGACTAACTCTGTGCTACTATGGGTCCCCTCTGATGAAAGCAAAAGGGGGAAGCGGTGAATCCCGTCTGGTGTACGGGTTATTTTGTTGCTGGTTTTAAAACTGCTTTCCGGATTGCGCTGCTAGACTATGTGGTCTAGTATTTTGTTGACTGCCTTATACACTATCCTGCTTATTACACTGCTTATTTATGGTTTGCTTGCCTAGAGTCCCTCTCCGATCAAGGGGGAACCTAAACAGAGTCCTTGCACTTGCTTGCTACTGCTATTATTAAGGGGGAACTTTGACAGGGTCGGTTCCCTAGTCTTTGTGTTTTTCTATCTTTCAGGATTGACTCCATCGGGATTCACGAAGGTTTGCTATCATCAGCAACAAGGGGAAATTGTTGGGACATCGGAGTGTTGCAGAGATAGCCTTTCACCGCGACAGAGTCGAGCGTCATTTGACAGACACAAAGACTGAGCTTCTGCGATGGAGTCCGCGCAACAAAGAAGACTCCACAGAGTCTGCCATGCTGTTGCGAAAAATCAGGAGTCAACTCGGAGCACATTAAGCGCCTCAACGGTCACCAAGCTCTTCCTTAACACCGAAGATCGCGGCCCAAGTAAAAGAAGACCAAGTAAGAGCCGTTGGAAGTTGCCCACTAAGTTAGTTCCGGTATTTTCGGAACTAACTCCTTCGATTGGCTGCTACACTTAGAGTATAAATAAGACATGTAATAGATAGTTGTAAGTGTGCTTTTATTGAGTATCATTCCAGAGCTTAGAGAGAGAAGAAGAATTGCATTGTAAGCCCGAAAGAGAGAGAGAATTCGTACCAAGTAGTTAGCACCTCTAGAAAGACTCTATCTAGGAAGATCCTAGTTTCATTACGCTTACCATTGTTCTGATCAGAGAGTGTGTTGGGTAAGTGAGTGAAAACCGCTAAGTAGATTTCCTCTACTTAGTGGGCATCTGTAAGTTGTTTTGTTTGACCAGGAAATGAAATAACTTATTTGTGTATCTTGCTGAGTTTCACAGAGTCCTTCTTTCCTTGTATTGTCTCACTACAATTACCACAAGAGTCTTTCGTGTCATTAGTCTAGTTATTCGATTGAGTGACTTTGCTTCATAGAGTGCCTCTTAGTAGAGAAGACGATTGAGTCAAACCAATCCTTAGACTCACACCTTTGGTTGGTTTGAGTTAGCCACCCGATCCTACAAGTTCTATCTTGCCACTTGTTCAAGTTCTCTTTCAAATTCCAAAGGTAAACATCAATTTTAGTGTTTTAAGACACTTATGTAAACCTAGGGTTTAATTATGAGTTTGAGTATTAAACTAAATGCTCATTACCCTTATATGTATATTTGGTTAGAAGGTTGAAAAGTGATAAAAGCTCCTTGCCGATTTTCAATCAAGAAAAACAAGAGAAAACAAGTGAGAAAACTTGGAAAACAAAGAGGTAAAATAACCTCTCTTAATGTGGTTTATTGTACTAGGGAATTGAGCTATATTGCTAATAAATAACTAAAGAGCCAATGGAAATGAGCTATGGAAAATAATCCACCCAAGGTGCCACTAAAAGGATGTGGAGCTGAGCATGTGTGTCTGCAAGGACAGGTGTGTATTCGCGTTGAAGTGGACATTTAAATGTGGAAATTCAGGTTTATGGTTTTTGTTAAGGGCCTAAGTGCCAAGCAATTTAAGTTTATGCACTATTGTGATGTAGTGTAAATTTGGTGAAGTTTTGTGTGTGAGGAAGTTCTTGATGGATTTTAGGTGTTCTTGAATGGAATAAGGTAAAAACCTAAGTGTTTGGATGTGAGAATATACAAGAGAAGCTATGGCAAAATTTTGGAAAATGTGTAAGAAGTTCTAAGTGTTTTAAATAAGTTTTGGTGAACTAGGAAGTGTTAAAGGTGAACAAATGTTTTACTAGGGAAGAAAACATGTATTAAGGTGATTAGAGTGATACAAGGATTTAGGTATTATCTTGGAAGTTCTAGGAATTCAATATGTGTTTTTGAGAATGTATTAAAGTCTTGGAAGAAGTTTGTTTAAGGTTTAGGAATGTTGATCTTCACAGAAGGAGATAATAAGCCAGTTAAGAACGCAAACGGCGTGGCTAACTGAGAATACCAATAAGTGCGAACCTGATCTGATGTAATGGCATAACTTAGCAACACCAGGAGCATCCTTGAAGGGTGGTTTGCATCAACAATTGTTGCACGAAATGGCATGACAGAAACACGAGGGTTGAAACTAACACCGGTTTAGACATAAGTTGTCAGGAGACGGACTGACAATCATGAGGGGCATTCCATGAAAGGAGATGGAATGCAACGACCTTGTCATGGAGCTCAATATAACATCCAAACCATGTAATGTTGTACAGAGAAGTACATGTGTGTGGACAGCCTACAATGAGCGCAGCTCAAGGCAAATAAGGCTTATAGGGCACAAATAAAATGTGTTATGTAAATTAGATTGATTGCAGAAGTTTATGTTATATGTGAATAGAGTGGAGAACGAACCACTGCACTAAGAGTGGGGATACCTCTCGATGCTGTGAAACCGCTGGAGCGGTAGTTATGTGAACCAAGCTCAAGAAATACGTTAAGGGTGGACCAATATGGTTACTACCACTTGGGAAGACCGGAGGGTAATAAGTCTAATAGCAACCACCGTACGTGTGGGACGCTAAATGTGTGTGGGCAACGCTCAAGGAGCACTGGGTAGTCATCCAAATGATGACGAACCATGATGTGAATAATGTAAGTATATGTGTGGAAGTTAACGTGACAGCAAATACCATGTAAGTTAGTGTTATGTTATACAAAGAGCACGGTGCGCAGCAAGCGACCGTTGTATAAGTGTTTGTTGATGATGATATGGCAGAGAAGAGCGGTTATGAATTAAACTCTGTAGAGATGC